>JARGYO010000198.1:6837683-8037683 GCA_029206835.1 Rana muscosa | reverse complement strand
CATCGGGAAAATTCAGGTTGATCCTGAATATACGCCCCCTGAACAGGTTTGTGAGATACAAAAGGTTCAGGATCAATCTTTACAGTGTCAAAACTACTGTTCCCAGGTTGTCATATGGCTACTCTAGACCTCAGGGATGCCTACTTACACATCCCAATTCATCAGGGATTTCAAAGGTATCTCAGACTGCCGGTCAGAGTAAAATCAGAGATTCGTCATTTTCAGTTCCAGGCTCTGCCATTTGGCCTGGCCTCCTCACCAGAATTTTCACGAAAGTTCTGGCAGAGGCCCTAGCCCCATAAAGGATCAAGGCCATCACGGTAATACCGTATTTGGATGATCTCTTGTTTGTGGCCAACTCTGCCCAACAACTAGAGAGAGACTTGCGGGAGGCGCAGAGTTTTCTCTCTTCTCTCGGATGGCTAATCAACCGGGACAAGTCCCAATTGACACCATCTCAGGAAGTCCTGTATCTGGAGTACAAGATTTCTTCAGTGAAGATGAAGATTTTTCTTCCAGAGGAAAAGGTCATGAAAGTGGATCAGGCGGTAGCCCAGTTACAATCCAATCGAGTAGCCACGATCAGGGAGGTAATGAGAGTACTGGGTCTGATGACAGCCTGCTTTCCGGCAGTTCCTTGGGCCAGGTTTCATCAACACCCCTTACAAGGTCTTATGCTCAGGTATTGGGATGGCAGAAGGCAAAGCTTAGACCATCAGATGCCCCTCTCATCCAGGGTCAGGAGGACTCTTTGCTGGTGGAGAGCCCATCACAACTTGGACAAGGGGTTGGCCTGGTCCCAGCCTGCGGCTACAATAATGGCGACAGATGCCAGTGCCTGGGGGTGGGGCGCTCATGTAAAGGAGGCCGCAGCCCAGGGAACATGGTCACAGGTAGAGGCCATTCGGTCTTCCAACCAGAGGGAACTTCTGGCTATACTGAGAGCGATAGAGACCTTCCATGCACAGATAGGCGGACAACATCTGCAAATTCGAACAGACAATGTGGCAGCTGTCGCATACCTGAACAAACAAGGGGGGACCAGAAGTCCTGCATTGCAATGCATATCCAACAAGATCCTGGGCTGGGCAGAGACAAATCTATTATCCCTATCAGCCGTTCACCTAAAGGGTTCTCAGAACATGCTGGCAGATTTTCTGAGTCGTCAGCATATCAGTCAGGACGCGTGGGCCCTCAACGAGGAGGTGTTTGGAGAGATAGCACAGGTCTGGGGACAATCGGAGGTGGACCTTTTTGCCTCAGAGAAAAACAGGAAGGAGACTCAGTTTTTCTCAATTCATCCAGGGGATCGGGCCAGAGGCATAGACACATTTGCCAACCCTTGGCAGTTCAGTCTTTGTTATGCCTTCCCTCCAGTAAGGATGATTGCGGCAGTTCTTCAAAAGTTCCTGATAGAGGAGACGGACCTCATTTTGATAACACCATTCTGGCCAAAGAGACCTTGGTTTGCCAGTCTAAAGAGACTAGCAATTTTTCCCCCTCTACATCTTCCGGTCAAGAGGAATCTAATTTCCCAGGGCCTTTGCTGCATCCCCAGATAGAGAGACTGGGGCTGTCAGCTTGGTATCTGAGGAACAATTATTGAAATCACAGGGATTCTCAGATAGAGTGATTAGAACTCTTCTGGAGTGCCGTAAGCCGGTAACCAGGGCAATTTATGCCAAGGTCTGGAAAAGATTCAATACTTGGCTTAAAGAACAGTGGTTTGACTGTCGGGGGGGTTCCAGCTATCCTGGACTTTCTACAAACAGGAGTAGAGTTGGGTCTTTCTCCTAGTACTTTGAAAGTACAAGTGGCAGCCTTAAGTGTTTTCCTTCAGACCTCACTTCAGCAGAATCAATTTGTCAAAAAAAAATTCAAGGCCCTAACAAGGTCTAGGCCGGTGAGGGTGACAACCTGTCCCACCTGGGATCTTGCCTTGGTGCTCAAAGCCCTTAATGGTAGACCCTTTGAACCCTTGGAGGAATCCCTATTGAAATGGGTAGTACTAAAGACAGTTTTTTTTATCGCTATCACATCAGCCAGACGGGTGAGTGATTTGCAAGCGCTCTCGATTCCGGAGCCATTTTTGTTGTTGTCAGAAGATGGGGTCATACTCAAGACAGACCACAGTTTTCTCCCCAAGGTAGCGTCTACGTTCCATAGGACACAAGACATAGTTCTACCGACTTTTTGTTCTACCACAGAAGCAGAAGACTCTTCTCTTAGTTTATTAGATGTTGAAAGAAGCCTTTTAGTTTATTTGAGAGTCACCAGTGAGTTCAGGAAGTCAGACTCCCTTTTTGTTAACTTTTCGGGGGCCCGCAAAGGCCATAAGGCATCCAAATCTTCCATTGCCAGATGGATTAGAATGGCAATTATATAAGCTTATGAGTTAGAAGGAGTTCCAGATCCATTGGTCAAAGCACATTCAACTAGGGCAGTTTCCAGTTCATGGGCAGAGAGGGCTGGCGCCTCTCCAGAGGACATCTGCAAGGCAGCAACATGGTCCAGTTACTCTACGTTTGCCAAGCACTATCGTCTGGATCTATTGTCTGAGAGAGAACAGATATTTGGACGAAAGGTCCTCCAGGCAGTAGTCCCGCCCTGACAAAGTAAGTTTCTTGCTTATCATCTCAGAGGCTGTCCTGGAAGGCGAAAGGAGAAAATCGGAGTTAGACTTACCGGTAACTCTTTTTCTAGGAGTCTTCCAGGACAGCCTGGTTTCCCACCCAGTGTTTATATGATTAACTGGTGTTGGATGTGTGTACTGACGTTGTGTTAGTATTTTATGTCTTTTCAAAGCCTTCCGGTAATTCTTGGTTAAACTGAGGAGGAGGCCTGGAGGACCGCCTTTTAAAATGGGTAAATGTGTTTCCTGTCCCGGAGGGAGGAGCCATACATCTCAGAGGCTGTCTTGGAAGACTCCTAGAAAAAGAGTTACCGGTAAGTCTAACTCCGGTTTTTATACTGCTACAAGGCCATCATGCCATTGATGCCGAAAACATAGAATCATCTGGGGGCCTTTCTCTCTAGTTTTTCTAGTACCTAAGGCAGGAGTCTTCTGACCTGTTTGTTTGAAGGAACCAGATGTGTTTATACACACCAAGAGGTTCAAGATGGAGTCCATGCAGACTGTCACAGGGACAGTTCAGCAGGAGGACCAGTTGGTATCAATCGACTGGCCGACTCATACTTCCATGTACTGATCAATGCCGAGGACCAGAGGCGTGTGAGCATTGCAGTGGCCAGATGTCACTTCCAGTTAAGGTGTCTGCCTTTTACAGAATTAGCACAGCCCCAAGAATCTTTTGCAGTGGTGGCACATGAGGGCATTTAAATTTGCCTTCTTTAGCCTATGAGCTGGGCTGTCTATGGATCAGAACAAAGGAGTAATACCTAAAATAATGGGAATTTAAGGGCAATGAAAATGTATATAGAAAAAATATAGAAAAATATATCATTTATTTTACAATACATAAACAACATACATCACCAAAAGGTGATGATCACTTAAAAACAATATACATGATTGTACATAAATATTGAATAGCCATATAGAGAACAAAAATGATGACTGTATAGAACCCAAAGAGAAATGGAATCCTGAGGATGATGGAACTGCTGAATCCAACACGTTTCGAAATGTGTGAGTATATAAAATTCTTCTTCAGGGATAGCAGTATCTCTAAAATTGCAGAATACATCATAAGTACAATATATGGCATAGCAGATCACAACATCACATTGAATATACATAATGAGATGACCAAAAGCAAGAAAACAAAAAACAAAACACAAAGACCAAAACTTACATATATGTGCATCCTTATAAGGGACAAACCAGTCACCCAAATAGTCCAAACTCCCACAGAGTGGTCCACCAATCCTACTGCAGCATGAAGAAGCCCATGAACCGAAGGTTAACTTACACTGCCAAACATAAAGAATCCAAACAAACTCCTCAATCAAAAAAGGGGAAAGAAGAAGGGGACAAAACCTATAGAGGAAGAAGAGGACGGACATAAATAACTACATATTCCAAAAATCCCCCTCAAAAAATTCCCGAAGGAACTTAAAATAAATATGATATGGAAAGGAACCCCTAGTCGGGGCAATGTATGGGACTATGAAGATGCTTAATGATAATATTCAGGAATTATTCCTAATGAGAAATAAGCAGATATCCAAAGATGATACAATAAAAATTCATTTATTAACCACTTAAGCCCCGGACCATTTTGTAGCCAAAGGACCAGAGGTGTTTTCAGAATTTGGCACTGCGCTGCTTTAACTGGAAATTGTGCGAACATGCAATGTTGTACCCAAACGAAATTTGCGTCCTTTTCTTCCCACAAATAGAGCTTTCTTTTAATGGTATTTGTTTGCCTCTGCGATTATTATTTTTTGCGATATAAACGGAAAAAGACTGAAAATTTTATAACTTTTTGTTATAAGAAAAATCGAATAAACTCAATTTTAGTCATACATTTAGGCCAAAATGTATTCAGCCACATGTCTTTAGTAAAAAAAAAAAGTCAATAAGCGTATATTTATTGGTTTGCACAAAAGTTATAGCGTCTACAAACTAGGGTACATTTTCTGGAATTTACACAGCTTTTAATTTATGACTGCCTATCTCATTTCTTGAGGTGCTAAAATGGCAGAGCAGTACAAAACCCCCCCAAATGACCCCATTTTGGAAAGTAGACACCCCAAGGAAATTGCTGAGAGGCATGTTGAGCCCATTGAATATTTTTTTTTTGTCCCAAGTGATTGAATAATGACTAAAAAAAAAAAAAAAAAATACAAAAAGTTGTCACTAAATGATATATTGCTCACACATACCATGGTTATATGTGGAATTGCACCCCAAAATAAATTTTGCTGCTTCTCCTGAGTACAGGGATACCACATGTGTCGGATTTTTTAGGAGCCTAGCCACGTACGGGCCCCCGAAAACCAAGCACCGCCTTCAGGATTTCTAAGGGCGCAAATTTTTGATTTCGCTCCTCACTACCTATCACAGTTTTGAAGGTCATAAAAAGCCAAAATAGCACAAAACCCCCCGAAATGCCCCTATTTTGGAAAGTAGACACCCCAAGATATTTACTGAGAGGCATGTTGAGTCCATGGAATATTTTATATTTTGACACAAGTTGCGGGAATTTGACAAACTTTTTTTTTTTTGCGCAAATTTGTCACTAAATGATATATTGCTCACACATGCCGTGGGCATATGTGAAATTACACCCCAAAATACATTCTGCTGCTTCTCCTGAGTACGGGGATACCACATGTGTGGGACTTTTTGGGAGCCTAGCCGCGTACGGGGCCCCAAAAACCAAGCACCGCCTTCAAGATTTCTAAGGGCATAAATTTTTGATTTCACTCCTCACTACCTATCACCGTTTTGAAGGCCATAAAATGCCAAGATGGCACAAACCCCCCCCCCTCAAATTACCCCATTTTGGAAAGTAGACACCCCAAGCTATTTGCTGAGAGGCATGTTGAGCCCATTGAATATTTTTTTTTTTGTCCCAAGTGATTGAATAATGACAAAAAGAAAAAGATAAAATGTACAAAAAGTTGTCACTAAATTATATATTGCTCACACATGCCATGGGCATATGTGAAATTACACCCCAAAATACATTCTGCTGCTTCTCCTGAGTACGGGGATACCACATGTGTGGGACATTTTGGGAGCCTAGCCGCATACGGGGCCCCAAAAACCAAGCACCGCCTTCAGGATTTCTAAGGGCATACATTTTTGATTTCACTCCTCACAACCTATCACAGTTTTGAAGATGGCACAAAACCCCCACAAATGACCCCATTTTGGAAAGTAGACACCCCAAGCTATTTGCTGAGAGGCATGGTGAGTATTTTACAGCTCTCATTTGTTTTTGAAAATGAAGAAAGAACATATTTTTTTTTTTCTTTTTTCAATTTTCAAAATTTTGTGACAAAAAGCGAGATCTGCAAAATACTCAACATACCTCTCAGCAAATAGCTTGGGGTGTCTACTTTCCAAAATGGGGTCATTTGGGGGGGGGGGGGGGTTGTGCCATCTGGACATTCCATGGCCTTCGAAACTGTTATAGGCAGTGAGGAGTGAAATCAAAAATTTACACCCTTAGAAATCCTGAAGGGACAAAAAAAAAAAATATTCAATGGGCTCAACATGCCTCTCAGCAAATAGCTTGGGGTGTCTACTTTCCAAAATGGGGTCATTTGGGGGGGGGGGGGTTTGAACTGTCCTGGCATTTTTATGCACAACATTAGGAAGCTTATGTCACACATCATCCACTTTTCTAACCACTTGAAGACGAAGCCCTTTCTGACACTTTTTGTTTACATGAATTTTTTTTATTTTTTTTGCAAGAAAATACGTTGAACCCCCAAACATTGCATATTTTTTTAAAGCAAAGGCCCTACAGATTAAAATAGTGGGTGTTGCATTTTTTTTTCCACACAGTATTTGCGCAGCGATTTTTCAAACACATTTTATGGGGAAAAAACACACTTTTTTTATTTTTAATGCACTAAAACACACTATATTGCCCAAATGTTTGATGAAATAAAAAAATGATCTTAGGCTGAGTACATGGATACCAAACACGACATGCTTTAAAATTGCGCACAAATGCGCAGCGGCGACAAACTACATACATTAGATTTACAGAGGAGGTCTACTGCTAAAATTACTGCCCTCGATCTGACCTTCGCGGTGATACCTCACATGCATGGTGCAATTGCTGTTTACATATGACGCTAGACCAACGCTTGCGTTCGCCTTAGCGCAAGAGCAGGGGGGGACAGGGGTGCTTTTTTATTTATTTTTATTTTTTTATTATTTATTTTGCTTTTTTATTTTATTTTTAAACTGTTCCTTCCATATGTTTTGTTTTTTTTTACCATTTTTATTGTTATCTTAGGGAATGTAAATATCCCCTATGATAGCAATAGGTAGTGACAGGTACTCTTTTTTTGAAAAAAATTGGGGGGTTAGACCCTAGACCTTTCCTCTGCCTTCAAACCATCTGACCACACCAAGATCGGTGTGATAAAATGCTTTCCCAATTTCCCAATGGCGCCGTTTATATCCGGGGGGGGGGACATTCCCTCCCACTGCTTGTAAAAGCAGTCTAGAGGCTAATTATCTGCTAGAATTGCTTTTACATGAAAGCCGGCCGCTGGCTGAAAAGAATGATACCAAGATGATACCTAAACCTGCAGGCATCAATCTGGTATAACCATTCAAAGTCCAGCAACATACCAGTACGTTGCTGGTCCTTGTTGGACATGTATTGTAATCTTTTTTTTTCATGCAGCCTGTTGGCTGAACGAAAAAAAGAGATTGATCGGTGGGTATGCCCACCATTAGAATACCTCCCTTCATCCACCCACTTCTAATGATGGGCATACATGCACCATTTATATATGCCGAAGCATGGGGGCATCCTCCCGCAAAAAAGTTATGCCGCGTACACACGGTCGGACTTTTCCACGGGCAAGCCTCCGTCGGAATTTCGACCGTATGTACGCGGCATTAGGAGCAAAATCGCTCCTCCACCCCTGCTGCCCCTGCTGCCCCCATGCTTCAGCATATATGCTCTTTTTTTTTAACTGTGGTGGTGAAATCACCTCCTATAGCACCTATAGCACTGGAGTCACGGCTTTATGTATCGTGGGAGCAAACGCTGTTGCTGTCAAGATAAATAATTCCGCACTGCAGCTGAATGGCGCACCTGAAAACAAAAAAAATACATACCTGAAAAGCAAGCATGATAAAACATTGCAGAATAGAATACAGTAAAAAAGAGCAGAACAATAGAGAGAAAATAGAGAGAGAGAGAGAGAGAACACAATAAAACGACAACTATTTTATTTATTTTTTCTTTTATATTTTTTTTTGTGTTTTTTGTTTTTACGTTTTTTTTTTCTTTTTTAAACTTTTTTTTGTAACTTTAACAACTGTAATGGTTCAGGTCTCTCAAAATGCCATGGCATCTTGGGAGACCCTGTGTAAGTGTGTCCTAGTCTGTGAAATGCTGTACCCTACGCTAAAACTTCACTTTTGAGTGGAAGCGTTCAAAACATTCACCAATGCAAAGACCAGGATTGTCAGGACAGAGTGGACAAAAATAACGGGTGTCACGCCTAAATCTGCGCTTGCTACAGACACAACATCTTTTTTGGGGGGTTCGTTGGGTAGGGGTACTCTGGAGGACATACGGATAATGCCTCTCATGCAGCCGGCTTACTGCATTTGGTTGGGGATGGTGAGGTGCAGAACCGCCTGGATACAGGAGTTCTGTGACTATCTCATTCTGGAATTTTAGAAGAGATAACGTCCCGCCTGAAGCTCTGTATAGCACATGAGCGTTCAGCAAAGCCAATTGGAATAAGGATATACACACTTTTTTGTACCAGTGTCTCGCCTTATGGTCAATTAGATACGGCGCCAACAACTGGTCGTTGAGGTCCACCCCTCCCATATTTTGGTTATATTCGTGGACACAGAGGGGTTTCTCCACAACACCAGTCGCCGTACGAATTTGGACTGTCGTGTCTGCATGAAGGGAGGTAAGAAGGAAAACATTCTTATTGTCCCTCCACTTCATAGCGAGCAAGTTATTTCACTTCAAGCAGGCTCTCTCCCCCAGCCTAAGACGGGAATCTACAAGCCTCTGGGGAAAGCCTCGGCGGTTAGGTCGCACGTTGCCACATGCTCCAATCTGATGATAAAACAAGTGACTAAACAGTGGCACGCTTGTGTAATAATTGTCCACATACAAGTGGTACCCTTTTCCGAATAAGGGTGACACAAAGTTCCACACTATCTTGCCAGCGCTCTCTATGTAATCCGGGCAGTTGACCGGCTCAACCTGTCTATCTTTTCCCTCATAAACCGTAAAGCTCCATACATAGCCTGTTGCCCTGTCACAGAACTTATAGAGCTTGACCCCGTATCTGGCACGCTTGCTGGGAAGGTACTGCTTGAAAGACAAGCGTCCAGCAAATTTAATCAGGGACTCATCAACGCAGACAACTTGATCAGGAATAAACAAGGCTGCAAAACGTTCGTTGAAGTGGTTTATGAGGGGCCAAATTTTGTAGAGCCGGTCGTATTCAGGGTCTCCACGTGGACGACAAAGTTCATTGTCGTTGAAGTGCATGAACCGCAAAATCTGCTCGTATCGTTTCCTGGGCATAGAGGCAGAGAACACGGGCATGTGGTCAATTGGGTGTGTGGACCAATAAACACGCAATGACGGGAATTTGTGTGCCCATGTTGAGGGAAAGGCCCAGAAAGGTTTTAATTTCGGAAACCGTAATTGGTTTCCAATCTTTGGCAATGGAAGGCAACTGGGGACTAGCGGCGATGAATTGACCAGCATATAAATTACTCTGGTCCACAATAGATCTATAGAGATCTTCCGTGAAAAACAGCGAATAAAAATCAATTGGCATAAAATCAGCTGTTTCCACCTGAATACCGGGTTGGGCAGTGAATGGGGGAAGTACGGGTTCTGCAGAAGTGGTGGGGACCCAATCAGGATAGGCAAATTCTGCAGGAAGGGCACTATGGGCACGACAGGCCTGCCTTTGTCTTCTTCTTGGTGGCAGTGGGACACTACTTGTGCTTGCCACCTCGCCAGCTTGAACTGCACTTATGGGACTCGCCACGTCACCACGTGATACTGCAGTGCTGGATGTACGCCCAGGCTGTACTAGGCCGCTGGTGCTTGCCAATTCACCAGAAGGAATAGCGGCACTAGTACTACTCTGCTCCATGATACGAGAGACCTGCGGTTCTTGCTCCTCAACAACCTCAGAAGATCGGGAACGGGTACGCCTGACCTTAGCAGGGACCTCATCTTCGTCGTCAGAGCTATCTGACATGAAGCCGCTGACTTCACTGTCTTCTACGGGAAGATATTCTGAACCTGAATCTGACAGATGCGTGACCTCCTCTTCACTATCTGTCATGCTCAGAATCTTGTAGGCCTCTTTACTAGTGTACCTTCGTCTTGCCATTTTGGGCTCTAAATTTAGGGGTACGCTACTAAGATTCACAGGTAAAAAAGCACCTGACTGTCAGCAAATGTATCAAACGCTTAAAAAAAAACTGTTAGCGATCGCAGGGATCAGGACTGTCTCTGCGAACGCTGCAGTTATGTGTGTTGTGTTTGGTAAGTGACAGTGATCGATCGATACTGCACTTGGGTGGGCTGGGCTGGGCTGGACGGAGGGGCTAAATGCAGGTGCTAGCAGGTATCTGGGCTGATCCCGCTAACACTGCGTTTTTGGGAACCCTAAACTGCTGGGGACGCTAGTATAGATCTGATCAGATCAGATATTGATCTGTTCAGATACTATACCACTAAAGGAGGTGTATGCTTTGCGCGTGGGTGTTAGCGTTACTGGCAATAACCTAACGCTGCCTGGGGCGACGCGGACCCTCTCTGGCGCTAAAACCTAATTGATATCAGCCGCCGGGCGATCAGGGGGTTAAACCTTTATTGGGTTATGTTGCGGAGCTCCAAAGTCCGCTGGGAAATCCTTGAAGCTGAGGAAGTACTGACTTATCCAAGGCAACCTGTTACCCCCCCCCCCCCAGTAACTGGACGACACACAGTTCTGGGAGTAAATCAACCCTTTATTTTGCCACAGCTGGCTTTTTTATATCATTCTCCATGCAAGGGGTTTCTTAACTCATTTTCCAGGGGCATTCCCTTCAACAAGTAACAGATGACAGTGATTTAATTACCTGTAACTATTTCTAACAACCAAGATGTGTGAGACGTTGGTCTCCGCATATTTACCCATAACAATGAAACCGTGCCAGACACATTACTAGGAGTGTAATTACATCCCGTAGCAGATAATAGGTGGTCATTAACACACTGACAATAGATGAATAGACATTCTGTCTCTACATTTCCTGGAATGAATCTTTGCTGTCACCTTTGAAGTGATCAAAACCATTTCTCAGTTTCAGTATTTTGCTACACTGCTCCCCCTTACCCACAAGCCGGCATACACAGTCTGATCCTTAACGGATCGGCTTGGGGATGTCCGGGGAGTACTCACGGATCACTTTTCCAGTTGTTTGCCGCGATAATCCGTCAGCATTGCCGTTCTGTTTCCCGGGCCGGTAGTGGATAGTAAAGTCATACGGTTGTAACGCCAGACTCCAGCGCAACAACCGGGCATTGTCCCCTGCCACTCGATTTAGCCATACCAGCGGGTTGTGGTCTGTGAGTAGGGTGAACTGTTGTCCGTACAAGTAGGGCTGAAGCTTCTTTAGGGCCCACACCACAGCCAGGCATTCTTTTTCTATGGCGGCATAGCTCACTTCCCTGGGGAGAAGCTTCCTGCTCAAGTAAACTACGGGGTGTTCTCCGCCATCTGCTCCAACCTGGCTCAATATCGCGCCCAATCCAAACATTGAAGCATCCGAGCCTCAGAGGATGCTCTGTTTTCCGTGGTGTGGGCCTGGGACCGGGTGGTAACGGGGTAGATCTCGTTGGTAACCGGGGCTGATGCAAAAGCAGAAGTCAACTGGCCAAGATCGTTCCCCAGCAGGACATCAGCGGGAAGTTCCTGGATCAACCCCACCTTAATTAATCCGGAGCCGGCACCCCAGTTCAGGTGTACTCTTGCCGTGGGTAGCCTGTGTACTGCTCCCCCTGCAACCCGTACAACTACGGAACTCCCGGTGTGGTCGGCCTCTGGAACCAGGTGACGTTTGACCAGTGTGAGGGTGGCGCCGGAATCTCGTACACCTTGAGCAGTCTTCCCGTTCAGCTGTACTGACTGGCGAGGGTGTTGCCTGTTGTCGGTAGCCGCCTGTACTGGGTCAGCCTCGTGTAGGATACTCCAGTGTTCCTCCAATTCTCCTGCTCCTCGGTTGACCCGGGGCCGCTTCCGTGTGATAGCAATGAGCGGCAGCCCGTGCTGGAGGGGGTGGCCCTGGTCGAATCCATGCAGCTTGGTCCTGGTTCTGAGTGCAGTCTCTCTGATAGTGCCCAAATTGCTTGCATGAATAGCACTGCACTCCCTTGCGCCCGAGGTATCGATTTTCAGGGGAGTTAGGGATTAGCCCGGGTCGTTGTGTAGCTGGGGGCCCTGGGTTATGGTTCAGTGGTCTGGTGCTTGGTCGGAAGCTAGTCTGTGATGGCCGGCGGGCATCTTGATATTCATCAGCTTGCCTGGCCGCTTCCGAGAGAGTGGTAGGTTTGCGATCCCTTACCCACTCCTGTACCTCTGGGTTTAGTCCATTAAAGAATTGCTCCAGTAAAATCAGCTGGGTGATCGCGTCTGCTGTGGTTGCCTGACTGGCTTGTTGCCAAACTAAGAGTCCTTCTCCTGTTTCTTTGTGTCCCGGAAGCGTCTCCTGTATGCTTCTGGGGTGATGGCATACCTTGCCAAAATAACTTCCTTTACCCGGCTATAGCTTGCGATTTCCTCCTCTGGCACGGCTCTGTAGGCTTCTGCTGCACGGCCTGACAGCTTACCAGCTAAGATCCATACCCAGTCTGTCTGGGGTACCTGGTACAGCTTGCATTGCCGTTCAAAATCTTGCAGGAAGCTATCGATCTCTTCCTCTGCTTCCATAAACTTTTTAAAGGCATCATGGGGTACTTTTAGTTTTGTCTCTGGTGCCGGTGTAGTCTCTCAGAGGCATGCTGTTCCGCCGGCCGGAGTTGGGTCTCCCTTTCTTCTCTCGCCGTGATAAAGGCATCCACTTGGGCTAACATTGCCTGTACCAGCTCGATGGAGGGGTTTTCTCCATAAAACGCTAACCTGCGTTTCACTTCTTGGTTAAACTCGGTCTCCATGGCTTCTGTAGCCATACTGTGTGCCCGATCTCCCTCGGTCAGTTCTGCAATCAGCTCTGTTTTGGTTTTAGTGCTGGCGCTCTTCCCTCTTGCTTCCAGCAAATCCTTTAACGTTGCTCGTTTTAATCCAGCATAGTTTGTCTCCATTCACACTTCCATTCATGTAGCCGAATTTGCATGAACGCTGCTTCCTCTTGCTGCAAGGCTTTAATCCCACCGCTGCCAACCAGTGTTGCGGAGCTCCAAAGTCCGCTGGGAAATCCTTGAAGCTGAGGAAGTACTGACTTATCCAAGGCAACCTGTTACCCCCCCAGTAACTGGACGACACACAGTTCTGGGAGTAAATCAACCCTTTATTTTGCCACAGCTGGCTTTTTTATATCATTCTCCATGCAAGGGGTTTCTTAACTCATTTTCCAGGGGCATTCCCTTCAACAAGTAACAAATGACAGTGATTTAATTACCTGTAACTATTTCTAACAACCAAGATGTGTGAGACGTTGGTCTCCGCATATTTACCCATAACAATGAAACCGTGCCAGACACATTACTAGGAGTGTAATTACATCCCGTAGCAGATAATAAGTGGTCATTCTACGGGAAGATATTCTGAACCTGAATCTGACAGATGCGTGACCTCCTCTTCACTATCTGTCATGCTCAGAATCTCGTAGGCCTCTTTACTAGTGTACCTTCGTCTTGCCATTTTGGGCTCTAAATTTAGGGGTACGCTACTAAGATTCACAGGTAAAAAAGCACCTGACTGTCAGCAAATGTATCAAACGCTTAAAAAAAAACTGTTAGCGATCGCAGGGATCAGGACTGTCTCTGCGAACGCTGCAGTTATGTGTGTTGTGTTTGGTAAGTGACAGTGATCGATCGATACTGCACTTGGGTGGGCTGGGCTGGGCTGGACGGAGGGGCTAAATGCAGGTGCTAGCAGGTATCTGGGCTGATCCCGCTAACACTGCGTTTTTGGGAACCCTAAACTGCTGGGGACGCTAGTATAGATCTGATCAGATCAGATATTGATCTGTTCAGATACTATACCACTAAAGGAGGTGTATGCTTTGCGCGTGGGTGTTAGCGTTACTGGCAATAACCTAACGCTGCCTGGGGCGACGCGGACCCTCTCTGGCGCTAAAACCTAATTGATATCAGCCGCCGGGCGATCAGGGGGTTAAACCTTTATTGGGTTATGTTGCGGAGCTCCAAAGTCCGCTGGGAAATCCTTGAAGCTGAGGAAGTACTGACTTATCCAAGGCAACCTGTTACCCCCCCCCCCCCAGTAACTGGACGACACACAGTTCTGGGAGTAAATCAACCCTTTATTTTGCCACAGCTGGCTTTTTTATATCATTCTCCATGCAAGGGGTTTCTTAACTCATTTTCCAGGGGCATTCCCTTCAACAAGTAACAGATGACAGTGATTTAATTACCTGTAACTATTTCTAACAACCAAGATGTGTGAGACGTTGGTCTCCGCATATTTACCCATAACAATGAAACCGTGCCAGACACATTACTAGGAGTGTAATTACATCCCGTAGCAGATAATAAGTGGTCATTAACACACTGACAATAGATGAATAGACATTCTGTCTCTACATTTCCTGGAATGAATCTTTGCTGTCACCTTTGAAGTGATCAAAACCATTTCTCAGTTTCAGTATTTTGCTACAGGTTATATACAGCGGGTGCCCTGATGCTATAAAAAGCAAACTAACCAACCAGCGTCACCCGTAAAACTTATATGGTGATCACTGGTGAAAGGGTTAACTAGGGGCAATCAGGGGGTTAAAACCTTTATTAGGTTATATATGGGGGTACCTGACGCTATATAAAACCTGACGGGTAACCTAAATAACTAACTGGCTAACCAGTGTCACCAGTAAAACTTATACGGTGATCACTGGTGAAAGGGTTAACTCTAGGGGCAATCAGGGGGTTAAAATAATATATTGGGGTACCTGACGCTATAAAAACCTGCGGTGAACCTAAAAATAAATAACTGGCTATCTAGGGCACTACCGGCACTAAATACAGCGATCGGAAATACGATCGCTTAGTGACGCTGGCGTTAGGGGGTGAAAGGGTTACCTGGGGGGCGATCAAGGGGTTAAACCTTTATTGGGGGGGGTTAGGGGGCTACCCTGGACCTAAAGGGGCCTAAACCTAACTGCCCTGCAACTTTTTACTGTCACAAATGACACTGATGGCAGTGATCAGTAAAAAAATGACCACTGCAAACGGTGCACTGTGACTGGGGGTGACTGGGGGGTGAAAAGTGTGCCTACGTGTACTGGTGTCAGTGGGCTGTTGGTGCACTTACTGTGAGATGTCTTCTCTCCTTGCGCCGGATCGAAAAGACCGCCACGAGGAGAGATGACATCACTTCCTCTGCCTGTGTTTACATTACACAGGCAGATGAAGGTTTTCATTCGCCGGGAGCGATCACGAGGGGGTGGCCGGAATCGACCGGCCGTCCCCACATTACGGATCGCTCCCGAACAAATAACCACCGCTCACTGTATAGAAGGGGGGTCCAGCAGGACCCCCCAACTATACGAAGGCAGTCACGTACCGGCACGTGATTGTGCCTGTCCGTGCCATTCTGCCGACGTATATATACAGTGGGCGGTCGTTAAGTGGTTAAAGATACAAAATTACATATTCTTTAAAAAAAAGAGAAGAAGAAGGAATAAATAAATACACTGTGATGCATTCGTTCCTCCAATGTTGCGTGCTGCTGGTCCTACTAGTTTCGCCTATAATCAGGCTTCATCAGGGACACAGACACACAAATCTACAAAGATAAATGAAAGTTGTTTTAATATGAAAGCACAAATATGAAAACACAAAAAAAAAACGCCATTAGTTTTACTGTAAATCAAACAATTTTGTATATTCCAAATGACATTAAATTCAAAGGAGTTCACTCTGAGACATAGACAAGTACCTAGTGATTGACGAGTAGCCACCTCATGTCGAGCCAGAGTATATCTTCTCCCAACAGCTGGAATGAGTTGATATATATCTCACCCTACAGGCGTTCCATAATGAGACAGGTGCCGCACACGATTGTACACGGGGAGTTATCCCGATTCCAATGTACAAGTTCTATATATATATATATAATATATATATATATATAAAGAAGTATAATATATCAAAAACCTCTGTATATATAAAGAAAAAGGCTGATAATCAGAGTTGTTGAAAGCATATAAATGGATCATGAAAGATCTCACAAGATGTACATCATCTGAGGAATAACAACATCATCAAAAAGGTATAGACTACACTAACATTTATTATTCGGTTGTAGTAAAAAGTCACACTTACATAAGTATTGATGGAATTTTGAGTGGCTGGAGAGCCTAAAATGCACAGAGTAATCACATAAAGGTAAGGTTTGCATCTAGACAGGGAGTTTAACCCCTATAGTAGATAAGAGTCCAAACTGTATGCACTAAAAAAGACCAGAACAAAAATATAGATAAATATAGGAAAAACAAAAAGGTTAGAGGAATGCAGGAAATGAGATTAAATCGATCATCCAGCCCACATAATTCAAATAAGCTACACTGAACATGAGTCCTATATCGCTGTAAATCTTGCAATGAGTGATCCAAGGCAGTGAGCTATATATTTATAGAAGGTAAGTTTACCTATGATCAACGAACAGTCATTCATACGCAGCATATAGGGTCAGTTCCTGGAGTCTGTAAGCACATAGAAAATGCACGCATATAAATTCAGGGTGTATTATTCTATATAACAACACACTATGGCCCCATCCTGGGAGGATAAAGGATTGCCATATGCGCTGAATTGAAAGTTCAGATTACCTGTGATTCGCTTGTGCAGAGTGCGGCTCCCCCAGCTCTCCCCATGGCGGCTTCTGTCTTCCGCTCGAGGCTATATATGCCCCGAATGGCGGTCACGTGACAGCGGGACCGGCGTGATCACATGATCACGCCGATGACCCGATCGCGTCACATCATGAGTACGGGCGAATCCTGGTGCCAGGTGTCGATGGGAGCAGCCCTCCAGATGGAAGTGGAGGAGAGAGAGGCGCATGCACCCAGCGTAGGGAGGGCGGAATGCTACTCCAGAGTGTAAGGGGGCTGAACAGAATCAGCTATACGTCATGGACCAACAGCGCCATAAGCTCACCTCGTGTCACCGCACCAATTGGACCATCATAACATCCTTGCCTTCGCTAGGGTTCAGTGAAGGCGTGAGACGCTGATGATAGCCCCTGGGCGCCCGTAACTATCCATGATGGTGATGTAAATATGGAACACAACATATAATAAATCATATAACAAAGTTAAATAAATAAACATACTCATTCAAAAAAATATATGTACAATCATAACACTGTTACAACAGTGAATTTTTTATATAAATTAAATCAAAACACAGACTGGGTATTGGAGAGGTGGGAGAGGGATACACAACTGTTTTGTCCAAAAATGGTATCAATAACCATCATGGACAGTAGTGGATCCACTCCCATCTCAGGACACTATCCCAGTGCCCAAAACTAGTTCAGGCCAAAAGACGATGTCCTACACAAAAGGTGTATTTCCTGAATGATGGAAAAATGGGGGGAGAGAAAAAAAGGGAAAGATTCCGGAAACAGAAATGAGAGGAACCCCGTGGAGTGCCTGAGATGTCCAGATAAATTAAAGAAAAGGTTTGTAACTTATATTCTCATTCAGGCCTGGGTGTTTGGTGACCTGAAGAGAATATATCCATTTGGCTTCTAGTTGTAGAAGACGGCGATCAGAGTCACCTCCCCTCTCATTGAGGGACACATATTCCAATGCATAAAATCCTAGCATTTTCAGATTGAGGGAGTGGAAAAGCCCCATATGTCTACTAATGGGTGTGTTTCCATCTTTTTCTTGGATATGACAGACACGTGATTGCGTATTCTGCAAAAAAAGTTCCTTTAGTCTTTCCCACATAGAATGCTCCACAGTTGCACTTCATTAGGTAAATGAACCCTATCGTCTGGCATGTGGCCCTAAAATTGGGTTTGCAGATTTTCCCATTGGGTAATTCTATGCTTTGACCTCCCAAAATATACTGGCAAAAATTGCACTTGCCACATGGAAAGGTGCCTGTATTGATGGGTTTCGGAATAGTTGAGGTTGTGTAGTGTCTAGAGACTGCAGTGTCCTTGATAGAGCGAGAACGTTTAAACGTGATTTGTGAATAAATTTTGATGTATTTATTGATCTTGTCTGGTAGATGCAATGGAGGTTAAAAAGGTGAGGCTCAACAAGACTCTTCAAGAGGGACTCGATTCTCTTTGTAATAATAAAGAACTAGTTATTAGACCGGCCGATAAGGGGGGGGATTGTTATTTTAGATAAAAAGGATTATCTAACAGAGATGCATAGAATAGTGGATGATTTCAATACCTATACTCTGTTGCCCTCAAACCCGAAAGTCAAATATGCTAAAGAGTTGGAACTATTGGTCGCTAGGGGTTTCTATGAGGGGATTCTTACCCCTAGGGAGAGGCTGTTTTTGATACCGAAGGCACACCCACCATCTACTATCTGCCAAAACTGCATAAGGATCCTGTGTGCCCCCCGGGACGCCCCATAGTGAGTGGGATTGATTCAATCACGTCCCGGGTGGGCAGATATATTGATTTCTTTTTGCAGCCTTTGGGGCGGAGGACTCCTTCGTATGCTAAGGATTCAAGACACATTATGAATCTTTTGGCAGAAATTTCTCCAAGGGAGGGTATGTGGATGGTAACAGTTGACGTAACGTCTCTGTATACCATCATCCCCCACGAGCTGGGGTTTGAGGCGGTACGATTCTATTTGGAGAGAGATTCAGGCCTTCCATCCCAGCAGATTGAATTTCTCATGACTCTCCTGGTGTTCGCTGCTGCCTCGAACTACTTTTGGTTCAATGGTAATTTTTACAAGCAAGAAACCGGAGTGGCCATGGGAGCCAAGTATGCCCCGAGCTTGGCCAATCTTTTTATGGCCAGATGGGAGGAGGATGTCATCTATTCCAGAAATATACCTCAGGTGGCTTTTTGGGCTAGGTATATTGATGACATCCTCCTCCTATGGGATGGGCCTCACCAAACCTTGGTTGAGTTTATGTCCACTCTGAATATTAACCAGAGGAACATAGAATTTAAATATGTAGCTAGTCAGACTGAAGTCCAATACTTGGACTTAAGGATTTCCATCAGGGGCGATCAGTTTGTAACATCCACGCTCTTTAAAGAGACGGACAGGAATTATTTTATACCTGTTGGGAGTTGCCATCACGCATCCTGGCTCAGAACGGTTCCAAAGAGCCAATTTTTAAGGCTGCGGAGGAATTGCTCTGATGACCAGGAATTTTTAAAACAGGCTGAGGTTTTGACAGGCCGCTTCTTGGAGAAAGGGTATATGGGGGATGCCCTGCGCAAATCTTTGGATTTTGTTAAAAACACCAAAAGAGAAGATCTTTTGGTGGAACGAGGTTCACTCGAGGGCGGTCAATTCCCATTAGGGGTTCCCTTCATTACTACCTATTCCATCCAACATAAGGCTATCAAAAAGCTAGTGGATAAGCATTGGCATATCATGACTAACGATAATGTCCTGCAAGAAGTGTTACTGGTTAGACCGAGAGTGATATTCAAAGGGGTCCAGTCCTTAACCACTTAAGCCCCGGACCATTTTGTAGCTAGAGGACCAGAGGTGATTTCAGAATTTTGCACTGCGCTGCTTTAACTGTAAATTGTGCGGACATGCAATGTTGTACCCAAACGAAATTTGCGTCCTTTTCTTCCCACAAATAGAGCTTTCTTTTAATGGTATTTGATTGCCTCTGCGATTTTTATTTTTTGCGATATAAACGGAAATAGACCGAACATTTTGAAAAAAAATGATATTTTCTACTTTTTGTTATAAGAAAAATTTAATAAACTCAATTTTAGTCATACATTTAGGCCAAAATGTATTCAGACACATGTGTTTAGTAAAAAAAATGTCAATAAGCGTATATTTATTGGTTTGCGCAAAAGTTATAGCGTCTACAAACTAGGGTACATTTTCTGGAATTTACACGGCTTTTAGTTTATGACTGCCTAGCTCATTTCTTGAGGTGCTAAAATAGCAGGGCAGTACAAAACCCCCCCAAATGACCCTATTTTAGAAAGTACACACCCCAAGGAGATTGCTGAGAGGCCTGTTGAGCCCATTGAATATTTTTCTTTTTTTGTCCCAAGTGATTGAATAATGACAAAAAAAAAAAAAAAAATACTAAAAGTTGTCACTAAATGATATATTGCTCACACATGCCATCGTTATATGTGGAATTACACCCCAAAATACATTTTGCTGCTTCTCCTGAGTACGGGAATACCACATGTGTGGGACTTTTTAGGAGCCTAGCCGCGTACGGGACCCCGAAAACCAAACACCGCCTTCAGGATTTCTAGGCACAAATTTTTGATTTCACTCCTCACTACCTATCACAGTTTCGAAGGCCATAAAATGCCAAAATAGCACAAAACCCCCCCCCCCCCCCCCAAATGACCCTATTTTGGAAAGTAGACACCCCAAGCTATTTGCTGAGAGGCATGGTGAGTATTTTACAGCTCTCATTTGTTTTTGAAAATGAAGAAAGAAAATATTATTTTTATTTTTAATTTTTTTTTCAATTTTCAAAACTTTGTGACAAAAAGCGAGATCTGCAAAATACTCACAATACCTCTCAGCAAATAGCTTGGGGTGTCTACTTTCCAAAATGGGGTCATTTGGGGGGGTTTTGTGCCATCTGGGCATTCCATGGCCTCCGAAACTGTGATAGGCAGTGAGAAGTGAAATCAAAAATTTACACCCTTAGCCTGAAGGCGGTGCTTGGTTTTTGGGGTCCCGTACGCGGCTAGGCTCCCAAAAAGTCTCACACATGTGATATCCCCATACTCAGGAGAAGCAGCAGAATGTATTTTGGGGTGTAATTCCACATATACCCATGACATGTTTGAGCAATATATCATTTAGTGACAACGTTGTGCAAAAAAAAAAAAAAAATTATTTTTTCCGCAACTTGTGTCAACATACAAAATATTCCATGGACTCGACATGCCTCTCAGTATATAGCTTGTGGTGTCTACTTTCCAAAATGGGGTCATTTGAGGGGGTTTTGAACTGTTCTGGCATTTTATACACAACATTAGGAAGCTTACATCCACTCTTCTAACCACTTGAAGACAAAGCCCTTTTTGACACTTTTTGTTTACATGAAAACATATTTTTTTTGCAAGAAAATTATGTTGAACCCCCAAACATTATATATATTTTTAAAGCAAAGGCCCTACAGATTAAAATGGTGGGTGTTGCATTTTTTTTTCTACACAGTATTTGCGCAGCGATTTTTCAAACGCATTTTTTGGGGAAAAATACACTTTTTTAAATTTTAATGCACTAAAACACACTATATTGCCCAAATGTTTGATGAAATAAAAAAGATGATCTTAGGCCGAGTACATAGATACCAAACACGACATGCTTTAAAATTTTGCACAAACGCGCATTGGCGACAAACTACATACATTTTTAAAAGCCTTTACAGGTTACCCCGTTAGATTTACAGAGGAGGTCTACTGCTAAAATTACTGCCCTCGATCTGACCTTCGCGGTGATACCTCACATGCATGGTGCAATTGCTGTTTACATATGACGCCAGACCGACGCTTGCGTTCGCCATTGGGCAAGAGCAGGGCAGGACAGGGGTCCCACTGCTTGTAAAAGCTGTCCAGAGGCTAATTAGCCACTAGGATTGCTTTTACATGAAAGCCGGCCGCTGGCTGAAAAGAAAGATACCAAGATGATACCTAAACCCGCAGGCATCATTCTGGTATAAACATTCAAAGTCCAGCAACATACCAGTACGTTGCTGGTCCTTGTTGGACATGTATTGTAATCTTTTTTTTTTCATGCAGCCAGTTGGCTGAACGAAAAAAGAGATTGATCGGTGGGTATGCCCACCATTAGAATACCGCCCTTCATCCACCCACTTCTAATGATGGGCATACATGCACCATTTATATATGCCGAAGCATGGGGGCATCCTCCCGCAAAAAAGTTATGCCGCACACACATGGTCGGACTTTTCCACGGGCAAGCCTCCCTCGGAATTTCGACCGTATGTACGCGGCATTAGGAGCAAAATCGCTCCTCCGCCCCTGCTGCCCCAATGCTTCGGCATATATGCTTTTTTTTTTTAACTGTGGTGGTGAAATCACCTCCTACAGCACTGGAGTCGCAGGGATCAGGCCTGTCTCTGCGAATGCTGCAGTTATGTGTGTTGTGTTTTGTAAGTGACAGTGATCGATCGATACTGCACTTGGGTGGCCTGGGCTGGACGGAGGGGCAAAACGCAGGTGCTAGCAGGTATCTGGGCTGATCCCGCTAACACTGCGTTTTTGGAACCCTAAATTGCTGGGGACGCTAGTATAGATCTGATCAGATCAGATATTGATCTGATCAGATACTATACCACTAAGGGGGGTGTATGCTTCACGCGTGGGTGTTAGCGTTACTGGCACTAACCTGACGCTGCCTGGGGTGTGACGCAGACCCTCTCTGACGCTAAAACCTAATTGATATCACCCGCCGGGCGATCAGGGGGTTAAACCTTTATTGGGTTATATATACGGTGGGTGCCCTGACACTATAAAAAGCAAACTAACTAACCAGCGTCACCCGTAACACTTATATGGTGATCACTGGTGAAAGGGTTAACTAGGGGCAATTAGGGGGTTAAAACCTTTATTAGATAATATATGGGGGTACCTGACGCTATAAAAACCTGCGGCGAACCTAAAAAAAATTACTGGCTACCGATCTGCATCACCGACGCTAAGACAGCGATCAGCAAAATGATCGCTTAGCGACAGTGGTGATAGGGGGTGAAAGGGTTACCTGGGGGGCGATCAAGGGGATTAAACCTTTATTAGATCATTTATGGGGGTACCTGACGCTATAAAAACCTGCGGCGAACCTAAAAAAAAATTACTGGCTACCGATCTGCATCACCGACACTAAGACAGCGATCAGAAAAACGATCGCTTAGCGACAGTGGTGATAGGGGGTGAAAGGGTTACCTGGGGGGCGATCAAGGGGGTTAAACCTTTATTAGGTAATATATGGGGGTACCTGACGCTATAAAAACCTGCGGCGAACCTAAAAAAAATTTACTGGCTACCGATCGGCATCACCGACGCTAAGACGGCGATCAGAAAAATGATCGCTTAGCGACAGTGGTGATAGGGGGTGAAAGGGTTATCTGGGGGGGCGATCAGGGGGTTAAACCTTTATTAGGGGGGGTTAGGGGGACCTAAAACTAAACTTTGGTGACACTTTTACAGTCACAAATGTCACTGATTGCAGTGATCAGTAAATAAATGGTCACTGCAATCAGTGACACTGTGACTGGGGGCTGGGGGGTGATCTGGGGGGGGGGGCTGGGGGCGCGATTTATGTGCCTATGTGTCCTGGTGTCAGTGTAGTGTTTTGTGCACTAACCTGCATCTTCTCCTGTACGGCGCTCGGTATATGTGAGCGCCGCAGGAGAGATGACATCACTTCCTCTGCCTGTGTAAACATTACACAGGCAGGGGAAGCTCTCTCATTCGCCGGGAGCGATCGAGAGGGGGTGGCCGGAATCGAACGGCCGTCCCCTCATGCCTGATCGCTCCCGATCAGTTAACCACCGCTCACTGTAAAGAAGGGGGGTCTGATCGGACCCCCCAACTATACAAAGGCAGTCACGTAGATATACATGATTCTGCCTGTCGGTGCCATTCTGCCGACGTATATTTACAGTGGGCGGTCGCTAAGTGGTTAAAAAATCGTATCGCCCCTGGAGTTGTGAACCCCCCAGCACTGGGAGGGTTTTTTTTTAACAACTGACAGGGTACTACAAGTGCAGGAGATGCAGGGTGTGTTCTTTGAACTCAAACCTGGATAGACGTACGACCACCTTTTTCTCTACTGTCACAGGGTTACCACATACCATCAAACCCTGCATCACATGTGCTACCACCGGAGTCGTTTACCTGCTGCAGTGCCCATGTGGCCTACAGTATGTGGGACGGACTAAACGCCCACTACAGGTAAGGGTGAATGAGCATATATCAAATAGCTTAATAGGCTTCAAGAACCACTCCGTGTCGAAGCACTATTTGCTCAAACATGATAAAAACCCTTCCAATACCCTTTTCTTGGGTATCAATAAATTTAAACCCAATTGGCTGGGGAGCAATTTAGTGAGGGAAATTTCCAGACTAGAAATGGCCTGGATCCATCGCCTTAAGACCTATACACCGTATGGGTTGAACATAGAAACTGATGTGAATGCATTTATAAATAATGCCTAAACCATTATCTATGTAAACCCGTTATGTGATGCACGGATGAGGATTTGTCACTTGTTGTGGTAGTTTTTTATCACATTTAATTATCATAACATATTTTTCACTAAATATTTTTAATATCAATTTTTTCAGTAATTCTGGCACATTATTTACAATTATTTAAGTAACATTAAAATATTGTTTCACTTTAGATTTTGATTGGGTACTAAGTGTTTATGCTATTTGCATACAAGTTCCCTTTAATTAATTTTGTGGGTAAGGTCACCAAGGCTCCTTTGTAGGAGTATTATATATTGGGTTTTATTATTATAGTTTTACTGTGGTTTAATCCACTAGATGTCACTCTTGAGTTTTTTCACCTAACTTCATTAATGATTACATCTTTTTTATATTTAAGGGGGGCATATATTAAATTATGTGTGATCCCCACATATATATATATATATATATATATATTTCTTTTTTTTTTTCATTTAAGTAAGGAGCACTTTTATTATATGTCCCTGAAATTTTGATATATGTCCTTTTATTAAGGCCAACTATGAAAATATCTCCCCGGGAATTGCGTTAGCCGTCTTCTGCCCGCAGGCTGAGTCCTGTGATTTTATTAAGGTGAGCTTCCACATTTTATATGTATTAACTCCCCCCTCCCGTTCTGTATATGAGGCTTGGTGTATATTAGTAATCATCAGTGAGGGCATGTTTGCCCACAACCAAGATGGCCAGTTCCGTGAATCTCATAATGTGGTCCGGCCTTTTAAAGCGTGATGCGTCTCTGAGGCGCCCATTCCTATTGAAAACGTCTACAAATTCGCCGGCCGGCATAACAGGAGCCTCACTCCTTCAGCGTGGTGACGTCACTGAGCATCCTCCTAGACGCATTTCGTCACCACGCTGAAGGAGTGAGGCTCCTGTTATGCCGGCCGGCGAATTTGTTACATGCTGCTTTTATCTTGTTTACTTGTAGGTATAACTTACGTTTTTTAATAAATCCTGCAAACAGAGTTACGCTATGGTCTGCCCTTCTTTTTATTCCATGATTGGGGGCTTATGATCTGGATGGATGAGGGGACAGTTTGATCCGAGAATAGTTGCCCAATAAGGAAGGACCACTGCTCAGGAACTAAAGGCCGCGGCTGGGTTACAGTCGAATGCCCTAACCCGCTTGCCTTCTGGTAAGCTGCTTCCCTTAATTTGGTGGTGGAACCTCACAAAGCGATCTGAGAAGTCACTGTGGTGTCGCATTCTGTTTTTGTTTTTTAACATAGGATTTGTGGACATTTACAGACCATATAGTGGTGACATTTACAGACCATATATTGGTGCAACACCTGCTGGACTCTCTATCTTACTGGTAGTCAGTTCCAAATACCCCCCTTTGCTGGGAGGGGTTGGGGACAATTCTGATTGGGTTGGCACAGTTTTTCTTTTTACTTTGTTCTTTGGTGCTTTCACACTATTACTGCTGCCTGTTTTTAATATTTTAATATTTTACAGTTGTTTATGCTAGCACAGTTCTCTTCCCCCTATATGCTGTGTGTCATGTATAGGTTGTGCTCCACATTTGCCTTTTATGGCACCCAAGTCCTCAGGGTGATATATACATTTAGTTTTTATCCATGTGGGCAGGAACACAATCAAAGTGATCAAGAATAGGAGGCACAAGGCCTTCCCAGAGGTCTGTGTTGAAATAAGCAAGGTCATCTTTTTCAGAATCTTGACCACCTGTTTCACTCACTATTCGAGGATTTTCACTGCTTACTTCACCTCCTTTGTCTTTAATCTTTCTCTTAGGTGTTTGGTTCACCTTCTTCACACGACTGGCATGAATCCAGGCCTGTTGTCCCTCTACCAGAATAGCTATGTGGGTAACTGCGATCACTGTGGTTGGGGGTCAGAAAGGATACTCCTGCTTTTTGGTGCGGTTCAATTGCTGGACCACTACGGTGTCACCCACCTGGAAAGGGTGTGCAGGTTACTGTGAACAAGATGGAGAGGTGCGAGCAACATTTCTTTCAATTTTATCCAAAGTTTCAATAGGTTTTCTTACATATTCTTCCTGAATGAGCTCAAGGTCCCCTCTTTCTAACATAGGTGGCTGTCTGGCCCACGGGGTGGGGAATGGCCTACCCATTAGGACTTCAAAAGGAGAGTATCCTGTTTTCTTAGAGGGCGTCATTCTTACCTCAGCTAGAACTGCTGGTAGGACCTTCTTCCAATTGGTATGCGTACCTCCAGTGGCCTTCCTGATCTTGTCCTTAATGGTTCTGTTCATCCTTTCCACTATACCTGAACTTTGAGGGTGATAAGGTATGTGAAATTTCCAGTCAAATCTGAGGGTTTTTACTAGATCTTGGCAGACTTTGGCCACAAATGCAGGGCCATTGTCTGAGTTGATCTGAAGCTGGCATCCCCATCTTGTGCATCTTCCTTTGTTGTTACAAACACTTCTATCCATCTTGAGGACATTTCCACTATTACAAATAGGTATTCTTGTCTCTTACCTAACTTAGGCATGTGTGTGAAATCAATTTGTAAATGAGTGAATGGCATGTATGGATAGATTAATTTTCATGTTTTGCCTTGTGAGGGTTCCTGGGATTATTCCGGATGCATGTGATGCATCTGGAAACACATGCTTTAACTGAGGGAAGACCAGGGATGTAAAAATCCTTGTCTAGTAATTCACATGTGACCTGCCAGCCTCTGTGTCCTACACCATGGTATTGTGCAATGAATAAAGGAGCACTTGCTACAGGAATACATGGTCTCCCCTCTTGGCAGACAAGCTCAGATTCTGAGCTTTTCTGTACATCTACTGAATTCCAATGTTGGATGTTTTTGTCTGTAGCATATGTTTGGAGATCATGCAATTGTTTGATCTAGGAGTGGGATTTCGGGTGAGAGCAATAGCATTTGGATGTCTTCTGGCTGTGTGGATGCTGCTTCTCTTGCTGCTTTGTGAGGTAAAGCATTTCCCTTGGCTATGTCATCCTGCTGACCTGTATGTGCCTTACAGTGCAATATAGCAATGAATTTTGGTAGTTGTATGGCTTCTGACAAGCTTGTGACAAGTGTGGAATGTGAAATTGACTTACCATCTGCCGCTGTGTAGCCACTTCTTTTCCATATAACTCCAAAATTGTGTGCAACACCGAATGCGTACTTGGAGTCTGTGTAAATGTTTACATCCTGCCCTTCAAAAAGCTGACAAGCTCTTGTGAGGGCTATTAGTTCTGCAGCTTGTGCTGATTGGAATGGGACAGGGTTTGCTTCCAGTATTTTATCAGGCAATTGAAAAAACAGCATACCCTGCATGGTGTGTGTTATCATTTGGTCTTAAACAAGACCCATCCATAAAGACATTCTGTGCTCCAGGGAGAGCAGTTTAAGACGTGTCTGGTCTGGGGGATGTGTCTTGGTGGATGAGGTCCATGCATTCATGTTGAGGCACTACCTCATCTTCCTTACCTTTCAAGCTTAGCAAGGCATTCAGGATTGGAGATGGGCCAGAAGTGGGAGAGGCATATTTTATCTCACGTTTCAGATTAGAAAGTAAAATTACTTCATAACCGCTCGGCCTCTGGGCTGACATGTGCTGGGTATGGATATTCTTTAGTAGAATGGATACATTGTGGGTGGTGTGTAGTGTGGTGGCATGTCCTAGAGTGAATGATGTAGCCATTTCCACCACCATCATACAGGATGCCAGAGCTCTGAGACATGCCGGCATGCCTTGTACTGGCATAGGCACAACCCTTGAAAAAAATGCTATAGGGCAGAGCCTGCCCCCATGCTCCTGCGCTAGGACTCCCACCATTGTTTTACAGTTGCCCCTGGCAAACAAGTGAAACAACTTGCCATGTTTAGGTAATCCAAGACCAGGGGCTGTGACCATTGCCATTTTTAAGATACACAAAAGCATTGTACATTTCATCATTCAATTTCACACAATCTGGCATCTCAGTACCTGTGGCTTGTCTCAGGAGATTATAATAGTAGGAACAATCAGGTATCCACTGGCGGCAGTAACCAATCATACCAAGAAAGTATAGCATGTCCTTCTTAGTGAGTGGGTGGGGCAGACCCATGAGAGCCGCAGCTCTCTTATGACTGATTTTCCTTTCTCCTTTGGAGAGTACAAAACCATGGTATTCAACAGTGCCTTGACACCATTGTAGCTTTTTCTTAGAAACCTTGTGACCATTATCTGCTAACCAATGTAACAGATCTAAACCATCCTCTTTGCATGCAACCTGGCTTGGACTACACAACAATAAATCATCAACATATTGGAGTAGGACGGAACCATGACAGGGTTTCCAGGACCGCAGGGTTGCCTGGAGGACCACTGAATAGACTACAGGGGAATCTACATAACCCTGGGGCATTCGACGCCAGGTCATCTGGCGATTTCTAAAACAAAAAAACAAAGATTGGCTGTGTCTCCTCATCCACAAGGACGCTAAAAAATGCATTTGTTAAATCAATCACAGAAAAAATACTCTGCATCAGATGGTATGAAGGTAAGGAGTGATGGCACATCAGGCACTATAGGCGCAATGGGCACCACAAGGTTATTTATAGCTCAAAGGTCTTGAACAAACCTATAACTGCCATCTGGCTTTTTAACTGGGTTGATGGGTGTGTTGTAGGGGGATAAAACTTTTTAGAATGCCTTTCTTTAAGAAGTGTTCTACCATAGGGGCAATGCCTTCCTCTTTTTCTTTTGACAATGAATACGGTTTGTGATAAATGGGTTGTGCCCGTTCCTTGAGGGTGGCCTTATATGGGGTTCAGGAGATGAGCCCTACATCTAGGGCACTCTCTGACCATACTTTGTCAGAATAACTGGGGAGTCATGTGTCTGTCTCTTGCACTTCAGTATTCAACATTATGGGCAATATGGGGACCTTTTTAGAATGAGCAATCACACCTCCCTGATTGGTTATCTCCATTCTAATCCCCAACTTACCTAGTAAGTCTCTCCCCAGATTGACAGGGCAGTTTGTTATTATAATGAAACTGGTGCATCGACACTAATCCACGTTCTACATTTACTACTGGGAGGGGAGGGGTTTTAAAGGTTTTGGTGAGTATCCTATTAATCCCCATTGAAGGCTCAGCATTCGTTGTATCTCCTCTGTAGTAGTCCTCACTGAGGCTACTACGAGTAGCTCCTGAATCGACATGCAGAGTCACTATTGGTTGTTCATCAGAGGAGTGAGAGACCAGGGGAAATCCCGGGATACTACCTTCTGGACAGCTTCATTGCTGTTGTGGTTTAGTCTGAGTCCACTGACTGGGGTATTTCACTCCCTGATTTGGATGAGGGTTCTGTATCAGGGCAGGGGCTTGACTATTTTGTTGATTGAAAGGTTTATATGGACATTGATTTTTCCAGTGGCCCTCCTGTCCGCAGTTGAAACAACTGGTTCTGGACTGCTGAGGACCCCTAGAAAATCCTCTTCCTCTGCTCCTTCCTCTACCTCTCCACCACTGCCCACCATTACCTTGGGAGGACATCTGTTGTGGTCCCCCTTGGTAATGGGCAATTGCTGTTTTTTTCTTTGATATAGCAAAACATCCTGCAGCATCCTTTTCTGTTAATGTGTTCTGAACAACATCCAAAGTACTTGTTGGCCATGCAGAAATCATTTGCCTGACCATTAAGCCCATCTGTGGTTTCAGGTTAGAGATGTGAGTCTGAATCATCAGAATAGTCGTATCTGCCTGCAAGGATAACCCAGCCTCTTGAGTCCAGGTATCCATGAATCTCTTCCAAAAATCCAGTGGGGAGGGAAGACTTATTTTTAAAAGCACTTGTCATTTCTTTCTCAATTTCTTAACACATTTTCTTCCTACCATTTTCAGTGTTAAGACCATAATCTGCTGCTTTGGTGTCACCGTCTTGTATTACAGCTATGGTCGGGACATTAACCCATTTCCATGCAGTTGTGTGTCCATCAATAATTCCATCAATAATTAGGCGCATGTCTTCTTGTGTGCAATTCCTGCCCTTGCAGGCTTTCTTTAAATAGGTTTGAGTGCCTTCGGTCAAGACACTGGGCTTGGGACAGTGTTTGATTGTTTTATTAATGTATTTTATGTCTATGACCTTTTTAACCACTTAACGACCGCTCACTGTATATATACGTCGGCACAATGGCACCGACAGGCATAATCACGTACAGTGTACGTGATTGCCTTTGTACAGTTGGGGGGTCCAATCGGACCCCCTTTCTGTACAGTGAGCGGTCGGAATTCGTTGGGGAGCGATCCGACATGAGGGGACGGCCGTTCGATTCCGGCCACCCCCCCGCAATCGCTCCCGGCGAATAGAAATGCCCCCTCTGTCTGTGGAATGTACACACAGACAGAGAAAGCAGGAGGAAGTGATGTCATCTCCTGTGCGGCGCTCACATATACCGAGCACCGTACAAGAGAAGACATCAAGGTTAGTGCACAAACACTACACTAACACCAGCACACATAGGCACATAAATCGCCCCCCCCAGGCCCCCCCAGATCACCCCCCAGCCCCCAGTCACAGTGTCACTGATTGCAGTGACCATTTATTTACTGATCACTGCAATCAGTGACATTTGTGACTGTAAAAGTGTCACTACATTTAGTTTTAGGTCCAGTGTAGCCCCCTAACCCCCCCTAATAAAGGTTTAACCCCTTGATCACCCCCCAGATAACCCTTTCACCCCCTAGCACCGCCGTCGCTAAGCGATCATTTTTCTGATCGCTGTCTTAGCGTCGGTGATGCAGATCAGTAGCCAGTATTTTTTTTTTAGGTTCGCCGCAGGTTTTTATAGCTTCAGGTACCCCCATAAATTATCTAATAAAGGTTTAAACCCCCTTGATCGCCCCCAGGTAACCCTTTCACCCCCTATCACCACTGTCGCTAAGCGATCATTTTTCTGATCGCTGTCTTAGCGTCGGTGATGCAGATCGGTAGCCAGTATTTTTTTTTAGGTTCGCCGCAGGTTTTTATAGCGTCAGGTACCCCCATATATTATCTAATAAAGGTTTTAACCCCCTAATTGCCCCTAGTTAACCCTTTCACCAGTGATCATCATATAAGTGTTATGGGTGACGCTGGTTAGTTAGTTTGCTTTTTATAGTGTCAGGGCACCCGCCGTATATAACCCAATAAAGGTTTAACCCCGATCGCCCGGCGGGTGATATCAATTAGGTTTTAGCGTCAGAGAGGGTCTGCGTCACACCCCAGGCAGCGTCAGGTTAGTGCCATTAACGCTAACACCCACGCGTGAAGCATACACCTCCCTTAGTGGTATAGTATCTGAACAGATCAATATCTGATCTGATCAGATCTATACTAGCGTCCCCAGCAGTTTAGGGTTCCCAAAAACGCAGTGTTAGCGGGATCAGCCCAGATACCTGCTAGCACCTGCGTTTTTCCCCTCCGTCCAGCCCAGGCCACCCAAGTGCAGTATCGTTCGATCACTGTCACTTACAAAACACAACACACATAACTGCAGCGTTCGCAGACAGGCCTGATCCCTGCGACTCCAGTGCTGTAGGAGGTGATTTCACCACCACAGTTAAAAAAAAAAAAAGCAAATATGCCGAAGCATTGGGGCAGCAGGGGCGGAGGAGTGATTTTGCTCCTAATGCCGCGTACATACGGTCGAAATTCCGACGGAGGCTTGCCCGTGGAAAAGTCCGACCATGTGTGTGCGGCATAACTTTTTTGCGAGAGGATGCCCCCATGCTTCGGCATATATAAATGGTGCATGTATGCCCATCATTAGAAGTGGGTGGATGAAGGGCGGTATTCTAATGGTGGGCATACCCACCGATCAATCTCTTTTTTCGTTCAGCCAACTGGCTGCATGAAAAAAAAAGATTACAATACATGTCCAACAAGGACCAGCAACGTACTGGTATGTTGCTGGACTTTGAATGGTTAAACCAGATTGATGCCTGCGGGTTTAGGTATCATCTTGGTATCATTCTTTTCAGCCAGCGGCCGGCTTTCATGTAAAAGCAATCCTAGTGGCTAATTAGCCTCTGGACAGCTTTTACAAGCAGTGGGAGGGAATGTCCCCCCCCCCCCCGGATATAAAAAGCGCCATTGGGAAACTGGGAAAGCATTTTATCACACCGATCTTGGTGTGGTCAGATGCTTTGAGGGCAGAGGAAAGATCTAGGGTCTAGACCCCAGTTTTTTCAAAAAAAGAGTACCTGTCACTACCTATTGCTATTATAGGGGATATTTACATTACCTGAGATAACAATAAAAATGATTTAAAAAAAATAAATATGGAAGGAACAATTTAAAAATAAAATAAAAAAGCAAAATTCATAATAAAAAAATAAAAAAAAAAGCACCCCTGTCCTGCCCTGCTCTTGCCCAATGACGAACGCAAGCGTCGGTCTGGCGTCATATGTAAACAGCAATTGCACCATGCATGTGAGGTATCACCGCGAAGGTCAGATCGAGGGCAGTAATTTTAGCAGTAGACCTCCTCTGTAAATCTAACGGGGTAACCTGTAAAGGCTTTTAAAAATGTATGTAGTTTGTCGCCAATGCGCGTTTGTGTGAAATTTTAAAGCATGTCGTGTTTGGTATCTATGTACTCGGCCTAAGATCATCTTTTTTATTTCATCAAACATTTGGGCAATATATTGTGTTTTAGTGCATTAAAATTAAAAAAGTGTATTTTTTCCCCAAAAAATGCGTTTGAAAAATCGCTGCGCAAATACTGTGTAGAAAAAAAAAATATGCAACACCCACCATTTTATTCTGTAGGGCCTTTGCTTTAATAATATATATAATGTTTGGGGGTTCAACATAATTTTCCTGCAAAAAAAAATATGTTTTCATGTAAACAAAAAGTGTCAAAAAGGGCTTTGTCTTCAAGTGGTTAGAAGAGTGGATGTAAGCTTCCTAATGTTGTGTATAAAATGGCAGAACAGTTCAAAACCCCCCCAAATGACCCCATTTTGGAAAGTAGACACCCCAAGCTATATACTGAGAGGCATGTCGAGTCCATGGAATATTTTATATGTTGACACAAGTTGCGGAAAAAAGAAAATTTTTTTTTTTTTTTTGCACAAAGTTGTCACTAAATGATATTTCTTTCTCGTACATCACGGGACACAGAGCGACATAGTCATTACTAATGGGTTATATAGATACCTTCAGGTGCTGGCACTGGCAACTTCCAAAACCGGAAGTACCCCTCCCATCCGGGAGCACCTCAGTTTTTTGCCAGTGTCTAAGGTGTTGGCCAAGAAGAAACATGTGTTTTTCACTGAGCTTGCGTACAGGTTCTTTTGGGCCTCAGTAAGCTATTCCGGATCCGACCAAAAAAGCTTCATAGCTAAACGGTCGATACCCGGGCCTTGCAGAGAAGAGCAAGGTTTTGCCTGTAATGCTTCTCTTAGGAGAGCTGGACCCTGGGATCCAGAGCTCTGGTCATACCCACGACCAAGATGTTTTCTGTGCAGGGTGCTATACAGGTCCAGGGGAGTGGAATCCTTGGGAACCCGGTCCCTGAAGGTTTGATTACAATGCCTGCCGTGATAGGTGAAGTTTGGGCTTTTGTGGACCAAACAAAGTCCTGCGGCAAGGAAAAGGTAAGTGGGGGCCCTCAGGAACTTGGTTCTATTGAGGGACCCCCAAGCCTATTTTGTCTTTCTGCCTGTTACCTAAGGTATTCCCGCTAATATTCTGTGTATGCCTGTTACTACTGAGAAAATGTAAAAATTTTAATAGTAGGCAAGAAAAAAAAAAAAATGTAAGACCGCGGTACCTGTGTTAGACACTAGAGGCCGCTATGGTTCTTTTTCTTGTAATGTGGATTTTTTCTTCCAGAATCAAATCCAGGCAGTTGGTATGTTCTCTGCTGGGAAGCTGTCTCCTCTGCCCTGTTGCTGCGCTCATCCATCCCCGGGCCCTGCGGCAAAGGGGGCCCTGGCTCCATCTAGCTCCTTATTGTTTTTAAAAAAAGGGCGCCGAAGGCGCACGTGCCCGTGCGCGTGCACGCGCCTCTATTCATAGAGGCGATCTGAAAAAAGGGGCGGAGCGGGTGGATGACGCTCAGGTGTGCGCCGCGGCGCTACTGCGCATGTGCGGGCGTCCAGCGTGTTTTAAAGCACATTATAGCTGGCTATTGAATGCACAGACAGAGCTAGCAACAGATAAAGGCACACAGAGGCGGTTGATGCAGGCATCCCCTAGAAAGGCACTTTAGTAGACACCAACTGTGATATAGCAGCAATTGTGCTAGACTATTCTCAGTAAAATTGGTGTATTACGGCTGGAATACCTCAGCTTTAGGCTTAGGAATATGCCGTCCAGAAGCTCCGGAACTGAATCTTCCAGGAAGCGAAGGGGGTCTCATCAGGCTCTGAGGATCTTGGGCATGCTTCTGCTGCACCAGTCTCCCCTGAAGTTCAGAGGTAAGTGACCATAGAGACCCCGCAGGAGTACTTGGTACTGTGGCTGTCCTCAGTCACCTGCTCCTGTGTATGTAACAGAGGAGGTTTTTTCCTCAGCTCTGGGAGGTTAGAGAGAGATTGTCAATCACTGCCTCCCTGTCAGGGAAAGCACGCCGATCTCCGTCTCCTCCTTCAGAGTGCCTGTTAGCAGAGCAACAGTCCCATACAGGGATCGACCTGCCTGAAGGGGATCAGGACAAGGTTGATTCTGTTATAGAGGAATCAACAGTGGAGGAACCTTTCTCAGCAGCTCAAGCTGAAAGATTATGGGTTCAGTCTCTGACTAACATGGTCCGATCGGCATTTAAAAATGCACCTTGCGGAACCATCAACCACTACTGTATCCTCGTTGGGGTCGCTAGAAGCCCCCAGACTGTCTGTTCTTTTCCACTTCACCCTTTACTGAAAGGGCTTATTTACCAGGATTGGGAACGTCCTGAGAAAATATTTATTCCCCCAAGAGATTTCCGGTGGTCTATCCCATGGAGGATAAGTTCATCAAAAAAAAAAAAAAAAATGGAAGGTCCCTACAGTGGACGCAGCCATCTCTTGTATGTATAAATCACTGACATGTCCAGTGGATAATGTCCAAATGTTCAAGAACCCAATAGATAAAAGATTGGAGTCCTTATGAAAGTCTGCTTCTTTCTACAGCAAGCTTGGTGACACAACCAGCAGTAGCAGCTATTGGGGTCTGCTAAGCAGTGAAGGATCAGTTAAAACAGGTCTTGAGGGACTTGACAGATCAGCAGGCCTTGCCCTAGCTGATCTACCTAGAGCCTTAGGCTTTGCGGTTGACGCCATAAAGGATTCAGTCCATCAGGCCTCCCGCCTTACGCTGTCTATAGTACATATGCGTAGGCTTCTATGGCTCAAAAACTGGTCTGCTGAAGCTCCCTGTAAGGAATGGCTGGTTAGCGTCCCATTTCATGGTGAACGCTTATTCAGGGAAAACCTGGACAAATATATCCAGAAAATTTCCAGCGGTAAAAATACGCTCTTGCCGGTTAAAAACAGAGTTAGAGGTCCCTCTTTAAGAGGCCTGCTTCTCCAGTCCCTGGGGCATCGGCTGTGTAACAGTTCCGACGGCCTCCTCGGTCAATTCCCAGGGGTAAAAAAACATGGACAATAGCAGGGTAATGAGAAACCCTGGGTCAGGGGAGGTACAAAACCTCCCCCAAAGTTAAATTCATTTAAGGGTTGCCCCCACTCAGTCGGGTGGGGGGAGGACTCCAGTTGTTCACAAGAGACCTGGCGGGACGCGATCAAGACAGATAGGTGCTCTCCGCAGTATGTTTGGGACACAGATTGGAGTTAAGAGACTCTCCTCCTTCCCATTTTTTGAGGTCAAACGTGCCAAGGGATCCCCGGAAGAGAGAGTCCCTCCTGTTGGCACTAGAACAACTATTGCTCCAAGGAGTAATTATGGAGGTTCCCCTGGAAGAATGAGGGTTCGGGTTTTACTCAAACCTCTCTACAGTCCCGAAGCAAACGCGGACGGTAGGCCCATATTAATTCTAAAAGGGATATACAAATTCCTGTATATCAGGACTTTCCGATGAAGTCGATCCGATCGGTGGCCACTGCCCTACAAGGGGAGGATTGGTTAGCCGCGATCGACATCAAAGATGCTTATTTGCACATTCCCATCTTTCCAGTCTACCAAAAGTTTCTACGCTTTGCAGTAGAAGGGCGCCATTTTCAGTTCAGAGCCTTACCCTTCGGTTTGGCCACAGCACCACGAGTGTTTACAAAAATTCTGGCCCTTTATTGGCCAATCTAAGAACACAAGGTGTAATGATAATGGCATATCTAGATGACTTGTTGCGGATAGACCACTCAGTGAAAAAACTAGACGTGGTCGTTCACAAGACAATCAAGTATCTGGAATCTCACGGTTGGATTATCAACCGAGAAAAGTCAGCCCTAGAAACCAGTCAAAAGTCTGGAATACTTGGGGCTAAGGTTGGATTCAGGCCAGAGAAAAATATTCTTGCCTCGAGGAAAGGTGTTGTCTTTGAAAGATTTGATCCACTTAGTGGGTACAAAAAAGACAGCCGTCCATACGCCTGTGCATGAGGCTGCTGGGAAAAATGGTGGCATCATTCGAAGCAGTACCCTACGGTCAATTCCATTCAAGGAATTTGCAGGGGGCCATACTGTCAGCCTGGAACAAAAAAGTTTAGGCCCTAGACTTACAATGTCCTTGTCCCCTTCCGTTCGCAAGAGCCTCCGTTAGTGGTTGGTTCCCCAGAATCTGGAAAAAGGGAAATCCTTCAGTCTGATTTCTTGGAAGGTGGTCACTACAGATGCCAGCCTTATAGGCTGGGGAGCAGTACTAGAGCAATAGTCTCTCCAGGGCAGATGGTCGGATGCAGAAAAGGCCCTGCCCATCAATCTCTTAGAGATACGAGCAGCCCGGTATGCCCTAGTAGCATGGACATCCAAACTCCAAGGGTCCCCTGTCAGAATTCAATCAGACAATGCCACAGCAGTGGCATATATCAATCATCAGGGGGGCACCAGGAGTCGTGCAGCCCAGAGGGAAGTAAATTACATCCTGAAATGGGCAGAAAAATATGTCCCAACCATATCTGCGGTATTCATTCCAGGAGTGGAGAATTGGAAGGCGGACTTTCTAAGTCGCCAGCAATTATGCCCAGAGGAAGGGTCCCTTCACCCCGAGGTTTTCTGGACAATATGTCAGCGGTGGGGAACATCGGATGTAGATCTTCTAGCATCCAGATTCAACGCAAAGGGGGACAGGTTTGTCTCTCGGACAAGGGATCCCCTAGCTTGCGGCTCGGATGCCCTAGTGTTCCCTTGGGATCAGTTCAAGCTGATATATGCATTCACACCGCCACAATGGTTACCTCAATTACTCCGCAGAATCAGGGTAGAAAAGAAATCAGTGATTCCGGTGGCTCCAGCGTGGCCCCGAAGAGCGTGGTACGCGGAGATTGTAAAATGTCAGTGGGGAGTCCTTGGACTCTCCCACGTCGTCCGGACCTGCTTTCGCAAGGACCGATATACCACCCTTCCTTACCAGCCCTAGGTTTGACGGCCTGGCTATGGAAGCCCACATTCTAAAAAAGAGAGGGCTCTCTAATCCTGTGGTATCTACCATGATCAATGCCAGGAAGCCGGTATCCAGGCAGATCTAATATAGAATCTGGAAGGCGTACATCGCGTGGTGTGAGGCCAAGAAATGGCATCCACATAAGTACGTAATAGGTAGGATTCTGGACTTCCTACACTGGGCTGTAGATAGGAAGCTTGCCTTGAGTACTATCAAGGGTCAGATTTCGGCCTTGTCAATATTTTTTCAAAGGCCCTTGGCTTCGCATTCACTAGTCAAAGCCTTTATACAAGGAGTGATGCGTATTAGTCCTCCGGTTAATATTCCCATATGTCCACGGGATCTAAACTTGGTTCTGTCGGTTCTACAGAAACAACCATTTGAACCATTACAGCATATTTCTTTGGTGCTTCTCACCAGGAAATTGATTTTTCTAGTAGCCATTGTTCGGCTAAAAGAGTGTCGGAATTAGCAGCTATGTCCTGTAAGGAGCCATATCTGGTTATCCATAAGGATAGAGTAGTGTTACGTCCTCATCCAGCCTTTCTTCCTAAGGTGGTATCGAGGTTTCATTTGAACCAAGATGTGGTTCTTCCTTCTTTTTTCCCCAAACCTACTTCGGTAGAGGAAAAGTTATTGCATTCTTTGGATGTAGTAAGAGCAGTTAAAGCTTATCTAAAGGCCACTGCTCAGATTCGCAGAACGGATACTTTGTTTATTCTGCCGGAAGGCCCCAGAAAGGGTCAGGCAGCGTCAAAATCTACTTTAGCCAAGTGGATTCGACAGGTCATAATACAAGCCTATGGCTTGAGAAGGAGACCGCCTCCGTTCAAAGTTAGAGCGCACTCCATGAGAGCAGTTGGAACTTCATGGGCAGTGCATCACCAGGCCTCCCTGGCTCAAATCTGTAAGGCCGCAACATGGTCTTCAGTTCACACGTTTACTAGGTTCTACCAGGTGGACGTTAGAAGTCAGGAGGATGTCGCCTTTGGGCGCAGTGTGTTGCAGGCCGCAAAAGATCCTCATGTCTGATAGCGCTCAGCTTATATATGGTGTATCCCCCCCCTCATTTGGCATTGCTTTAGGACATCCCATTAGTAATGACTATGTCGCTCTGTGTCCCGTGATGTACGAGAAAGAAAATAGGATTTTTATAACAGCTTACCTGTAAAATCCTTTTCTTGGAGTACATCACGGGACACAGAGCTCCCGCCCCTCTTTGGGGACACTTATTGCTTTGCTACAAAACTGAGGTGCTCCCGGATGGGAGGGGCTTATATAGGGGAGGGTACTTCCGGTTTTGGAAGTTGCCAGTGCCAGCACCTGACGGTATCTATATAACCAATTGGTAATGACTATGTCGCTCTGTGTCCCGTGATGTACTCCAAGAAAAGGATTTTACAGGTAAGCTGTTATAAAAATCCTATTATTGCTCAAACATGCCATGGGCATATGTGGAATTACACCCCAAAATACATTCTGTTGCTTCTCCTGAGTACGGGGATACCACATGTGTGAGACTTTTTGGGAGCCTAGCCGCGTACGGGACCCCACAAACCAATCACCGCCTTCAGGCTTTCTAAGGGTGTAAATTTTTGATTTCACTTCTCACTGCCTATCACCGTTTCGGAGGCCATGGAATGCCCAGATGGCACAAACCCCCCCAAATGACCCCATTTTGGAAAGTAGACACCCCAAGCTATTTGCTGAGAGGTATTGTGAGTATTTTGCAGATCTCGCTTTTTGTCACAAAGTTTTGAAAATTGAAAAAAAAAAGAAAAAAAAATAATTTTCTTTCTTCATTTTCAAAAACAAATGAGAGCTGTAAAATACTCACCATGCCTCTCAGCAAACAGCTTGGGGTGTCTACTTTCCAAAATGGGGTCATTTGGGGGGGTTTTATGCTATTTTGTCATTTTATGGCCTTCGAAACTGTGATAGGTAGTGAGGAGTCAAATCAAAAATTTGTGCCTAGAAATCCTGAAGGCGGTGATTGGTTTTCGGGGTCCCGTACGCGGCTAGGCTCCTAAGAAGTCCCACACATGTGGTATCCCCGTACTCAGGAGAAGCAGCAAAATGTATTTTGGGGTGCAATTCCACATATAACCATGGCATGTGTGAGCAATATATCATTTAGTGACAACTTTTTGTAATTTTTTTTTTTTGTCATTATTCAATCACTTGGGACAAAAAAAAAATATTCAATGGGCTCAACGGGCCTCTCAGCAATTTCCTTGGGGTGTCTACTTTCTAAAATGGGGTCATTTGGGGGGATTTTGTGCTATTTTGGCATTTTATGGCCTTCAAAACTGTGATAGGTAGTGAGGAGTGAAATCAAAAATTTGCGCCCTTAGAAATCCTGAATTCGGTGCTTGGTTTCCGGGGTCCCGTACGTGGCTAGGCTCCTAAAAAGTCCCACACATGTGGTATCCCCGTACTCAGGAGAAGCAGCAGAATGTATTTTGGGGTGCAATTCCACATATAACCATGGCATGTGTGAGCAATATATCATTTAGTGACAACTTTTTGTAATTTTTTTTGTTTTTGTCATTATTCAATCACTTGGGACGAAAAAAAAAAATATTCAATGGGCTCAACATGCCTCTCAGCAATTTCCTTGGGGTGTCTACTTTCCAAAATGGGGTCATTTGGGGGGGTTTTGTACTGCCCTGCCATTTTAGCACCTCAAGAAATGAGATAGGCAGTCATAAATTTAAAGCTGTGTAAATTCCAGAAAATGTACCCTAGTTTGTAAACGCTATAACTTTTGCGCAAACCAATAAATATACACTTATTGACATTTTTTTTACTAAAGACATGTGGCTGAATACATTTTGGCCTAAATGTATGACTAAGATTGAGTTTATTCGATTTTTCTTATAACAAAAAGTAGAAAATATCATTTTTTTTCAAAATTTTCGGTCTTTTTCCGTTTATATCGCAAAAAAGAAAAATCGCAGAGGCAATCAAATACCATTAAAAGAAAGCTCTATTTGTGGGAAGAAAAGGACGCAAATTTCGTTTGGGTACAACATTGCATGTCTGCACAGTTTACAGTTAAAACAGCGCAATGCAAAATTCTGAATTCACCTCTGGTCCTTTAGCTACCAAATGGTCCGGGGCTTAAGTGGTTAAAGGGGTGTTCCAGCCAAAATGACACTTTTTAAATAAAAATACCTTTATAATACACAAGCTTAATGTATTCTAGTAAAGTTAGTCTGTAAACTGAGGTCCGTTTTGTTAGGTTATTACAGCATTTAGAACATTTATAAACTAGAAATAGGCTGTGGCCATCTTAAGTGTGGGCATCTGAAGCCAGACTGCATGTCTTCCTGGATTTCAGACTTGCAAATCTCGCACATGCTCAGTGCTGCACAAGCAGTGTAATAAGTTTCAAGTCAGGTTTCCATAGCAACGGCAGTGTCAGCGGAAGTTGTCTTTATCTATGCAAACCTCTCCTCCCCTCCCCCCCTCCAGGAACCAGTAAATATACTGCATGTAGAAGACATATTATTCAAGAAATATATATATCTTTTGTTATATATTTATCTTGTTCTGTGTGTCTGTGTCCCCTCCGCAGACCATCTCACCTCTGCTCTGCACATCCCCTCCGCAGACCATCTCACCTCTGCTCTGCACATCCCCTCCGCAGACCATCTCACCTCTGCTCTGCACATCCCCTCCGCAGACCATCTCTGCTCTGCACATCCCCTCCGCAGACTATCTCTGCTCTGCACATCCCCTCCGCAGACCATCTCTGCTCTGCACATCCCCTCCGCAGACCATCTCTGCTCTGCACATCCCCTCCGCATACCATCTCTGCTCTGCACATCCCCTCCGCAGACCATCTCTGCTCTGCACATCCCCTCCGCAGACCATCTCTGCTCTGCACATCCCCTCCGCAGACTCTCACCTCTGCTCTGCACATCCCCTCCGCAGACTCTCACCTCTGCTCTGCACATCCCCTCCGCAGACTCTCACCTCTGCTCTGCACATCCCCTCCGCAGAATCTCACCTCTGCTCTGCACATCCCATCCGCAGACTCTCACCTCTGCTCTGCACATCCCATCCGCAGACTCTCACCTCTGCTCTGCACATCCCCTCCGCAGACCATCTCTGCTCTGCACATCCCCTCCGCAGACCATCTCTGCTCTGCACATCCCCTCCGCAGACCATCTCTGCTCTGCACATCCCCTCCGCAGACCATCTCTGCTCTGCACATCCCCTCCGCAGACTCTCACCTCTGCTCTGCACATCCCCTCCGCAGACTCTCACCTCTGCTCTGCACATCCCCTCCGCAGACTCTCACCTCTGCTCTGCACATCCCCTCCGCAGACTCTCACCTCTGCTCTGCACATCCCATCCGCAGACTCTCACCTCTGCTCTGCACATCCCACCTGCAGACTATCTCACCTCTGCTCTGCACATCCCCTCCGCAGACTCTCACCTCTGCTCTGCACATCCCCTCCGCAGACCATCTCACCTCTGCTCTGCACATCCCCTCCGCAGACCATCTCTGCTCTGCACATCCCCTCCGCAGACTCTCACCTCTGCTCTGCACATCCCATCCGCAGACTATCTCACCTCTGCTCTGCACATCCCATCCGCAGACTATCTCACCTTTGCACTTCCCCTCCGCAGACTATCTCACCTTTGCACTTCCCCTCCGCAGACTATCTCACCTTTGCACTTCCCCTCCGCAGACTATCTCACCTTTGCACTTCCCCTCCGCAGACTATCTCACCTTTGCACATCCCCTCCGCAGACTATCTCACCTTTGCACATCCCCTCCGCAGACTATTTCACCTTTGCACATCCCCTCCGCAGACTCTCACCTCTGCTCTGCACATCCCCTCCGCAGACTCTCACCTCTGCTCTGCACATCCCATCCGCAGACTCTCACCTCTGCTCTGCACATCCCATCCGCAGACTCTCACCTTTGCACATCCCCTCCGCAGACTATCTCACCTTTGCACATCCCCTCCGCAGACTATTTCACCTTTGCACATCCCCTCCGCAGACTCTCACCTCTGCTCTGCACATCCCATCCGCAGACTCTCACCTCTGCTCTGCACATCCCATCCGCAGACTCTCACCTCTGCTCTGCACATCCCATCCGCAGACTATCTCATCTCTGCACATCCCCTCCGCAGACTATTTCACCTTTGCACATCCCCTCCGCAGACTCTCACCTCTGCTCTGCACATCCCATCCGCAGACTCTCACCTCTGCTCTGCACATCCCATCCACAGACTATCGCTCTGCCCCTCCACATGTCACCTCTGCACCCTTATCTACAGCTCAGCTTAATCCATATCTCCCCCCACAGCTCTCACTGTGCCCAATCTAAATACACCCCCCCCCAGCTCTGACCACTGCAGAACAACCTCAGTGTCTCAAAAGCTGTCTCAGGTTTCGTTCTGGCTGAAAAAAAGCCCTGCTTATATTATTACTGTGTGCAGGGAGAGAGAGAGAGAGGAGCTTTCAGAAGTTATATTATAAGACTGAGCATGCTGGAAGCTGGTGTTTTGTGTGACACTGTCTTGTATTATAACTGTGTGCAGCGAGAGAAAGAGGAGCTTTCATAAGTCATCAGCTATCGCACACCAGCCAATTATTTGGCTTCTTTAGAAAAGGGGCGGAGCCGCATACACGTAGCGGCCCGCCCTGACCCCATCCTATTGGCTGGTGTGCGATAGCTGCTCTGTCCTGCCCACCCACACATCTCTGATGACTTCTGAAACCTCCTCTCTCTCTCTGCACACAGTTATAATATAAGACAGTGTCACACAAAACACACGAGATTTCGGTAGGAGGCGATTCACAAGGAGTCATGGGATACATGACGCTGATATCCCAGGAACCCTTGCGAATTGCCTTGTGACATAATAGCCTAGGCTATTAAGACCAGGAAGTTAGGCTGAAAAACGGAAAAAAAGGTATTTACAATCCAAAAAAAATAATAATATTGCCCATTGTGAAAACTATGTGCTAAGGCCATGCAGCACAGACAAACATAAAAAAATGGGTGGAACTCCACTTTAAGCATGTCATTCCCTATTGTCATAAACAGGGCTTGGAAGCTTGGGGATCCATCCCCCCCTATTGTAATAAGGGGTGATTGTACATCAGTGAGTCTTGTATTTTTTCCTTCCATACTGTGTTCTGCTTTTGGTATGAGATGGGGTGAGCTGAGTAAGATCATAGCTTTCTTAACCGCTTGTCAACCGCCCACCATCAAATGACGGCGGGCGGAAGACCCTGTTGTTCTGGGCGGACGTCATATGACATGATCACCTTCAGAAGCCACTAGGGGGCGCTCGCGCGTCCGCCGCGTCACTGGGGATCCGATGCGCGTGCCCCGGCGGCCGTGATGGCCGCCGGCCACCCGCGGTTGCCCAGTAACTGAGCAGGACCGTGGATCTGTGTGTGTAAACACACAGATCCACGTCCTGTCAGGGAGAGGAGACCGATGGTGTGTCCCTTGTACATATGGACAACCATCGGTTACCTCCCCCAGTCAGTCCCTTCCCCCCCACAGTAAGAATCACAATCTAGGGAACACATTTAACCCCTTGATCGCCCCTAGTGTTAACCCCTTCCCTGCCAGTCACATTTATACTGTAATCAGTGCATTTTTATAGCAGGGATCACTGTATAAATGTGAATGGTCCCAAAAATGTGTCAAAAGTGTCCGATGTGTCTGCCGCAATATCGCAGTCACGAAATAAATCGCTGATCATCGCCATTACTAGTAAAAAAAATAATAATAAAAATGCTATAAATCTATCCCCTTTTTTGTAGCTGCTATAACTTTTGCGCAAACAATCAACATACGCTTATTGCTATTTTTTTTTTTTTTTTACCAAAAATATGTAGAAGAATACATATCAGCCTAAACTGTGAAACTATTTTGTTTTTTTTTTATAGATTTTTTTGGGGATATTTATTATAGCAAAATGTAAAAAAATATTGCATTTTTTTCAAAATTGTCGCTCTATTTTTATGTTAACAGTGCAAAAAATAAAAACCACAGAGGTGATCAAATACCACCAAAGAAAAGCTCTATTTGTGGGGAAAAATTATAAAAATTTAATTTGGGTACAGTGTTGCATGATCGCTTAATTGTCATTCAAAGTGTGACAGCGCTGAAAGCTAAAAAATGGCTTGGGCAGGAAGGGGGTGAAAGTGCCCTGTAGGCAAGTGGTTAAAGGCTGCCCCGGGCTTCTTTTTATTTCTGCATATATTCTTCTTTTGTCATGGAAGATGATGTGGGTGTCCCCCCTGAAGCCCCCTGTTCCTGGTCCTCATTTTCTGTATCAGATGTTTCTGATATGTCAGAGGTACCGTGCTCTGACACTACTGGGGTATCAGTTCTATCTACCTGTTGAACCTGTACGGGTTGTCGGACTGGAACCTGTATAGGCTGCTGTCCCAGGGCTGGTGCAGGTGCCTGTCTATGGTGTACAGCATGATGTCCTGCTAACAGATCTATATCTTCTTTTGAGACTGGGATAGATTTGGTTTGTGTATGGTGGAGGGTTAAATGGAAGTGGAGGGGCGGTTGGGTCTGGTCTCTTTTTATCTGCCTCTTCCTTGTGCTTTCTCTCATAATCCTCCTTACTTAAACATTTGTTGGGTTTCTTTTGTTTCTTATTATCCCTTTGGAACCAATACAGGGCATATTTTAACCAGTTCTCCCCTCCCTGTCTCATATAAGTCATGTCCCATTGTGGGTCCCCGGAGTACCAAGGAAACACCTTTTTATCTACTAGACATAATCCTTTTACCATATCCATATGGAACTCATCATTATCACCATCCCGGGCGAAAGGGTCGGAGCTATGCATAGTTTTGGTCCACCCCAATAAATTTGATACCCAGGGGACTAGGAACTCATAATCCGTACCACAAACCCTAGCTACATAATCTTTACATGTTTCCCCAGGGTTGGGAGGAGAGGGGGGAGGAACTTCTTTACCATGTTTTTGACCCATATTACAGTGGGGGACAACTGCCTTACCTTGCAGTCTCCTGGTCCACACAACAAATTATCTTATACTTTTATGCGACAGAAAGAATAAGCGGAATAGTTTTGGGTCGTGGTGGATTTACCTCATAGACTATTCTTCCCAAAAGGAGCAACAGTACTGTTTAAATATTTGTGTCCTTCCAAAGGACTTCTTGGGTCTACCAAAGACCTTTTTCTATATTAGTCTATATAGGCGTGGTCCGTCTCCTTTCTATACAATTTAAAAGGGACTAAAGCTTTATCAGAGCCGCGGCAAGAAAATAATTTGTCAGATAAGACAAAAATTCACTTACCGTGGATGATTGCTTTATCCCAGACAAACCCCCTTTTGAAAGGAGATATTACTGGAGAGCCGATCACCCTTTGTTCTTTGGTAGCCCACCGGGACCCTTCAGAATTCTGGAGACCCCAAATGACACACAACAGGCAGCTTCAGTGTTCTTAACAGGTCTGAAGTCTTCAGAATTGATAATTTTATATGCAAGTAACAGCACAAGAGGGGAGGGGTAAATTTGCTTCTAATGTGTCTAAAAGTTATATGAACTTTTACCTAATAATTTTCCATCACGAGTTTAGGCAGCTGAAAGGAATTTACAAAGATAGCTTATCTGCAAGGACATAGGATGCCGTCTGAGAATCGGCCACAATGACTCCTAAAGTAGGGGTTTTTAATTGAACCTCAACTCAAGCATAAAGTTTAATAAACTTTAACTCAAACAAGGATTATAAGATAAGGCACGTACATTCCTTAAAACTGAGAACTATGAAATAAAAAGGTTGAGGGCAAAGGGACCAGGGACAGTGGCTGATGCTGACCCTATAACATTCCCTCCTCCAAGGGTTGATGGACTATCTTGGTACGATAAAAATAACATACATATTATGTAAAATGAAAATGTATTACATATAAAATTAGTACATTGTTAAAATTGAAAAAAAAAAACAGAAGCTTAGGGTTCCTCCAAGCGTTATCTGTTATTGCAACCGTATGGAATGGTCTGGGTCTCGACTAGTTCTGCGGTATATCCGCTTCCTCAGGAGGACCACTCTATAAAACAAACAATACAGTAAAGCAAACATAAATTGATTCGACAAAAGAAATACAGCATATGAGAAAGGTAATAAACATGATAGAGTAATTGGCTTACCCAGTATTGGGTGGTCATGTGTGGCACCAAACCGCCCGAACAAAGTACCCCGCGCGGCGGACATGGGGGATAGTGCAGAGATCTCTAAATAGGTATAATATGGGTAAGGAGTGGTGGACACTTGTAGAATGGGGGGGAGGGGGTTAGGACACCCGTGAGGAAGAGATGGGAAGTGAGGAAGGGGGAAAAGGGAAGAAAGGGGGGGTAGGAGGGGGAAAGGGAGCAAGTGAGGAAAGGAGGGGAAGCAGGAACCAATAGGGGAAGAGAGAAAGAAGAGGGGGGAGGTGAAGGGGGGAGAAAAAGGAGGGGGAGTTTGAAGGCGGAAAAAGGGAGGAGAGAGAAGGGAGGAGAGAGATGGGAAGGTGGGGGAAGCAAAAGGGATAGGAAAAGGAAGGGGAAAGCGGGAGATGGGAAAGGGGGGTGGAGGAGGAAGAGAAAAGGGAAAGGGGAAGAGGAGGAAAAAGTGAAGTGAAGAAAGGGAAGTATGAAAGGTGAGGAGAAAAAGAGAGGGGGGGGAAGGAAGGTGCCCAGCACCCTAATTGGGTAGAAACAAAACAAGATGTAACCAAAAAATGGCTCACCAGATAGTTGTATTCAATGGCAATATGGATATCAAGCCAAAGGATGGTTGATGGTGGTACGAAGGCAGAGACAGGTTGAATTGGGGGCGCCCACTTGTACCACTGACTGAGATATCAGAAAGGGTAAGGAGGTATATAAGTCCGGCAATGCGGGTAACTAACCAACACAGATTATGGGATTCTGTCAATACAATGGATATCCATTAATATCAGGTACAAGGTAATGCCCCATAGGAACCAAAAAGAACCAAGGAAACATACCCATAATTCGCTGTAGGGTTGGGGATAGCAACCTCCTGTCTCTGCCCCGCATATCGGAACCACCAGTGGAGAGATCCGCAGTGCTCATTCACGGGCCTATGCCCCTTAAAGGGATTGTAAAGGTTCGTTCTTTATTTTCTAAATAGGTTCCTTTAAGCTAGTGCATTGTTGGTTCACTTACCTTTTCCTTAGATTTCCCTTCTAAATTATTTTTTTTCTTTTTTTTCTTTGTCTGAATTTCTCACTTCCAGTTTCTACTCACTAAACTTCACACCATCATCCGAGTGGTGTTGAGTCAGCCAGAACAGCTTGCTGAACAGCTTACTGAGGAGGAACAGGAAGTGAGAAATTCAGACAAAGAAAACAAAGAAAAAAAATAATTTAGAAGGGAAATCTAAGGAAAAGGTAAGTGAACCAACAATGCACTAGCTTAAAGGAACTTATTTAGAAAATAAAAAACAAACCTTTACAACCCCTTTAAATAAGCTCCCCAACCTGGAGACGCCCGTGACGCCGCCGGACGGCGGCATCTGACGTCACCAGATCAGTTTCTCCGCACAGCGCGGGTGCATGAAGACGCTACTGCGCATGCGCGTTCAAAACACGACAAGGGACGGGAAGCCCAACTTGGGAAAACACAAGGCCACCGCTGTGGGGAAGAACCAAACGGCCCGGAGCCGCGTCAACCACCAGGGGTCGCCAATTACAACATACAATATAGATTAAACCGAAAGGGTAACATACAGATATACAATATAAACAATAAACATTCAATTGGGGGAGAAATACGTCCCGCAATAGTGATTACATTATATGTTGGTGAAACATACAGGAGATAGTCACAAAGTGAACGGCTAGTGGACTGTAAGGACTGACATTGCTGAATAGGGCCCTTATAACAGGGCAGGTCATGTGGTCGAAGCAACTGCAAGAGACAAAGGATAGTCCGATTGAGTACCCCTAATGTTGAGTAGTGGAAGTGAAAACAGGGATGAGAAGAATGTGTAGGGAGTGGGGCACCGAGAGCCCCAATAATTGAGTGCTTATAAGGTCAATAGGCTAGTGCTGGAAATGACATAGATGCTAATATAACCTTACTACTGTGGGGATACACCCCCCCCCCCTGTTAACTGCAGTCAAGTTATCAATACCTCTATCAGGCACTGTCCTTCTATTAGCGAGTCCGCCACCTCCTATTTTCCCCTTCAAATCCCCCCACTCCCCCCTGTTTTTTCTCCCCTTCACCTCCCCACCCATCTTCTTCTTCTCTTCCCCCTCCCGGTTCCCTCTTCCCCTCCTTTCCTCACTCGCTCCCTTTCCCCCTCCCCCCTTTTCTTTCCTTTTCCCCCTTCTCTCCTCCCCCCCTCCTCACTCCCCATTGTTTCCTCACGGGTGTCCTAACCCCCCCCCCCCTATTCTACAAGTGTCCACCACTCCTTACCCATATTATACCTATTTAGAGATCTCTGCTATAATCCCCCATGTTCGCAGCGCGGAGTACTTTGTTCGGGCAGTTTGGTGCCGCACATGACCACCCGATACTGGGTAAGACAATTACTCTATAATTGTTATTACCTTTCTCATATGCTGTATTTCTCTTATCGAATCAATTTATGTTTGCTTTACTGTATTATTTGTTTTATAGAGTGGTCCTCCTGAGGAAGCGGTTATACCGCAAAACTAGTCAAGACCCAGACCATTCCATACGGTTGCAAAAAACAGATAACGCTTGGGGGAACCCTGAGCTTCTGTTTTTTCAATTTTAACAATGTATTAATTGTATAATTTTATATGTAATAAATTTTCCTTTTACATAATATGTATGTTGTTTTTATCGTACCAAGATATTCCATCAACCCTAGGGGGAGGGAATGTTATAGGGTCAGCATCAGCCACTGTCCCTGGTCCCTTTTGCCCCCACCCTTTTCTTTCTCGTACATCACGGGACATAGAGCGACATAGTCATTACTAATGGGTTATATAGATACCTTCAGGTGCTGGCACTGGCAACTTCCAAAACCGGAAGTACCCTCCCCTATATAAGCCCCTCCCATCCGGGAGCACCTCAGTTTTTTTGCCAGTGTCTAAGGTGTTGGCCAAGAAGAAACATGTGTTTTTCACTGAGCTTGCGTACAGGTTCTTTTGGGCCTCAGTAAGCTATTCCGGATCCGACCAAAAAAGCTTCATAGCTAAACGGTCGGTACCCGGGCCTTGCAGAGAAGAGCAAGGTTTTGCCTGTAATGCTTCTCTTAGGAGAGCTGGACCCTGGGATCCAGAGCTCTGGTCATACCCATGACCAAGATGTTTTCTGTGCAGGGTGCTATACAGGTCCAGGGGAGTGGAATCCTTGGGAACCCGGTCCCTGAAGGTTTAATTACAATGCCTGCCGTGATAGGTGAAGTTTGGGCTTCTGTGGACCAAACAAAGTCCTGCGGCGGGGAACAGGTAAGTGGGGGCCCCCAGGAACTTGGTTCTATTGGGGGACCCCCAAGCCTAATTTGTCTTTCTGTCTGTTACCTAACGGTATTCCCGCTAATATCTGTGCATGCCTGTAACTACTAAAAAAATGTAATAATTTTAATAGTGGTCAAGAAAAAAAAAATATATATATATATTTAATATATTAGACTGCGGTACCTGTGTTTATCCACTAGAGGCCGCTGTGGAACGTTTCTTGTCATGTGGACTAGTTTCTTTTCGTCAGAGCAAGTCCAGGCAGATGGTGAGTTCTCTTGTGGGAAACTGCTTCCTCTGCCATGTTGCAATGCTCGTCCATCCCCCGGCCTGCGGCAAAAAGGGGCCCTGGCTCTTGTCCCTAGTTTCCCTTTTCGAAATTAGCGCCGAAGGCGCACGTGGCCGCGCGCGTGCACGCGCCTCTATATATAGAGGTGAGCCGGGAAAGGGGGCGGAGCCTGGGGGATGACGCTCTGTGCGCGCCGCAGCGCTTCTGCGCATGTGCGGGCGTCCCAGCATGTTAAAAAACACAATTATGTGTTGTGAGCTGGCTATGGAGTGCAGAGACAGAGCTGGCAACATTTAAAAAAAGGCATACAGCAAGCGGTTGATGCAGGCATCCCCATAGAAAGGCACATTAGTAGACACCAACTGTGATATAGCAGCAATTGTGCTAGACTATTCTCAGTAAAAGTGGTGTATTACGGCTGGAATACCTCAGCTTTAGGCTTAGGAATATGCCGTCCAGAAGCTCCGGAACTGAATCTTCCAGGAAGCGAAGTGGGTCTCATCGGGCTCTGAGGATCTTGGGCATGCTTCTGCTGCACCAGTCTCCCCTGAAGTTCAGAGGTAAGTGACCGTAGAGACCCCGCAGGGGTACTTGGTACTGTGGCTGTCCTCAGTTCACCTGCTCCTGTGTATGTAACAGAGGAGGTTTTTTCCTCAGCTCTGGGAGGATTAGAGAGAGATTGTCAACATTGATCGCTGCCTCCCTGTCAGGGAAAGCACGCCCGATCTCCGTCTCCTCCTTCAGAGTGCCTGTTAGCAGAGCAACAGTCCCATACAGGGATCGACCTGCCTGAAGGGGATCAGGATGAGGTTGATTCTGTTATAGAGGAATCAACAGTGGGGGAACCTTTTCTCAGCATCTCAAGCTGAAAGATTATGGGTTCAGTCTCTGACTAACATGGTCCGATCAGCATTTAAAAATGCACCTTGCGGAACCATCAACCACTACTGTATCCTCGTTGGGGTCGCTAGAAGCCCCCAGACTGTCTGTTCTTTTCCACTTCACCCTTTACTGAAAGGGCTTATTTACCAGGATTGGGAACGTCCTGAGAAAATATTTATTCCCCCAAGAGATTTCCGGTGGTCTATCCCATGGAGGATAAGTTCATCAAAAAAATGGAAGGTCCCTACAGTGGACGCAGCCATCTCTTGTATGTATAAATCACTGACATGTCCAGTGGATAATGTCCAAATGTTCAAGAACCCAATAGATAAAAGATTGGAGTCCTTATGAAAGTCTGCTTCTTTCTACAGCAAGCTTGGTGACACAACCAGCAGTAGCAGCTATTGGGGTCTGCTAAGCAGGGAAGGATCAGTTGAAACAGGTCTTGAGGGACTTGACAGATCAGCAGGCCTTGCCCTAGCTGATCTACCTAGAGCCTTAGGCTTTGCGGTTGACGCCATAAAGGATTCAGTCCATCAGGCCTCCCGCCTTACGCTGTCTATAGACATATGCGTAGGCTTCTATGGCTCAAAAACTGGTCTGCTGAAGCCCCCATGTACAGAATGGCTGGTTAGCGTCCCATTTCATGGTGAACGCTTATTCATGGAAAACCTGGACAAATATATCCAGAAAATTTCCAGCGGTAAAAATACGCTCTTGCCGGTTAAAAACAGAGTTAGAGGTCCCTCTTTAAGAGGCCTGCTTCTCCAGTCCCTGGGGCATCGGCTGTGTAACAGTTCCGACGGCCTCCTCGGTCAATTCCCGGGGGTAAAAAACAGGGACTATAGCAGGGTAATGAGAAACCCTGGGTCAGGGGAGGTACAAAACCTCCCCCAAAGTTAAATTCATTGAAGGGTCCCCCACTCAGTCGGGTGGGGGGAGGACTCCAGTTGTTCGCAAGAGACCGGGCGGGACACGATCAAGACAGATAGGTGCTCTCCGCAGTATGTTGGGGATACAGTTTGGAGTTAAAAGACTCTCCTCCTTCCCATTTTTGAGGTCAAACGTGCCAAGGGATCCCCGGAAGAGAGAGTCCCTCCTGTTGGCACTAGAACAACTATTGCTCCAAGGAGTAATTATGGAGGTTCCCCTGGAAGAATGAGGGTTCGGGTTTTACTCAAACCTCTTTACAGTCCCGAAGCAAACGCGGACGGGAGGCCCATATTAATTCTAAAAGGGCTATACAAATTCCTGTATATCAGGACTTTCCGATGGAGTCGATCCGATCGGTGGCCACTGCCCTACAAGGGGAGGATTGGTTAGCCGCGATCGACATCAAAGATGCTTATTTGCACATTCCCATCTTTCCAGTCCACCAAAAATTTCTACGCTTTGCAGTAGAAGGGCGCCATTTTCAGCAGAGCCTTACCCTTCGGTTTGGCCACAGCACCACGAGTGTTTACAAAAATTCTGGCCCTTTATTGGCCAATCTAAAAACACAAGGTGTAATGATAATGGCATATCTAGATGACTTGTTGCTGATAGACCACTCAGTGAAAAAACTAGACGTGGTCGTTCACAAGACAATCAAGTATCTGGAATCTCACGGTTGGATTATCAACCGAGACAAGTCAGCCCTAAAAAACAGTCAAAAGTCTGGAATACTTGGGGCTAAGGTTGGATTCAGGCCAGAGAAAAATATTCTTGCCTCGAGGAAAGGTGTTGTCTTTGAAAGATTTGATCCACTTAGTGGGTACAAAAAAGACAGCCGTCCATACGCCTGTGCATGAGGCTGCTGGGAAAAATGGTGGCATCATTCGAAGCAGTACCCTACGGTCAATTCCATTCAAGGAATTTGCAAGGGGCCATACTGTCAGCCTGGAACAAAACAGTTCAGGCCCTAGACTTACAATGTCCTTGTCCCCTTCCGTTCGCAAGAGCCTCCGTTGGTGGTTGGTTCCCCAGAATCTGGAAAAAGGGAAATCCTTCAGTCCGATTTCTTGGAAGGTGGTCACTACAGATGCCAGCCTTATAGGCTGGGGAGCAGTACTGGAGCAATGGTCTCTCCAGGGCAGATGGTCGGATGCAGAAAAGGCCCTGCCCATCAATCTCTTAGAGATACGAGCAGCCCGGTATGCCCTAGTAGCATGGACATCCAAACTCCAAGGGTCCCCTGTCAGAATTCAATCAGACAATGCCACAGCAGTGGCATATATCAATCATCAGGGGGGCACCAGGAGTCGTGCAGCCCAGAGGGAAGTAAATTACATCCTGAAATGGGCAGAAAGATATGTCCCAGCCATATCTGCGGTATTCATTCCAGGAGTGGAGAATTGGAAGGCGGACTTTCTAAGTCGCCAGCAATTATGCCCAGAGGAAGGGTCCCTTCACCCCGAGGTTTTCTGGACAATATGTCAGCGGTGGGGAACATCGGATGTAGATCTTCTAGCATCCAGATTCAACGCAAAGGTGGACAGGTTTGTCTCTCGGACAAGGGATCCCCTAGCTTGCGGCTCGGATGCCCTAGTGTTCCCTTGGGATCAGTTCAAGCTGATATATGCATTCACACCGCCACAATGGTTACCTCGATTACTCCGCAGAATCAGGGTAGAAAAGAAACCAGTGATTCTGGTGGCTCCAGCGTGGCCCCGAAGAGCGTGGTACGCGGAGATTGTAAAACGTCAGTGGGGAGTCCTTGGACTCTCCCACGTCGTCCGGACCTGCTTTCGCAAGGACCGATATACCACCCTTCCTTACCAGCCCTAGGTTTGATGGCCTGGCTATGGAAGCCCACATTCTAAAAAAGAGAGGGCTCTCTAATCCTGTGGTATCTACCATGATCAATGCCAGGAAGCCGGTATCCAGGCAGATCTAATATAGAATCTGGAAGGCGTACATCGCGTGGTGTGAGGCCAAGAAATGGCATCCACATAAGTACGTAATAGGTAGGAGTCTGGACTTCCTACAGTGGGCTGTAGATAGGAAGCTTGCCTTGAGTATTATCAAAGGTCAGTTTTCGGCCTTGTCAATATTTTTTCAAAGGCCCTTGGCTTCGCATTCACTAGTCAAAGCCTTTATACAAGGAGTGATGCGTATTAGTCCTCCGGTTAATATTCCCATATGACCATGGGATCTAAACTTGGTTCTGTCGGTTCTACAGAAACAACCATTTGAACCATTACAGCATATTTCTTTGGTTCTTCTCACCAGGAAATTGATTTTTCTAGTAGCCATTTGTTCGGCTAAAAGAGTGTCGGAATTAGCAGCTATGTCCTGTAAGGAGCCATATCTGGTTATCCATAAGGATAGAGTAGTGTTACGTCCTCACCCAGCCTTTCTTCCTAAGGTGGTATCGAGGTTTCATTTGAACCAAGATGTGGTTCTTCCTTCTTTTTTCCCCAAACCTAGTTCAGTAGAGGAAAAGTTATTACATTCTTTGGATGTAGTAAGAGCAGTTAAAGCTTATCTAAAAGCCACTGCTCAGATTCGCAGAACGGATACTTTGTTTATTCTGCCGGAAGGCCCCAGAAGGGGTCAGGCAGCGTCAAAATCTACTTTAGCCAAGTGGATTCGACAGGTCATAATGCAAGCCTATGGCTTGAGAAGGAGACCGCCTCCGTTCAAAGTTAGAGCGCACTCCACGAGAGCAGTTGGAACTTCATGGGCAGTGCATCACCAGGCCTCCCTGGCTCAAATCTGTAAGGCCGCAACATGGTCTTCAGTACACACGTTTACTAGGTTCTACCAGGTGGACGTTAGAAGTCAGGAGGATGTCGCCTTTGGGCGCAGTGTGTTGCAGGCCGCAAAAGATCCTCATGTCTGATAGCGCTCAGCTTATGTATGGTGTATCCCCCCCCTCGTTGGGCATTGCTTTAGGACATCCCATTAGTAATGACTATGTCGCTCTGTGTCCCGTGATGTACAAGAAAGAAAATAGGATTTTTATAACAGCTTACCTGTAAAATCCTTTTCTTGGAGTACATCACGGGACACAGAGCTCCCGCCCCTCTTTAGGGACACTTATTGCTTTGCTACAAAACTGAGGTGCTCCCGGATGGGAGGGGCTTATATAGGGGAGGGTACTTCCGGTTTTGGAAGTTGCCAGTGCCAGCACCTGAAGGTATGTATATAACCCATTAGTAATGACTATGTCGCTCTGTGTCCCGTGATGTACTCCAAGAAAAGGATTTTACAGGTAAGCTGTTATAAAAATCCTATTTTTATTTCTCTATATTAACCTGGATGATTGTACGCTATTAAGATTATTAATTTGTTTACATAAGGCTATACTCCAAATTTCTGCAAGAACTATGAAATGGAGGGGAAATTACAAAATGGAGTTGCAGTTGATCATATGCTCTAACAGAAGGATGGGAACTTTCTGTCCTGCTCCCAGAACAAACTTGATTTGGGAAGAGTGCTGCCCAGCCATTGGACAAGCAGCTCTATATTCTATGAATGAATACAAAGTTTCCTCTGATTGGCGGGGGTGGAGATCATGACATCATCCACACACCTCTCCCCCCTCAGGCAGTCAGATGAAGCTCTGCATTAGTTTAGAGAATATAAAGTTCCCTGAGAATAGCTGAGTAGTACTCAGCCCAACTCATTTTTTTCCAGAATCAAGGTGGGAAGTTCCCATGTCGCTGCTGTAGCACAGAGCAGTATGCTGTATGTGTAGCGCACATGACCACAGTATCTGTTTAGTGAAGTAAATGTTTCATCTGGACCAACTTGGTCCAAAGAAACTTTTAAAACTTTACTAAAACCTGGAGATCAGCTGTAAACTGGTAACACCAGTATATTTATCTTTGCCAAAGCAGATTTTAAAGTAACTCTGTCACGAGGGAAGTATGTAGGCTGTTTTTACTGACCTCCTAAAGAAAATGCTACTTGCCTGGCTATGACTGACTTAAGTACTTTTGCATCATGAACAAAATAATTATGGTTTAAACAAGTATCATATTTACAAGTCTCTATACTTGTTCTAGATCAGTGACTCAGACATCACTGATACCAAAATGCCAGCTTGATGCCAGGCATCTAGCATGTCCCAGGATTTGTACATGCATGTATATTTTAAATTAGCTGCTAATTCACCCAAAAATGCGGTTTACAGTTTATAACCAATAGAGGTTTCTTCTGATGTGTCGAACGTGCAATATAAATTGTAATCAGAGTCTCTAATTAGAGCAACAATTGTAACATCTGTACTGTTGTGATTCTGTATTGCCTTCAGTTATGTTACTTGCTGATTTTTGATCAGTTTTGACCCGTTCAACTTTGACCTTTATTTGTCAATCTAAGGCAGCCCATTCATTAAATATATATATATATATATATATATAATTTTTATTTTATTATTTCATCCAGCCAGTGGATTGAAAGAAAAATTACCAGATTTTCCCATCCACACACTGGAAGTGAATGGGGGAATCCCTCCTGCTGAGTTATTATATTCTGACAGCGGGGAGACTTTTCCGCCATCAGAATACACTAATCAGTGCTGCAGAATATAGCTTGTAATCCATCAGGAAAAAACTTGACGGTCTGGTTGTACAGAAGTTGATTGGTAGATTGACTTCTGTACAACCAGCCTGCCCAAACATGGATTGGAATTTGTCTGGTCCCTACTGAGCTGGACAAATTTCAATACCTGTATGGCCGGCTTTAGACTCTCTCTTTTTTTTCAAATATACGTTTTTATTAAGAAAACACATATGGAGAGATTCCAACATCACAACATAGGTGTACATGTCATCGATAAATAAGTACATAAAGTTTGTATACATTGCAACTATCCTTATGATATACCTCTGTACAAAATTATAGGTGGAAGAAAGTCAGTAGGCCATGCATGGTACATTCGTACCAGGTAGTTCATTTAAAATACCAGAAATAGGCAATATCCTCTCTGTGTTCATTTTTATTTTTTTTGAGACCGTTAGAATAGTAGAAAGTGCAATAGTGAGAAAAAGGAAGGGGGTGGGGGAAAAGGTAAGGGAGAGGAAGGAAGGGAGGGGGGGCAGAGACAGGACGAGGGCATGGAGTGGACGACACCACTCCGGATCGAATCAGCGTTATGTCCCAGGTAGGGATGTCCCTTTATCTGAGTAAATGAAAATATTCCACAGACTCCAGGTCTTAGTGTATTTCTCACGCTTAAGTTGCGCTGTAAGGATCAAGTCTTCCATTTTGTTTGTTTCTTCTACTTTCCGCAGCCAGCACCCAACAGACGGTGGGCACTGCTGCTTTCAGTAAAGGGGTATACAACCCTTGGCCGCGTTCAGTAGGTGACGCACCAATGATTTTTTGTAGGATTTGACTGGGATCTTTGACAGGTGAAGTAGAAATAAAGACACATCCTCCGGTATTTCATATTCCGTGAATGTTTGTGTAATACGGCAAACTTCTGTCCAGAAATTCGTCAGTCTTGAGCAGGACCAGAAAATATGTAACAATGAGCTTGCGTCCTCTCCGCACCGCCAACAGCGGTCCGAGGAAGTCGGGAAGCATTTGTGTAGCCTGGTGGGTGTGAAGTACCATCTGGAGAAGATTTTAAAATTTGTTTCCTGCATTTTGGTGCATGAGGAGGATTTGATGGCAAAGGTGATATGTTATTTCTGTGCTACTGAAAATGTCCGGTTTAGGTCAGTCTCCTATCTTTCCAAGCATTGTAGGCTAGGTTGCGTAGGAGGCAAATTTAGGAGAGAATACATTTGTGATAGTCTGTGATATCGGCCTAGTCCCCGAACAGCATTCCTCAAAAGTCGTCAGTGGGCGTGAGAACGCCTGTGGGTCAGGGATGGAGTGAAGGAAGTGGTGTAATTATGCCGCCTTCCAAAAGTGAAGGTGGTAGTTACCTGACGTGTCGGTCAATTCGGCTAGGGACGTCCAGAGACCCGACGTCACAAACTTGGAGGCCTGTTCCCATCCCAGGTCTCTCAAACTTCAGTATTTCACTTGGTGGAGGCCTGGTGAGATGTTTGGGTGTCCGAGAATCGGGAAAAGTGGTGAAGTATCTGACGTCTACAGTGCTTGTGTGGCTACATGGGAGCTATGTCTTAACGTAATCCCGATTAATGGATGGGATTTCAACCTCGGGGGTAAAGAGCTGAAACACCAAAGTGCACGTTTTAGAGGGATAGTGGTCTGAGATTGTTTTATTTGAGTCCAAAGTATATGTGTGCCGTTTCGTCTCCAGTCTAAGACTCTGCTCAAATGAGTGGCCTGATAGTGTCGTCGGATGTCTGGGACCGCTAGGCCTCCATTCTGTTTGTGAAGTGACATTTGGATTCTGTTCAATCTATGTTTTTTTTTAGCCCATATAAAGTGGGTAAAGAGGGCTTGTACTTGTTTAAGAAAAGAAGTAGGAATCTGAATGGGGAGAGCTTGGAACAGGTAAAGGAATTTGGGGAGGACACACATTTTTATCAGGTTACATCTGCTGAACCAGGAGTGTAGTCCTTTGTGCCATGTGTCTAGCAGGGATCGGGTCGTTGTCAGCAGTTGTGGAAAGTCGAGCGCAAATGTGAATGATATGTCCGATGGTATAAGTGTTCCTAAGTATTTGAGGGCCGTATTCGTCCACTTAAAGTGGAAACACAACTGGATGGTTGAGATGCATTGGGGAGGGACAGCTACAACCATAGCCTCTGATTTAGCAAAGTTTATTTTGAGATTCGAGATGGCGCCATATATGTTGAATTCCTTCATTAGGTTCGGTAGAGAGGTCGTTGGGTTCGTCAGGGAAAAAAGGAAATCGTCTGCATATGCAGAGACTTTACACTGGGAGTTTCCGACTGGGAGTCCTTGTGTGTTGGGGTTCAGGGCGAAGAGAAGAGGGGAAAGTGGGTATCCCTGTCTCGTGCAGTTTTCAATAGAGAAACGATCAGATAACAGTCCGTTCACTTTTACCTGAGCTGTTGGGTTGGAATAGATCCCACCTATCCAGGTAAGCATGCGCTCTCCACTCCAATGTGACAGCGGACAGTGAACATAAAGTTCCAGTTCACGCTGTCAAATGCTTTTTCGGCATCCATATTAACAAAGACACATGGGGTGCGGCTCGCATTTGCTATATTGACAAGGTTCAGCACCTTAATGGTGTTGTCCCTCTCCTCCCTCGTAGGAATAAAGCCCACCTGGTATGGATGTGACAGGGATTGGAGATGTTGCGCTAAGTGGGTAGCTAATATTTTGGCGAACAACTTTAGGTCAGTATTTAAAAGAGAAATAGGCCTATAACTCCCACGTGACCACGGATCTTTTCCTACTTTATGAATCAGCGTAATATGAGCTTTTAGGGTGTCTGTGGGGAATTGTGTCCCTGTGCCTATTGCATTAAAGAATGTCACCATTCGTGGGCCGAGGATGGGGATGAGAGTTTTTTGTAATATTGGACTTTATATCCATCTGGGCCTGGGGCCTTGCTTGGTTTCATGGACCCAATGGCGAGTTGAAGCTAATACTAAAGTGATCGGGGATTCCAGGTCCTCTAGGGCTTCAAGGGGCAGGGAGGGCATTTATGAGGTTGATATGTAGTCGTCTATTTCCGATTGTGGAGGGTCCCTGTGACGGATCTCGGATACACCAGGTGGGCATCTCCGCCAGACCTGTGTCTCCTGTCCTCCAAACGCACCCACAGCCTGCAGATTCCCCATAACCATCCCTTAACCCCCTCAATCACGAGACAAGCCACACAGGTGTTGAGAGTTAAACATGCAGAACATAAAACTGTTTATTAAATACAAAACATACACCTTTACACACAGTTAAGCCCCGTACACAAGATCGGTTTGACTGATGAAAACCGTCCGATGGATGGTTTTCATCAGACCAACCGATCGTGTATGGTACCCATCGGTCTTTTTTCCATCGGTTTTAAAAAATAGAACTTGTTTTAAAATTTTCCGATGGATCAAAAACCGATGGTAATTTCCGATCGTCTATGGGCAAGTCCATCGGTTAAAAAACCCACGCATGCTCAGACTGAATTAGGAGACGGGAGCGCTCGTTCTGGTAAAACTAGCGTTCCTAATGGAGAGAGCACATTCGTCATTCTGCAAGTTATTGCTTCGTTTAATGCAGCGCATGTTTTTTTTGCTTTAGAACGGTGTTTAAAATGTCATTTTTGCTGCAGATCTTTATCACGAGTTCTGACAAACTTATGTTTTTCTTCTTTCTTGTGATCTTAGGAATAATTTGTTTAATTCTTAAAGGCCGACCTCACAAATTACACCAAACTTTTTTTTTTTGGTATTTAAATTTGTTGTGCATTTTTTGGTGTGTCAATTTCTCACAACAACCTTTTTTATTTTATCGTTTCCTCATGGAGGTTGGTGTCCCTTGTTATTAATTATACATTGTATTTATGAAATGTTATTGCTACTCCAAAAAAAATAAACACATCAGGCATGTATATTGGCTGAAATCAAATTTCCATTTTTCTTTCTCGTACATCACGGGACACAGAGCGACATAGTCATTACTATGTGGGTTATATAGATACCTTCAGGTGCTGGCACTGGCAACTTCCAAAACCGGAAGTACCCTCCCCTATATAAGCCCCTCCCATCCGGGAGCACTTCAGTTTTTTGCCAGTGTCTAAGGTGTTGGCCAAGAAGTAACATGTGTTTTTCACTGAGCTTGCGTACAGGTTCTTTTGGGCCTCAGTAAGCTATTCCGGATCCGACCAAAAAAGCTTCATAGCTAAATGGTCGGTACCCGGGCCTTGCAAAGAGAAGAGCAAGGTTTTGCCTGTAATGCTTCTCTTAGGAGGGCTGGACCCTGGGATCCAGAGCTCTGGTCATACCCACGACCAAGATGTTTTCTGTGCAGGGTGCTATACAGGTCCAGGGGAGTGGAATCCTTGGGAACCCGGTCCCTGAAGGTTTAATTACAATGCCTGCCGTGATAGGTGAAGTTTGGGCTTCTGTGGACCAAACAGAGTCCTGCGGCGAGGAAAAGGTAAGTGGGGGCCCTCAGGAACTTGGTTCTATTGGGGGACCCCCAAGCCTATTTTGTCTTTCTGCCTGTTACCTAAGGTATTCCCGCTAATATTCTGTGTATGCCTGTTACTACTGAGAAAATGTAAAAATTTTAATAGTAGGCAAGAAAAAAAAAAATGTGTAAGACCGCGGTACCTGTGTTAGACACTAGAGGCCGCTATGGTTCTTTTTCTTGTAATGTGGATTTTTTTCTTCCAAAAACAAATCCAGGCAGTTGGTAAGTTCTCTGCTGGGAAGCTGTCTCCTCTGCCCTGTTGCTGCGCTCATCCATCCCCGGGCCCTGCGGCAGGGACCCTGGCTCCCATCTAGCTCCTTATTTATTTCAAAAAAGGCGCCGAAGGCGCACGTGCCCGCGCGCGTGCGCGTGCAAGCGCCTCTATATATAGAGGCGATCTGGAAAAAGGGGCGGAGCGGGTGGATGACGCTCGGTGTGCGCCGTGGCGCTACTGCGCATGTGCGGGCGTCCAGCGTGTTTTAAAGCACAATCACAGCTGGCTATTGAAGTGCACAGACAAAGCTAGCAACAGTAAAAAGGCACACAGAGGCGGTTGATGCAGGCATCCCCTAGAAAGGCACTTTAGTAGACACCAACTGTTATATAGCAGCAATTGTGCTAGACTATTCTCAGTAAAAGTGGTGTTTTACGGCTGGAATACCTCAGCTTTAGGCTTAGGAATATGCCGTCCAGAAGCTCCGGAACTGAATCTTCCAGGAAGCGAAGGAGGTCTCATCGGGCTCTGAGGATCTTGGGCATGCTTCTGCTGCACCAGTCTCCCCTGAAAATTCAGAGGTAAGTGACCGTAGAGACCCCGCAGGGGTACTTGGTACTGTGGCTGTCCTCAGTTCACCTGCTCCTGTGTATGTAACAGAGGAGGTTTTTTCCTCAGCTCTGGGAGGATTAGAGAGAGATTGCAACATTGATCGCTGCCTCCCTGTCAGGGAAAGCACGCCAGATCTCCGTCTCCTCCTTCAGAGTGCCTGTTAGCAGAGCAACAGTCCCATACAGGGATCGACCTGCCTGAAGGGGATCAGGATGAGGTTGATTCTGTTATAGAGGAATCAACAGTGGAGGAACCTTTCTCAGCATCTCAAGCTGAAAGATTATGGGTTCAGTCTCTGACTAACATGGTCCGATCAGCATTTAAAATGCACCTTGCGGAACCATCAACCACTACTGTATCCTCGTTGGGGTCGCTAGAAGCCACCAGACTGTCTGTTCTTTTCCACTTCACCCTTTACTGGAAGGGCTCATTTACCAGGATTGGGAACATCCTGAGAAAATATTTATTCCCCCCAAGAGATTTCCGGTGGTCTATCCCATGGAGGATAAGTTCATCAAAAAATGGGAGGCCCCTACAGTGGACGCAGCCATCTCTTGTGTGTATAAATCACTGACATGTCCAGTGGATAATGTCCAAATGTTCAAGAACCCAATAGATAAAAAATTGGAGTCGTTGTGAAAATCTGCTTCTTTCTACAGCAAGCTTGGTGACACAACCAGCAGTGGGGTCTGCTAAGCAGTGAAGGATCAGTTGAAGCAGGTCTTGAGGGACTTGCCAGATCAGCAGGCCCTTGCCCTAACTGATCTACCTAGAGCCTTAGGCTTTGCGGTTGACGCCATAAAGGATTCAATCCATCAGGCCTCCCGCCTTACGCTGTCTGTAGTACATATGCGTAGGCTTCTATGGCTCAAAAACTGGTCTGCTGAAGCTCCCTGTAAAAAATGGCTGGTTAGCGTCCCATTTTCATGGTGAACGCGTATTCAGGGAAGACCTGGACAAATATATCCAGAAAATTTCCAGCGGTAAAAATACACTCTTGCCGGTTAAAAACAGAGTTAGAGGTCCCTCTTTTAAGAGGCCTGCTTCTTCAGTCCCTGGGGCATCGGCTGTGAAACAGTTCCGACGGCCTCCTCGGTCAATTCCCGGGGGTAAAAATCAGGGACAATCGCAGGGTAATGAGAAACCCTGGGTCAGGAGAGGTACAAAACCTCCCCCAAAGTTAAATTCATTGAAGGGTTGCCCCCACTAAGTCGGGTGGGGGGAAGACTCCAGTTGTTCGCAGAGACCTGGCGGGACACGATCAGAACGGATAGGTGCTCTCCGCAGTATGTTTGGGATACAGATTGGAGTTAAAAGACTCTCCTCCTTCCCATTTTTTGAGGTCAAACGTGCCAAGGGATCCCCGGAAGAACAACTATTGCTCCAAGGAGTAATTAGGGAGGTTCCCCTGGAAGAATGGGGGTTCGGGTTTTACTCAAACCTCTTTACAGTCCCGAAGCAAACGGGGACGTGAGGCCCATATTAATTCTAAAAGGGCTAAACAAATTCCTGTATATCAGGACTTTCCGAGGGAGTCGATCCAATCGGTGGCCACTGCCCTACAAGGGGAGGAATGGTTAGCCGCGATCGACATCAAAGATGCTTATTTGCACATTCCCATCTTTCCAGTCCACCAAAAATTTCTACGCTTTGCAGTAGAAGGGCGCCATTTTCAGTTCAGAGCCTTACCCTTCGGTCTGGCCACAGCACCACGAGTGTTTACAAAAATTCTGGCCCTTTATTGGCCAATCTAAGAACACAAGGTGTAATGATAATGGCATATCTAGATGACTTGTTGCTGATAGACCACTCAGTGAAAAAACTAGACGTGGTCGTTCACAAGACAATCAAGTATCTGGAATCTCACGGTTGGATTATCAACCGAGACAAGTCAGCCCTAAAAACCAGTCAAAAGTCTGGAATACTTGGGGCTAAGGCTGGATTCAGGCCAGAGAAAAATATTCTTGCCTCGAGGAAAGGTGTTGTCTTTGAAAGATTTGATCCACTTAGTGGGTACAAAAAGACAGCCGTCCATACGCCTGTGCATGAGGCTGCTGGGAAAAATGGTGGCATCATTCGAAGCAATACCCTACGGTCAATTCCATTCAAGGAATTTGCAAAGGGCCATACTGTCAGCCTGGAACAAAAAAGTTCAGGCCCTAGACTTACAATGTCCTTGTCCCCTTCCGTTCGCAAGAGCCTCCGTTGGTGGTTGGTTCTCCAGAATCTGGAAAAAGGGAAATCCTTCAGTCCGATTTCTTGGAAGGTGGTCACTACAGATGCCAGCCTTATAGGCTGGGGAGCAGTACTGGAGCAATGGTCTCTCCAGGGCAGATGGTCGGATGCAGGAAAGGCCCTGCCCATCAATCTCTTAGAGATACGAGCAGCCCGGTATGCCCTAGTAGCATGGACATCCAAACTCCAAGGGTCCCCTGTCAGAATTCAATCAGACAATGCCACAGCAGTGGCTTATATCAATCATCAGGGTGGCACCAGGAGTCGTGCAGCCCAGAGGGAAGTAAATTACATCCTGAAATGGGCAGAAAGATATGTCCCAGCCATATCTGCGGTATTCATTCCAGGAGTGGAGAATTGGAAGGTGAACTTTCTAAGTCGCCAGCAATTATGCCCAGGGGAATGGTCGCTTCACCCCGAGGTTTTCTGGACAATATGTCAGCGGTGGGGAACACCGGATGTAGATCTTCTAGCATCCAGATTCAACGCAAAGGTGGACAGGTTTGTCTCTCGGACAAGGGATCCCCTAGCTTGCGGCTCGGATGCCCTAGTGTTCCCTTGGGATCAGTTCAAGCTGATATATGCATTCCCACCGCCACAATTGTTACCTCGGTTACTCCGCAGAATCAGGGTAGAAAAGAAACCAGTGATTCTGGTGGCTCCAGCGTGGCCCCGAAGAGCGTGGGGTACGCGGAGATTGTAAAATGTCAGTGGGGAGTCCTTGGACTCTCCCACGTCGTCCGGACCTGCTTCGCAAGGACCGATATACCACCCTTCCTTACCAGCCCTAGGTTTGACGGCCTGGCTATTGAAGCCCACATTCTAAAAAAGAGAGGGCTCTCTAATCCTGTGGTATCTACCATGATCAATGCCAGGAAGCCAGTATCCAGGCAGATCTACTATAGAATCTGGAAGGCGTACATCGCGTGGTGTGAGGCCAAGAAATGGCATCCACGTAAGTACGTAATAGGTAGGATTCTGGACTTCCTACAGTGGGCTGTAGATAGGAAGCTTGCCTTGAGTACTATCAAGGGTCAGATTTCGGCCTTGTCAATATTTTTTCAAAGGCCCTTGGCTTCGCATTCACTAGCAAAGTCTTTATACAAGGAGTGATGCGTATTAGTCCTCCGGTTAATATTCCCATAGGTCCATGGGATCTAAACCTGGTTCTGTCGGTTCTACAGAAACAACCATTTGAACCATTACAGATATTTCCTTGGTTCTTCTCACCAGGAAATTGATCTTTCTAGTAGCCATTCGTTCGGCTAAAAGAGTGTCGGAATTAGCAGCTATGTCCTGTAAGGAGCCATATCTGGTTATCCATAAGGACAGAGTAGTGTTACGTCCTCATCCAGCCTTTCTTCCTAAGGTGGTATCGAGGTTTCATTTGAACCAAGATGTGGTTCTTCCTTCTTTTTTTCCCCAAACCTAGTTAGGTAGAGGAAAAGTTATTGCATTCTTTGGATGTAGTAAGAGCAGTTAAAGCTTATTTAAAAGCCACTGCTCAGATTCGCAGAACGGATACTTTGTTTATTCTGCCGGAAGGCCCCAGAAAGGGTCAGGCAGCGTCAAAATCTACTTTAGCCAAGTGGATTCGACAGGTCATAATGCAAGCCTATGGCTTGAGAAGGAGACCGCCTCCGTTCAAAGTTAGGGCGCACTCCACGAGAGCAGTTGGAACTTCATGGGCAGTGCATCACCAGACCTCCCTGGCTCAAATCTGTAAGGCCGCAACATGGTCTTCAGTACACACGTTTGCTAGGTTCTACCAGGTGGACGTTAGAAGTCAGGAGGATGTCGCCTTTGGGCGCAGTGTGTTGCAGGCCGCAAAAGATCCTCATGTCTGATAGCGCTCAGCTTATGTATGGTGTATCCCCCCCCTCATTGGGCATTGCTTTAGGACATCCCACATAGTAATGACTATGTCGCTCTGTGTCCCGTGATGTACGAGAAAGAAAATAGGATTTTTATAACAGCTTACCTGTAAAATCCTTTTCTTGGAGTACATCACGGGACACAGAGCTCCCACCCCTCTTTGGGGACACTTATTGCTTTGCTACAAAACTGAGGTGCTCCCGGATGGGAGGGGCTTATATAGGGGAGGGTACTTCCGGTTTTGGAAGTTGCCAGTGCCAGCACCTGAAGGTATCTATATAACCCACATAGTAATGACTATGTCGCTCTGTGTCCCGTGATGTACTCCAAGAAAAGGATTTTACAGGTAAGCTGTTATAAAAATCCTATTATTTAGGAAAAAAAGCAAACAAAAAACGAAGGGCAACTATTCCGAAATTAGCAGAAAATATCAAGTCATTAGATCCCAAATGCAGACATGACTATGATGAATAATAAAATCAACAGCATGAAACCAGGAGCAGCAGCCAAAGACATACATCATCCCAAGCTGTGGTACTCCATCACCCTGCAACTTCTGGAAGAGCAGCTCGAGGCCAGAGAATCACCTCCTGCTCTTCCCTGTAGCCTTCCTTCCACGCTTCCCTGCAGCGTTCTCTCCACGGCCCCGTCCACGCACCCTTGCAGGCTGGGCCACTGTGGGTGGTGAAGTGGCAGGAGGAGGAGGAGAAGGAGAAGAGGGATTGGCCTGATGTGACAGATGGGTGGCCTCAGTCAGCTGCCCCCTCGCCCCCATGTGTACGGCCATGTATATAAGGTGCTCACAGAGGGCCCGTTGTCCCGCCTCCATTTGGAGCAACTTATCTGCCAGGTAACTACTGAAACCCTCCGTAGGGTTGAGGGGGGCCCTCATGATGGCAGCAGCCTCACGAATCATCTTTAGTGACTCCTCCTCCACTTGTGTCATCCGCCGATGTTTTGGCGGTCTGACGTGGAGGGGAGCCACTTGGAAGACTTTACTGCCACTAGGCCTGGGGACCTGCTGAGTCCCACTTGGCCCTGCCTCCTCCTGCCTGCCACACTCCTGAGCCTCTTCCTCCTGGCTTGCTTCATCCTGTTTATAAAAAAAATATATATAAATTGTATTATTTGGGGACTCTATCACACACAGTTTGGATATCATGACTGGTGCATAATTTTTTTTGGGGGGGGGATGTTATCATTTTGGGCTAATCCAACCATTTCATCACAATATTACTTAGTGGACAATAATTATGTGCTAAAATACTATACCTGGCTGAAGATGCGAAGATCTGGCTCTTCAAGTTCAGGAGGCTCCTCCTCCGCCTCTGCAGGGGTGGAGGGAAGGGTGGAAAGAAGGGTTGAGGGAAGGCTGGAAATAGATTCCCTGGCCTCGATCTGGTCATCCAGAAATTGAAGATGTTTGTAGTACCACAGCTTGGGCTGTACTACATCGTCGGCTGCTGCTCCTGATCTCTTCGACTTGCGCACTTCCTTGTATTTTTTTTTATAGGAATTACGCAGGTTGTTGATTTTATTATTTATCATAGTGTAGTCTGCATCTGGGATCCATGGCTTCATATCTTCTGCTAATTTGGTAATAGTTGCCCGACGTACATCACTCTTGTGGTACGCTGGGTGTTTCAGTTCCCACAGGTTGCGCTGTTCCTTATATTTGTCTATAAGAATCAGCATCACCTCTGGCTCACGTAGTTTATGCATCTTTTGTGATCAGCAAGTTAAAAAACAAGGAAAAAAAAAAAGACGGATCAGATTTGATTCTCCTCAACTTACCACAATATTGGCCTTTACAATCATGAACCATTATAGGCCACTGCAGGCCCGAGTTCCCTTCTTACCTTAGTTGAGTTTGTTTGTTCACTTCCGGTCGTCCTTACTCCGCGCATCCCTAATAACTTCTTTCCCCTTTTTATACCCTGCGCATGCGTGTAACTCCGCCCTCATCGCCCGCCCATGATGGACTTTTTCTGCATTTCCCCGCCCCTTAACGATCGGCGCACAGTGTGAGACGGCGACATGTCGCAGACACAGGTGGCTTCTTTAGTAGAAATTACCGACGAGGAAAGCCCGGAGGCGGAAACGTCCCGATCCAGTAAAAAAAGATACAAGGCGACTAATATGTCTTTTGCTGAGATGGTGGACATTCTGCGGAGGAAGGATTACGACGGCAAGCATGGCCCATACGACACCCCTAATCTCCGGAAGTCACAAATTATGGACAAAGTGGCGAAGACTCTCTATAAAAAATATGGGGTCAGGAGATCCAAGGAACAACTCCGTAAAAGGTGGTCTGACCTAAAGCTGAGGGAGCCGGAGCAGTATAGGAAGCTTCTAAAAAGCATAGAAAAAAGTAAGTTTTTTTTTTTTCTGTGTTCTTTCACATTGTAATATGTATTCTTCCATGTTTTGCACCATGTGCTTGGCTTGACTGGTTTCACATTTTAAAATGTCAACTTTTATGTTAAGTTGAGAGTCCACTTATTTGGTAAATGTGTGGTAAAAAAAAACTTGCTGCTCTTCCCCCAAACATGTTTGGCACATATCCACGTAAACTACATGTGGGCATGCCTCATTTTACTTAAACAATGTTTATCTACACATTGTTGGCTAGATGATGTGTTGTAAGTAAAACTAGAATGTGAATGAAAGGCTAAACTGTATTCTGGGTAAAGGAGATGACACTCCAGCAGTTGTGTACTCAGCTTTTTTTTCTGGATCAAGATACTATAGTCTGGGCCACATGACCAAATTTATAAACGGTGTCACACACAGGTGGTCCAGTGGATACCTTGGTGGTTATCCAAGTGTATTTGTGAGTGTCCTCAAAAATAACATGTTGCTTTGTAGAGTTCGCAAGATCTCATATGTTCATCTTGGAACTCAGGGCCAAATATTAATTGTACCCCACTTCAAAACAATGAATCCATTTTCAGGCCTAAAATGTCTGTGTGCTAAAGGATACATTATTTTTGACATTCCCATAGGGGAGAGGAGACTGGGAGGACACCATGCTCAGGAGACGAGGAACCAAACACCACAGAAACTCCCCGAAGATCACAACGCAGACCAAGATCAGCATGTTCAGGAAGCGGAGGTGGAGGAAGCGGAGGTGGAGGAAGGAGAGGTGGAGCTTATCAGCACAACAGGTCAGTGTCTGTCACCACAACTTCAAGGTAAATACAGATGTAGGCCTGCATAGTTCAAATTTTTTTTTTTTTTTTTTTTTAGGAACTGAACGTGGGGGTGTGTCAGGCAGTCCAAATCCTCCATTCTCGAGTGCCAGCGCCAAAATAATCATTCAGGAAATCATGGAATGCAGTAGCGAAATGGACATTATGAGAAAGAGAATGAATGTGATTGAGCAAAAATATAAAAACATTATAGATATTTTGGGGAGAATAGTGTGAACCCCACCCCTGTTTTTGTGTTTTGTTATGCGTCACAAATTTGCAATGTGATTTCCACCAGCCCAAATGTGAAGATGCACACAGTGACTCAACATGTGCTATCTGCCGTCACAGGATATCTATGTCCCTGTTTTGGGGGTGCAACCTCTTCCTCCCTATTCAAGTAGGTGAGAGGAAGGGTTTTCACCCCCAAAGCACGTCCATTGATCCCCCATGATGGCAGATAGCACATGTTTACCTTAGCCATGGGATCATGTTGAAGATACCCATTTGAGCCCCAAAAAGAAAGTGTGGTTCTTCACATTTGGGATGGATCAGGGGTGACATTACCCCATCTCATGTTTGTCTTTTTCACTGTGTTATTTTTTTACTTTTTCAAAAAAAAATTGGGGATTTTGACCCATGCAGGTTTCTGCAAAAAAAGCCGGCCTAAAAAAAAAAAAGGCTTAATATCGAAAACCACCAAAAAATGTTGTGCTAAAAATAAAAACATTCGGGAAGTCTAAAAAAGGTGTGGCTTGTTCTTTCTATGCTCAATAGCAGTTCTGAAGATGCAAAAACAAGGTTTTTACCTGTGAAAATTGAGGCTATTTACTAAGGACAAATACACTTGGCACTACTAGAACCTGGGAGACACAAACCCAAAATACAAGAATGACAACACAAGTTTGTAGTAAATATAATTTTTATTTTATTTTACAAATGGTATAAAAGGTCAGATGTGGTCTGGCATTGCGATGGCCCCCCTACCCGTGAAGTACTCTACGTATTTCTGACGTACTTCACGGGCACTTTGGGGGGCCAAGCCAGTACGGGCAGTGTTGAGGCTGGTCAGAATGGTCATTTCGGATGGACCGGCCTCAGGCCCAACTGATGACACATAGGTAGAAGAGAATTGTCTTAGAAAGTTGTGCAATATGCAGCAGCAGTACACAATGTTGTTCAGTTTATATTCCGCCAAATGTATAGCTGTCTGAAACAGGCGGAACCGGCTGGCCATTATCCCGAAGGCATTCTCCACAACTCCGGGCTCTGGCCAGCCAGTAATTAAAAACCCTCCTCTCCGGGGTGAGGGTGCGTTGGGGAAACGGCCGCATGAGGTGTGGTCCAAGTCCAAAAGCTTCATCCACGATGAAAACGAACGGTAGCCCTTCCACGTTCTCTGCATCTGGAGGCAGTGCAAGACCCCCAGCCTGCAGACGGTGAGCGCATTCCGTCTCTGCGAATACTCCGCCATCGGACATCCGGCCGTTCTTCCCCATGTCCACATACAGGAACTTGTACCGTGCCGACACCACCGCCATTAACACTATGCTATTAAAACCTTTATAGTTAAAATAGTATGACCCCGAACGGGGGTGGCGGCACTATGTGGACGTGCTTCCCATCAATTGCCCCTCCGCAGTTGGGGAAATCCCACCACTGGGCAAATTGATCTGCCACAGTCAGCCATTCCTGTGGTGTGCTAGGGAACTGTGGAGTCAAACAAAAAGAAGACATTAGTACGGTTTATGTTTACAGTGCAAGCAGATTACACACAAAAACATTGTTGACCAACATCATTCTAACATTATTATTTAAGGGAGTATTTCCTACCAATAAACAAAGGCCCACTTAGCAGATGCCTCACCCCCGCTGAGTGGACATTCTAAAATAATCTAAGGGAGGGGGGGCTTGAGGTGATTGTGGGGGATCCAAATAAAGGCTCTACCACTCTGCTGATCTTGATTGAGAACTAAAACTATTTTTACATCTTTAGGGGGGGAGGGAGGGTTGTCAAACTACGAGGGCACTGACCCCAAAAATTTTAAAAGGAAAATAGAAGGTTAGCTGGGTTTGGGCCCAGGAAAGCATGCTGGAGAGGTTAGTGAAGGGAAATAGGCATGTAGGGCCCAAAAAAGGCCTTTACAGGTAAAAACATGAATGGTGAAAATGGGTACATTACCAGGATATTACAAACAGGCAAATTTGGGTTAGGAGGCTAAAAATTTAGAACATTATCAAACAATACAAACATATAATGTGATGTTAAAGGTGCAAAATTACCTTCATATAGTCCGTCTGCAGGACCTGAATAATGGCCGAACACGTTTCAGGGATAATAATCCCGAGAGCCTGGGGGGAGATGCCTGTTGAGAACTTGAGGTCCTGCAAGCTTCTCCCAGTCGCCAGGTATCTCAACGTGGCAATAAGCCTCTGCTCGGCAGTGATGGCCTGGCGCATCACAGTGTCCTGCCTCGTGATATAGGGGGACAGCAAATCCAACAGACAGTGAAAAACGGGGTCCGTCATCCTGAGATAATTCCTGAAATCATCAGGATTATTCTCATGGATTTCCTGCAGCAGAGGCATATGAGAGAATTGGTCCCGCTGGAGCAACCAATTCTTAGTCCATAAACTCCTCCTCACCCTGTTCACAGACTGAACTCGGGTTACAGTGTTAACTGCAACACCAAGTCCAAAGCCAGCACGAGCTCGAGAACGAGAACGCACTTCAAACATGGTTTTAAACCGGTCGGCTGGTCAGAACGAACTCAAACAGAACGCACCGTGGAACAGCAAGGCCTGAGAAGAACGACCTGAAAAACAGTAAACGAACGGCCAAGAAGGCACTGCAAGGCAGTAACGACCTGACTGCACGCACTGAATAACAAATACGAACCCACAAGCACAAACTGAACACCAGGAAACGATCTGAAAAGCACGGAGACTGAAAAGCGCGAATCGGCTCTCACCAAACTTTTACTAACACGCGGTAACACAAAATCAGCAAAAGCAGCCCAAGGGGTGGCGCCATTAGATTTGTTAGGCCCTTTTATAGCGTATTGTACGTGCCGTCGTTTTCTTGCCGTCGGTTTTTTGACTGATGGTGTGTGGCCAAGACTGATGAAAAACAGTTTCATCAGATTTCCGATGGCCAAATCCATCGGACGAAAATCCATAGGTTATCCGATCGTGTGTACAGGGCTTTAGGGACACTCCCCTTAACCTTGTCATAGAGGGGGGTAGGGGACAAGGAAGAACCAATGGGAACACAACACTTGTACATTGAAACCTAATGGGATTATGATAAGCAGGCAGCCCCTCCTTACAAATCCCCTGCAGAGAGATGTCTCCAGTCCAGACCATTGTCTACGTGCCATGACCCAACACAATTAAACACAGCAATAAGAGGGGGAGATGGGGGAGAAGGGATGTAGCATTCCATTACATTATCTCAATGCCAGCTTGTCCCCAAGTCTATCAGTCTCTTCTGGGCCATAGTCTGTGGGTAGGAGGCCAGCCCACAGTCCCTTCTAAAACACACAGTGACAGTGGATTCTGTCACAGTCCCTATTCGGTAGGTTGTATAGTGAGTGATAGAAGTCCTTGAACAAGCGTAATATGTGTTTCAGTAGTGTGACCTTGCTCCCATCTGGGCAGTTAATGTGGGGGATGTAGACTGCTGATTTTTGTTCCTTAACTGATCCTACCACATTTATTTCCCGATTCATTACCTATTTTCCGGCAGATTTGTAGTGCTGCTTTTGCTCTGTAATGAAGTAGGTCAGTGATTTGTTTGCGTAAGCTTTCCAGTTCAGTCTCTAATTCCGGTGTGGGGTTGTGTTTATGTCGGGATTCCGCTGAGTGAAGTGTTGATAGTACTGTGGAGATTTGTGCATTGCGTTCCTTCTTGATGCGTGCCCCATGTTTGATGAGAATCCGTCTAAGTACAGTCTTGTGAGCCTCCCAAAGGGATCCAGGGTCGCCGTCTTGGGTCTCATTTTCCTGTCTTTCAGGACATGTCAGGACTTCCAAAGTCTGAAGAAGACTCACATTGAGACACCAGAATCTGGGTCTAGTTGAGATACCCCCGTCCAAAGTGTATGTCAGGAAGATGGGGGTGTAGTTCGACCAGGTAATATGGCCAATTGAGGAGTCGGTTACAGCGTGTAACTGGTTATGGGGGATCAAAAAGAAGTCTATCCTCGTGTATAGTTTGTGAGGCGTGCAATAGAACGTGTAATCTCGCTCTCCTGGGTGTTGCAATCGCCATATATCTATTAGTTGTGCCTTGTGTAGGGAGTTAGCTATTCTTTTCCTCTGAGACGGAGGTATCACAGAACACCCGGTTGAAGTACCCGAGGATGGGAGCAAGGGGACGTTGAAGTCCCCTCCAAGGATTAACTGGCCTTCCGTGAATTCCGTCAGTTTGTCAAAGGTGTTCCAATTGAATTTGGCTTGTTGGTCGTTCGGGGCATACATTGTTGCTAGAGTAAGTAGTGTGTTACCCACAAGGCCCTTCAGAAATACAAACCGTCCCCCTGGGTCTATCATTTCCGCCTGACATTTCCATGGTATTTTATTTGACAGCAAAATAGTGACACCTTTGGATTTGGCTGTAGGGTTAGTGGAGTGGTATATCAGGGGGAAGAACCTGCTTTTAAGAATAGGTAATTTGTCATGTTTAAAGTGAGTCTCCTGGATGAAGGCGACATCTCCGTGAGACTTCTTTTAAATCGTTCAAGAGCATGCACCTCTTTTCAGGGGTGTTCAGGCCTCTTGCATTTAGAGACACAATTTTTATGGATTCCATCGCCCTTTCTGTGGAAGGGGATCAACAAAAAAAAAAAAGGAGAAAAGGAGGTGAGAGAGATGGGGGGTCAGGTGGGGATCGAGGTAGGAATAGAAGAGAGGAGGTGACTATAAACTGAGGCACCCCTCTCAAGGGTAGAGCAGTAAAGTCGAGTGACCTTCTAAAAATGGGTAGGTTTAGTTAACTAATAGATAAGGTACTATAGTGCCGGGGACGCTCACCAGAGCAAAAGCTGGTATTCGAACATCAGCCTATGTGGGGGAATGGAAAGAAATAGCCAGCGAGAGTCTCACCAGCTACCCCCAGTCACCCCGGTTTTAGAACAGAGTACAATAACATATATTAACGACTTGTAACATTAACATGCATATACTACTTTAAAATCAGACTACTATAAACAATTAAACAGTTGCACTACACAGTGTATGCTGGGGAAAACAAATATCAAACCTCTGAATTTGGCTGATCCCTCATCACAGTACCTGTCCTTATATGGGACTATGTGTTGAGTGTGCCTCCAAATGGGACCTGGGTGTGTAATATCGTCTCCCCCCCCCCCCTGCATAGAGGTTGATGCCGAGGACAACGGAGTTCCCCACTAAAAAAGGGGGAGGGAGGTCTGATTGTCCCCCTAAATTCACCCCTGTCTTGTACCCATTGTGAGTAACAAATTATCTCCCTTGCTTCCCCTCAGTAGCAGCTCTAGGCCAACACCTGCGATACGCGAGCTGGGGAAAGATTGTCTCTGAAGGACCTACATACCAGGCATCATCACAATGGCAAGACGTTCGCCTGGAGGGGGCGTCTACAACATAGCTCCCCGATTGGGGACGGCGGAGCCACAGCGCCTTAATGGTACCACTGTGGAACGTTCCCAGACCCTCAAGAAGTGAGGGGTTATCTTATGCCATACTGCAAGTACTAATCATGTCCCTCAGAGTAACCCACATAAGCCTTGTAAGCAAGCAAAAAGGGAAGCACAGCTTATTTCTCTTTTTGTCCTTGTACAGACACGATGCCTTAATTCTTGACTTGTGGGTTATGTTCCGTCTATTAGGAGAGGACTAGGCAGACATGTTAGTTATTTAAATACATGTAACTTTAACAGACTTGAACAGCCCTGCCCAGGGGGCGATCCCTCCGGTCATAACCCCTCATCCTGCAGCTAGCAGCTCAGTTTTTTTCTGCCTAGTAGAGGAGAAGGACCTGGCTCCCCTTTGGGCCCAGAGTCCTATGGAAATTTTTACTTTTTCTTATTTTATATTTTGATCCTGAGATCTTCTATCAATTGCCGGCTGGGCGAAAAGCTGGATGATATAGATCCTAGTAGTCTCCCCAGCCCAGCCATCGAGCGTGAGCAGACCTTAGCTAAGCGCTGGGTCGGCCACAACATGCCCCGTTTGCTCCAGGGGTGGCCGGTGAGTTTTTACTCCGGGGTCCACATGACTGAGGCTATTTGTGTCTCCGTCACAGTGGACCATGGCCGACATGCCACTCCGTACTGTCCGGCGGTGAGTCTGTCTGGAACGCACCAACAAGTCCACGCATGGACAGGTAAGTACAGTTCCTCCTGTTTTGGGCAGTTTGGAACAGCTGGGCTTCCTGGAGGGTCATTAGGGGGTCCCCTGTCCTCCCTTTCCCTCTTTCTGTCCCCCACTCTTTCCTCCTCCCCATTGCGGGGCCTACTGCGTCGGCGGGCTGTGCCTGGAGGGGGCCTCCATATCCCGGTTGGGGGCTGCGGAGGTGCCCGGGTCTGCTGTCTGTGGGGGTGTCTGTTTTTTTGGGAGCCTCTGCTCGGTGTCCCTGCGGCCTTCTCGTCCACCTCAGTGTGCTCGGCCACCATTTTGGGTAGCACCGGCGCCATTTTCTTGTGGGTTTTTTTCTATAGTGAAAATTCCCATTGGCGGCCATTTTCTTGTGGCCACGCTGTGGCACAGGTCTTCATTGCTGGCGGACATTTTCTTGTAGCCCGCACCCTTTTTTCCCTGAGGAGTCTGGCGGCCATTTTACTGTGTTTTTTCACTATATGGCTTGCCCTCTAGCGCTGGAGGCTTCCTGAACGGCGCAAATAGTGCAAATCACTTCACAGAACACCTCAGTCGCACACTGTGTGAGGCAGAGCGGACAACGGCACTGAGCAGTCTCTGGCTGGGTGGTGAGTCTCTGGGTAACCCCCCCGGTCAGCGCAGCTAGGAGGGTGGACATTTGTTATTGCAAGTGCCTTGACTTAGTCCCTAAGGACTGTCAGTGGGTCAGAATGGAGTCTGAAGCTGGCGTTTCTTCCCCAGACATTCCAGAGGCAGCAACTGTTGCCCCTGCAGTTCCCATGGACTCTTTGTCGGCAGTCCTGGAGTCATTTGCATCCAGGGTGGAAGCGGCATGTGGGCGTAAGGGGGGTAAAAAGCACCCCCTCCCCCCGCCATCTCCTGGGGAATGCTCTGACTCAGACTCGGGCCTGGCTGCAGCTCAGGACCCCTGTTCTGAGATGTCAGAGGATGCGGACCAGGACCGTCCGGGCACTGAGGAGGACTCCTCGTCCGGGTCAACGCAGGACAGAGCACTTGTGGGAGCACTTATCAATGCAGTAAGGGACACCCTTAAGCTAGAAGATACAGCTGGGACATCCACTGAGGTGTCAGTCCCTTTTGGGTCTCACAAACCGACCTGCTCTGTTAAGGTTTTTCCTTATGTAGATTTCTTTGACAAGTTCATAGATAAGGAATGGGAATGGCCGCAGAGGTCCTTTGTGGTCCCTCAGCGTATAGCGGTCCGTTACCCATTTGAAGAGAGCCTCTTGAAAAAACGGTCTTCCCCTATCGTTGACCCCCCGGTCTCAAGGTTGAACAAGGTAACCACTATCCCGCTGGAGGGGACCCCGGTTTTTAAGGACCCTACTGATAGGAGGTCCGAAACGGTAAGTCGGACCGTGTTCACCATGCTGGGGTCAGCATTGCGTCTGATAATGGCTGCGACTTTGGTGTCTCAGACACTCACTGAATGGGCTAAACTTTTGCACCAGGCAGTGGAGGAGCATCGGCTCCCACAGGAAATCGTGACACTGGCCGACCAGCTGGTGCAGGGCCTTGTGTACATCTGTGATGCAACCCTGGATGCGGCCCCTTTAATCTCCAGGGCCTCTGTATCCGTGGTAGTCTTGCGCCGCCTGATATGGCTGAAATGCTGGTCCGCGGACCAAGCTTCTAAGAAAGCTCTGACAGACTTGCCTTTCAAAGGTGGCAGACTATTTGGTGCCTCACTGGACGACATTATTAAGGATGTCACTGGAGGTAAGAGCACACTTCTACCTCAGTCCACTAAAGGTTAGGAGCCGCGACGTAAGCTGGGGCCCTCCTTTCCCGCACAAAAGTGGTATTTTCTTCAGTCAGGGCCCGCTAGCAGACCCTCCCAAGCCGATAAGGCTTCAACTGGGGGGACAGAAGCATCCCTGGGTGCGCAGGCAATCCAAGCCCACAAACAAGCCCGCTTCAGCATGAAGTCTTGCCCCCACCCGATTCTTGGGTGGGGGTCGTCTTCGCAGCTCGGTGGACTTCCCTGCTTTCCGACCAGTGGGTTTGCAAAGTGATCACTTCAGGGTACAGGATCGAGTTTTTTTCTTGTCCACCAAACAGATTCTTTCCCTCAAATCTTCCTCTCCTTCCATCTCGTCGGAATGCCCTGACTGGGGCAGTACAAGACTTGTTGAGATGCCGGGTGATCATACCCGTGCCACCGCAGGACAGGTTTCATGGATTCTACTCAAATCTGTTTGTGGTCCCAAAGAAGGACGGAGTTCGTCCAATCCTAGATCTCAAGGCCCTCAATGCCTTTGTGAAGGTTCGGAAATTCAGGATGGAATCAATTCGCTCGATGGTAGCTGCGCTCCATCCGGGGGACTTTCTGGTGTCCTTGGACATCAATGACGCAGACTTGCATGTCCTCATGTGCGTCAGGCATCAGAGGTTCCTGCGTTTCACGGTCGGGGAAGACCACTATCAATTTGTGGCTCTCCCCTTTGGCCTAGCATCGGCACCAAGAGTTTTCACCAAGGTGCTGGCCCTGATTCTGGCTTTGCTGAGACAGCGAGGCATTGCTGTCGTATGCTACTTAGACAATCTCCTTCTGAGAGCTGCTTCTCGCTCAGAATTAGAGAAGGACAGTCGGACTCTCTGAGAATTTGGTTGGGTACTGAACCTCCAGAAGTCGGTGTTAGTACCGACTCAGCGCCTGGAATACCTGGGGCTGATTCTGGACTCCTCAGAGTCGAGAGTTTTTCTGCCTCCAGAGAAGTTGCAGGCGCTCCAGGCTGCGGTGAGGTTGTTAAGATTCCGCAAATGGTCGTCTCTCTGTTTTTGCATGGGAGTCATGGGCCTCATGGTAGCCTCCTTTGAGGCAGTACCATATGCCCAATCCCACACTCAAGTTTTGCAGAAGGAGATTCTGTCCAAATTGAACAAATCCCCATTGTCTCTGGATCATCAGATTCAGGTAAGTCACCTAGTCCAGGGCTTCTCAGACTTCGTGGCTGACATTCCCGACACTTCAGTCCGGGAAGTCGTTTCTTCCTTTCCACTGGACTGTGATCACGACGGACGCCCAGCCTGACAGTTTGGGGGGGAGTCTGGGGGGTTCAGTCGGCCCAGGGCCGCTGGACTCTGGAAGAATCTCTCCTGCCGATCAATGTCCTTGAGCTTCGAGCGATCAGGCTATGCCTCTCCATGTGGTCATAGAGACTTCAATGGCGTCCAGTCAGGATCCAGTCAGACAACGCCACAGCGTCAACCATCAGGGAGGAACAAGGAGCTCGGCCGCAGCATTGGAGGTCGCTCACATCCTAAGGTGGGCCGAAAGGAGCGTACCGGTTCTATCGGCTGTTTACATTCCGGGCGTAGAAAACTGGCAGGTGGACTATCTATGTCACCAGATGCTGGACCAAGGGGAATGGTCGCTACACCCGGAGGTGTTTCAACTCCTTTGTCAGAAATGGGGCACACCAGATGTGGATCTCCTGGCCTCTCGACTCAATCGCAAGGTGTCAAGGTTTGTGGCCAGGTCCAGAGATCCCTGGGCAGAAGCGTCAGACGCATTAGTGGCTCCATTGGGTCAGTATCGGCTAATCTATGCCTTTCCCCCACTGAAGTTGCTTCCTCGTCTGCTCCGCAGAGTGGAGGCCGAGGGGATTCCGGTTATTCTAATCCCCCCAGACTGGCCCCGGCATCCCTGGTACGCCGGCCTGGTGCGCCTGGTGGCAGACGCTTCCTGGCGTCTGCCAATGCGGGAGGACCTTCTCTCTCAAGGTCCCATACTTTATTCTGCTTTACAGTCGCTGGCTTTAACGGCATGGCTATTGAAAGCCAGGTACTAAGGGACCGTGGTTTGTCAGACTCGGTAATCAGAAACTGGCCTTAAGCACTATAAAGGGGCAGATTTCAGCCCTAGCTGTTTTCTTCCAACGACCCCTGACGGCTCATTCACTGGTAAGCACGTTTGTGCAGGGGGTCCGACACGTGATTCCCCCGATTAGACCACCGCTCCCTCCGTGGGACTTGAATCTGGTGCTCTCGGTACTTCAGGAATCTCCTTTTGAGAACATCAGGGAGATTCCTCTCTTGACACTTTCTCAGAAAGTTGCCTTCCTAGTAGCCATTATATCGGTCAGAAGGGTTTCTGAATTGGCTGCCTTGTCCTGCAAGTCACCTTACTTGTCCTCCATAAGGATAAAGCGGTGCTACCCCCACAACCCTCATTCCTTCCTAAGGTAGTTTTGGCTTTTCACCTAAACAAGGACATTGTATTTCCATCCTTGTGTCCTCGGCCGTTACATCTCAAGGAGGCTGCGCTACATACTTTGGACATGGTACGTGCCCTATGGGTGTACCTGTCTGCTACTGCTCCGTTCCGTAGATCTGACTCACTGTTCATGTCGGTGTCTGGTCCACAGAAGGGCCTGACAGTCTCTTCGGCCACCATTTCTCTGTGGATCAGACAGACCGTGATCTAGGCCTATGCCCTTAAGGGGCGGGCGCCTCCTTTTCCCGTCACGGCACATTCGACCAGGGCAATTGGTGCCTCATTGGCTTTCCGACATCAAGCGTCTGTCTCACAGGTGTGTAAGGCGGCGACTTGGACGTCCGTTCACACTTTCTCAAAATTTTATAAGGTTGATGTGAGTGCATCTTCGGATGCGTCTTTTGGCCACAAGGTCTTACAGGCGGCTGTTTGAGGTTGCAACTCCTCTGTTGAGGAGCTCTGCTGTTTGGGGTGAAGTTAGTTTTTTGATTGCTGTTCCCACCCCTCATTTTTTCTGACACTGCTTGGGAACGTCCCACAAGTCAAGAATTAAGGAGCTGTGTCCGTCCATGGAAAAAAAGAGAAAATAGGATTTTTGTACTCACCGTAAAATCCTTTTCTCTGAAGTCCATGGATGGACACAGCACCCACCTCTCCTTTTTTATAATTGTAATTTTTATTGGATTTTAAAGAACAAATAAGATATTGTTACATTAATCACAATACACAGATATCAAATACATAGTGATATCAGAGAAAGAAGAATAAAAATAAGAGGAATCAGTCAAGCAATGTCCATAAGTACAGAGCACAGGGGTGCTCGGTACACCATATCAAAGATATATAAAACAAACAACTTGTAGGTTTACAATAGGGATTAATAACCAAAATGCAATCGTAAACGTTAAAGACAAGGATACCTATGAAGTGTACATGGTAGGCAGCATAAACACAGGAAGGTACCAGGTGACAGGCATAGAAACAGGGAAGGAGAGAAAAAAAAAAAAGATATATCAAGGTGTAGCAAGTGGCGCGAGGGTCCCATATTCCGATCGATCCCAAGGTTCCCATACTTTATCGAATTGGGGAATTATATCATGTACAGAAGCCGTTAGGTACTCCATCCTCCGAGTCTCAGCCACCAGATGGAGAAACCTAGGCCAAGGAGGAGGTGTATTAGATAGCCAACATAATGGGATAAGTCTTTTGGCAGCTAATAAAATGTAGGAGATAAGCCGATTTACCTTCTTGGGTATACCCGAGAAGGGGAAGCCCAGTAAGCAATTTAAGGGATCGAGCGGAAGGGACACACCCACCACCCTCTGTATCAGTAGCCTCACATCATGCCAAAAGGGTTGGATCATAGAGCACTGCCAAAAAATATGAAATAGGGAACCTGTGTCTGTCCCGCATCGCCAACAGCGCGACGAGACTGAGGGATCCTATTTGTGAATTACATCAGGTGTTTTATACCAAAACATAAGAATCTTAATGGACGTTTCCCTTTGGGACACACATTGAGAAGATTTGAATGTAGAGGACCATATCCTATCCCACACCTGGACCGTAATAGGTCTATCCAACAAAAGAGACCATCTTTTCATGTAGTGGTGAGCCGTCTCAGTCAGTGGAGTAGACTCATGGAGAATACGGTGTATGGAAGAAATTAAATGTAGTTGGTGTGGACCCTGAGCGCATATGTATTCAAAGGTAGTTGGTTTGTCAAGAATCAGAGTTGGAGACTTGGAATGGAAAAAATGTCTAACCTGTAGGTAGAAATGGAAAAGTTGGGTGGGTATATTGAATCTCTTACTCAGGGTATCAAAAGTATGTAAATGTCGCGTGATAGGATGTACCAAATTCCGGAGTTGAAAAAGAGGGGCATCAAGCCATGGGAAAACCCTACCCAGGGACAAACTGTCTGGTAAATTTGGGTTAAACAGCACGTTTACAAGGGGGGAGCAAGTTGAAGCAAGGGGGTAGTTCTTGAGGCATTTACGCCAAATGGTTAAGGTGAACGTCATCGGAGCAGTACATTGGCGTTTAAAAATGGGATCCAGGGATGAGACATCGTCCCAAACCAAGGAACATGGGTGGACCGGATATAGCACCCCCTTTTCAATGGCAGACCATTGATTTGGTGCATGCAGAGAGGACCACGAAACAATGGCCCTCAAGTGTGAGGCATAATAGTATTTAAAAATGTCCAGGGCACCCAATCCCCCCCTGGATCTTGGGGCGAATACCACTGAACAGGCTATACGATGTGCTCTATCGCCCCATATGAACTTTAGAAAATTCCTCTGAATCGCTTTTAGTTGAGAGGAAGGCAGGGCAACTGGTAGTGTTTCAAAGTGATAAAGTAGTCTGGGTAAGATAGACATTTTTAGAACGTTAATCCTACCCAACAGGGACAGGGGATATTTTGTCCAAGCTATCAGGGATTTGTTGATGTCCAAAACGAGAGGGGGGAAGTTGGCTTGATAGAGAGAGGAGTAAGAGAGGGGGTAAGAAGGACACCTAAATATTTAAGGGAGGTAGTGCACCATTTATAAGGATATGACCCTTTAAGCTGAGACAATAATAATGACGGGATGTGTATAGGAAGGGCTTCAGTTTTGGAAGTGTTGACCTTGTAACCGGAGATGGCACCAAAAGAGGCCAGTAATTTATGCAAAGAAGGGAGCGATATCAACGGATTGGTAACAGTGAGCAGAATGTCATCCGCAAAGAGCGACAATTTATATTCTCCCTGCCGCATCACCACCCCACTGATATCTGGATGAGTGCGGATGGACTCGGCCAAGGGCTCCAGACATAAAATGAAAAGTAACGGTGATAAGGGACACCCCTGCAGAGTTCCGTTTGTCATGGGGAAGCCAGGCGACAGGAAGGAAGACATCTGAACCTGGGCCCTGACTGTGAAGTACAGGGCCTCCAGAGCTTTTAAAAAAGGACCAGCGAATCCGAACGTTTTTAAGACAGCAAACATATAAGGCCAACTCAGCCTGTCAAAGGCCTTTTGGGCATCTAGACTCAAAATTAACGCCGAACGGGAGGATCTATCCAAAAGATCTATCAGATCTATTGTACGGCGAGTGTTGTCCCCTGCATGCCTGCCAGGGACAAAGCCCACCTGATCTCTATGGATCAGTTTGGGAATGAGCCTAGAGAGTCTGGATGCAAGAATTTTGGTGAATATTTTATAATCTGAATTCAAAAGGGCTATGGGCCTATAATTATCTGGGATAGAAGGGTCTTTACCAGGCTTTGGGATGACTGAAATGTATGAGTGGGAGAAATGTGGGTGTGGGGACGTGCCTTTAAGCAGCGAATCGTATAAAGTCAGCATATGAGGGGACAAAATGTTGTAAAAAGTTTTGTAGTAAAAGTAGGGCAAACCATCAGGGCCAGGCGATTTGTGCAGAGGCAGCTCTTTGATTATAGCCAACAGTTCCTCAGCCGATACAGCCATATTCAAACTGACCAAATCCGCTGAGGATAATCTTGGGAGTTTTATGTTAGAGAAAAAAGTCTCAAATTTTTCCTGAGTAAAGTTAAAGTGGTTCTCCGGAGTCAGACAATTATACAATCTATGATAGAATTTGCCAAAAATGTTTGACATTTCACGGGGGCAGTGTGCTCTAGAGCCATCAGCTTGTATAAGAAAATCGGGGAAGGAATTGAATGGGCGTGGTCGTAATTTATGAACTAGCATCCTATGGGGCTTATTCGAAAATTCATAAAATTTTTGTTTTGTCCATAGTAGGGATCTAGCTGCCCTGTCAAGCTGTAAAGACTTTATTTGTTCCCTGAGGGAAGTGACCTTTTGAAGTTTCAACACCGTGGGACCACACAGCAGTCTCCGCTCCGCGGCTACCAGAGCAGATGTAAGGGACTGCAATAATCCATTTCTATCCTTTTTTAACCGGGCGCCCTCAGCTATGCAAGCACCTCGAAAAACTGCCTTGTGCGCCTCCCACAGCGTGGAAAACTCGGAAACCGAGCCTATGTTAAGCTGGAAAAATTCCTCCAAGCTTTTGGCTAAGATAGAACGTGGGACTTCGGACTGTAGGAGGTGGTCATTAAGACGCCAGTGACAGGATTTGGTATAGGCCTGAGAAAGCATAAGGTCTATCATAATGGGAGCGTGATCTGACCATGTGATGGGTAATATATCAGACTCGATCACATAGGGGATGAGTGGGGCTGTGATAAAAAAATGGTCAAGCCGTGAATAAATTTTATGAGCTGGGGAATAAAATGTGAACTGCTTAGCAGAGGGATGCCTGATCCTCCATGTGTCGAAAAGTTGACAGGACCTAATACATTTGCGGAAGGAATTGGCATGCAATATAACCTGTTTTGAAGGTGTAGAACTAAGGAGAGACTGTCTATCTCTAGTGGGCGACATGACCCGGTTGAAATCCCCACCAACAATCTTAAAAGGTTGTGAACAAAATTGAGGGGAGTCAAAAAGTTTGTTGAGAAAGTCAATCTGTCCTGTATTGGGGGCGTATAGATTTACAAGGGAGAAAGAAGTATTCACATATTCACATTCCAGTATGAGGAATCTCCCATGCGGATCAGCATGTGAGCTTTTAACCTTGATAGGACACGTCTTCTTAATCAATATCGCCACTCCTGCCTTGCCCGTGGAATCAGAGGCAAGAAAGGAGGTGGGGAAGAACTTCGAGGCAAATTTGAGTGAACCACCAGCCCGGAAGTGAGTCTCCTGGATCATCACCAAATCTGCGCCCGAGGCCCTGAAATCCTTCAGGGCCATCCAGCGCTTGCGGATGGAACCCAGACCCTTCACATTATACGACATGATCTTTAAAGCCATATGGGCAAAACATTCAAATAAGCTTGTGTAGGGACATTAAATCCAAAAAGTAACAAAATATATAAAACATAAAAATAAAAGCAAAGGTGTGTATAAAAGCAATGATGTGAATAAACACTGCCGACAATAATAACTCTACGGAGCCCAAATAGTAACAGATAAACCCTGTAAGAAAATGACATTCGGTTAGGAAAAAAAAAGCATTGCACTTTTGACCTACAAAGCTGGCTTATAACCATGGACATAAGAAAAATAAAAACCAACAGGAAAAAAAAAAAGAAAATAGAACTTAAGTTCTTGAAGGCCTGAGAGGCACTTGCATCTCAGGGGACCCTGGAAGTGAGCCAGGGCCAGGTAGGAACATACACGGACTTCCATCAGAAAACTCTAGCGAGAGAGAGACGGGAAGGATCGGCTGCTCTCCTTATGAACTCGGTAGCCTTCAAAATAAGTCTGACAGCAGAAGACCTGTTGATGACGGTTAGAAAGTCAGCAGATAAACAGGAACAACTGTCAATTGGGGTACGATGACCAACAAGGAAAACACTGTCAACAATATTAGTAGTAATTTTACCCCATGGAAGAACTCTACCCTGAACAGGAAACAGGGTAGACTTAAAACTTTGTAAACCAGAGCAGTAATCTTTGTTTCTGTTTTAGAATCGAGGAGTAACAGAGATGCAAAGAGCATCGAAGTATGGATCCAGAGAGGAACGTATGGGTGAATCAAGGAGGCTGCTTGGAGGCACGTAGACGTTGGGGTGTAGAGAATTGTTTCCTTGATTTGCCCCTCACGGGGGTCCAGATGCGGTTAGGAGTGGTGGGAGGTGGACGGACCTGGGCAGCTGGAGGGATCAAATCATCTTCTGGCAAAGGGGGCAGGCCAAGGCGCCTCAGGAATTCGCCTTCCTGCAGTTAACGCAGGGTAACCTGGACTCCATCCCTGGATACAATAAGGCGGAAAGGGAATCCTCAGTAGTAGGGGATCTTATGATGCTGTAAATGGGAGGTGATTGGGCGTAGATTTCTACGCTTAGCAAGGGTAATTGGAGAGAGGTCGCTAAAGATCTGCAATTTTGCTCCTCTGTACTGAAGTTGGGATTTATTGCGTGTGGCCAGGGTTGGTGCTTCCTTGCTTTCAAAAAAATGGAACCGGACTATAACATCCCTGGGTCTAGCTCCAGCCGGAGGTTTTGGGCCCAGGGACCGGTGGGCCCTATCCAGGCGCCAGTCTATATCCACCACTGTGGGGGCCAGGGTATTAAAAAGACCCAGAAGATAGGTGCGTAATTCAGGGTCTCCTACCGTTTCCGGGATACCTCTGAAGCGCAGGTTCTGCCTCCTTTCCCTGTTCTCCAGGTCCTCTTGCTGCAATTGAAGTTGAGAGACCGAAATATGTAGGTTATGGTTGTCCTCCTCAACAGCCTGAACATAGCTTATCAGCTCATCAAATTTATTTTCAAGAGTGTCCGTACGTTCCCCAATTTGGTTAATTTCCCCTCTCAGTTCTGCAGCTAACTTGGTCACTTCTGCCGAGACATTGCACGTAATTTGTTGAAGCAGGAGCTGCAACTTAGCGTCCAACTTAGCGTCCAGGAAGTTTGTACTGCTTTTTGACGAACTGAGCTGCTAGCTGCAGGGTTGAGGGGTTATGACCGGAGGAACCGCCCCCTAAGCGGGGGCTGTTCAACTCTGTTAAAGTTGCATGTATTTAAATAACTAACATGTCTGCCTAGTCCTCTCCTAATAGACTGAACATAACCCACAAGTCAAGAATTAAGGAGCTGTGTCCGTCCATGGACGACAGAGAAAAGGATTTACCGGTGAGTACAAAAATCCTATTTTTACACTCTCCCCCACCCCCCGAGCCAAGGGTGGCATACAAAAGTACTTATCTGGTTGCACAAAACCGCTGATACAACAGCAAGAGGAGGGGGAGCAACCCCTGTATGAAGTGAGGGGCCGGGGAGTATCCACCTTTAAACTTTTCTCCAGACTGTGGTACGGGGGGAGGGGGGCTGCACAAAGTCTCTGTTCCCGAGTGTCAGTGGCATCAGGGTGCGTTGAGTCTGAGGACCACACGGCCCCAAAAGTGAGGGTTCAGATGTGGTAGTGACAACAGGGTGCCTGTCTGATGTCTGTGGGCATAGTGGTTTAGCTCAATGGGCACTGCAGAAATTAGGAAACCCTCCAGGTGCCTTACTTGTGAACATGAGGGAGGCAGGGGTAAACCATAGGAAAAGGGGTGATGACGTTCATGCAGGGGGGTTGCCACTAATGTCAAAAGCGTGGTGAGGAGCAGCACCTCCAGTGAGCAACAAAACTGGAAGTGAGTGAAGGACCCCAGAGACCTGTGCAGTGCAATAGGATGTGGTAGGGTAGTGCCTGGTAGTTTAAGACTCACATGACCCTTCTACGGAAGATGAGGCCCGCAATCTCCTGCTGGGCCTCTGGAATTGGTCGCTCCGGGGGAACCCGAAGCTTAGGCGGTTTGATTGGCGGGGGAGAATGACCAGCCAGTCTGGAACTTTCACCGGCTCCGTTTCCAGGAAGGTGAATAGGGCAGGCAGGTCTGTCAGAGCACACAAAGTGAAGGACGAAGATATCTTGTGGAATGTGACCGCCAGGGGGGTACCCCCAGTGATAGGTGCATCCTTTCCTCCTGGCTAGATCAAGTTCCGGCCTCAGCAGGGCCCTCCATTGCAGTGTAGCTCTGGATAAGTCTGGCAAAATCTTTCTTGTGGCTCACTCGAAACTGACATCTCCATGCTCCCATGCCTTACGCAGGATTAACTCTTTATGGGTGTACCGGTGCAGCCGACAAAGTACATCCCAGGGGCGATCTGGGTCTGAGGGTTTGGGGCAGAGAGTCCTGTGGACCCGATCCAGCTCTAGGGCGGGTGATGAGTCTCCTAGTATTTCCCAAAAGATGGCAATCACCGTCACCGCCAGATCCTCCGCGCCCGTAGCCTCCGGCAGACCCTGGAGCCACAGATTTTTGCAGCGGCTGCGGTCCTCCATGTCCTCTAAATCAGTGGTTCTCAACCTTTCTAGTATGTGACCCCTTGATAAAAATTCCCAAGTTGTGGGGTCCCCAAACAGTAAAATTATTTTTGTAGCGTGGGTTGTCAGCACCCAAACAAGACAAGAAATTTGCACCCCTAACCCCCGCACATTTAGTGCTCCCTGAGTCCCTTCCACTCGTACAGTATTAAAACCTCTTATGGTACATTTTAGGATGTACCACTCTTTCTTTGTTCTCCTTTCTTTCCCTTTTATCTATCTCTATCCTAATTTCTTGTTTTTTTCCCCATCCCTCTCTCTAGCTGAATTTATTGTTCTTTCTCTTATTCTTTTTCTCCCTTTTTCTTTATTCCTCCCCCTCTTTTCCTCTCCCTTCCATGTATTCTCTATTTGTATTCCTTCTATTACTCCTTGGTGGGGGGAATGGGATGAGTGGCAGTGCTGGCGGGGAGTTGTGATGAGTGGCAGTGCTGGTGGGGGGTGGGATCAGTGGCAGTGCTGGGGGGAGTTCTGATCAGCCAACTTAGGTGCTCTTGATCAAGGTCATCTGCTGATCTGAGAATTGTAGTGGGGACTTTTAATGGCAACTATAATCACAGGTAGTGTTATTCACTGTGTCTCTGACTTTGTGGTGTCTCGTAGCAGTGACACCTTTGCCGAAATCAGGAGATAGAGTCTCCTCCAGCCCCTCCCACTTCACATTCCTCACCAGTCAGCTGACCTTTAGTCTCTGCCATAAACTGAATGGGCGGCTGCAAAAAAGCTGAGTGGGCGGCCGTGAGCTCCAGGAACAGCCCACCTGGGAGGCCACAGGCTCCAGGGACAGCCCTGTTGGATGGCTGCAAAAAGGCTGGGAGAGCGGTGCGGGCTTCAGGAACAGCCCAGGATTATGTGACCCCCTGGCAAATAATCATTCGACCCCCAGGTTGAGAACCACGTCTCTAAATGGAGCTGCATTTCTATGGCTGTAGTTGTCTGAGCTGCTTGGGTACTTTTCAGGGCCGACACCCGCTGCTCAAGTGAGGAGACCAAGGATTTCCTGGTCTCCACCCGCTCAGATATAGTCTGTAACTCCGCTCCTACCTCCAGCATGTCACGTCCATGGGCTTCCTCTATGCGGCGAACAGGAGCCTGGATGTCCGCCTTAGTAGGGAGGGCCTGTAAGATGGAGCGGAGGTCTTCGGGCAGACTGCCCGGCTGTTGGGAAGAGCTGTGCATGGCTGAACGGAAGGCTGCCGGAGTCCCCTGGGATAGGTCTGGATCCACAGTTGGTGAGGGAAGGGGGAACAGAGTGGGAGCGGTGTTCACCGCCAGCAGAGACACACGTGGAGTCTCCGTAATGGTGCCGGGTGGTGTCCGTTGAGTGTCACGGAGGAATTTCTGAATGCCGCTCCTCAGGGTGATCGGTCGGTTTCTGCGGGGCGGTGTTCCAGTTCTGGGTCCTTTGCTGTTTAGCATGCCTTTGCTAGCAAGAAGAATAGTCGACTGTATGCCAGGGTAAGCCAGGGGAAGCCAGCTCACCGAGAAGATGTCCTCACTCAGCCATTGCTAAGCCACGCCCCCCTTTAGACTCTCTCTCTTATCACTTTCAAGTGTAGTACCATTAATTGTAAACAGCACCCCAATGCATTAATATTTTCACAAGCTGTTTTACAGCTCTATTGCATACAATTAAATAATTGGTAATTCTTTAGTCTATAAATGTTATCTGTTATTCGATCACAATACATGATACAAGGATTAAAATATGGTAATTTCTTTGTTAAAATGTTGTCAACAGTTTATATTTAAGTGACCTGTGGTGCAGTTTAGGTGATATATCTTTTTTTTTTTTCTACAGGTACTGAAAACATTGGTAAATGGAATTTCCAAACCAGTGACCTGTAAGATACGCATCCTCCCCACAGTAAGATCTTTGTGTTCTTTTGATTTTAATGTACAACTATTAGTGATACATATGTAAAAATCTCTTTTTTTGCATCAAAGCACTAGGGACAATGAACAAAATGTAAGGTTTATAAATAGATTCCTAAGAGCTGCACCATGCACCACATCCCTATGAGATCACAAACAAAATTTAACAAAAAAGTGGGATTTTAAAGGGTGCAAGTCACAGGAACAAACCACACACTAAATCAAATCATCACATTTTATTCAATAGCAATGTTAAAAATGGTATAAAAACATATTATTGCATTAAGTGTGACATACATTTTAGACACCGTTTCACATCACAACATAGAGGAATAGAGGTAAATCATGAACATAATATTAAAGTCCAGATGTGAGTCCTCAATGCATTTGCAGGTAATGCTCCATCAGGAGAGATGTCAGTGCTAATTATATAAAAAAAAATAAACATCATTAAGTAATGTGCAAATATTGGTCCAAACAAAAGGGTCCTATTACAATTCACACCAATATATCTTGGTTAACCATGACATATTGTTACCTACAACTGATATGCGCACAGAAATTGTCAGCATGCCAGCAAGGGAGAAGAATCTATCAAGGGGCAACAGCCACCCAAGGAACCACACAACACCAATGTATACTGGGGTGTGAAGCTCAAGCAAGGGATACCACTGGGCTACAGATCCTAAACAAACATTTATACATACACACAGTGCTGGGACAAGGTCATCCAGCGCCCGGGGCAAAGATGGCAAAGTTCCATCACACAGGCTTTCTGATCAGGTCAGTCTGTCAGTTTATCAGGCGGACCTGATCGGAACCCCCATTCACTCCTATGGAGCGGCGGATGTCAGCAGTGACACCCGCTGATATCCGATCCTGTCAGTGAAATCCAGACAGAAGGAAACCCTATCGATCCATTTTCATCCGATCTCCCCATAGAGGAGAGCGGGTCTCTGACAGGTCCATCTCAGCACAGTGAGCGGAGACGGACCTCTCATTTGCCTGCTCAGCGGGGATCAGAGGAACGATCCCCCACTGAGTAATGTTTGTGACATGCACTATAATGATACTTACAGTGTTGCACTGCAGCAACCTGAGAGTAAATGTCAATTTGGAAATATGGAAAAGAAGTCCAAGACCCTTTTCTAAAAATGTCCTGTACCAAACCACATGTGTGGGTTAGCAGATGAGTGGGGGTGCATTTAACTATCAATGGCACTGCTGTGCATCTACTAAAGGACAGTGCACTTTTGTGTTTGTCAAGAAAACCACAATTTTTTGCATGATCCTGACTGCGCGTGAACCTAGCCTTATAGCGGTTTCACACTGGTGCGCTTTGGTTTGACCACAGTGCGATTGTATGTGTGATTTACTTGCAGTTTTAGGTGTGCACCTGATAAATTCTAGTGGACTGTGTGTTTTCTGATTGTGCATCAAAGATGCAGCATGCAAGACTGTAATTTGCTTTCATGAAAACAGTCTAATAGAATTGAATGGGAGCGCACCTAAAACTGTGGGTAAACTGCATATACAATCGCACTGTGGCCAGATCACAGGACACCAGTGTGACCCTACTATTAGCCCCCGTTCACATTGACTGTGGCTTTGAAATTGTGTGACTTAACCTGAAATTGCACAATTTCAGAGCTGCATCTCAGTGCGACTTTGGGTTGCGACTTTGAAGACATCTGTGTGGCTTCATGCACAGATGTCTATTGAAGTCACACCCTAAATCGCAAAAGTAGTGCATGTACTACTTTTTCAAATTGATGCGGCAACTCAAAGTCAGTGTCACATTGATTTGAACAGTGCCTTGCCGGCAATAGGATGTGACTTGTCAAATTGCATGACAAATTGCTTCAATGTGAAGGGGGGGGGGGGGTTAAGATTAGAAAAGAGAGAATCGGTGAGGAGGTTGGGGTGGTAAACGTATGTGCTAATGTCTTCATTAGTGACAGAATGCAGGGAATGTGCTAGGCTGCATGGTGGGGACAGGACAATTATGAGAGCTAAAAGCAAACTGGGATGGAAAGGGTGTAAGATCTGTGTGTGGAATGCTGAGCTGAGACAGGAGGCAGCATGATATGTGTAGTGAAGATTTATGGAGAGGACAGCAGATAAGAGAATAAGGGAAAAATGAACTAGGCAGGGGAGCGAGGAGGATCGGTGCTGACTTACTGTGTGATCGTGCGTGCAGCAAAGGCAGAGAGAGAAGTGTAGACGGAGATGAGCTGGACTGACCATAGTAAAAGTAAGAAGGTGAAGTGACGTTCTACACCGGGAAGGAGAGCAAGTTGAGGGCGGGAGTGCGACATGCTGGAGAAGAGAGTGTTTATTAGCAGCAGAGAATAGTCAGAGTTGAATGAGCGGAGGAGTCCAGTAATCGGTAGATATGCTGTGAATACACAGTCACTCCTGTCAGTGAGGCAGGAGCAGCTACCGAAACTCCCAGTGCGCCCCCCTCCCCTCAGATTAAGACACACCCAGGGCAATCACCCCTCCTGCCCACCCCTTGTACCGGCCCTGAATACACATCAACCAAAGGCCTAAAATAAATGCCAAAAAGAATAACTGGGGGAAGAAACATAAATAATAAACAATGATACTTTAAACACAGGATTGGAGTTCCAAACAGGGAGAAGATAGCCAGTCACAAAAGATGTTAACAGGGCAACCTACAGGCTATCACCCAAATTAAGGTCCTGCATGTGAAAGACAACAAGATAATAGAAAATTGCTGGCGCTGTATATTCAGTATATACCATATACGATCGAACCAAGTACTAAGCCACCAAAAAATACCCATTACCTTGGTAGACTACTCTTAACCTGTGTTTTCGCTCAGTCAGGATCTGACTCCCAAAGCAGACAACTACCCTAGAGAGACCCTCCATTTATATTGCCCTCTCTGCTCGGTTCCGTCTCCCCACGTACGCTTTCACAGGCAATCAATGTCAGATCCAGCCACAGGTGAATGTGCCAGCTGCGCATGCACTGCTAGTGAGCCATGTGTGCTCAGTGGTGGCGGGAGGAGCAGAATAGAAACATCCCATCCACCCACCCACACCATAGTTACACGGGTTGCCACGAGTCGCCCACACATGTGCAATCTCCTGCCAAGGATTAATATGGGGTGTCGTGCGTTTGTGTCAGGAATTGCTTGAATGAGTAGTTTTAAACCAATGTAGAATGTCTTTAACCACTTAAGGACCCCCTCCTGTATATATACGTCCTGTCTTTGAAGATGGATATCTCGGTAACGGCAGCAGCTGCTGCCACAACCAAGATATCCATCGCTTCAGGCGTTGGTCCTGTAAATGATAATGGTCGTCTCAGCGGCGGATTCGCCTCAAGATCACCGTTATCGGCGGCAGGAGAGGGCCCCTCCCGCCGCTCTCCCGCGCCCTCCGCTGCTTACCGAAGCCGTCGGTAGCGGCGGAGGCGATCTGGTCCTCTTCCTAGCTGGGTATGGAGACGAGTGAGGGGAAGATGGCCCCCACCCGTCTCCATACCATAGCAGGGTGAAAGCGACGTCAAAACGTCACTTCCGCCCATACGTCTTAAAGGCACATTTTTTTGTTGTAATTTTTTCAAATTACAATTTTTTTATTTTTTTTTTATTGCATTTTAGTCTAAATATGAGATCTGAGGTCTTTTCGACCCATGATCTCATATTTAAGAGGACCTGGCATGCTTTTTTCTATTACAAGGGATGTTTATTTTTTTTAAAACAGTGTAAAATAAATAAAATAAAGTTAAATAAATAAGAAAACAAAAAAATAAAAAAAATAAAGCGCCCCGTCCCGACGAGCTCACGCGCAGAAGCGAACGCATACGTGAGTAGCGCCCGCATATGGAAACGGTGTTCAAACGACACAAGTGAGGTATTGCCACGATCATTAGAGCGAGAGCAATAATTCTAGCCCTAGACCTCCTCTGTAACTCAAAAGATGCAACCTATAGAATTTTTTAAATGTCGCCTATGGAGATTTTTAAGGGTAAAAGTTTGACTCCATTCCACGAGCGGGCGCAATTTTGAAACGTGACATATTGGGTATCAATATACTCTGCGTAACATTATCTTTCACAATATAAAAACAAATTGGCTAACTTTACTGTTGTCTTATTTTTTTATTAAAAAAAGTGATTTTTTTCACAAAGTGCGCTTGTAAAAATGCGGTGTGACAAAAAGTATTGCAATGACCACCATTTTATTCTCTAGGGTGTTAGAAAAACAACAATGTATAATGTTTGGGGGTTCTAAGTAATTTCCTAGCAAAAAAATTAGTTTTGAACTTGTAAACACAGAGTCTGAAAAACAGGCTCTGTCCTTAAGTGGTTAAGAACACAACGAAGATCAATGTGACTACGGACTGGCTATTGACAATACTTTAATATTTATTCAATAAGACACGTTCACACCATAAATAGTTTGATCATAGGCAGATATAGACAGTTCAATTTTACACAAAAAAACAAAACAAAATTGTCTATAACATTTGATGATATATGTATATTGTAATGTATCGAATTAAACGCAATAATTACATTTCCCCGTAGACAAAATAACCATATATTACAAATTATCAGACAATAGGGGCACATGCGCAGCAGCTCCCAAGATGGACACCGGCTTCTAGAGCTCCACTCCACCACGGAGCTCATAGAGCGCCCGTACCCTCGCCTGGATTTTCGAGTAGGGGAAGCCCCCTGGAGCCCGCGGATGTCAGCAGTGCCAGCACGGAGGAACCTATCACCAGATGTCGGCGGTTCCCGGCCCCCTCAGCTATGCCAAGATGGCGGCGGCTCCACGAGGCTCTCACAGCACGGAGCATACAGAGGACTCTATTGCAGACCAGGACCTGGTCCCTCCATCTCCTCCAGGTACTTATTACTCACCCCTGGCCACATCTCCGGCTTCCACAGAATCTCTGCTGGGCAGGATGAGTGCTGGCATCCCCACTACCCCCATGCTGGATCCCCATACAGGCCTACTCCTGGATGTCAGTGAAGCCACAGACGCTTTACCCATCCCCACTGACCTCTCATCTATGATGGCAGCATTTGCCCAAATGCTCTCTAAAGGACTGGCACAGAATGCTGCTCAGATTACTGCTTCCATTCATGCGGACTTACAGCAAATAGGGATGAGAATGGTCTGCTTTTTGCTCTATAGTGTCCAATCTGTGGCTCGGATTAACCAGAACACGGCTAGACTTCAAGATGTGCAGGATCAATTGGAAACAGCGTTCGCAAAGATCGACGACCTCGAGAACAAATCGAGACGCTATAACTTTAGGATCAGGGGGTCCCCAAATCTGAGAGAGGTTCAGGTGGCTGTAAAGTCTCTCATAAAAAGCCTTATTCCAGATATTGCTGAAAACCACCTGGAGCTGGTAGAGCTCACCGAGCCTTTCAACCCCCCCCCCCCCCCGCTCTGACGGCCTCCCCAGAGACATCATTGTGAAAACTCACTATTATTCAGTAAAAGAGGAGGTGATGAAAAAGTCCAGGAGCTCCGATAACCTCACTTTCCATGGGCACAAAATTCAGATCTTTGCTGACCTTTCGCCATATATGGTTCAAAAAAGACGGTTGCTTAAACCATTGCTCCAGATCCTGATGGAAAAAGAGATCGCATGCAGATGGTCGTTCCCCCTCCGCCTGAACTTTTCCTTCAAGAACACAAGCTTTGGCTTCTCCTCACTGGCAGAGGGAGAACGCCTCCTGTTACACCTTGGAATACTGTCGCAGGAACCGCCAGCAAGTCCGCTGCAACACACCTGGCTGAAACAAAGTTCCAAGCGACCTAAAGAAAATCTCTCACCTTGATGTTCGGTACCTCCCTACTGGATCAGGGCCCTGATCTGTGAAACTTACACCTTTACTACGTGCTTGAGACTTCCCTTCTCACCCCCTTAATGGCAGCCCATGTTTGATCTGACCCCTCGCCTAGTATGGATAGGCAAATGTTTTACTTGCCCATTGTTATTGTTACAGTTTGATCTTCAGGGTCAGTTCCATGGGCGTCCGCTCCATAGGGCAAGGGGGGTCAATTGCCCCCCCTGGAATCGTAAGAGTGTTGAAGTCAGAGCGAAGACACTCCTGGACTTGGGGTGGGGTGGGAGGCTTTACCTCTTGCAATCCGTGGAGAACATACAGGACTGCGGTCCGCCTTATTGGACTTTACCTTAGGTCTGTCATTAAGCTCTTTGAGAGTGTTAATCCTCACCATTTCATAGCTGCAGAAATTGTATTGTTACTGTTCAGTTCCGCTCATTTCTGTTCCTCTGACATGCTCCTCCGCCCGGCAGGTTTGGGCGAGGCCTCTTGTTGGACGGAGGAGCACTATTGCGTTGCTTTGGGGGGTACCCACTGTTTTAGATTATGACTTTTAGATAGTACTCCTTTCGGGGTCTGCCTGCCCCCCTCGGCCCCCAGCTCTATGGGCGGGGTTGGAGGGGCGGGGCTCGGGAGCAGTGGCGTACTAAGTAGGGGGCGCGACCGAAGAGGACTTGGCCACACACTGGGGGGGGGATGTCAGGCCGGCACCCCCCCCCCTCCGCGACCGAAGAGGACTTAGCGGGGGCGGCATGGCACGGTGACTGGTAGGCAGGGGGTACGAGCCGCACCTGAGTGATACCCGGGACACGGCCGCAACGACCCCCTCCTCTTGCGGCCGCGCCGCAGCTCTAATAAGTCTCGGCTGTGACTGTCTCACAGTCACAGCTGAGCAGAGTGAACAAAGCCGCCTCCCCCTCCTCTGTGTAGTCTACAAGTGCACGAAGCGCGCTGATCATTACAGGTCTGAAGGGGGGGTTGTCTGCACTATTGTTTGGGGGGGGTTCTGTATTGCAGGGGGCTGTCTGCACTATTGTGGGGGGGTTCTGTATTGTAGGGGGGCTCTGTATTGTAGGGGGGGTGTCTTCACCATTGTAGGGGGTTCTGTATTGTAGGGGGGGTTCTGTATTGTATGGGGGGTGTCCAAACTATTGTAGGGGGGTTCTGTATTGTGGGGGGGAGGTGCCTGCACTATTGTAGGGGGGGTCTGTATTGTAGGGGAGGGTGTCTGCACTGTAGGGGGGTCTGTGTAACATACAAGGGGTCCAGAACTGTTAGGGTGGGTGTCTGTGTAACACACAGGTATCTAGAGCTGTGGGGGGCTGTGTAATGTAAAGAGGTCCAGAGGTACAAGGGCTGTGTAATATAAAGGGGTCCAGAGGTGCAGTCTAATGTAAAGGAGTGCAGTGTAATGTAAAGGAGTCCAGAGGTGCAGTGTAATGTAAAGGGGTCCAGTGATGCAGGGTGCTGTGTAATGTAAAGAGGTCTAGTGATGCAAGGTGCTGTGTAATGTAAAGGGGTGCAGTCCTAATGTAAAGGGGTTCAGAGGTGCAGTGTAATGTAAAAGGGGTCCAGAGGTGCAGGGTGCTGTGTAATGTAAAGGGGTCCAGAGGTGCAGGGTGCTGTGTAATGTAAAGGGGTCCAGTGGTGCAGAGTGCTGTGTAATGTAAAGGGGTCCAGTGGTGCAGGGTGCTGTGTAATGTAAAGGGGTGCAGGGTGCTGTGTAATGTAAATGGGGTCTAGTGATGCAGGGTGCTGTGTAATGTAAAGGGGTCCAGTGGTGCAGGGTGCTGTGTAATGTAAAGGGGTGCAAGGTGATGTGTAATGTAAAGGGGTCCAGAGATGCAGGGTGCTGTGTAATGTAAAGGGGTCCAGTGGTGCAGGGTGCTGTGTAATGTAAAGGGGTCCAGAGGTCCAGTCTAATGTAAAGAGGTGCAGTGTAATGTAAAAGGGTCCAGAGGTGCAGGGTGCTGTGTAATGTAAAGGGGTCCAGAGGTGCAGGGTGCTGTGTAATGTAAAGGGGTCCAGAGGTGCAGGGTGCTGTGTTAATATAAAGGGGTCCAGTGGTGCAAGGTGCTGTGTAATGTAAAGGGGTCCAGAGGTGCAGTCTAATGTAAAGGGCTAAAGTGTAATGTAAAGGGGTCCAGAGGTACAAGGGCAGTGTAATGTAAAGGGGTCCAGAGGTGCAGTGTAATGTAAAGGGGTCCAGAGTGATGTGTAATGTAAAGGGGTCCAGAGATGCAGGGTGCTGTGTAATGTAAAGGGGTGCAAGGTGCTGTGTAATGTAAAGGGGTCCAGAGCTGTGGGGTGCTGTGTAATTTAAAGGGGTCCAGAGTGTTGTGTAATGTAAAGAGGTCCAGAGGTGTAGGGTGCTGTGTAATGTAAATGGGTCCAGAGGTGCAGGGTGCTGTGTAAAGTAAATGGGGTCCAGAGGTGCAGTCTAATGTAAAGGGGTGCTGTGTAATGTAAAAGGGGTCCAGTGATGCAGGGTGTTGTGTAATGTAAAGGGGTCCAGTGATGCAGGGTGCTGTGTAATGTAAAGGGGTCCAGAGATGCAGGGTGCTGTGTAATGTAAAGGGGTGCAAGGTGCTGTGTAATGTAAAGGGTTCCAGAGATGCAGGGTGCTGTGTAATGTAAAGGGGTCCAGAGCTGTGTGGTGCTGTGTAATGTAAAGGGGTCCAGTGGTGCAGGGTGCTGTGTTATATAAAGGGGTCCAGTGGTGCAGGGTGCTGTGTAATGTAAAGGGGTCCAGGGGTGCAGTTGTGGAGAGGGGGTACACAGTAGTGACAGATATTGAAGGATGCAGGGGGCACAGTGGGGTGTTTTTAAATTTTACCGTGGGGGGGGTGCCAGATATTGGATCCGCTACGGGTGCCAAATGCTCTCGCATAGTCTTATCCCCTCTGATCCATGTCTAACGCACACCATTCCATGCCCTCCATCAAAATTGTCTCCCATAACACTCAGGGTCTTAACTCCCCCATAAAACGCAGGAAATTGTTTCAGCAATACCACTCCATGCATGCAGATATTCTCCTGTTACAAGAGACCCACTTCCCGTCCATGTTTAAACCCTCATTCCTACATCAGCGTTACCCACAGTTTTTTTTGGCCTCGGCGGATAACAAGACGAAACGGGTAGCCGTATGCTTCGCCAAATACATTAATCTCTCTCAGCCAGAGACTGTAGTTGACCCTCAGGGGCGTTATATCTTGGTTTCCGGACACATAGATGGCGAACTATATACTTTTGTGTCATACTAGACCCCCAATAGGGGTCAAAGACCCTTCTTTGATTCCCTACTACAGAAGTTGCTACCGCACCTCAAGGGGACAGTCTTCATTGGCGGAGACTCTAACGCCGCCTTTGATTTCTCCCTAGACAAATCGGCGGATGGGAAAACTGAACCCAAGCGCCCTTCCAAACAGAGTGGTAGCATGGCTAGACTGCTTCATTCCGCAGGACTAGTGGATGTTTGGAGGGAGACCAACCCGCACACAAAGGACTATACACACTTTTCAGCTCCACACAACTCCTTTGCCAGGATAGACCACATTTTCACCCGCCCCTCAACGATCCCTCTAATCAGAGGCTCCAAAATAGTGGAATCGCCTCTTTCAGATCATTCGATGGTCACTGTGACATCGCTGCGGTCTTCTAGAGTTAGAGGTCCCCCTCTCTGGCATTTACAGGAGTCCCTTTTGAGTGATCCAATCCAATGTGCATTACTAGAGGAAGCCATTAAAGAATATTTTCTTATAAACTCAACAAGCGAGGTCTCTCCCTCTACCATATGGGCAGCGCATAAGTCGGTCATCAAGGGGAAACTCATTCAGAACGCAAGGCAGTTACCCTGAAACTTCGGAAGACTTTCGCTCCCTAGCTAAAGCTCATAAACATAATCCCACGCCCAGATCTTTTGCAAACCTAGACAAAGCCAGGGTTCTACTTAATTTGAATATGATGACAGCCGCTGAACGGCACCTTAGATGGACCGGGGCCAGATTCTATTCCCAGAAAGACAGGTGTGACAAGGGGGTCACTTTGGACACAGGGTGAATGGAAAAACCCCAATATGGTCTATGATGGCCATATTCAATGCTGTACATACATTTTATCTAGATTGGGTCTGTAATATTGATCCACCATATTCCTCAGGATATCTGCAAAAAACTATTTACTGTTTGATTATGACCTCAACAGGCTAATTGAAAAGTGACGCCTTCATGATGTTGGGACACATACTGTTAGATGCTAATATCATCACCCCCAGCCCCTTGTCTTTGTGTAATCATTGCTGGGAGGAATTAAGGTGATTTGCATTCTATTGTTCATTATGACTTGGTAAGGTCTGGTGTGAATAGAGATAATTAACACCATGCCTGTGTGTATGGTATCCGTCAGACAGCCTGGCTGCCAACACTTTGTGATAAGATGTGTATTGGGGATCGTTATATTCTATTGTGTGGGATCTTTTGAAGCCTAGCAGACGTCAGGATGATGTGTTGAGTCTTGTGATGTGTGGGTGGAGCTGGGCCATTGTTCATGTTAAACTAATGCAGTATTGGATATATATAAAAGTTACAATGTTTCTCAATAAAGTAATTCGATTTAGGAAGATACAGAGTGTGTCTCGTTCTTCCAGAAGGATTAATTATATGGGAAGTGGTCGCCTGGCTGTGGAAGATTGGTAGCGAGTGGATGTGTGTCCAGGAGAGGGGGACAGCGGAAACGGCGTTAACCCCCTTTGTATTTGGGGTGCCGTTACATTGGTTGGCAGCAGCGGGATCTTCCCTCCAGTTCCTGGGACACTCCAAACCACCACAGTGAATGACCAGCTATGCAGCCTGCAGGAAAGTCACGCTGAAAGACCTACTTGAGAGCCGAGATGGACCAGAAGAGGGTTGGTGATGCAGGACCCCGGTCAGTTGAAGACCTGTTTCAGCAACGTGTTCAACAGCGGTTGGCATTATATGGTGCTAACCCATCAGAGACCGCCATACAGGAAGCCATTAAAGGCATCCAGCTGCAGGATGAGCGATGAGAGAGAACGAGAGCGACAAAAGAGAGAACTAGCGCGACAAAAGAGAGAACAAGAGCGTCAAGAGAAAGGACTAGAGCGACAAAAGAGAGAACGAGAGCGACAAAAGAGAGAACTAGAGCGGCAACATGAGCGGAGAACGGCGGAGATACGGCAATCAGAGATCGCCTACAGACAGCTGCTAGACTCTGCTCAGCAGCAGGGTGGGGCTGCCTTTGCCTGGGACTATCAGGAAGTACCTGTTGACAACTATGAAATCCTGGCTGAAGAATCAGTAGTGGAAAATCTGAAGATTGCCATCCCTAAAGCCGAAGTGAATGATACGGAGTTCCAGGGAGCTAGCCTGGCTGAAGAATCGGCAATGGAAAAGCTGAAGATTGCCCTCCCTAAAGCCGAAGTGCATGATGTGGAGTTCCAGGGAGCTAGGGCAGTTGGCTCATCTCTCCAGCCACAGACTACAGAAGGTATGGACTTAAGGGACTGTTCAGAGGAGGTTAGGGATTATGCATCGCCGGCCCAAGTACTGGCAGCAGGACAAAGTACTGCAATACCCTGCTCTACACCCGTGGCAGTTTTGGAGGCCCGAGGTGAGAAGGTGATGGTTCCTCTTTCCCAGTGGATTTCAGAGATGCAGGGAGGAGAAGCAGGCCATTTCCCCCCCCCCCCCCCAACAGTTAACCAGAGCAGATGGTGTGGAGTCCCCAGCAGAAGTGCTGGCAACAGGGCAGAGTGATACCCACCTCTGCCCAGCATCGGGAACCACTGTGGAGTTTCAGGGAGCCGGGGCAGTTGGCCCTTCTCCCCAGCAACAAGCTGAGGCAGTAAAGCTTTTACCCCCAGCTGAATCACTGGCAGCAGGGCAGAATGCTACTGGCCTCTGCACACAACTGCAGCTTGAGTGGATATCGGTGGATGGGACTGTGGTCCCCACTCACAGCAACCCAGCAGAAGAGCTGGCAACAGAGCAGAGTGCCACGGGCCTCTGCTCTCAACTAACAGAAGAGGGAGTTCCTGTGGTATTGGATGGGACTTCAGTCCTCACTGACACAACCCCAGAAAATGGTGTGACACTGAGACAGGAGGATGTCAGCCTTGCTTTGCAAGCACTGGGGGATTTTCACCTACCACAAGTGGATGGGACTTCAGTCTCCACTTGTATACCCCAGGGATGCCGGGCAGTCGACCCCAGATCCCCAACAGCATGACGGACTGAGCCCAGTCACCCTGTCTTCTCTCCAGCGGCTGAAAGGACTCCAGGGAGAAGGGCCAGCCCAGGCCTCTCCCCAGCGGCGGGTATGTTCTCTGAGAGAGGCAGAGGTTGGCTGGGTAAGTAATGCTCTGTTTGGAGAAATTTATTTGGGGTACTGTGTGGATACCGGCATTAGAGGAATGGACCTATGGACTAACTTCGGAGTCAACCCGTCTGGGGTCGCCTCCTCTGTTAGTCTCCTGCCGAAAAGGGAGATGTGTGACAAGGGGGTCACTTTGGACACAGGGTGAATGGAAAAACCCCAATATGGTCTATGATGGCCATATTCAATGCTGTACATACATTTTATCTAGATTGGGTCTGTAATATTGATCCACCATATTCCTCAGGATATCTGCAAAGAACTATTTACTGTTTGATTATGACCTCAACAGGGTAATTGAAAAGTGACGCCTTCATGATGTTGGGACACATACTGTTAGATGCTAATGTCATCACCCCCAGCCCCTTGTCTTTGTGTAATCATTGCTGGGAGGAATTAAGGTGATTTGCATTCTATTGTTCATTATGACTTGGGAAGGTCTGGTGTGAATAGAGATAATTAACACCATGCCTGTGTGTATGGTATCCGGCAGACAGACTGGCTGCCAACACTTTGTGATAAGATGTGTATTGGGGATCGTTATATTCTATTGTGTGGGATCTTTTGAAGCCTAGCAGACGTCAGGATGATGTGTTGAGTCTTGTGATGTGTGGGTGGAGCTGGGCCATTGTTCATGTTAAACTAATGCAGTATTGGATATATATAAAAGTTACAATGTTTCTCAATAAAGTAATTCGATTTAGGAAGATACAGAGTGCGTCTCGTTCTTCCAGAAGGATTAATTATATGGGAAGTGGTCGCCTGGCTGTGGAAGATTGGTAGCGAGTGGATGTGTGTCCAGGAGAGGGGGACAGCGGAAACGGCATTAACCCCCTTCGTATTTGGGGTGCCGTTACAACAGGATTGGTTCAAAACTAGCCGTGAAACTCAGTCCTAAGCAATGCTCTCTAGCTTTCCCTAAAATTCGGGCAGCATCAGGGGACTTGACACAGAACCCAACCAAGATTATGGATACCTTTTTACAGTTCTACTCTGACCTATACAAACCAAACCGCCCGGCCCCCAGACCGCTACAAAATACATTTTTAGATGAACTCCCTTTGCCCTCCCTGACGGAAGAACATAGGGACATCCTCGAGAGTCCATTCACTCAAGAGGAAGTAATGGCTACTATTAAATCCCTTAAATTAGGATCCTCCCTTGGTCTGGATGATTTCTCCACCGGTTACTACAAAAAAATTGGCCCCAGTCTAGCCCCGCATTTGGCTCGGCTGTTCAACTCTCTCAGGGATGGAGCCCCTTTGGGTGCGGAATTAAACACTGCTTGTATCTCTGTAATACCCAAACCTGATAAGGACCCCAGCGAGGTGGGCAACTATCGTCCGATCTCGCTTATTAATAACGATATTAAGATCATGACCAAGATTATTGCAAATAGATTGTCTAGTTTCATCTCTTCATACATTCACAAAGATCAGGTGGGCTTCATCCCTGGGAGACAGGGCCCGGACTAGATTTGACAGACTGTTGATATTATCTCACTTTTGCAGTCTCAGTGGGATAGGGGGCCCCCACAAAAAGGTTATTTACTCTCAATAGACCTCCACAAGGCCTTTGATTCTATAGATTGGGCATACCTGTCTGGTATCCTGGGGAGATGGGGCTTTGGCCTGTATTTCCTAAACCTTATCCACTCGCTTTATTCTAAACCCACCTCACAGGTACGCCTGATGGGGAGATACTCGGAATCATTCTCCATAGGCAGGGGCACCAGACAGGGATGCCCACTCTCCCCCTCTCCTCTTTGCGATAGCCATCAAAACTTTAGCCATCACTCTTAGATCGAATCCTGATTTTAAGGGAGTGACTTGCGGCCCCCAAGAACATAAGTGTGCACTATACGCTGATGACCTCCTCCTCTTTGTCACTTCTCCACTAACCTCTACTCCAGTGGTTCTTAAGATATTATGGGTATTCAGTGAGGTCTCAGGCTTAAGAGTAAATATGAACAAATCAATAGCTTTGAACATTACCGTCCCCCCGGACATAGTGCAATAACTTTCTAGTAATTTTGAATTTGTTTGGGCTTTCGGGGCAATTCCATACCTAGGCATCAAGCTGACGCCAGACATCAGTAACCTTTTTAAAGCAAACTACCCCCCTATGTTGCATATATGTAGAGGTGACATGAATAAATGGTCAAAGTGTGGTCTGTCCTGGTTGGGTAGAGTCCATGCAATTAAGATGACCCTTCTCCCTCGCCTTTTATGCTTATTCCGCTCCCTACCAATCCCGATTAAGAAACAATTCCTTAGTAAACTCCAGTCAGATATAGTCCGCTTTGTGTGGGGTAATAAAGGGTATAGATGCCCCTCGGGAATCCTTTTCTGCCTAAAATCGCAGGGAGGCTTGGGTCTCCCGAACATATGGGATTACTATCAGGCAGCACAACTTGCACAAATTTCAATGGTCTTCTCGAGGGGTCCGAAGCCTGACTGGCTCTCTATTGAAAGACAAGCTGTACCCTTGAACACCATTGACTATCTGCTGTGGTGTGACCCTAAACTGAGACCTGCGATTTTATCCCCCACTCTCTCTGACTCTGTTGCACTCTGCTCCAAGCTCTATGAACGAAATACCCTGACATCACTGCTGAAGCCCCTGGCACATTTGTTCCATAACACTGTATTCCCACCAGGAATGAACATTGGGGGGTTTCGATGGTGGACAGATAAATGCTTATATCAAATTGGTCACTTTCTCTCTCCTGCGGGTACACTTTCCTTATCACACTGCAAGAAGAAATTAGATATGTCCGACTCTGAACTATTTAGATTCTCCCAAATCTCCCATTTTCTACATTCCGTCTGGAACAACAAATCAGAACCCCCCTCAATAACACCCTACGAACACTGGTGCTCGAACACAATGGATCAGACGGGAGGTATCTCTTTGATTTACACGGCTCTGGCGACTAAGTTGGACAAGCCAACCTATGCCTGGTTCTGGGAGGAGGATATGGACAGCTCATGGGACACCGAGGTATGGTTCCGTGCATCGAGTCGAGTGTATAAAGGTATTCTCAATGTTTCCCTAATCGAAGCTAGTCTAAAAGTACTAATTAGGTGGTACTATGTTCCTTCCAGGCTGGCGAGGATGTACCCAGGAACCTCACCAGTATGCTTCAGAGGGTGTGAACTGGAGGGCTCTATGTTCCACACTTGGTGGTCCTGCCCCCGCATTAGAACATTCTGGCACAAGGTATTTCGCACCATTGGATCCCTGACGGGGATAAAGATACCTCCACAACCCAGCATAGCGCGTCTAAATATTAGTATACCCCACTTACCCAAACACTCCCAGATACTTTTGTTTTTCATCTTACTGGGAGCCAAAATGACCATAGCCAAGGCCTGGAAGAAACCCACCATCTCCTTCCAATGGTTCAGGAGGAAAGTCTCCTGGATCATGGTGCAAGAGCAAATTGTAGCTAAATTAAATGACAAAACGGAAAGATTTATGGCCACCTGGGAACCTTGGGCTACCTACTGCAATATATCTCTTATATCTGGCGTTCAGCCTGGAAGTTTGAGCACTCATGTCCCTCATTGCTAACATGCGAGTCTACCTGTCTTCTTCCCTCTCACGTTTTTCTCTCTCCTCCTTTCTACTGCCTCTCTTGGCGTAACTGGGTTATTGATTCCCGTATTGTAACTCCGTTTTATTTTTTTCTTACTGGCTTTATCTTTAACTACTGAGTCTAGTTGCTCTCTGTTCCGACATACATTGCTATGTTTACTTGAAATAGTTAGGTGAATCCTTTATACACCAAGATGGTTGTACCATGTTGATGGACAAGTTAAGGGACCTTGTGACCCCGCCTACTGGGTTGCAGTGTGATCCCTGTGGGGCTTCCCAGGGGTTGGGGTTACGTTTGATCCGTTTTAGGTAGGCCTCAAGCGATTTGATGTAGAGCGCAATTAAGCTCTAGGTTGTGTTGCTACGAAGGTGATATATACGGTACATCGCTAGATTCACTTATGTAATTTGGGGAAAATAAGTTTATAAGGATGTATACTCAGGATTTGAACCGTAATGTTCACTTGTATGACAATGGAATTTTAGTCATTATTTTGTTATCATTGCAAACTTTCAATAAAAATAATTGAAAATTAATTATCAGACAATATTCTGAGTTTTACAGAATTCAACAGTTACTCCCCTGCAGTATCGAATAAGCGTTAAACTATGTAAAATGGTATGCCACTATGACCCAAAAACAGAAAAATAATTAAAAATGGAAAAACAAAAAAAAATATGAAAAAATGTAATGGTTATAATATCGGGGGAGAGCAACTAAGGTATCACAAGGGATATATCAATAGGTTATCAAGTTATACAACAAATCAACAAAATGTTAATGTATTAGGCCCCTTTCACACTGAGGCGTTTTTCAGGCGTTTTAGCGCTAAAAATAGCGCTGTAAAAACGCCTGAAATAATCCTGCCCCAACATTCTCAATGTGAAAGCCCTGAGGCGTTGTGCTGGCAGTGCGTTGAAAAAAATCCTGCAAACAGGTTTTTTGGAGCATCTTTGGGGCGCATAAAATAGCGCTGTAAAAATGCCTATCCCCATTGAAATGAATGAGTACCGCGGTAATACCGCTTTAAAAACACCCAGAAGCTACGAAAAACCAGGAAGTGCACAGGATGTGATGTAAGGGGGTAGGGTTATTATCTGACGCTAACGTAGAGCTGCACGATTCTGGAAAAAATGAGAATCACGATTCTTTTGCTTAGAACAAAGATCACGATTCTTTAAAATGGTCAATTTAAAAAAAAAAATGATTCGCTTGTCGTTTACTTTTTTTTTATTTTTGCATAATTTTCTGATTTTTAATATTTTTCTTATTCTTTACTTTTTAATTACTTTATTTTATTAATTTAATTATTTATTTATTTTTATCATTTTTTTTTCACTTCACTTTATTGCTATCACACAGGAGAAAACAATTCCCTGTGTGATAGCAATTGGAGGAGACAGGTTCTCTTTATTGACCCTCTCACTTCCAAAAACAGGAGTCCAAGCACTAGCACTGTGCTAGAACTCCTGTCACAGCTGAGATGGGAAGAGCACAGCTCTCCCCTCTCACTGTGAACATAGGCGGCAGGGACAGGAGACAGGAGACAGACTCGGCGGCCGGGGGAGGAGGGGGGGGGGGACGGAGTCCTGAAGACAGAGCCAGCCAAGTGTGGTATGTGGGGGGGGGAGGGAGGACGGACAGCAGCACGCATTTACTGCTAGAAACTCACTGCCCCGTATGTTGAAACGGTCTCCGCTCTGCTCACACACAGCCCCGCCTCCTCCTAACCCCGCGCTGTGATAGACAAAACACATCCCAGCATTGGACCCACATTCTGTCTATCACAGCGTGGGGTTAGGAGGAGGCGGGGCTGTGTGCAAGCAGAGCAGAGACAGTTTCAATGTGTGTTTTACCGCTCTGCCATCCCGCGGCGCGCCGCGGATCACGTGTGTGCCGATCCGTCCCTGCTTATCTGCCTAATACTAAAAATCGCGGTAATCCATGATCGAGATCGCGGGGGGGTGAATCGAGATTGCGATTCTCATACGATTAATCGTGCAGCTCTATGCTAACGTGGTAAAAACGCAGTAATAACGCTAATCGTTTTTAGCGCGTTATTGCAACGCCTCAGTGTGAAAGGGGCCTTATAGTTACCCTTTTAAAATGGCTGCTGGCTTACAATGGTCGTTAACAGAGACTTGTAAGATGGCTACCTTTCTAAAATGGCATCTCGCTAGGTTGGAGCTGCATCTTGGTATCCCTGAGGTGTCATATAATGAGGAGTGTCTCTCTGGATGGATAGATCTCTGTATGGATGGATGTCTGAATGGATGAAGTATGATCCCTAATGGCTCCCTCAACTTGTCCTATATCCAGTTCTGAACAATAAGCTCAATTATTTTTTTTACTAAGCCTAGCCCAGAAGGTGGAAACATATTTTCTCTTTTTGTCCATGGACGGACACAGCTCCTTAATTCTTGACTTGTGGGTTATGTTCCGTCTATTAGGAGAGGACTAGGCAGACATGTTAGTTATTTAAATACATGTAACTTTAACAGTGTTGAACAGCCCCGCCCAGGGGGCGGTCCCTCCGATCATAACCCCCTCACCCTGCAGCTAGCAGCTCATTTTTTTTCTACCTGGTAGAGCAGAAGGACCTGGCTCCCCCTTGGGCCCAGAGTACTATGGAAATGTTTACTTTTTTTTGTTTTATTATTTTATATTTTGATCCTGAGATCTTCTATCAATTGCCGGCTGGGCGGCAAGCTGGATAATATAGATCCTGGTAGTCTCCCCAGCCCGGCCATCGAGCGTGAGCAGACCTTAGCTAAGCGCTGGGTCGGCCACAACATGCCCCGTTTGCTCCAGGGGTGGCCGGTGAGTTTTTACTCCGGGGTCCACATATGACTGAGGCTACTTGTGTCTCCGTCACACTGGACCATGGCCGACAGCCACTCCGTACTGTCCGGCGGTGAGTCTGTCTGGAACGCACCAGCAAGTCCACGCATGGACGGGTAAGTACAGTTCCTCCTGTTTTGGGCAGTTAGGAACAGCTGGGCTTCCTGGAGGGTCATTAGGTGCTCCCCTGTCCTCCCTTTCCCTCTTTCTGTCCCCCACTCTTTCCTCCTCCCCATTGCGGGGCCTACTGCGTTGGCGGGGTGTACCTGGAGGGGGGGCTCCGTATCCCGGTTGGGGGCTGTGGGGGTGCCCGGGTCCGCTGTCTGTGGGGGTGTCTGTTTTTTTGGGAGCCTCCGCTCTGCGTCCCTGCGGCCTTTTCGTCCACCTCAGTGTGCTCGGCTGCCATTTTGGGTAGCGCCGGCACCACTTTCTTGTGGGTTTTTTCTATAGTGAAAATTCCCATTGGCGGCCATTTTGTTGTGGCCGCGCTGTGGCACAGGTCTTCATTGCGGGCAGCCATTTTCTTGTAGCCCACACCCTTTATTTCCTTGAGGAGTCCGGCGGACATTTTACTGTGGGTTTTTCACTATATGACTTGCCCTCTAGTGCTGGAGGCTTCCTGAATGGCCCAAATAGCGCAAATCACCTCACATAACACCTCAGTCACACGCTGTGTGTGAGGCAGAGCGGACAACGGTGCTCAGCGCAGCTAGGAGGGTGGACATTTGTTATTACAAGTGCCTTGACTTAGGACTGTCAGTGGGTCATAATGGAGTCTGAAGCTGGCGTTTCTTGCCCAAACATTCCAGAGGCAGCAACCGGTGCCCCTGCACCTGCGGTTCCCATGGACACTTTGTCAGCCGTCCTGGAGTCATTTGCTGCCAGGGTGGAAGCGGCATGTGGGCGTAAGGGGGGTAAAAAGTGCCCCCTCCCCCCCGCCATCTCCTGGGGAATTCTCTGACTCAGACTCGGGCCTGACTGCAGCTCAGGACCCCTGTTCTGGGATGTCAGAGGATGCGGACCAGGACCATCCGGGCACTGTGGAGGACTCCTCGTCTGGGTCAACGCAGGACAGAGCACTTGTGGGAGCACTTATCAACGCAGTAAGGGACACCCTTAAGCTAGAAGATACAGCTGGGACATCCACTGAGGTGTCGGTCCCTTTTGGGTCTCACAAACCGACCCGCTCTGTTTAGGTTTTTCCTTATGTAGATTTCTTTGACAAGTTCATAGATAAGGAATGGGAACGGCCGCAGAGGTCCTTTTGTGGTCCCTCAGCGTATAGCGGTCCGTTACCCATTTGAAGAGAGCCTCTTGAAAAAACGGTCTTCTTCCCCTATCGTTGACCCCCCGGTCTCAAGGTTGAACAAGGTAACCACTATCCCGCTGGAGGGGACCCCTGTTTTTAAGGACCCTACTGATAGGAGGTCCGAAACGGTAAGTCGGACCGTGTTCACCATGCTGGGGTCAGCATTGCGTCTGATAATGGCTGCGACTTTGGTGTCTCAGACACTCACTGAATGGGCTAAACTTTTGCACCAGGCAGTGGAGGAGCATCGGCTCCCACAGGAAATCGTGACACTGGCCGACCAGCTGGTGCAGGGCCTTGTGTACGTCTGTGATGCAACCCTGGATGCGGCCCCTTTAATCTCCAGGGCCTCTGTATCCGTGGTGGTCTTGCGCCGCCTGATATGGCTGAAGCTTCTAAGAAAGCTCTGACAGACTTGCCTTTCAAAGGTGGCAGGCTCTTTGGTGCCTCATTGGACGACATTATTAAGGATGTCACTTGAGGTAAGAGCACACTTCTACCTCAGTCCACTAAAGGTAAGGAGCTGCGACGTAAGCCGGGGCCCTCCTTTCCTGCACAAAAGTGGTATTTTCGTCAGTCAGGGCCCGCAAGCAGACCCTCCCAAGCCGATAAGGCTTCAACTGGGGGACAGAAGCGTCCCTGGGTGCGCAGGCAATCCAAGCCCGCAAACAAGCCCGCTTCAGCATGAAGTCTTGCCCCCACCCAATTCTTGGGTGGGGGGCAGTCTTCGTGAGTTCGCAGCTCGGTGGACTACTCTGCTTTCCGACCAGTGGGTTTGCGAAGTGATAACTTCAGGGTACAAGATCGAGTTTCTTTCTTGTCCTCCAAACAGATTATTTCCCTCAAATCTTCCTCTCCTTCCATCTCGTCAGACTGCCCTGACTGGGGGGCAGTACAAGATTTGTTGAAATGCGGGGTGATCATACCCGTGCCACCGCAGGATAGGTTTCAGGGATTCTACTTGAATCTGTTTGTGGTCCCAAAGAAGGACGGAGTTCGTCCAATCCTAGATCTCAAGGCCCCCAATGCCTTTGTGAAGGATTCGGAAATTCAGGATGGAATCGATTCGCTCGGTGGTAGCTGCGCTCCACACGGGGGACTTTCTTTGGACGCATACTTGCATGTCCCCATCTTTATCAGGCATCAGAGGTTCCTGTGTTTCACGGTTGGGGAAGACCACTATCAATTTGTGGCTCTCCCCTTTGGCCTAGCATCGGCACCAAGAGTTTTCACCAAGGTGCTGGCCCTGATTCTGGCTTTGCTGAGACAGCGGGGCATTTCTGTCGTGGGCTACTTAGACAATCTCTTTCTGAGAGCTGCTTCTCGCTCAGAATTAGAGAAGGACAGTCAGACTCTCTGAGAATTTGGTTGGGTAATGAACCTCCAGAAGTCTGTGTTAGTACCGACTCAGCACCTGAAATATCTGGGGCTGATTCTGGACTCCTCAGAGTTGAGAGTTTTTCTTCCTCCAGAGAAGTTGCAGATGCTCCAGGCTGCGGTGAGGTTGTTAACATCCCGCAAATGGTCATCTCTCCATTTCTGCATGAGAGTCCTGGGCCTCATGGTAGCCTCCTTTGAGGCAATACCATATGCCCAATCCCACACTCAAGTTTTGTAGAAGGAGATTCTGTCCAAATGGAACAAATCCCCATTGTCTCTGTATCATCAGATTCAGGTAAGTCGCCTAGTCAGGGCTTCTCTGACTCGGTGGCTGACATCCCCGGAACTTCAGTCCGGGAAGTCGTTTCTTCCTTTCCACTGGACTGTGATCATGACGGACGCCAGCCTGGCAGGTTGGGGGTGAGTCTGGGGGGGTTCAGTCGGCCCAGGGCCGCTGGACTCCGGAAGAATCTCTCCTGCCGATCAATGTCCTTGAGCTTTGAGCGATCAGGCTATGCCTCTCCACGTGGTCACAGAGAATTCAAGGGCATCCAGTCAGGATCCAGTCGGACAACGCCACGGCGTCAACCATCAGGGAGGAACAAGGAGCTCGGCCGCAGCGTTGAAGGTCGCTCACATCCTAAGGTGGGCCGACAGGAGCGTACCGGTTCTATCAGCTGTTTACTTTCCGGGCGTAGAAAACTGGCAGGCGGACTATCTAAGTCGCCAGATGTTGGACCAAGGGGAATGGTCCCTACACCCAGAGGTGTTTCAACACCTTTGTCAGAAATGGGGCACCAGATGTGGATCTCCTTGCCTCTCGACTCAATCGCAAGGTGTCCTTGGTTTGTGGCCAGGTCCAGAGATCCCTGGGCGGACGCGTCAGACGCGTTGGTGGCTCCATGGGGTCAATATCGGCTAATCTATGCCTTTCCCCCACTGAAGTTGCTTCCTCGTCTTTTCCGCAGAGTGGAGGCCGAGGGGATTCCAGTCATTCTAATCGCCCCAGCGTCCCTGGTACGCCAACCTGGTGCGCCTGGTGTCGGGCGCTCCCTGGCGTCTGCCAATGCGGGAGGACCTTCTTTCTCAAGGTATCATACTTCATCCTGCTTTACAGTCACTGGCTTTAACGGCATGGCTATTGAAAGCCAGGTACTAAGGGACCGTGGTCTGTCAGACTCGGTAATCTCCACCATGTTGAGGGCTCGGAAGTCATCTTCCCGGAAGATCTACCATCACACTTGGAAGGCCTACATCTCTATGTGTGAAGAAATAGATTAGCGCCCACAGGCATATTCGGTTTCTCGGATCCTGCTGTACTTACAACATGGAGTGGATCAGAAACTGGCCTTAAGCACTATTAAGCGGCAGATTTCAGCCTTAGCTGTTTTCTTCCAACGACCCCTGGCAGCTCATTCACTGGTAAGGGGGTCCAACGCGTGATTCCCCTGATTAGACCACCGCTCCCTCTGTGGGACTTGAATCTGGTGCTCTCTGTACTTCAGGAATCTCCTTTTAAGAACATCAGGGAGATTCCTCTCTTGACACTTTCTCAGAAAGTTGCCTTCCTAGTAGCCATTACATCGGTCAGACGGGTTTCTAAATTGGTGGCCTTGTCCTGCAAGTCGCCTTACTTGGTCCTCCATAAGGATAAAGTGGTGCTACGCCCACAACCCTCATTCCTTCATTCCTTCCTAAGGTAGTTTTGGCTTTTCACCTAAACAAGGACATTGTACTTCCATCCTTGTGTCCTCGGCCGTCGCATCCCAAGGAGGCTGCGCTACATACTTTGGACGTGGTACGTGCCCTATGGGTGTACCTGTCTGCTACTGCTCCGTTCCGGAGATCTGACTCGCTGTTCGTGTCAGTGTTTGGTCCACAGAAGGGCCTGGCGGTCTCATCGTTCACCATTTCTCGGTGGATCAGACAGACCGTGATCCAGGCCTTAATGGGCGGGCTCCTCCTTTTCCCTTCAGGGCGCATTCGACCAGGGCAATTGGTGCCTCATGGGCTTTCCGACATCAAGCGTCTGTCTCACAGGTGTGTAAGGCGGCGACCTAGATTGCTGTTCCCACCCCTCGTTTTTTCTGACACTGCTTGGGGATGTCCCACAAGGTAAGAATTAAGGAGCTGTGTCTGTCCATGGACGAAAAGAGAAAATAGGATTTTTGTACTCACCGCAAAATCCTTTTCTCTGTCGTCCATGGACGAACACAGCACCCACCCCTTCTTTTAAGTTTGCACTACTTTTTAATGAACTGAGCTGCTAGCTGCAGGGTGAGGGGTCATGACCGGAGGGACCGCCCCCTGGGCAGGGCTGTTCAACTGTGTTAAAGTTACATGTATTTAAATAACTAACATGTCTGCCTAGTCATCTCCTAATAGACGGAACATAACCCACAAGTCAAGAATTAAGGAGCTGTGTCCGTCCATGGACGACAGAGAAAAAGATTTTACGGTAAGTACAAAAATCCTATTTTTCATAGGTCCATTCGGTTAACCGTTGACTCAGTGTTTGTTTAAGCCTTGCCATCTTTTATCACCTGGTGTCATTCTAGGACAAGGAAGGTCTGTTCTAAAATTTTGTAAAATAATCTGGTATATGAATGTTCACATAATAACAACAGTGTAAATTTGCTGTCCCCTCAAAATAACTCAACACAGAACCATTAATGTCTAAACCCCATGCGACAAAAGTGAGTACATCCCCTAAGTAAAAATGTCCAAATTGGAGCCCAATTAGCCATCTTCCCTCCCCGGTGTTATGTGACTCGTTAGTGTGACAAGGTCTCAGGTGTGAAAGGGGGGCAGGTATGTTAACCACTTTAGCCCCGGACAATTTATCAGCCTAAGAACCAGAGGTCTTTTTACAATTTCGCACTGCGCTGCTTTAACTGGTAATTGCGCAGTCATGCAATGTTGTACCCAAACAAAATTTGCGTCCTTTGTTTCCCACAAACATAGCTTTCTTTATTGTACATCACGGGACACAGAGCGGAATAGTAATTACTATGTGGGTTATATTCCACCTTCAGGTGCTGAACACTGATGTAATCAATTAGACAGGAAGTTCCCTCCCTATATAACCCCTCCCATACTGGGAGTACCTCAGTTTTTTCATCAGTGTCTAAGGTGTTGGTCACAAGTGAAGATGTGCTCTGAGGAGCTCCACTGGAGGGATCCATGCTGGATTTAAATAGCCTCCATAAAGACCAGATCCATCCAAAGTGCTTCATAGCCAAACAGATGGTACCTGGGGCCTCGTATCCGAAGCACGGGGTTTTGGCCTGTAATGCCTCTCTTAGGAGGGCTGGATCCAGGGTTCCAGTAATCTGGTCATACCCAAAACCAAGATGTTTCTGGCAGGGTGCTATACAGGTCCAGGGGAGTGGTGTTCCTTTCAGTAGGACCCTGGTCCCTGAAGGTCGGCTGACATTGCCCGCTGAGAGGGGCGAAGTTTGGGCTATCTGTTCCGAACAGGGTCCTGCGGCGGGGAAAAGGTATGTGAAGGTCCCTGATGGACTTGGTTCAGCAGGGAACCTTCAAACTAATGTGTTTTTGCCTGTAATTTACCTATGTGGTATTACTTCCCGCTGTATCCTGGTGCCTAATCTTGTAAAACCTGAAATTATTTCATATGGTTTCTAGTTTTGGACATTATGGTAGTACCCTTATTGGGTACTAGAGGGCGAGTCCTCTATGACATGGATATGCAATTAGCGGACCTCCAGCTGTTGCAAAACTACAAGTCCCATCATGCCTCTGCCTCTGGGTGTCATGCCTGTGGCTGTCAGAGTCTTGCTATGCCTCATGGGACTTGCAGTTCTGCAACAGCTGGAGGTCCGCTAATTGCATATCCCTGCTCTATGAGATGTCTAAACTGGGCTATACCTTGTTTCAAGAGTAATGCCTGCACAGATGGAGGAGCTCCCTTTTGTAAGTACAGCTCCAGGGGCCATCTGCTAAGTTCGCATCCTGGTGCTGCGCTGCAGATCTCCCTGTATAGGCGCCGCTCAGCCATGACGGGCTGGAGCAGTTTGCGGCCTCCCTCCTCCTCTCCCCATTCCTCTCCATGAGGAAGCGTTTCCGGCGGCGCACATGTGCACGCGCGCGCGAGAGGTTTCCAAGATATGAATGCGTCACGGAGGGGGGCGAGCTTGGCATGCTGACGCTCCGTGTTTCCCGGGGTGCTTCTGCACATGTGCGGGCGTCCTTTGCCTTAAAAGAACAGTCTCTGGGAGACACACTGGTAAGAGGACGGACACAGGAGCAGGGGCTGACTTGGTGACAGTATAATATTAATGTATTTGGCATACAACAGACAGTGATACAGGCATCCATCCCCAAGGCACATTAGTTTAGACACCTGACTGGCTCATATAGCAGCTTGTACGCTGAACTATAGCTCACTAATAGGTGCAATTAGGCTGCCAGTACCTCGGCTTTGAGCTTGGGACTATACCTTCTAAGGGCTCTGGGACTAAAAATCCTAAGAAGCAAAAGGCTGACATTGTTGGCCTATAAGAGGTTACCGTATATACTCGAGTATAAGCCGAGTTTTTCAGCACATTTTTTTGTGCTGAAAATGCCCTCCACGGCTTATACTCGAGTCTGTTTCCGACTTCAACTTTGTGCGCCTGATCCCGGCCATCCGTAGGTCCCCTGGACCCCAAACTTGGCACACATGTAGCCAAACTCCTCCTCTACAAGTGTGCAAAGTTTGGTGTCCGGGGGACCTAGGGACGGGGAGCACCGATTTTTCAAAGCCGGGCACCCCTTTCCATAGACTCCAATGTTAAACGGTAATTTCTTCTGTGAATTTGGGGATTTGGTACTGGCCGGCCCTAGGTCCCCTGGACCCTAAAATTGGCACACATGTAGCCCAACTCCTTTTCTACAAGTGTGCCAAGTTTGGTGTCTGGGAGACCTACGGCCGGGGAGCATCAATTTTTCAACCCCCTCCATAGACTCCCATGTTAAACGTCAGTCTAGTCACATTGAGGCATGGACACAGTGACAGTGAGGCACAGTGAGGCATGCACATGGACACGATGAGGCAAAGTGAGGCACAGTGAGGCATGCAGATGGACACCCTAGGCTTATACTTGAGTCAATACGTTTTCCCAGTTTTTTGTGCTAAAATTAGGTGCCTCGGCTTATATTCGGGTCGGCTTATACTCGAGTATATACGGTAATTGCTATATTGCTGCATCACAGAAAGCACAAACCGGGTGTGCCCCTTTCCCTGTTCTAAATCCTCAAACAAATGGATTAAAAGTCCTGAGGATGAAAGTTCACCATCAGAGGACAGGGAACAGGTGCAGGCTAACGAGTCGGAGGTATCAGAAGCCTCACGAGCTCTGGAGTTGCAGCTGCAGTCTTTTACAGAGATTCATACTGCATATAACTTATGCTGGCCATACACTATACGAAAAATCGTCCGAACGAACTTTCGAAAAACGAAAGTTCGTTCGTGAGCGCAAACGATAGTGCCATCATGTAATGACTGATAAATCGTTCAGTGGACATAAATAAAAAAATATATATATATTTTTTTTTTTTTTACATATAGCTAGTGCAGAAAGTTCGGACGGGAAACACATTAACCTTCCGATTTATCGTTCGTTTGGCAGAAAATTTCCAAACTTGCCCTTCGTTTTTTCGGCTCAAAAACGTCCCAAAGATTATCGATTTTGTGCCCATTAACTTTTCGAAAAACGAAAGAACTGTCTGAACGACCGATTTTTGCCCGATTTTTCGTATAGTGTATGGCCAGCATTACTCTCAGTCTAGTCAGCTAAAGCCTTTGTCTCCTCCTTGTGGTTTTAAAATCCCATAGGTTGCTTGTACCTTCCCACTCCATCCATTACTGCAACAGTTTATTCTGCTGGTTGGGCACCCACATAAGCTGTTTTTTCTCCTCTTTAAAAAAAAAAAAAAAAAAAAAAACTCTGGTCGAGGAGTATAGGTTGCTAGAAAAAACTCCACAGGACCCTCATCCTGGTGCTGGCTTCAGGCTAGCCAAACGCACAACTGCTGGGATGCACTGTTGCTGGTGCACGTTGCTAACGCACAACAGCTATATCGCATGGTTGCGGAAAACACACGTCTACAGAGGATAACTTCCTCTTTACCAGTCCACATGTTGACATAAAATACATATGTTTGGAATGTACAAATTGCATGTGGGGTAAAAAACAAGTAACATAACATGTCTATTGTTGATCACATAAAGATGCATGTTTCTGTTTGTATGGTTTTACATGTGTTTTTACATAGTTGCATGAGGATGCTTAATCATATTAAAGTGCTTAAATCACACGGAGAGGCTTGTTTGCACAGAAATGCCTAAAGTTGCATAAAAATGCTTGATTGCATAAAGATGCTGGATCACACAAGGTTGTCTGATCTCACGAGTCCTTGATTTCCCAAGGATACTTGGTCAAACAGAGAGGCTTGTTTTTACAGAATAGCCTAAAATCGCATAAAAATGCTTGATTGCATAAAGATGCTGGATCGCACAGGAGAGCTTGATCACACGAGTCCTTGGTCACACAAGGGTACATGTCCGCACAGTAGTGCTTAAAATGCATAAGATGTTTGATCGCATAAAAGATGCTGAATCGCATAAGGATACATGATAAAGTTGCATGTTCGCCTAGATTTTGCATGGTTGCATAATGAGGCATGATAATTTAAGTTTCCTTAATTATATAGGATTCCTTGTGTTCCCATAGGAATACGTGTCTGCATGAGTACATGTGACATAACACGCTCTCAAACGCATGCTTGCTTGCAAGATGGTCGTTCCATAGCACACGTGCTATATGTATGCGTATACATACAGCACACACTTTTTTAGGTTGTGCTTAAAACATATTTGTATGAATTCATGCTTCAATGAACGCTCGCTTCCATAGAGGCATATGGCTTTAACACTTGCCACATATGGGGTTAGCCACCGTGCCCGGGTTTACAGGGTGCTAGGGCCTGCCTCTAGCAGGTCTAAAGGCCCAGGGTATAGCAGTAATGGCATACCGAGGCAATCTGCTGCTGATGGATCAGTCAGTAGCATGGCTGGACATAAGTGTATCCAGCATGGTCAAGTATCTGGAACTGCTTGGTTAGGATCCCAGTCTAAAAGCACATTCTTGCGTTGGGTAAGAAGCTAGAAATATTTGGGACACAGCCCAAAAAGGAGAGGTTTTTGCCTCGGACAAAGGCAGCGCTATAAAACCTATTTCTCAGGGGGTATTCCATCCCGTCTTGCAAACATGGGAATTGATGGTCTGGCTTTCTTTCTCGTACATCACGGGACACAGAGCGACATAGTCATTACTATGTGGGTTATATAGATATCTTCAGGTGCTGGCACTGGCAAGTTCCAAAACCGGAAGTACCCTCCCCTATATAAGCCCCTCCCATCCGGGAGTACCTCAGTTTTTTGCCAGTGTCTAAGGTGTTGGCCAAAGAGTAACATGTGTTTTCACTGGGCTTGCGTACAGGTTCTTTTATGGGCCTCAGTAAGCTGTTCCGGATCCGACCAAAAAAGCTTCATAGCTAAACGGTCGGTACCCGGGCCTTGCAAGAGAAGAGCAAGGTTTTGCCTGTAATGCCTCTCTTAGGAGGGCTGGACCCTGGGATCCAGAGCTCTGGTCATACCCACGACCAAGATGTTTTCTGTGCAGGGTGCTATACAGGTCCAGGGGAGTGGAATCCTTGGGAACCCGGTCCCTGAAGGTTTAATTACAATGCCTGCCGTGAGAGGTGAAGTTTGGGCCTCTGTGGACCAAACAGAGTCCTGCGGCGAGGAAAAGGTAAGTGGGGGCCCCTCAGGAACTTGGTTCTATTGGGGGACCCCCAAGCCTAATTTGTCTTTCTGCCTGTTACCTAAGGTATTCCCGCTAATATTCTGTGCATGCCTGTTACTACTAAGAAAATGTAAAAATTTTAATAGTGGTCAAGAAAAAAAAAAAAAAAAGAAGAATGGTAAGACCGCGGTACCTGTGTTAACCACTAGAGGCCGCTGTGGTTTTTTTTCTTGTAATGTGGATTTTTTCTTCCAAAGTCAAAGTTCTCTGCTGGGAAACTGTCTCCTCTGCCCTGTTGCTGCGGTCATCCATCCCGGGCCCTGCGGCAAACAGGACCCTGGCTCCCATCTAGCTCCTTATTTTTTTTAAAAAGAGCGCCGAAGGCGCACGTGCCCGCGCCTCTATATATAGAGGCGACCGGGAAAAAGGGGCGGAGCTGGTGGATGACGCTCGTGCGCGCCGCGGCGCTACTGCGCATGTGCGGGCGTCCAGCGTGTTTAAAGGCACAGTTACAAGTGTCAGCTGGCTATTGAAGTGCACAGACAGAGCTAGCAACAGTAAAATAAGGCACACAGAGGCGGTTGATGCAGGCATCCCCTGGAAAGGCACTTTAGTAGACACCAACTGTTATATAGCAGCAATTGTGCTAGACTATTATCAGTAAAAGTGGTGTATTACGGCTGGAATACCTCAGCTTTGGGCTTAGGAATATGCCGTCCAAAGGCTCCGGAACTAAATCTTCCAGGAAGCGAAGGGGGTCTCCATCGGGCTCTGAGGATCTTGGGCATGCTTCTGCTGCACCAGTCTCCCCTGAAAATTCAGAGGTTAGTGACCGTAGAGACCCCGCAGGAGTACCTGGTACTGTGGCTGTCCTCAGTTCACCTGCTCCTGTGTATGTAACAGAGGAGGTTTTTTCCTCAGCTCTGGGAGGATTGGAAGAGAGATTGACAACATTGATCGCTGCCTCCCTGTCAGAGGGAAAGCGCGCCCGATCTCCGTCTCCTCCCTCAGAGTACCTGTTAGCGGAGCAACAGTCCCATACATGGATCAACCTGCCTGAAGGGGATCAGGATGAGGTTGATTCTGTTATAGAGGAATCAACAGTGGAGGAACCTTTCTCAGCATCTCAAGCTGAAAGATTATGGGTTCAGTCCCTGACTAACATGGTCCGATCAGCATTTAAAATGCCCCTTGCGGAGCCATCAACCACTACTGTCTCCTCGCTGGGGTCGCTAAAAGCTCCCCAGACTGTTTGTTCCTTTCCACTTCACCCTTTACTGGAAGGGCTCATTTACCAGGATTGGGAACATCCTGATAAAATATTTACTCCCCCCAAGAGATTTCCGGTGGTCTATCCCATGGAGGATAAGTTCATCAAAAAATGGAGGGTCCCTACAGTGGACGCAGCCATCTCTTGTGTGAATAAATCACTGACATGTCCAGTAGATAATGTCCAAATGTTCAAGGACCCAATAGATACAAAATTGGAGTCCTTATTAAAGGCTGCTTTCTCTACAGCAGGCTTGGTGACACAACCAGCAGTGGCAGCTATTGGGGTCTGCCAAGCAGTGAAGGATCAGTTAAAACAGGTCTTAAGGGACTTGCCGGATCAGCAGGCCCTAGCTGATCTACCTAGAGCCTTATGCTTTGCGGTTGACGCCATAAAGGATTCAATCCATCAGGCCTCCCGCCTTACGCTGTCTGTAATACATATGCATAGGCTTCTATGGCTCAAGAACTGGTCTGCTGAAGCTCCCTGTAAAAAAAATGGCTGGTTAGCTTCCCTTTTCATGGTGAACGCTTATTCGGGGAAGACCTGGACAAATATATCCAGAAAATTTCCAGCGGTAAAAGCACACTCTTGCCGGTTAAAAACAGAGTTAGAGGTCCCTCTTTTAAGAAGCCTGCTTCCCCAGTCCCTGGTGCATCGGCTGTGAAACAGTTCCGACGGCCTCCTCGGTCAAATCCCGGGCGTAAAAATCAGGGACAATCGCAGGGTAACGAGAAACCCTGGGTCAGGAGAGGTACAAAACCTCCCCCAAAGTCAAATTCATGAAGGGTTGCCCCCACTCAATCGGGTGGGGGGAAGACTCCAGTTGTTCGCAGAGACCTGGCGGGACACGATCAGAGACAGATGGGTGCTCTCCGCAGTAAGTCTGGGATACAGATTGGAGTTAAAAGACTCTCCTCCTTCCCATTTTATGAGGTCAAACGTGCCAAGGGATCCCCGGAAGAGAGGATCCCTCCTGTTGGCACTAGAACAACTATTGCTCCAAGGAGTAATTATGGAGGTTCCCATGGAAGAATGGGGGTTCGGGTTTTACTCAAACCTCTTTACAGTCCCGAAGCAAACGGGGACGTGAGGCCCATATTAAATCTAAAAGGGCTAAACAAATTCCTACATATCAGGACTTTCCGGATGGAGTCGATCCGATCGGTGGCCACTGCCCTGCAAGGGGAGGAATGGTTAGCCTCGATCGACATCAAAGATGCTTATTTGCACATTCCCATCTTTCCAGTCCACCAAAAATGTATACGCTTTGCAGTAGAAGGGCGCCATTTTCAGTTCAGAGCTTTACCCTTCGGTCTGGCCACAGCACCACGAGTGTTTACAAAAATTCTGGCCCCATTATTGGCCAATCTAAGAACACAAGGTGTAACGATAATGGCATATCTAGACGACTTGTTGCTGATAGACCACTCAGTGGAAAAACTAGAAGTGGTCGTTCACAAGACAATCAAGTATCTGGAATCTCACGGTTGGATTATCAACCGAGACAAGTCCCCTAAAACCAGTCAAAAGTCTGGAATACTTGGGGCTAAGGCTGGATTCAGGCCAGAGAAAATTTTTCTTGCCTCAAGAAAAGGTGTCGTCTTTGAGAGATTTGATCCACCTAGTGGATCCAAAAAGACACCCGTCCATACGCCTGTGCATGAGGCTGCTGGGAAAAATGGTGGCATCTTTCGAAGCAGTACCCTACGGTCCATTCCATTCAAGGAATTTGCAAAGGGCCATACTGTCAGCCTGGAACAAAAAAGTTCAGGCCCTAGACTTACCAATGTCCTTGTCCCCTTCCGTTCGCAAGAGCCTCCGTTGGTGGTTGGTTCCCCAGAATCTGGAAAAAGGAAAATCCTTCAGTCCGATTTCTTGGAAGGTGGTCACTACAGATGCCAGCCTTATAGGCTGGGGAGCAGTACTGGAGCAATGGTCTCTCCAGGGCAGATGGTCGGATGCAGAAAAGGCCCTGCCCATCAATCTCTTAGAGATACGAGCAGCCCGGTATGCCCTAGTAGCATGGACATCCAAACTCCAAGGGTCCCCTGTCAGAATTCAATCAGACAATGCCACGGTAGTGGCATATATCAATCATCAGGGTGGCACCAGGAGTCGTGCAGCCCAGAGGGAAGTAAATTACATCCTGAAATGGGCAGAAAGATATGTCCCAGCCATATCCGCGGTATTCATTCCAGGAGTGGAGAATTGGAAGGCGGACTTTCTAAGTCGCCAACAATTATGCCCAGGGGAATGGTCCCTTCACCCCGAGGTTTTCCGGACAATATGTCAGCGGTGGGGAACACCGGATGTAGATCTGCTAGCATCCAGATTCAACGCAAAGGTGGACAGGTTTGTCTCTCGGACAAGGGATCCCCTAGCTTGCGGCTCGGATGCCCTAGTGTTCCCTTGGGATCAGTTCAAGCTGATATATGCATTCCCACCGCCACAATTGTTACCTCGATTACTCCGCAGAATCAGGGTAGAAAAGAAACCAGTGATTCTGGTGGCTCCAGCGTGGCCCCGAAGAGCATGGTACGCAGAGATTGTAAAAATGTCTGTGGGGAGTCCTTGGACCCTCCCACATCGTCCGGACTTGCTTTCGCAAGGACCGATATACCACCCTTCCTTACCAGCCCTAGGTTTGACGGCCTGGCTATTGAAGCCCACATTCTAAAAAAGAGAGGTCTCTCTAATCCTGTGGTATCTACCATGATCAATGCCAGGAAGCCGGTATCCAGGCAGATCTACTATAGAATCTGGAAGGCGTACATCGCTTGGTGTGAGGCCAAGAAATGGCATCCACGTAAGTACGTAATAGGTAGAATTCTGGACTTCCTACAGTGGGCTGTAGATAGGAAGCTTGCCTTGAGTACTATCAAGGGTCAGATTTCGGCCTTGTCAATATTTTTTCAAAGGCCCCTGGCTTCGCATTCACTAGTCAAAGCTTTTATACAAGGAGTGATGCGTATTAGCCCTCCGGTTAATATTCCCATATGTCCATGGGACTTAAACCTGGTTCTGTCGGTTCTACAGAAACAACCATTTGAACCATTACAGCACATTTCCTTGGTTCTTCTCACCAGGAAATTGATTTTTCTAGTAGCCATATGTTCGGCTAAAAGAGTGTCGGAATTAGCCGCTATGTCCTGTAAAGCGCCATATCTGGTTATCCATAAGGACAGAGTAGTGTTACGTCCTCATCCAGCCTTTCTTCCTAAGGTGGTATCGAGGTTTCATTTGAACCAAGATGTGGTTCTTCCTTCCTTTTTCCCCAAACCTAGTTCGGTAGAGGAAAAGTTATTACATTCTTTGGATGTAGTAAGAGCAGTTAAAGCTTATCTAAAAGCCACTGCTCAGATTCGCAGAACGGATACTTTGTTTATTCTGCCGGAAGGCCCCAGAAAGGGTCAGGCAGCGTCAAAATCTACTTTAGCCAAGTGGATTCGACAGGTCATAATGCAAGCCTATGGCTTGAGAAGGAGGCAGCCTCCGTTCAAAGTTAGGGCGCACTCCACGAGAGCAGTTGGAACTTCATGGGCAGTGCATCACCAGGCCTCCCTGGCTCAAATCTGTAAGGCCGCAACATGGTCTTCAGTACACACGTTTACTAGGTTCTACCAGGTGGACGTTAGAAGTCAGGAGGATGTCGCCTTTGGGCGCAGTGTGTTGCAGGCCGCAAAAGATCCTCATGTCTGATAGCGCCCAGCTTATGCATGGTGTATCCCCCCCTCATTTGGCATTGCTTTGGGATGTCCCACATAGTAATGACTATGTCGCTCTGTGTCCCGTGATGTACGAGAAAGAAAATAGGATTTTTATAACAGCTTACCTGTAAAATCCTTTTTTTGGAGTACATCACGGGACACAGAGCTCCCACCCCTCTTTTGGGGACACTTATTGCTTTGCTACAAAACTGAGGTACTCCCGGATGGGAGGGGCTTATATAGGGGAGGGTACTTCCGGTTTTGGAAGTTGCCAGTGCCAGCACCTGAAGGTATCTATATAACCCACATAGTAATGACTATGTCGCTCTGTGTCCCGTGATGTACTCCAAGAAAAGGATTTTACAGGTAAGCTGTTATAAAAATCCTATTTTTATAGTCCGCATTCTTGAGGATCGGGGCTTTCAGAATCAGCGGCAAATTACCTTGATTCATACTGGAGAGCTGGCACTCCTTGATCCGGGCCTTTATACAAGGGGTAACACGTATAAGTCCGCCAGTTAGGTCGCCCTTGTGCTCGGAGGATTGAGTCTAATTTGGTCGGTTTACAAGGTCAGCACCTTGGGATGATGCACCATATATCCTTCATCCTTCTAACAGGGAAATTGGTGTTCTTGGTTGCGGTAGCCTCCGCAAGAGTGTTCAGTATTGGCAACTTTTTTTGTATAGAGCCATACTTAATTATTCTTCAGGATAGGGTGATGTTAAATCTTCACCCGGCCTTATTTCCTAGAAGGATCTAGTTTTCATTTCAATCAAGATATTCTTGCCTTCCTTTTTTACAGAGCCTTGTTTTGCGGAAGGAAAGGTTATTGCTTCCTCTCAATATAGATAAGAGCAGTTAAAGATCTATCTGAAGGTTTCAGATATAGGAAATTTACGTTTTGATTGTGCTGACAGAAGATCCTAGAAATGGGCAATGCAGCGTTCAAATCGGCTATTAAAATGGTTACACTCTCTCGTTAGAATGAGAGCAATCAAGGCCTATCTGAAGCGGCTGCTCAGATATGGAATACTGATGTAGTTTCACTACCGGGAAGCCCCAGGAAAGGGCAGGCAGCGTCTAAATCAACTGTTTTCAATGTTGATCCATCAGGTTATCATTCAGGCTTGTGGTTAAAGAGAGGGTTCCCCTATTTCTTTGAGTGCACCCTAACAGGATAGTAAGCGCTTTTATGTGCGGTGCATTACCAAGCCTTTATGACGCAGATTTGCAAGGCCGCAACTTGGTCGCCGGTGCATACGTTCACTAATTTCTATCAGGTGAATGTAAGACGGCAAGAGGATGCCGCTTTTTGGCGCAGTATGCTGCAGGCAGCAGTATAGGTCCTCACGTCTGATGGCGGTCTGCGTTATTTGTGTCTCCCTCCCCTCAGTAGGCATTGCTTTAGAACGTCCCACATAGTAATTACCAGACATGGGAGTAAGTCACACATGTGCAAGTCACAAGCAAGTCTCAAGTCTTAACCTTCAAGTCTCAAGCAAGTCCCAAGTTACTGTGATGAAAAGCAAGCAAGTCAAGTCGAGTCCCTGCTAGAAGTCAAGCAAGTCAAGTCAAGTCATTTATTTTGGTCAAGTCACAAATCAAGTCAAAATACTGATCTACCCCATACTGTATAAAAATAATAGGAGGGATAACAATAAATAATATTGGTTATGTGCCCATGCCTCACTGTGCCCATGCCTCACTGTGCCCATGCCTCACTGTGCCCGTGCCTCACTGTGCCCGTGCCTCACTGTGCCCGTGCCTCACTGTGCCCGTGCTTCACTGTGCCCGTGTTTCACTGTGCCCATGCCTTACTGTGCCCAGGCTTTACTGTGCCCAGGCTTTACTGTGCCCAGGCTTTACTGTGCCCAGGCTTTACTGTGCCCAGGCTTTACTGTGCCCAGGCTTCACTGTGCCCATGTCTCACTGTGCCCATGCTTCACTGTGCCCGTCAGCCGTGTACCTGATCGGTGGCATCCCGGCGGCCATTCCAGTATTCAAAAGCCGCGCCTCCTCCTCGTCTGTGATAGGCGGAACACTCAATTTCCCAGAATTCAGTGTTCCGCCTATCACGGACATCCGCTCATCCTCATAACACAGACGAGGATAAGAGGATGTCCGTGATAGGCTGAACACTGCCTGCTGTGAAATTGAGTGTTCCGCCTATCACAGACGAGGAGGAGGCGCGGCTTTTGAACACTGCAATGGCCGCCGTCTGTCTGCATGACACGCTAATCAGGTAGGCAGACGGCGGCTTGCGGTTAGTGTTAGTGGTGCCAAGTCATTGCAAGTCATATAGCCCAAGTCAAAGTCAAGTCGCAAGTCATTAGTGACAAGTCAAAGTCAAGTCGAGTCATTTATTGAATTCTGTCAAGCAAGTCCTCATACAGGTGACTTAAGTCTGACTTAAGTCAAGTCATGTGACTCAAGTCCCCCACCTCTGGTAATTAATATGCCGCTCTGTGTCCCGTGATGTACGATAAAGAAAATATGATTTTAATAACAGCTTACCTGTAAAATCCTTTTCTTGGAGTACATCACGGGACACAGAGCTCCCGCCCCTCTTGTTTGGGGATATTGGGACACTTATTGCTTTGCTACAAAACTGAGGTACTCACAGTATGGGAGGGGTTATATAGGGAGGGAACTTCCTGTCTAATTGATTACATCAGTGTCCAGCACCTGAAGGTGGAATATAACCCACATAGTAATTACTATGCCGCTCTGTGTCGCGTGATGTACTCCAAGAAAAGGATTTTACAGGTAAGCTGTTATAAAAATCCTATTTTCTTTTGGTGGTATTTGATCACCTCTGCGGTTTTTATTTTTTGCGCTATAAACAAAAATAGAGCAACAATTTTGAAAAAAAAATGCAATATTTTTTACTTTTTGCTATTATAAATATATTTAAAAAAAAACATATTTTTTTCCACAGTTTAGGCCGATACATATTCTTCTACATATTTTTGGTAAAAAAAAAATGCAATAAGTGTTTATTGATTGGTTTGCACAAAAGTTATAGCTTCTACAAAATAGGGGACTTTTTTATGGCATTTTTATTAATACTTTTATTTTTTACTAGACACATCGGACACTTTTGAGACATTTTTGGGACCATTGTAATTTTTACAGCGATCGGTGCTATAAAAATGCACTGATTACTGTGAAAATGACACTGGCAGTGAAGGAGTTTACCAGTAGGTGGTGCTGTAGGGGTTAAGTGTGCCCTGATGAGTGTTTCTAACTGTAGGGGGGATGGGCTGTGTCTGACATGACACTGATCTCCGCTCCGACTACACGGAGCGGAGATCAGTGTCATTGTCACTAGGCAGAGTTGGGAGATGCTTGTTTACATAAGCATCTCCCCGCTGTATCTCTCTGTGAGATGATCACGGGTGTCCCTGCGGCGATTGAGTCCGCAGGACCCACGGTCAGGCTCACGGAGAAGGCGGCAGGGTCGCAAGCACGCCACTGGCCGAGTGCGCACGACCACACAGTGACATCTTAAAGGGTACGTACAGGTACGTGGTTATTCCTGTCCGTGCCGTTCTGCCGACGTAATATGTACAGGTGGTGGTCCTTAAGCGGTTAAATTTGGTGTTATTGCCCTCACTATCTCACACTGGTCACTGGAAATTCAGCATGGCACCTTATGGCAAAAAACTCTGAGGATCTGAAAATATAAATTGTTGCTCTACATATAGATGGCCTAGACTATAAGAAGATTACCAAGACCCTTAAACTGAGCAGTAGCACAGTGGCCAAGACCATACAACAGTTTAACAGGACAGGTTCCATTCAGAACAGGTCTCGCCATGGTCGACCAAAGAAGTTGAGTGCACGTGCTCAGAATTATATACAGAGGTTGTCTTTCTGGAAATAGACATATGAGTGCTGCCAGCTTTGCTGCAGTGGTTGAAGGGGTGGGGGGTTAGCCTGTCAGTTGTCAGACCATACGCCACACACTGCATCAAATTGGTCTGCATGGCTGTCTTCCCAGAAGGAAGCCTCTTCTAAAGATAAAGCACAAGAAAGCCCACAAACAGTTTGCTGAAGACAAGCAGACTAAGGACATGGATTACAGGAACCATGTCCCGTGGTCTGATTAAACCAAGATAAACGTATTTGGTTCAGATGGTGTCAAGCGTGTGTGGCGGCAACCAGGTGAGGGGTACAAAGACAAGTTTTTCTTGCCTACAGTCATGCATGGTGGTGCGAGTGTCATGGTCTGGGGCTGCATGAGTACCACCGGCACTTGGGAGCTACAGTTAATTGAGGGAACCATGAATGCCAATATGTACTGTGACATACTGAAGCAGAGCATGATCCCCTCACTTCAGAGACTGGGCCGCAGGGCAGTATTTCAGCATGAAAACGACCCCAAACACACCTCCAAGATGACCACTGCCTTGCTAAAGAAGCTTAGGGTAAAGGTGATGGACTTGCCAAGCATTTCTCCAGACCTAAACCCTATTGAGCATCTATGGGACATCCTCAAACGGAAGGTGGAGGAGCGCAAAGTCTTTAACATTCACCAGCTCCACAATGTCATCAGGGAGGAGTGGAAGAGCACTCCAGTGGCAACCTGTGAAGCTCTGGTAAACTCCATGCCCAAGAGGGTTAAGGCAGTGCTGGAAAATAATGGTGGCCACACAAAATACTGACACTTTGGCCCAATTTGGACATGTTCACTTAGGGGTGTACTCACTTTTGTTGCGAGTGGTTTAGACATTAATGGCTTTGTGTTAAGTAATTTTGAGGGGTAAGCTAATTTACACTGCTACAATGTAAAGTAGTGAGTGTACAGCTTGTATAACAAAGTGTCATTCTTTCAGTGTTGTCACATGAAAAGATATAATACAATATTGACAAAAATGTGAGGGGGTGTTCTCACTTTTGTGAGATACTGTATATAATAGAAACAAAGTGTTACCCCAGCTCTACTGCCAATATGGAAGTCCACAAACTGTGATCCAGTGCTCTAGCCAGGACGTTCAGGCTCCATAAATACAATACTTGAATCAAAAAGGGCTGGCAACTCGGATGCTCTTGACTAAAAGTCCTAGCTCAGCGTACCCATGTAACTAATAAAGGACTTTTATTCAAGAGCATCCGAGCTGCCATACTGTATATGAGAAGACTGACCGCAGGCCAGCCTGAATTTGTAGGAAAAGGCGTGGCCTTTAACCACTTAACGACCGCTCACTGTATATATACGTCGGCAGAATGGCACGGACAGGCACAATCACATACCTGTACGTGCCTGCCTTCGTATAGTTGGGGGGTCCCATCGGACCCCCTTTCTATACAGTGAACGGTGGTTATCTGTTCGGGAGCGATCCGTGATGAGGGGACAACCATTAGTTTCCGGCCACTCCCTTGCGATCGCTCCCGGCGAATGAGAATCTTCCTCTGCCTGTGTAATGTAAACACAGGCAGAGGAAGTGATGTCATCTCTCCATGCGGCGGTCTTTTTGATCCGGCGTGAGGAGAGAAGACATCTCACAGTAGGTGCACCAACACTACACTGACACCAGTACATGTAGGCACACTTACACCCCCCAGATCACCCCCAGTCACAGTGCACCGTTTGCAGTGGTCATTTTTTTACTGATCACTGCAATCAGTGTCATTTGTGACAGTAAAAAGTTGCAGGGCAGTTAAATTTAGGCCCCTTTAGGTCAAGGGTAGCCCCCTAACCCCCCCTAATAAAGGTTTAACCCCTTGATCGCCCCCCAGGTAACCCTTTCACCCCCTAACGCCAGCGTCACTAAGCGTTCGTTTTTCCGATCTCTGTATTAGTGCCGGTGGTGCCCTAGATAGCCAGTTATTTATTTTTAGGTTCGCCACAGGTTTTTATAGCGTCAGGTACCCCCATATATTATTTTAACCCCCTGATTGCCCCTAGAGTTAACCCTTTCACCAGTGATCACCGTATAAGGGTCACTGATGACACTGGTTAGCCAGTTAGTTATTTAGGTTACCCGTCAGGTTTTTATATAGCATCAGGTACCCCCATATATAACCTAATAAAGGTTTTAACCCCCTGATTGCCCCTAGTTAACCCTTTCACCAGTGATCACCATATAAGTGTTACGGGTGACGCTGGTTGGTTAGTTTGCTTTTTATAGCATCAGGGCACCCGCCGTATATAACCCAAATAAAGGTTTAACCCCCTGATCGCCCAGCGGCTGATATCAATTAGGTTTTAGCGCCAGAGAGGATCTGTGTCGCCCCAGGCAGCGTTAGGTTAGTGCCAGTAACGCTGACACCCACGCGCAAAGCATACACCTCCCTTAGTGGTATAGTATCTGAACAGATTAATATCTGATCAGATGAGATCTATACTAGCGTCCCCAGTGGTTTAGGGTTCCCAAAAACGCAGTGTTGGCAGGATCAGCCCAGATACCTGCTAGCACCTGCGTTTAGCCCCTCCGCCCAGACCAGCCCACCCAAGTGCAGTATCGATCGATCACTGTAACTTGCCAAACACAACACACATGACTGCAGCATTTGCAGAGACAGTCCTGATCCCTGCGATCGCTAACAGTTTTTTTTTGAAGCGTTTGATACATTTGCTGACAGTCAGGTGCTTTTTTACCTGTGAATCTTACTAGTGTACCCCTAAATTTAGAGCCCAAAATGGCAAATTGAAGGTACACTAGTAAAGAGGCTTACGAGATTCTGAGCATGACAGATAGTGAAGAGGAGGTCACGCATCTGTCAGATTCAGGCTCAGAATATCTTCCCGTAGAAGACAGTGAAGTCAGCGGCTTCATGTCAGATAGCTCTGACGACGAAGATGAGGTCCCTGCTAAGGTCAGGCGTACCCGATCTTCTGAGGTTGTTGAGGAGCAAGAACCGCAGGGCTCTCGTATCATGGAGCAGAGTAGTACTAGCGCCACTATTCCTTCTGGTGAATTGGCAAGCACCAGCGGCCTAGTACAGCCTGAGCGTACATCCAGCACTGCAGTATCACATGGTGACGTGGCGAGTCCCATAAGTGCAGTTCAAGCTGGCGAGGTGGCAAGCACAAGTAGTGTCCCGCTGCCACCAAGAAGAAGACAAAGGCAGGCCCGTCGTGCCCATAGTGCCCTTACTGCAGAATTCGCCAATCCTGATTGGGTCCCCACCACTTCTGCAGAACCCGTACTTCCCCCATTCACTGCCCAACCCGGTATTCAGGTGGAAACAGCTGATTTTATGCCAATTGATTTTTATTTGCTGTTTTTCCACGGAAGACCTCTATAGATCTATTGTGGACCAGAGTAATTGATATGCTGGTCAATTCATCGCCGCTAATCCCCAGTTGCCTTCCATTGCCAAAGATTGGAAACCAATTAGGGTTTCCGAATTTAAGACCTTTCTGGGCCTTTCCCTCAACATGGACACACATAAATTCCCATCATTGCATGCTTATTGGTCCACACACCCAATTTACCACATGCCCCTGTTCTCTGCCTCCATGCCCAGGAAACGATACGAGCAGATCTTGCGGTTCATGCATTTCAACGACAATGAACTTTGTCGTCCACGTGGAGACCCTGAATACGACCGGCTCTACAAAATTCGGCCCCTCATAAACCACTTCAACGAACGTTTTGCAGCCTTGTTTATTCCCGATCAAGTTGTCTGCGTTGATGAGTCCCTGATTACATTTTCTGGCCGCTTGTCTTTCAAGCAGTACCTTCCCAGCAAGCGTGCCAGATACGGGGTCAAGCTCTATAAGTTCTGTGACAGGGCAACAGGCTATGTATGGAGCTTTATGGTTTTTGAGGGAAAAGATAGTCAGGTTGAGCCTGTCAACTGCCCAGATTACATAGGGAGCGCTGGCAAGATAGTGTGGAACTTGGTGTCACCCTTATTCAGAAAGGGGTACCACTTGTATGTGGACAATTATTACACGAGCGTGCCACTGATTAGTCACTTGTTTGATCATCAGATTGGAGCATGTGGCACCGTGCGACCTAATCGCCGGGGCTTTCCCCAGAGGCTTGTAGATTCCCGTCTTAGGCTGGGGGAGAGAGCCTGCTTGAAGTGTAATAACTTGCTCGCTGTGAAGTGGAGGGATAATAAGAATGTTTTCCTTCTTACCTCCCTTCATGCAGACACGACAGTCCAAATTTGTACGGCGACTGGTGTTGTGGAGAAACCCCTCTGTGTCCACGAATATAACCAAAATATGGGAGGGGTGGACCTCAACAACCAGTTGTTGGCGCCGTATCTAATTGACCGTAAGGCGAGACACTGGTACAAAAAAGTGTTTCTATCCTTATTTCAATTGGCTTTGCTGAACGCTCATGTGCTATACAGAGCTTCCGGCGGGACGTTATCTCTCCTAAAATTCCAGGATGAGATAGTCACAGAACTCCTGCATCCAGGCGGTTCTGCACCTCACCATCCCCAACCAAATGCAGTAAGCCGGCTGCATGAGAGGCATTATCCGTATGTCCTCGAGAGTACCCCTACCCAACGAGCCCCCCCAAAAAAGATGTTGTGTCTGTAGCAAGCGCGGATTTAGGCGTGACACCTGTTATTTTTGTCCACGCTGTCCTGACAATCCTGGTCTTTGCATTGGTAAATGTTTTGAACGCTAACACTCAAAAGTGAAGTTTTAGCGTAGGGTACAGCATTGCACAAAACAGGACACACTTACACAGGGTCTCCCAAGATGCCATCACATTTTGAGAGACCCGAACCATTACAGTTGTTAAAGTTACAAAAAAAAGTGTAAAAAAGAAAAACGTAAAAACAAAAAAAATATAATATAACAAAAATAGTTGTCGTTTTATTGTTCTCTCTCTCTATTTTCTCTCAATTGTTCTGCTCTTTTTTACTGTGTATTCTGCAATGTTTTATCGTGCTTGCTTTTCAGGTATGTAATTTTTTGTTTTCAGGTGCGCCATTCAGCTGCAGCACGGAATTATTTATCTTGACAGCAACAGCGTTTGCTCCCACGATACATAAAGCCGTGACTCCAGTGCTGTAGGAGGTGATTTCACCACCACATTAAAAAAAGAGCATATATGCCGAAGCGGGAGGATGCCCCCATGCTTCGGCATATATATATATTTTAGGCACAGGTTGCGTTAAAAAAATGTTTTATTTTTTACTAGGTTTTTTTGGGGGTATTTGCTTTGCAGGTATGGTATGGTAAGGTCTTACTGTTATACTGTAATGTTACTTTTTCTTTTTCGTACATCACGGGACACAGAGCGACTTAGTCATTACTAATGGGTTATATAGATACCTTCAGGTGCTGGCACTGGCAACTTCCAAAACCGGAAGTACCCTCCCCTATATAAGCCCCTCCCATCCGGGAGCACCTCAGTTTTTTGCCAGTGTCTAAGGTGTTGGCCAAAGAGTAACATGTGTTTTCACTGGGCTTGCGTACAGGTTCTTTTGGGCCTTAGTAAGCTGTTCCGGATCCGACCAAAAAAGCTTCATAGCTAAACGGTCGGTACCCGGGCCTTGCAACAGAAGAGCAAGGTTTTGCCTGTAATGCCTCTCTTAGGAGGGCTGGACCCTGGGATCCAGAGCTCTGGTCATACCCACGACCAAGATGTTGTCTGTGCAGGGTGCTATACAGGTCCAGGGGAGTGGAATCCTTGGGAACCCGGTCCCTGAAGGTTTAAATACAATGCCTGCCGTGAGAGGTGAAGTTTGGGCTTCTGTGGACTAAACAAAGTCCTGCGGCGGGGAACAGGTAAGGGGGCCCCCAGGAACTTGGTTCTATTGGGGGACCCCCAAGCCTAATTTGTCTTTCTGTCTGTTACCTAACGGTATTCCCGCTAATATCTGTGTATGCCTGTAACTACTGGAAAATGTAAAATTTTAATAGTAGTCAAGAAAAAAAAAAAAGGAGACCACGGTACCTGTGTTAAACCACTAGAGGCCGCTGTGGTCCATTTTTCTTGTCATGTGGATCTTTGGCTTTTTTAAGTCAAAAGATCCAGGCAGTTGGTAAGTTTCTCTGTGGGAATCCACTTCCTCTGCCCTGTTGCTGCGCTCATCCACCGCACAGGCCCTCCGGCAAAAAGGGCCCTGGCTCCTAGTCCCTGCTTGTTTTCAAAAAAGGCGCGCGGGCGCGTGCACGCGCCTCCTATGAAAGGAAAGGGATGGGGCGGGTGGATGACGCTCGATGCGCGCCGCTGCGCTTCTGCGCATGTGCAGGCGTCCCAGCATGGATAAAAGACACAGTACAAGTGTCAGCTGGATGCAAGCAGAGCTAGCAACAAAACGGTGGCACACAGAGGCGGTTGATGCAGGCATCCCCATAGAAAGACACTTTAGTGGACACCAGCTGGTATATAGCAGCAACTGTGTTAGACTATTACCAGTAAAATTGGTGTATGACGGGAATACCTCAGCTTTGTGCTTAAAGGATATGTCGTCCAGACGCTCCGGAAATAAGTTATCCAGGAAGCCAAAGGGGTCTCCATCGGGCTCTGAGGATTTTGGGCATGCTTGTATTGCACCAATCTCCCCTGAAATTTCAGAGGTCAGTAGCCGTAGGAACCCCGCAGGAGTACCTGGTGCTGCGGCTGTCCCCAGTCCACCTGCTCCTGTATATATAACAGAGGAGGTTTTTTCCTCAACTCTGGGAGGATTGGAAGAGAGATTAACAGCATTGATCGCTGCTTCCCTGTCACAGGGAAAGCGTGTCCGATCTCCGTCTCCTCCTTCAGAGTGCCTGTTAGTGGAGGAACAGTCCCACACAGAGATCGACCTACCTGAAGGGGATCAGGATGAGGTTGATTCGGTTATAGAGGAATCAACAGTGGAAGAACCTTTCTCAGCATCTCAGGCTGAAAGATTATGGGTTCAGTCTCTGACTAACATGGTCCGATCAGCATTTAAAATGCCTTTTGCGGAGCCATCAACCACTACTGTCTCCTCGCTGGGGTCGCTGAAAGCTCCCCAGACTGTCTGTTCCTTCCCAATCCACCCTTTATTGGAAGGGCTTATTTACCAGGATTGGGAGCATCCTGATAAAATATTTACTCCCCCCAAGAGATTTCCAGTGATCTATCCCATGGAGGATAAGTTCATAAAAAAATGGAGGGTCCCTACAGTGGACGCAGCCATCTCTTGTGTGAATAAATCACTGACATGTCCAGTAGATAATGTTCCAATGTTCAAAGACCCAATAGATAAAAAATTGGAGTCTTCGCTAAAATCCGCTTTCTCTACAGCAAGCATGGTGACACAACCTGCAGTAGCAGCGATTGGGGTCTGCCAAGCAGTGAAAGATCAGTTGAAACAAGTCTTAAGGGACTTACCAGATCAGCAGGCTCTTGCCCTAGCTGACCTACCTAGAGCCTTGTGTTTTGCGGTGGACGCCATAAAGGATACAATCCAACAGGCCTCCCGCTTTACGCTGTCTGTAGTACATATGCGTAGGCTTCTATGGCTCAAAAACTGGTCTGCTGAAGCTCCCTGTAAGAAATTGCTGATTAGCTTCCCATTTCATGGAGAACGCTTATTTGGAGAAGATCTGGACAAGTATATCCAGAAAATTTCTGCCGGTAAAAGTACACTCTTGCCGGTTAAGAACAAGGGTAGAAGTCCTTCTTTTAAGAGGCCTACTTCTCCAGTCCCTGGCACATCGGCTGTGAAACAGTTCCGACGGCTTCCGCGGTCAAATCCAGGGGGCAGAAATCAGGGACAATCACAGGGTAACAAGAAACCCTGGGTCAAGAGAGGTACAAAACCTCCCCCCAAGTCATGAAGGGTTGCCCCCACTCAATTGGGTGGGGGGGAAGACTTCAGTTGTTCACAGAGACCTGGCGGGATACCATCAGAGACAGATTGGTGATCTCCGCAGTAAGTCTGGGATACAAGCTGGAGTTAAAAGACACTCCTCCTGCCCATTTTATGAGGTCAAACGTGCCAAGCGATCCCCAGAAGAGAGGATCCCTCCTTCTGGCACTAGAACAACTATTGCTCCAAGGTGTAATCATGAAGGTTCCCTTGGAAGAAAGCGGGTTCGGGTTTTACTCGAACCTTTTCACAGTCCCCAAACCAAATGGGGACGTAAGGCCCATATTAAATCTAAAAAGGGCTAAACAAGTTCCTACAAATCAGGACTTTTCGGATGGAGTCGATCCGATCGGTGGCCACCGCCCTACAAGGGCAGGAATGGTTAGCCTCGATCGACATAAAGGATGCTTATCTGCATATTCCCATCTTTCCGGCCCACCAGAAATTTCTACGCTTTGTAGTAGAAGGCACCATTTTCAGTTCAGAGCCTTACCTTTCGGTCTGGCCACAGCACCACGAGTGTTCACAAAAATTCTGGCCCCACTATTGGCCAATCTAAGAACACGGGGTGTAACGATAATGGCATATTTAGACGACCTGCTACTAATAGACCACTCAGTGGAAAAACTGGAAGTAGCTATTCACGAGACAATCAAGTATCTGGAATATCACGGTTGGATTATCAACCGAGACAAGTCAGCTCTAAGACCAGTCAAAAGTCTGGAATACTTGGGGCTAAGGCTGGATTCAAATCAGAGAAAGATTTTCTTACCTCCAGAGAAGGTGTCGTCTTTGAAAGATTTGACCCACTTAGTGGGTACAAAAAGAAAACCATCCATACGCCTGTGCATGAGGCTGCTGGGAAAAATGGTGGCTTCATTCGAAGCAGTACCCTACGGTCAATTCCATTCAAGGAACTTGCAGAGGGCCATACTGTCAGCCTGGAACAAAAAAGTTCAGGCTTTAGACTTACCAATGTCCCTGTCCCCTTCCGTTCGCAAGAGCCTCCATTGGTGGTTGGTGCCCCAGAATCTGGAAAAAGGGAAACCCTTCAGTCCGGTTTCTTGGAAGGTGGTCACTACAGATGCCAGCCTCATAGGCTGGGGGGCAGTATTGGAGCAATGGTCTCTCCAGGGCAAGTGGTCAGAAGCAGAGAAGGCCCTGCCCATCAATCTCTTAGAGATACGAGCAGCCCGGTATGCCCTAGTAGCATGGACATCCAAACTCCAAGGGTCACCTGTCAGAATTCAATCAGACAATGCCACAGCAGTGGCATATATCAATCACCAGGGTGGCACCAGGAGTCGTGCAGCCCAGAGGGAAGCGAATTGCATCCTGGAATGGGCAGAAATATATGTCCCAGCCATATCTGCGGTTTTTATCCCAGGAGTGGAAAATTGGAGAGCGGACTTTCTAAGTCGCCAGCAATTATGCCCGGGGGAATGGTCTCTTCACCCCGAGGTTTTCCAGGCAATATGCCAGCGGTTGGTAAAACCGGATGTAGATCTGCTAGCATCCAGATTCAACGCAAAGGTGGACAGATTTGTGTCTCGCACAAGGGATCCCCTAGCTTGCGGCTCGGATGCCCTAGTGTTCCCTTGGGATCAGTTCAAGCTGATATATGCATTCCCACCGCCACAATTATTACCGCGATTAATCCGCATAATCCCGGTAGAAAAGAAACCGGTGATTCTGGTGGCTCCAGCGTGGCCCCGAAGGACATGGTACGCGGAGATTGTAAAAATGTCAGTGGGGAGTCCTTGGACTCTCCCACATCGTCCGGACCTGCTTTCGCAAGGACCAATATACCACCCTTCCTTACCAGCCCTAGGTTTGACGGCCTGGCTATTGAAGCCCACATTCTAAAAAAGAGAGGTCTCTCTAATCCTGTGGTATCTACCATGATCAATGCCAGGAAGCCGGTATCCAGGCAGATCTATTATAGGATCTGGAAGGCGTACATCGCGTGGTGTGAGGCCAAGAAATGGCATCCACGTAAGTACGTAATAGGTAGGATTCTGGACTTCCTACAGTGGGCTGTAGATAGGAAGCTTGCCTTGAGTACTATCAAGGGTCAGATTTCGGCCTTGTCAATATTTTTTCAAAGGCCCTTGGCTTCGCATTCACTAGTCAAAGCTTTCATACAAGGAGTGATGCGTATTAGCCCTCCGGTTAGTATTCCCATATGTCCATGGGACTTAAACCTGGTTCTGTCGGTTCTACAGAAGCAACCATTTGAACCATTGCAGCACATTTCCTTGGTTCTTCTCACCAGGAAATTGATTTTCTTAGTAGCCATTTGTTCGGCTAAAAGAGTATCAGAATTAGCCGCCTTGTCCTGTAAGGAGCCATATCTGGTTGTCCATAAGGACAGAGTAGTATTACGTCCTCATCCAGCCTTTCTTCCTAAGGTGGTATCGAGGTTTCATTTTGAACCAAGATGTGGTTCTTCCTTCTTTTTTTTCCCAAACCTACCTCGGTAGAGGAAAAGTTATTGCATTCTGTGGATGTAGTAAGAGCAGTTAAAGCTTATCTAAAAGCCACTGCTCAGATTCGTAGAACGGATACTTTGTTTGTTCTGCCGGAAGGCCCCAGAAAGGGTCAGGCAGCATCAAAATCTACTTTAGCCAAGTGGATTCGACAGGTCATAATGCAAGCCTATGGCTTGAGAAGGAGACCGCCTCCGTTCAAAGTTAGGGCGCACTCCATAAGAGCAGTTGGAACTTCATGGGCAGTGCATCACCAGGCCTCCCTGGCTCAAGTCTGTAAGGCCGCAACATGGTCTTCAGTACACACGTTTACTAGATTCTACCAGGTAGACGTTAGAAGTCAGGAGGATGTCGCCTTTGGGCGCAGTGTGTTGCAGGCCGCAAAAGATCCTCATGCCTGATGGCGCCCAGCTTATGTATAGTGTATCCCTCCCCTCATTTGGCATTGCTTTGAGACGTCCCATTAGTAATGACTAAGTCGCTCTGTGTCCCGTGATGTACAAAAAAGAAAAAGGGATTTTTATAACAGCTTACCTGTAAAATCCTTTTCTTGGAGTACATCACGGGACACAGAGCTCCCACCCCTCTTTTTGGGACACTTATTGCTTTGCTACAAAACTGAGGTGCTCCCGGATGGGAGGGGCTTATATAGGGGAGGGTACTTCCGGTTTTGGAAGTTGCCAGTGCCAGCACCTGAAGGTATCTATATAACCCATTAGTAATGACTAAGTCGCTCTGTGTCCCGTGATGTATTCCAAGAAAAGGATTTTACAGGTAAGCTGTTATAAAAATCCCTTTGTTTTAATGTTAACCATCATTTGCTTAGCAGGTACGCCATTCAGTTGCAGCGTGGATCTATTTATCTTGACAGCAACAGCGTTTGCTCCCACGATACATAAAGCCGTGACTCCAACGCTGTAGGAGGTGATTTCACCACCACAGTTAAAAAAAAGAGCATATATGCCGAAGCATGGGGGCAGCAGGGGCGGAGGAGCGATTTTGCTCCTAATGCCGCGTACATACGGTCGAAATTCCGACGGAGGCTTGCCCGTGGAAAAGTCTGACCGTGTGTACGCAGCATAACCTTTTATGCCGCGTACATACGGTCAAAATTCCGACCGAGGCTTGCCCGTGGAAAAGTCAGACCGTGTGTACGCGGCATAACTTTTTTGCGGGAGGATGCCCCCATGCTTCGGCATATATAAATGGTGCATGTATGCCCATCATTAGAAGTGGGTGGATGAAGGGAGGTATTCTAATGGTGGGCATACCCACCGATCAATCTCTTTTTTTCGTTCAGCCAACAGGCTGCATGAAAAAAAAAGATTACAATACATGTCCAACAAGGACCAGCAATGTACTGGTATGTTGCTGGACTTTGAATGTTTATACCAGAATGATGCCTGCGGGTTTAGATATCATCTTGGTATCATTCTTTTCAGCCAGCGGCCGGCTTTCATGTAAAAGCAATCCTAGCAGATAATTAGCCTCTAGACTGCTTTTACAAGCAGTGGGAGGGAATGTGTTTCCCCCCCCCCCGGATATAAACAGCGCCATGGAGAAATTGGGAAAGCATTTTATCACACCGAATTTGATGTGGTCAGATGCTTTGAGGGCAGAGGAACGATCTAGGGTCTAACCCCCCAATTTTTTTCAAAAAAAGAGTACCTGTCACTACCTATTGCTATCTAGGGGATATTTACATTCCCTGAGATAACAATAAAAATGGTAAAAAAAATAAAATATGGAAGGAACAGTTTAAAAATAAAATAAAAAAACAAAATAAATAATAAAAAATAAAAATAAAAAGCACCCCTGTCCCCCCCCCTGCTCTTGCGCAAAGGCGAACCCAAGCGTCGGTCTAGCGTCATATGTAAACAGCAATTGCACCGTGCATGTGAGGTATCACCGCGAAGGTCAGATCGAGGGCAGTAATTTTAGCAGTAGACCTCCTCTGTAAATCTAATGTGGTAACCTGTAAAGGCTATTAAAAATGTATGTAGTTTGTCGCCGCTGCGCGTTTGTGCGCAATTTTAAAGCATGTCGTGTTTGGTATCCATGTACTCGGCCTAAGATCATCTTTTTTATTTCATCAAACATTTGGGCAATATAGTGTGTTTTAGTGCATTAAAAATAAAAAAAAGTGTGTTTTTTCCCCAAAAAATGCGTTTGAAAAATCGCTGCACAAATACTGTGTGGAAAAAAAATGCAACACCCACGATTTTAATCTGTAGGGCCTTTGCTTTTAAAAAATATATAATGTTTGGGGGTTCAACGTAATTTTCTTGCAAAAAAAAAAGATGTTTTCATGTAAACAAAAAGTGTCAGAAAGGGCTTTGTCTTCAAGTGGTTAGAAGAGTGTATGATGTGTGACATAAGCTTCCTAATGTTGTGCATAAAATGCCAGGACAGTTCAACCCCCCCCCCCCAAATGACTGCATTTTGGAAAGTAGACACCCCAAGCTATTTGCTGACAGGTATGTTGAGTATTTTGCAGATCTTGCTTTTGTCACAAAGTTTTGAAAATTGAAAAAAGAAAAAAAAGAATAAATTTCCTTTCTTCATTTTAAAAAAAACAAATGAGAGCTGTAAAATACTCACCATGCCTCTCAACAAATAGCTTGGGGTGTCTACTTTCCAAAATGGGGTAATTTGTGGGGGTTTTGTGCTATCTTGGCATTTTATGGCCTTCAAAGCTGTGATAGGTAGTGAGGAGTGAAATCAAAAATGTATGCCCTTAGAAATCTTGAAGGCGGTGCTTGGTTTTTGGGGTCCCGTACGCGGCTAGGCTCTCAAAGTCCCACACGTGGTATCCCCGTACTCGGGAGACGCAGCAAAATGTATTGCGGGGTGCAATTCCACATATAACAATGGCATGTTTGAGCAATATATCATTTAGTGACAACTTTTTGTACATTTTTTTTTTCTTTTTGTCATTATTCAATCACTTGGGACAAAAAAAAAAAAATATTCAATGGGCTCAACATGCCTCTCAGCAAATAGCTTGGGGTGTCTACTTTCCAAAATGGGGTAATTTGGGGGGGGGTTTGTGCTATCTTGGCATTTTATGGCCTTCAAAACTGTGATAGTTAGTGAGGAGTGAAATCAAAGATTTGCGCCCTTAGAAATCCTGAAGGCGGTGCTTGGTTTTCGGGGTCCCGTACGCGGCTAGGCTCCTAAAAAGTCCCACACATGTGGTATCCCCGTACTCAGGAGAAGCAGCAAAATGTATTTTGGGGTGCAATTCCACATATAACCATGGCATGTGTGAGCAATATATCATTTAGTGACAACTTTTTGTAATTTTTTATTTTTTTTTTTGTTTTAGTCATTATTCAATCACTTGGGACAAAAAAAATATATATATATTCAATGGGCTCAACATGCCTCTCAGCAATTTCCTTGGGGTGTCTACTTTCCAAAATGGGGTCATTTTGGGGGGGTTTGTACTGCCCTGCCATTTTAGCACCTCAAGAAATGAGAAGCGGCATAAAAGCTGTGTAAATTCCAGAAAATGTACCCTAGTTTGTAGACGCTATAACTTTTGCGCAAACCAATAAATACATGCTTATTGACATTTTTTTTTACTAAAGATATGTGACCGAATACATTTTGGCCTAAATGTATGACTAAAATTGAGTTTATTCGATTTTTCTTTTAACAAAAAGTAGAAAATATTTTTTTTCAACATTTTTCAGTCTTTTTCCGTTTATATCGCAAAAAAAAATCGCAGAGGCAATCAAATACCATTAAAAGAAAGCTCTATTTGTGGGAAGAAAAGGACTTAAATTTAGTTTGGGTACAACATTGCATGTTCACACAATTTCCAGTTAAAGCAGCGCAGTGCCAAATTGTGAAAACACCTCTGGTCATTAAGCTGCGTAATGGTCCGGGGCTTAAGTGGTTAAATATCGACCCCCATTCCTCCTCCTTTCTGTCGGCGCTTCTGTTCCCGTTATCGTAATTTCTGGTGCGACCTGTCTGACGTCACTGCGTCTCGGCTGGGAAGACGTGCGGCTGCAAGGGGGGCTCAGAGTATCCCCGCTTTTACGTGCGGGATCCAGGTTTCGGTCGGGGGGGTCCTCGGGCGGGCAGCCACCCCCATCTGGACTATCGGGCTTCTACTGGCTGGAGAGCTCCCCACCTGGGGGATGGCGGTCTCAGGCACTTCTCCTCCACTGGCGGCGGCACAATAATTTGCGGCTTAGATGGTGGGGCTCCCTCTCCTGATCACTGGGGCACAGGGCTCCTGTACATCCTGATCCAGATGCCGTTTCTCTCCCCATCATGGGTCCGGTCGGGATCAGAGCCCAGCCAGTTTCCCAGTGTGACGTATGTGGCTCGGTACAACGTGGGTCACTGATACACGCATGGGGTTCCTCAGGTGCTGTTGGTCACTCACAGCACGCAATTCTATCAGGCTGCACTCTGGCTGACTCTATTACCTGCAGGGCTGGGGGTCTCCACTGTCAGGAGTCGGGGGTCGGAGCTGGCTGGACTGGGAACAGTCATAGCAGCTATCGTAATCATAGTGGTTAGGTCTGCCAGTCACCACTGACTAGCATATACCTATGGGGTAAGTACGGGGATGCCTTACCCATGTCACCCTTTCTTTGACCTCTGTGTTGTATCTGGCACTTTGTGACCCTAACATTTGGTGTTATCATTGGTGATCAATGGTCTGTATTGAACCCCTTCTGTTTGATCACTGCTAGTCCGTGTTGACCTATGCATTTTTCTGTTTTCATCTCTTTCATATTGATTATCAGTGAAAAGACCCTGTTGAATGTTACTTTTTTATTGGTGATCAGTGATTTTCACTTATGCCATGTTTGTATCCTAATGTAACGACAGTCTAGCAATGGTGCTAACAAAGTCAATTTGCAGCAGTGCTGTTTAAACCTCTGTTAATGTCAAATCAAAGAAGGCTTCCCTAAATCTTCTCTAAACAGCTCCTGGAACCACACTGCAATGAATCCAGGGAAAGTAGTCTATCTTTCTTTCTCGTACATCACGGGACACAGAGCGGCATAGTAATTACTATGTGGGTTATAGAGATTACTTTCAGGTGATGGACACTGGCACACCCAAGACAGAAAGTCCCCTCCCCTATATAACCCCTCCCATACCGGGTGTACCTCAGTTTTTTTGCCAGTGTCTAAGGTGTTGGTCACGGTTAAACATGTATTCATCTGGGCTTGTGTATAGGTTCATTTGGGCCTAAAGCAAGCTATTCCGGATCCGTCCAATGTGCTTCATAGCCAAACGGTCGGTACCCGGGCCTCGGCAAAGAAGAACGAGGTTTTGCCTGTAATGCCTCTCTTAGGAGGGCTGGACCCTGGGATCCAGTACTCTGGTCATACCCATAACAAAGATGTTTTCTGGCAGGGTGCTATACAGGTCCAGGGGAGTGGTGATCCTTGGGACCCCGGTCCCTGAAGGTCTGCTGACATTGCCCGCCGTGAGGGGTGAAGTTTGGGCTTCTGTGCCAAACAGAGTCCTGCGGCGTGGATAAGGTAAGTGGAGATCCCTGTGGGACTTGGTTCTGCGGGGACCTTCGGTCCTAATGTGTTTTTCTGCCTGTTACCTGTAACGGTTATTCCCGCTGGTCTATATTTGCCTAATTACTAATCCTGAAATTTGTTTTCACATAGGATTCAAGACATCAGTGCTGTACCTGTTTTAACCAGTAGAGGCCGCTGTGGGATGTCCTTTGGGCTGTTCCTCTTACACACTTAATATATAGGAGGTGAGCCGGAAGGGGGCGGGGCTTGGCGGATGACGCTCTGTGCGCGCTGGCGCGCATCTGCGCATGCGCGGGCGTCTTGGCCAGTTTTAAAGTAAAAAAACACAGTATTGTGTACAGCTGGCTGTGGAATGGACAGAGCAAGAATTTGGTGGTAACTTACAAAGGCATACAGCAGGCGGTGATACAGGCATCCCCTAGAAGGACACATTAGTAGGCACCAACTGTTTTATGTAGCAGCAATTGTATTAGACTACAATCAGTAAGTGGTGTATTTGGCTATAAAAAACCTCAGCTTTGGGCTTGGGAATAATGCCGTCTAAGGGCTCTGGGACAAAGTCTCTGAGAGGATTGGAGCAAAGATTGGCGGCTTTAATCGCTTCTTCTCTTCCAGAGAGAAAACGCGCCAGATCTCCGTCTCCTCCGTTGGGGTACCTATTAGCAGAACAACAGTCCCATGAAGGGATTGATTTGCCTGAGGGGGATCAGGCTGAGGATGACTCTGCCTCCGAAGAGTCGACAGTGGAGTAACCATTCTCAGCGTCACAAGCTGAGAGATTATTGGTCCAGTCCTTAACGGACATGGTTCGATCGGCCTTTAAATTGCCTCTTTCTTTTCTGTTTTCATTATGTTTTTGCTTTACATTCAAAACGTTGATACTTCAGCATTGCTCTGTTTCCAGATGTGTACATCCTGGGTCTGGGGGTCAGGTCCGGGAGTCATGCGGTGTCATCCTGTCCCCCCTATTAATCTGACGGTCCATGTCAGCAGTTAATATCCTATCGTGGAACACCAGGGGGTTGAATTCCCCGACCAAACGCTCCCTGGTGTTCCAATTTATTAAGTCTTATAACCCGCATATCTGTGTCCTACAGGAAACGCACCTCATGGGGAGTAGAATTCTCTCACTTAAAAAGCCATGGGTGGGCCACCACTATCACTCTACCTATTCTAGCTTCTCTAGAGGGGTCAGTATACTTGTGTTAAAGTCCCTCCCGTTCCGGCTCCTGGACCTGATTCTCGATCCTGATGGTAGATACGTTATAATTCATGCCGTGATTCATTCGCTGACCTGGACCATAGTGGGTCTATATCTTCCCCCGCCAGCCTCCCTGTTGCTGCTGAACCACATAACGAGCAGGGTGGCCGAGTTCACCTCTGATAATACTGTGTTTTTGGGGGATTTTAACTTGGTCCCCGATCCAGATATGGATCGCCTGACGCCTGGAGGTCGACACTACTCTGGGTTGGCTGAATGGGCTGATGTCTATGGACTGACGGACGTGTGGAGGTGGAAACATCCTCGGGACTTGGCCTACACCTGCCACTCGGCCTCCCACAGGACGTTCTCCCGCATAGACCTGGTATATGCGGGCAGACCGGTCCTGCAAAGGGTTACAGATGTGAAGATCTTGCCTAGGGGGATCTCGGATCACGCACCATTGCTTCTGGCGCTGGATTTCTCTAGGGGCCATCCTGTTCGCCTGTGGAGACTGTCCAGGTTTTGGATCTCAGACACCTCTGTGGACGACCAGTTCCAAACTGAATTGACCGGTTATTGGGCGGACAATGAGGGCACGGCGGGGACCGGGATAGTATGGGATGCCTTTAAAGCCTCCACGAGAGGACACTACCAGACCATTATTGCCAGAGTTCGTAGGGAACGCAGCGCAGACTTAGTGAGGGCGGAAAGGGAGGCTGCCAGTGCAGAGGAGACCTTTATTAGGACCCGTGACCCCCAACACTATGCCCACCTGCAGCTCCTGACGGGGGAGGTCCTTGGTATCCGTACCTCACTTACCCAAAAAAAGCTACTTGCTCAGTCCCATAGGATTTTTGAACAGGGGGAGAGGTCGGGTAGGATGCTGGCTTGGCTTTCCAGGGAGCAGGAGGGGGGGTTAGTGTCTCCCATATTACGGGCCCCGCGGGGGAGCTGGTAAGCTCTCCGGGGGGTATTAATCAGTGCTTTGCTGACTTCTACCGTGCACTCTATGAGTCAAGGGTGGATTATGGTGATGAGGACCTGGTGAAGTATTTGGGAGACATTGACATTCCGGTCCTTACGGCGACCTACCGTGAGCGACTTGACGCCCCTGTCACGGTGCAGGAGATCCAGCGGGCCCTTAAATCTATGCAATCTGGCAAGACGCCCGGGCCTGATGGAATTCCTGTAGAGTTCTACAAACACTATGCAGACGAACTAGTGCCCAGACTACATTCCCTATTCGCGGTGTCCGCACAGCAGGGAGAGCTCCCTGTTTCCATGGGTGAGGCGGTCATAGTGGTGATCCCGAAGCCGGGGAAGGACCCTTCCCTCTGTTCCTCGTATCGCCCTATCTCGTTGCTGAACGTTGATGCGAAGATCCTGGCCAAGATCTTGGCAACAAGACTGAACTCTGTCATTACTGCCCTGGTACACTCGGATCAAACAGGCTTTATGCCGGGTAGGGGAACGGATATTAACATTAGACGCCTCCTCACCCACATTGATGGGGCTGGTGAGGGGTCGACGGGAGTGGTGGCCTCACTTGACGCAGAGAAGGCCTTCGACTCTGTAGAGTGGGGCTACCTCTGGGGGGTGCTCGACAGCTTCGGGTTTGGGCCAGGCTTCCTGAAATGGGTACGCATGTTATATAGCTCCCCATCTGCTAGAATTCGGACCAACGGCTGTCTATCAGACGTCTTCCCCTTGGGTCGCGGCACGAGACAGGGGTGCCCCCTCTCCCCGGGTTTATTTGCCCTTGCTATGGAACCACTGGCCATCCTGTTGAGAGCTGAGACGAGGGTCCAGGGATTGAAAATAGGTCCAATTGAAGAAAAGCTGTCTCTGTATGCGGATGATGCCCTGCTATACCTGGCGGACGCCTCTTCATCCCTGCAGGTGGCTTTAGATCTGATTGATCAATTTGGGGGCTACTCCGGTATTCGCATCAACTGGGACAAATCGGTCTTATTTCCCCTATGTCCCTCGGCCCCGCGTCCCACGACACGAACGCGGCTCAGATGGGTGGACGAGTTTACATACCTGGGCATCAAGGTTGGCAGTAAGATTGGTGACTACGTTGGCAAAAACATACAACCACTCATGACCCAACTAGTGGCCAAGTGCGCGGTGTGGCGCTCCCTCCCTCTGACGCCAGTGGGTAGAGTCAACCTTTTGAAGATGGTCTTTCTCCCGAAATTCCTATACTTCTTTCGCAATACCCCCTCGTATATCCCTAGGTCTTTCTTCCGGAGGTTGGACAGCCTGCTGATCTCTTTTGTCTGGGCTGGGAGACCCCCCCGGGTGGCGAGGAAGACCTTATATTTGTCTTTGTCCGGAGGTGGACTGGCGCTCCCTAATTTTTTGCTTTACTACTGGGCAGCTGTCCTGGTTACGGTGAGATGGTGGTTCTCCCAGCCTAGACAAAATCCGGCGGTCACACTTGAGGCGGCTATTGTGGGCTCTTATGCGGCCTTGAGCAATCTACCGTTTCGTGGCCTCAGGGCCAGCCCCTGTATGACGACCCTCATGCGGACCACAGTTAAGGTCTGGCAGGAGGCTCGACTAATGTACCGGCGACCCAACTTGGTATCCCCGCATATGCCCTTGTGGGCCAACCCTATGCTGCCTCACATGAATAGTATCCCAGATCCATCCCTGTGGGCGAAAAAGGGAATCGTTACTCTGAAACATATAGTGAAAGCGGGTACGATTATGCCTTTCCAGGAACTCAGGCAGGCGTATCTCCTGCCGGTCTCTTTCCAATTTAGGTACTGGCAGCTGAGACATGCTTTTGAGGCCCAATTCCCAGAGCCTATAACCCTGGAGTCAGACTCTATTGAGCGACTCTTATCCTCCGCCCTCATGGACCGCCCCCTCTCGTCCCTCTACCTGTACCTCACTGTACAGTTTGATGCCAAGCTTACTAAGCCGTGGGAGGAATGGAGGGCTGATATTCCCTCACTGGACGAGGAGGAGTGGAGGGATTGCCTCGCATCTTATATCCCTGTTATGATAGCTGCAAAGGATAGGTTTATACAATTTAAATTTCTCCACAGAGCCTACTACACCCCGCAGAGGCTGGCACGTATTTACCCGCAGCGAGATCCTAATTGTCAGAGATGCAGGCAGGAGATAGGTACGTTTTGGCACATGGTCTGGTCGTGTCCGAAACTCCAGCCCTATTGGGTGGATGTGGCTTCCAGACTGACGGATGTGACTGGCTTAAACGTGCCGACTGACCCCAAGATCCTACTGCTGAATCATATGGAGGACGTGGAAGGGGATAGATATTGTAAACTCTGCCTGACCTTCTCACTATTTTATGCTAGGAGGGAAATCCTGCTCAAGTGGAAATCCGAGGACCCCCCCACATGCGCCGCCTGGCAGCGCTCAGTCGACTCAGTACTTTCTCTATATAAATTGACTTATGAGAGTAGACAGTGCCCCGCGAAGTTCGACAAAATTTGGTCTTCATGGCAGACCACTCGCTCTGACTTGGAACTCCCCCCTGGGTGTAACTGACTGGGCTGTTGTTGGGGATGGCTTCCCCCCCCCCCCCTGCCCCTCTTGGTCCCTGGACTTTACTGCTACTCAGGGTTGTTGTGTGGCCGGGGAGGGGTGAACTAGAGTCGTTTTAGGCACGACCGGGTTTGGGCCAATGTTTGTTGATTATTTGCATTTAGCAACGAATGAGAGGGGTGTGTTCCCCCGGATGTGACGCATTATCCTGTTTGTTTGCTCTGCACTGGAGGATGTGCTATTTACTGGTTGTATTGTAATGCTGATTTGTCTAATAAAAACTCTCTGTTAAAAAAAAAAAAATTGCCTCTTTCTGAACCATCGGCTACTTCTGTCTCCTCGCTGGGGTCTTTAAAAGCTCCACAGGCTAATTGTTCTTTTCCAGTCCATCCATTGCTGGAAGGACTTATCTATCAGGATTGGGAACATCCTGATAAGCTATTTGCTACTCCTAAAAGGTTCTCAGTGATTTATCCTATGGAGGAGAAATTTACCCGAAAATTGAGTTTGCCCACAGTTGATGCGGCCATCTCCTGTGTGAACAAATCATTGACATGTCCAGTGGATAATGTTCAAATGTTCAAAGATCCAATAGATAAGAAGTTGGAATCCTTACTAAAGTCTGCTTTTTCTACTGCTGGGGCTGTAACACAGCCAGCGGTGGCAGCTATTGGTGTTTGCCAGGCTGTAAAGGATCAGATGAAGCTGGTCTTAAGGGATCTTCCAGATCAGCAGGCTCATGATTTGGCAGATTTGCCTAGAGCGTTATGCTTTGCAGTTGACGCCATCAAGGATTCGATCCATCAGGCCTCCCGCCTTACGCTATCGCTGGTTCACATGCAGAGGCTACTTTGGCTAAAGAACTGGTCGGCTGAGACTCCCTGTAAAAAGCTTCTAGCTAGTTTCCCATTCCATGGCGAGCGCCTTTTTGGGGAAGACCTGGATAAGTATATTCACAAGATTTCCAGCGGTAAAAGTACCCTTCTGCCGGTCAAGAAGAGGTTTAGAGGTCCCTCCTTTAAGAGGCCTACCTCTCCAGTCCCTGGGATATCTGCCTCTTAGCAGTTCCGACGGCCTCCCCGATCAAATCCCAGGGGTAAAACTCAGGGACAGGCACAGGGAAATAAAAAACCCTGGAACCGTAGAGGTACAAAACTGGCCTCCAAATCAGTCCTATGAAGGGCTGCCCCCACTCAAGCGGGTGGGGGGAAGACTTCAGTTGTTCGCAGAAACTTGGAGAAGGACGATCAGACACAAATGGGTGCTCTCCACAGTAACTCTGGGATACAAATTGGAGTTAAAGGGGTTGTAAAGGTTCGTTTTTTATTTTCTAAATGGGTTCCTTTAAGCTAGTGCATTGTTGGTTCACTTACCTTTTCCTTCCATTTCCCTTCTAAATGTTTTTTTTTCTTTGTCTGAATTTCTCACTTCCTGTTTCTCCTCACTAAACTTCACACCATCATCCGAGTGGTGTGGAGTCAGCCAGAACAGCTTACTGAGGAGAAACAGGAAGTGAGAAATTAAGACAAAGAAAACAAATATTTAGAAGGGAAATCTAAGGAAAAGGTAAGTGAACCAACAATGCACGAGCTTAAAGGAACCTATTTAGAAAATAAAAAACGAACCTTTACAACCCCTTTAACCACTTAAGCCCGGACCATTTGGTAGCTAAAGGACCAGAGGTGAATTCAGAATTTTGCACTGCGCTGCTTTAACTGTAAATTGTGCGGACATGCAATGTTGTACCCAAACGAAATTTGCGTCCTTTTCTTCCCACAAATAGAGCTTTCTTTTAATGGTATTTGATTGCCTCTGCGATTTTTCTTTTTTGCGATATAAACGGAAAAAGACCGAAAATTTTGAAAAAAAAATGATATTTTCTACTTTTTGTTATAAGAAAAATCGAATAAACTCAATTTTAGTCATACATTTAGGCCAAAATGTATTCAGCCACATGTCTTTAGTAAAAAAAATGTCAATAAGCGTATATTTATTGGTTTGCGCAAAAGTTATAGCGTTTACAAACTAGGGTACATTTTCTGGAATTTACACAGCTTTAAATTTATGACTGCCTATCTCATTTCTTGAGGTGCTAAAATGGCAGGGCAGTACAAACCCCCCCCCCCCCAAATGACCCCATTTTAGAAAGTAGACACCCCAAGGAAATTGCTGAGAGGCATGTTGAGCCCATTGAATATTTTTTTTTTTTTGTCCCAAGTGATTGAATAATGACAAAAAAAAAAAAAAAATACAAAAAGTTGTCACTAAATGATATATTGCTCACACATGCCATGGTTATATGTGGAATTGCACCCCAAAATACATTCTGCTGCTTCTCCTGAGTACGGGGATACCACATGTGTGGGACTTTTTAGGAGCCTAGCCACGTACGGGACCCCGGAAACCAAGCACCGCCTTCAGGATTTCTAAGGGCACAAATTTTTGATTTCACTCCTCACTACCTATCACAGTTTTGAAGGCCATAAAATGCCAAAATAGCACAAAACCCCCCCAAATGACCCCATTTTAGAAAGTAGACACCCCAAGGAAATTGCTGAGAGGCCTGTTGAGCCCATTGAATATTTTTTTTTTGTCCCAAGTGATTGAATAATGACAAAAAAAAAAAAATACAAAAAGTTGTCACTAAATGATATATTGCTCACACATGCCATGGTTATATGTGGAATTGCACCCCAAAATACATTCTGCTGCTTCTCCTGAGTACGGGGATACCACATGTGTGGGACTTTTTAGGAGCCTAGCCACGTACGGGACCCCGGAAACCAAGCACCGCCTTCAGGATTTCTAAGGGCACAAATTTTTGATTTCACTCCTCACTACCTATCACAGTTTTGAAGGCCATAAAATGCCAAAATAGCACAAAACCCCCCCAAATGACCCCATTTTAGAAAGTAGACACCCCAAGGAAATTGCTGAGAGGCCTGTTGAGCCCATTGAATATTTTTTTTTTGTCCCAAGTGATTGAATAATGACAAAAAAAAAAAAAATACAAAAAGTTGTCACTAAATGATATATTGCTCACACATGCCATGGTTATATGTGGAATTGCACCCCAAAATACATTCTGCTGCTTCTCCTGAGTACGGGGATACCACATGTGTGGGACTTTTTAGGAGCCTAGCCACGTACGGGACCCCGGAAACCAAGCACCGCCTTCAGGATTTCTAAGGGCGCAAATTTTTGATTTCACTCCTCACTACCTATCACAGTTTTGAAGGCCATAAAATGCCAAAATAGCACAAAACCCCCCCAAATGACCCCATTTTGGAAAGTAGACACCCCAAGCTGTTTGCTGAGAGGCATGGTGAGTATTTTACAGCTCTCATTTGTTTTTGAAAATGAAGAAAGAACATATTTTTTTCTTTTTTTTTTCAATTTTCAAAACTTTGTGACAAAAAGCGAGATCTGCAAAATACTCACTACCTCTCAGCAAATAGCTTGGGGTGTCTACTTTCCAAAATGGGGTCATTTGGGGGGGTTTGTGCCATCTGGGCATTCCATGGCCTCCGAAACTGTGATAGGCAGTGAGAAGTGAAATCAAAAATTTACACCCTTAGAAAGCCTGAAGGCGGTGCTTGGTTTTTGGGGTCCCGTACGCGGCTAGGCTCCCAAAAAGTCTCACATGTGGTATCCCCGTACTCAGGAGAAGCAACAGAATGTATTTTGGGGTGTAATTCCACATATGCCCATGGCATGTTTGAGCAATATATCATTTAGTGACAACTTTGTGCAAAAAAAAAAAAAAAAAAATTGTATTTTTTCCGCAACTTGTGTCAACATATAAAATATTCCATGGACTCGACAGGCCTCTCAGTATATAGCTTGGGGTGTCTACTTTCCAAAATGGGGTCATTTGGGGGGGGTTTGAACTGTTCTGGCATTTTATACACAACATTAGGAAGCTTACATCCACTCTTCTAACCACTTGAAGACAAAGCCCTTTTTGACACTTTTTGTTTACATGAAAACATATTTTTTTTGCAAGAAAATTATGTTGAACCCCCAAACATTAGATATATTTTTAAAGCAAAGGCCCTACAGAATAAAATGGTGGGTGTTGCATTTTTTTTTTCTACACAGTATTTGCGCAGCGATTTTTCAAACGCATTTTTTGGGGGAAAAAATACACTTTTTTAAATTTTAATGCACTAAAACACACTATATTGCCCAAATGTTTGATGAAATAAAAAAGATTATCTTAGGCCGAGTACATAGATACCAAACACGACATGCTTTAAAATTTCGCACAAACGCGCATTGGCGACAAACTACATACATTTTTAAAAGCCTTTAAAAGCATTTACAGGTTACCCCGTTAGATTTACAGAGGAGGTCTACTGCTAAAATTACTGCCCTCGATCTGACCTTCGCAGTGATACCTCACATGCATGGTGCAATTGCTGTTTACATATGACGCCAGACCGATGCTTGCGTTCGCCATTGGGCAAGAGCAGGGCAGGACAGGGGTGCTTTTTTTTTTTTTTTTTTTATTATTAATTTTGCTTTTTTATTTTATTTTTAAACTGTTGCTTCCATTTATTTATTTTTTTATCACTTTTATTGTTATCTCAGGGAATGTAAATATCCCCTATGATAGCAATAGGTAATGACAGGTACTCTTTTTTGAAAAAACTGGGGTCTATTGGACCCTAGATCTTTCCTCTGCCCTCAAAGCATCTGACCACACCAAGATCGGTGTGATAAAATGCTTTCCCAATGGCGCTTTTTATATCCGGGGGGGGGACATTCCCTCCCACTGCTTGTAAAAGCAGTCCAGAGGCTAATTAGCCACTAGGATTGCTTTTACATGAAAGCCGGCCGCTGGCTGAAAAGAATGATACCAAGATGATACCTAAACCTGCAGGCATCATTCTGGTATAAACATTCAAAGTCCAGCAACATACCAGTACTTTGCTGGTCCTTGTTGGACATGTATTGTAATCTTTTTTTTCATGCAGCCTGTTGGCTGAACGAAAAAAAAAGATTGATCGGTGGGTATGCCCACCATTAGAATACCGCCCTTCATCCACCCACTTCTAATGATGGGCATACATGCACCATTTATATATGCCGAAGCATGGGGGGCATCTTCTCGCAAAAGTTATGCCGCGTACACATGGTCAGACTTTTCCACGGGCAAGCCTCCGTCGGAATTTCGACCGTATGTACGCGGCATTAGGAGCAAAATCACTCCTCCGCCCCTGCTGCCCCAATGCTTCGGCATATATGCTTTTTTTTTTTTAACTGGTGGTGAAATCACCTCCTACAGCACTGGAGTTGCAGGGATCAGGCCTGTCTCTGCGAACGCTGCAGTTATGTGTGTTGTGTTTTGCAAGTGACAGTGGTCGATCGATACTGCACTTGGGTGGCCTGGGCTGGACGGAGGGGCAAAACGCAGGTGCCAGCAGGTATCTGGGCTGATCCCGCTAACACTGCGTTTTTGGGAACCCTAAACTGCTGGGGACGCTAGTATAGATCTGATCAGATCAGATATTGAGCTGATCAGATACTATACCACTAAGGGGGTGTATGCTTCACGCGTGGGTGTTAGCGCTACTGGCACTAACCTGACGCTGCCTGGGGTGTGACGCAGACCCTCTCTGACGCTAAAACCTAATTGATATCACCCGCCGGGCGATCAGGGGGTTAAACCTTTATTGGGTTATATACACGGCGGGTGCCCTGACACTATAAAAAGCAAACTAACTAACCAGCGTCACCCGTAACACTTATATGATGATCACTGGTGAAAGGGTTAACTAGGGGCAATTAGGGGGTTAAAACCTTTATTAGGTAATATATGGGGGTACCTGACGCTATAAAAACCTGACGGCGAACCTAAAAAAAAATTACTGGCTACCTATCTGCATCACCGACACTAAGACAACGATCATACAAACGATCGCTTAGCGACAGTGGTGATAGGGGGTGAAAGGGTTACCTGGGGGGCGATCAGGGGGTTAAACCTTTATTAGATAATATATGGGGGTACCTGACGCTATAAAAACCTGCGGCGAACCTAAAAAAAAATACTGGCTACCGATCAGCATCACTGACGCTAAGACATCGATCAGAAAAATGATCGCATAGCGACGGCGGTGCTAGGGGGTGAAAGGGTTACCTGGGGGGTGATCAAGGGGGTTAAACCTTTATTAGGTAATATATGGGGGTACCCGACGCTATAAAAACCTGCGGCGAACCTAAAAAAAAAATACTGGCTACCGATCAGCATCGCCGACGCTAAGACATCGATCAGAAAAATTATCGCCTAGTGACAGTGGTGATAGGGGGTGAAAGGGTTACCTGGGGGGCGATCAAGGGGGTTAAACCTTTATTAGGTAATATATGGGGGTACCCGACGCTATAAGAACCTGCGGCGAACCTAAAAAAAAATACTGGCTACCGATCGGCATCACTGACGCTAAGACATCGATCAGAAAAATGATCGCATAGCGACGGCGGTGCTAGGGGGTGAAAGGGTTACCTGGGGGGTGATCAAGGGGGTTAAACCTTTATTAGGTAATAAATGGGGGTACCCGACGCTATAAAAACCTGCGGCGAACCTAAAAAAAATTACTGGCTACCGATCAGCATCGCCGACGCTAAGACATCGATCAGAAAAATTATCGCTTAGTGACAGTGGTGATAGGGGGTGAAAGGGTTACCTGGGGGGCGATCAAGGGGGTTAAACCTTTATTAGGTAATATATGGGGGTACCCGACGCTATAAAAACCTGCGGCGAACCTAAAAAAAATTACTGGCTACCGATCAGCATCACCGACGCTAAGACATCGATCAGAAAAATGATCGCATAGCGACGGCGGTGCTAGGGGGTGAAAGGGTTATCTGGGGGGTGATCAGGGGGTTAAACCTTTATTAGGGGGGGTTAGGGGGCTACACTGGACCTAAAACTAAATGTAGTGACACTTTTACAGTCACAAATGTCACTGATTGCAGTGATCACTAAATAAATGGTCACTGCAATCAGTGACACTGTGACTGGGGGCTGGGGGGTGATCTGGGGGGGCGATTTATGTGCCTATGTGTCCTGGTGTCAGTGTGCTGTTTTGTGTACTAACCTGCATCTTCTCCTGTACGGCGTTCGGTATATGTGAGCGCCGCAGGAGAGATGACATCACTTCCTCCTTCCTGGCAGGCAGGGGAAGCTCTCTCATTCGCCGGGAGCGATCGAGAGGGGGTGGCCGGAATTGAACGGCCGTCCCCTCATGCCGGATCGCTCCCGAAGGTAAAACGACCACCCACTGTAAAGAAGGGGGGTCCGATCGGACCCCCCAACTATACAAAGGCAATCACGTATATGTACGTGATTCTGCCTGTCGGTGCCATTCTGCTGACGTATATTTACAGTGGGCGGTCGTTAAGTGGTTAAAAGAGTTTCCTCCTCCCCCCTTTATGTGGTCAAACGTGGCAAAAGACCCGTTGAAAAGAGGTTCTCTCCTTTTGGCGTTAGACCAACTGTTGCTCCAAGGGGTGATTGTGGAGGTTCCAGTGAAGGAACAAGGTTTGGGTTTTTACTCAAATCTATTCACAGTGCCAAAGCCAAACGGGGACGTAAGACCCATATTGGACCTCAAAGGTTTAAACATTCCTGAATATCCGATCTTTTTGGATGGAATCAATATGGTCAGTAGCCACTACTCTGCAAGGAGGAGAGTGGTTAGCTTCCATAGACATCAAAGATGCCTATCTGATCCAGGACACGATCAGGTATCTAGAGTCTCACGGTTGGATCATCAATGTGAACAAGTCAGCCTTACATCCAGTAAGAAGTCTGGAATACTTGGGGCTACGTATAGACTCGGACCAGAAAATCTTGCCCGAAGGAAAGATGTCCTCTTTGAGGGACTTAATCCACCTGGTTTGTACAAAAAGACAGCCATCCATACGCCTGTGCATGCGGCTGCTGGGGAAGATGGTAGCTTCATTCGAAGCTGTACCATATGCCCAGTTCCACTCAAGGAAGTTGCAAAAGGCCATACTTTCAGTATGGAACAAGAAGGTTCAGGCCCTGGACCTTCCAATGCCCCTCACTCCTTCAGTTCGGAAAAGTCTCTGTTGGTGGTTGGTTCCCCAAAATCTGCAAAGAGGAAAATCCTTCAGTCAGATTTCCTGGAAAGTAGTCACTACAGACGCCAGTCTTGTAGGCTGGGGGGCAGTGCTGGGGCAATGGTCTCTTCAAGGAAGATGGTCAGATGCAGAGAAATCCCTAGCCATCAACCTTTTGGAAATTCGGGCGGCTCGGTATGCCCTAAAAACATGGACATCCAAACTTCAGGGGTCCCCTGTCAGGATTCAATCGGACAATGCCACAACAGTGGCATACATCAATCACCAGGGGGGCACCAGGAGTTGTGCAGCCCAGAAAGAAGTGACTCACATCATGAAGTGGGCGGAAAGGAATGTTCCATGCATATCCGCTGTATACATTCCAGCAGTGGAAAATTGGAAAGCGTACTTCTTGAGTCGCCAACAATTATCCCCAGGGGAATGGTCCATAAATCCCGACATTTTTCGAGCTATATGTCAACGGTGGGGAACACCGGACATAGATCTACTAGCGTCCAGATTCAACGCAAAGCTGGACAGATGTGTCTCGGACAAGGGACCCCTTCGCTTACGGCTCGGATGCCCTGGTGTGCCCGCGGAAGCAGTTCAAACTGTTATACGCATTCCCGCCGCTACAGTTGTTACCTCGACTCCTCCGCAGGTTAGAAAAGAAACCAGTAATACTGGTGGCTCCAGCATGGCCCCAAAGATCCTGGTACGCGGAGATTGTAAAATTGTCGTTAGGGCATCCGTGGACCCTTCCACGTCGCCCGGACCTGCTTTCTCAGGGACCGATATACCACCCTTCCTTACTAACTCTGGGTTTGACGGCCTGGCTATTGAATCCCACATTCTAAAGAAGAGAGGTCTCTCTAACTCTGTGGTGTCTACTATGATCAATGCCAGGAAGCCGGTATCCAGGCATATTTACTATAGAGTTTGGAAAACCTACGTTGCTTGGTGTGAGGCCAGGAAATGGCATCCACATAGGTACATTATAGGCAGAGTTCTGGACTTCCTGCAGTGGGCTGTAGACAGGAGATTAGCCTTAAGTACACTTATGGGTCAGGTTTCAGCCTTGTCGATACTCTTCCAAAGGCCCCTGGCTTCCCATTCTCTTGTTAAATCTTTTTTGCAAGGGGTGACTCGCATTAATCCACCGGTTAAAGCTCCCATATTGTCCTTGGGACCTAAACTTGGTACTTTTAGTTCTTAAGAAGCAACCATTTGAACCCCTACAGCACATTCCCTTGGTACTCCTCACCAGAAAATAGATTTTTTTGGTAGCCATATCCTCGGCTAGAAGAGTGTCGAAATTAGCCGCCATGTCCTGTAGGGAGCCATACCTGGTTGTCCACAAGGATAAAATAGTTCTACGTCTACATCCAACCTTTCTTCCCAAGGTGGTACAAGGTTTCACTTGAACCAAGATGTGGTTCTTCCGTCCTTTTTTCCTAAGCCTACCTCGGTAGCAGAGAAGTTTTTACATTCCTTAGATGTAGTAAGGGCAGTTAAGGCCTATCTACGAGCCACTGCTCAGATTCGGAAAACGGATGCTTTGTTTATTCTGCCGTAAGGCCCCAGAAAGGGTCAGGCAGTTTCGAAATCCACTTTGGCTGAATGGATTTGAGAGGTCATTGTTCAGGCCTATGGCTTGAAAAGAAGATTGCCTCCGTTCAAAGTTAGGGCGCACTCTACGACAGCGGTTGGTACTTCATGGGCAGTGCATCACCAGGCCTCCATGGCTCAGATCTGTAAGGCCACAACTTGGTCTTCAGTACACACATTCACTAGGTTTTACCAGGTGGATGTAAGAAGTCAGGAGGATGTCGCGTTTGGGCGCAGGGTGCTGCAGGCTGCAATTGATCCTCTTGTCTGATGGCGCCCAGCTTATGGTGTCTCCCCCCCCCCCTCATTTGGGCATTGCTTTGGGACTTCCCACATAGTAATTACTATGCCGCTCTGTGTCCCGTGATGTACGAGAAAGAAAATAGGATTTTTATAACAGCTTACCTGTAAAATCCTTTTCTTGGAGTACATCACGGGACACAGAGCTCCCACCCCTCTTTTGGGGACACTTATTGCTTTGCTACAAAACTGAGGTACTCCCGGTATGGGAGGGGTTATATAGGGGAGGGGACTTCCTGTCTTGGGTGTGCCAGTGTCCATCACCTGAAGGTAATCTCTATAACTCACATAGTAATTACTATGCCGCTCTGTGTCCCGTGATGTACTCCAAGAAAAGGATTTTACAGGTAAGCTGTTATAAAAATCCTATTTTTTCCAGTTGGTGCCAACTAGGCAGCAGGAAGTAAACTCGTCAAAAAGCAGTTCTTTGTGCTCTATACCTGGATTCCAGTTAAAGACTGATGCGAAACATCAGTGCTTTGACTTAAGCTTCTGTAGTCTCCCCCCCCCCTCCTGAGCTCCACGTGGTGGGTCTCCACCCTCTTGAGCTCCTCGTGGCGGGTCTCATCCCCGCCTAAGCTCCTCGTGGCGGGTCCCCTCCCTCCTGAGCTCCTCGTGGCGGGTCCCCTCCCTCCTGAGCTCCACGTGACGGGTCCCCTCCCTCCTGAGCTCCACGTGACGGGTCCCCTCCCTCCTGAGCTCCACGTGACGGGTCCCCTCCCTCCTGAGCTCCACGTGACGGGTCCCCTCCCTCCTGAGCTCCACGTGACGGGTCTCCTCCCTCCTGAGCTCCACATGACGGGTCTCCTCCCTCCTGAGCTCCACGTGACGGGTCTCCTCCCTCCTGAGCTCCACGTGACGGGTCGCCTCCCTCCTGAGCTCCACGTGACGGGTCGCCTCCCTCCTGAGCTCCACGTGACGGGTCTCCTCCCTCCTGAGCTCCACGTGGCGGGTCCCCTCCCTCCTGAGCTCCACGTGGCGGGTCCCCTCCCTCCTGAGCTCCACGTGGCGGGTCCCCTCCCTCCTGAGCTCCATGTGGCGGGTCCCCTCCCTCCTGAGCTCCACGTGGCGGGTCCCCTCCCTCCTGAGCTCCACGTGGCGGGTCCCCTCCCTCCTGAGCTCCACGTGGCGGGTCCCCTCCCTCCTGAGCTCCACGTGGCGGGTCCCCTCCCTCCTGAGCTCCACGTGGCGGGTCCCCTCCCTCCTGAGCTCCACGTGGCGGGTCCCCTCCCTCCTGAGCTCCACGTGGCGGGTCCCCTCCCTCCTGAGCTCCACGTGGCGGGTCCCCTCCCTCCTGAGCTCCACGTGGCGGGTCCCCTCCCTCCTGAGCTCCACGTGGCGGGTCCCCTCCCTCCTGAGCTCCACGTGGCGGGTCCCCTCCCTCCTGAGCTCCACGTGGCGGGTCCCCTCCCTCCTGAGCTCCACGTGGCGGGTCCCCTCCCTCCTGAGCTCCACGTGGCGGGTCCCCTCCCTCCTGAGCTCCACGTGGCGGGTCCCCTCCCTCCTGAGCTCCACGTGGCGGGTCCCCTCCCTCCTGAGCTCCACGTGGCGGGTCCCCTCCCTCCCTGAGCTCCACGTGGTGGGTCCCCTCCCTCCTGAGCTCCACGTGGCGGGTCCCCTCCCTCCTGAGAAACGGGGGCTTGGTCCGCCCCCCACCTGAGCTCTCCACATTCCTGAGCTCCACGTGGTGGGTCTCTACCCTCCTGAGTTCCACGTGGTGGGTCTCTACCCTCCTGAGTTCCACGTGGTGGGTCTCTACCCTCCTGAGTTCCACGTGGTGGGTCTCTACCCTCCTGAGTTCCACGTGGTGGGTCTCTACCCTCCTGAGTTCCACGTGGTGGGTCTCTACCCTCCTGAGTTCCACGTGGTGGGTCTCTACCCTCCTGAGTTCCACGTGGTGGGTCTCTACCCTCCTGAGTTCCACGTGGTGGGTCTCTACCCTCCTGAGTTCCACGTGGTGGGTCTCTACCCTCCTGAGTTCCACGTGGTGGGTCTCTACCCTTCTGAGCTCTACGTGGTTTTACATGCATCCTTCCCTCCTTATTTTTCTTTGTCATTGTGGAAATATGTTTTCCTGCAGGGAAATGGGTCATAGAATGATCTGTGAGATTTCCTTGTGCCTAGTCCTGCATTTCTTGCCCTTCATCATTTGCCTGTACTCGCTCCATTTCCTGTACAGTCTCCATGGGAAAAAAAATAACTTTTTTTCTGTGTCAAGCGGGATATGGGTACTTGTGTAATTTTCCTGGTTGCATGGTGGGTGGGGGTGAGAGAGCACGCGGGTCCATCGGATCCAATCCGTGTGTGTGTTTTTTGTGTCGGTGTTGCATTGTGGATCCCTATATGTTGTGCTCATTCAGGTGCTTGTCTGAGCTTTGTAACCATCAATGCTCCTTGCAAAGACCACAGGGTGCTGTTTGGAGTTCCACATCCTTGCCGCTCTCACAGCAAGGGAACCCTTACGTAGTTGAGGTAAACCTCTTTTCTTTTAATTTAATGAGCAGCCACGTGTCTTGTTCAATTCCCTCCCACGAAGGGTCTTATCCCTATTGTGGAGTCTTCAGTAGGGTATTTGTGAATTAAAATCATATCCCCTCTCAAGCGCTTCTTCTCCGGAGAATAAGTTCAGTGCTCGCAACCTTTCCTCACAACTAATATCCTCCAGATCCTTCTTTAGCTTTGTTGCCCTTCTTTGCTTCCTTCCGGAGGACTGGTGCTCAGAACTAGACGGCTTTCTCCAGGGTCTTGTAGAAGTGGGAGGATTATCATTCATCTCTGGGGTTAACCCCCCTTTTTCATGCATGACACTATCCTGTTTGCTTTGTTAGCAGCAGCTTGGCATTGCATGCCGTTGCTGAGCCTTTCATCTACCAGGATCTCCAGGTCCTTTTCCATGTTAGATTCCCCCAGAGGGTTTCCCCCCAGTGTATAGATTGCGTTCATGCTTGATTCAGGACCATATCGTTACGGTTAGGTCTCTTGGCATCACCTCACTGCTAGGTTACCTGCAACACCATGGTACCCAAGAATTGAGATGGTCATTTCCAAATTGGCCTGTGCGGTCTCCGTTTCCATTCTCATACAGTTTATATCACGTATGTCACATGTCATGGCATTTCACTAATCACTTCAGTTGGCTTACACGTCTTCAGGTTTCTGAGGCCTGGGTTTTCATTTCAATTGGCCTGGTAAGCCGCAGGTAACTTGGCCGTGGCAATTCAGGGGATTGACACGTTGTTAATCCTGCACTACCAGTGTATATCAAGATTTTTGGTCAGATGTGAATTTTAGCTTCTCTTCTGTTAGCGGCCCATGTTGTAATGGACAATCGGGTTTGGGGTGTGGTCTTCATAGTGCCAAGTCTGGGGACCACAGGCGCAACCACAAGCTCTTCTTCCGGATATAGTCTTTACCTTAGGGTCGCCAGGGATGATGGTTTGCTCAGTGAGTGCTGGACAGACCCCCGCTGAGCTGCAGAAGGTTATGGCAGTTTTCTGCACTTGATTTCCTGCTGGTAATTAATCAGCCAAGTGTGCAAATGCATGGGACATCTAGATAAGCAGATCTGAACTATACCTGGAGTAGCATGATGAGTCCCACCTATCTAATCCCTTGAAGATGTGATTGAGAACCCCTCTGGCATTTCATTCACTTGTCTGGGGACCATGCAAGACACTCGGGCATGCAGGCTTGCCTGCCTGCATATTAGTTATCTAGTATCAGACAATATCCTTGGGTTATGATCTCCCGAGTCTGTTCCAGAAATGATTTGCTATCTCTGCAAGCTTGCAACGTTGCCTTGAGGTTCATTTCTCGAGGCAGGGTTTCTTGGTTCTCGGTTGTTGACACTGTTACCCGTATCCCCTGTCTCCGGTTCTTGGAGCAACTAGATTCCATGGCTTTTCCCGATTTACTCTTTTGGGACAAGTTCCTCCGGCCCTGGAACAGCATCACCATGTGCATCCCTGCTGTTGCGCTGTTGTCTTTACTGTTGCTGCAGCCACCTAGGGCTATACAGCTATTGTTTTTATTTATTTATTGGGCCACTTACTGGTTAGCGGGACCATGGCCGGACATGTTTTGCACAGATATCGGCTTTGTTTGAGATTACCCTACAGTGTCGACAGCACAGGTGTGGGGTCACTTATGGACAGGTTAGACCAAGTTTCGCCATGGACAGCCAGGCTACCTCTGACATCATTGTCTAGGTAGGTCCCGCTCTTTACTCATCATGGCTTTCATACTCAGGGTCTTTTGGCTGTCTCTCCAGTTCATTCCAGCTGCCCCACAGGTTTGTTAATTGGCATACGGCATGCAGCTGCGGACGCTCTTCATCCCATTTTAGTTATCCGTTGTTTTCCAGCAGGTCCCAGATGCCTGGGCCATCCTGTCCCCGTTCTTCTCGCTTCACCATGGTTCATAGACTTGCTGGGTTGTCGTGGTAGAGTTTTTTGGCGACAGATCATTTTCCGCCAACACGGTGAAGTCTGGTGCACACGGCTTGGAATACTTTCAGACTTGGCAAACACGGTACCCTAGGCCTGGCTGTTACAAAATTCAATACCTTCTGGCTTTGTGGCCTACTGCTACTCACGACTTTGACTGTCCTGCAACTCCGTTGTGGCATACTTGGCAGGAATCTAAGTATTGGTGTCCTTACGGCACTCCGATAGGCTAATTTATTCTCGGCACATTTCAGTAGGGCCATTTTCAAAGACATCCAGTTTGGGTGACCCTCCTACCACGGCCTTACCACAGCACTCTTCATCGAACATTATCACACCCTTCTGATGGACTTGCGGTTGGACCCTAAGCCATACTCGGGTCATGCTTCAGGATAGGGGCTGTTTTAGCGGCCTCTTGCCAGCGGGGTTCTCAATCACATCTTCAAGGGATTAGATAGGTGGGACTCATCATGCTACTCCATGTATAGTGCAGATCCGCTCATCTAGATGTCCCATGCATTTGCACACTTGGCTGATTAATCTGTTGTGCAGTTGTTTCAAGTAAACCTCCTTACTCTTTCATCCATGGACCGACACAGACTCTCTATTGACAAAGTGGGTGTTATCCGTTAATTAGGAGTGACTAGGCAGAAAACTTGTAAAAAGTGTTGCATCACACCTTCTACAGTACCGCTCAGGGGGCGGATCCTCCGGGTATATCACCCCAGTCTGCATCTCACAGAACAGTTTTTTTCTGTCTAGCACGGAGTAGGACATAGCTCCCTTCGGGCCCATTGGTCCGGGGGAAAAATATATATTTTTTTTGTTTGCTACATTTTTTTGTTTCCTGCGATCTTCGATCAACTGCCGACTGGGTGACAGGCTGGATCCTAGATCCTTGTAGTCTCCCCAGTTTCGGCCATCGAGCGTGTGCTGACCCTAGCTACGCGCTGGGTTTTCCATGACATGCCCGTCGCTCCACGAGTGGCCGGTGAGCCTACGCTCCAGGGCCTGCATCGGACCGCTCAGCTTCGGCTGACCTTACGGCCGAGTTGCAGCAGCCTGGCCGGTGAGCTTACGCTCCAAGGCTTGCATCGGACCGCTCAGCTTCGGCTGACCTTACGGCCGTGTCGCAGCAGCCTGTCCGGCGAGCGTCGTGCTCCAGGGCATACATATGATCGTCCACTTGGGTCCAATCACAGCATGCCTGGCCAACAGTCACCTTCAGTGCGCGGACGATGATCTGTTTGGAATGTCTTCCAGCATGATACATGCAGGATAGGTAAGTAAACTCCCCTGCCTCGGGTGGGTGATTTGGCTGGACATTCCTGAAGAGATCAAGTAAGTGGCTGTGGCCCCTTTCTTTCCTCTCTCCCTGCCTTCCCTCCTCCCTGGGCTTCTAGCTAAAGGTTGCTGGGTGCTGGGGGTCACCTAAGGGGTTCCACTGGAGCGGGGCTGGCTGTAACTAACATTTAAAAGAAATGTCATTTCTGCTTACCTGCGTGTGCTTCCTCCTCCATGCTGTCGGCGGCCATTTTGCGGTGGTCCATGCTGGGTTCGGCCTCTAGTGACTGCCCGGCGGCCATCTTCCTGTGGTTTCTGCACCATTTTTTTGTAGTTCCGCACCCTCTGGCCTCTATCGACTGATCGGCGGCCATATTTGTTATGATCCACGCTGTAGGTATATATTGCCGTTCGGCGGCCATCTTTTTGTGGTCTATGGCTGCTTTGGCCTCTATCGTCGGCTCGGCGGCCATTTTCTTAGAGCCCACATTATCTTCCATACAGACGTTTTGGCGGCCATTTTGCGAGAGTCTCCGGCCTCTAGGGTGCATTACACTGGGCAAAAAATTCACACAAGAAGCGCTGATAAAAGAAGCAGACTGACACAGCAGCAGTGGGACAGCATCACAGGCGCAGCACACGGCAGCATAGCAGTACCGGTCCAGGGTGGTGAGTCCTCTGGGTGATCCAGCATCTCTGCAGCACAGGAGGGTGGCCTATTGATATCTTGCCTAGAGCCCTGTGGGTGTCAGCGTGTGGTCAGCATGGCATCTGAGCCAGATGTCTTCTCCCCTGAAACACCAGATTTAGCAGCTGGTGCCCCTGAGGTGTCTATGGACGCTATGTCGGCAATCCTAGAGGCGTTTGCTGCCAGGGTGGAAGCAGCACACGGGAATACAGGGGGTAGTAAATGCCCCCGTCCCCTGCAATCTTCTGGGGATATTTCTGAGACAGAACCAGGTCCAGCTACGGCTCTTGGCCCAGATTCTGACGCATCAGAGACTGCAGACCGTGACCGTTCGGACAGTGAGGATGACTCCAAGTCCAGGTCAGTACGCGAGACGGCTTTGGTATCTGACCTTATTACTGCAGTGCGGGATACGCTAAAGTTGGAAAATACTGCAGAAGCAGCAAAGACTCCAGTCCCCTTTTGGGTTTCGTAAACCTGCCCGCACTGCTAAGGTGTTCCCTTGTGTGTCCTATTTTGATAAACTCTTATACAAGGAATGGGAGAACCCACTGAGGGTCTTTACAGCCCCAAAGAGGTTTGCGGTACGGTACCCCTTTTAGGAGAGTTTTCTGATGAAATGGACCTCTCCCCCTATAGTGGACCCTCTGGTGTCCAGACTTAATAGAGCTACAACTATTCCAGTAGAAGGGGCTCCTGTTTTCAAGGACCCTGTGGATAAGAAGGCTGAAACACTCGCTCGCTACCTATACTCAGTGGTAGGCTCGGCAGTACGCCCGGCATTGGCAGGGGCCCTAGTGTCTCAGACACTTACTGAATGGGCAAAATTGCTACTCCAGGGGTTAAAGGTGCGACATGCTCCTCCTAATGAGATAACTTTGGCCGACCAGTTGGTCCAGGGCCTTAAGTTTGTCTGTGAGTCAGACATGGATACTATTCCCCTGCTGTCAAAAGCTTTGGTTTATGCAGTAGCAATACGCCACCTAATCTGGCTAAAGGGGTGGTCTGCAGACCAGACTTCCAAGAAAGCCCTGTTAGATCTGCCTTTTAAGGGCAACAGACTTTTTGGGGCTTCTCTGGATGACATCATCAAGGATGCCACAGGAGGTAAAAGCACTTTGCTTCCCCAAACTAGCAAGGGTAAGGGGCCACGCCAAGGGCAAGGGCCCTCCTTTATTGCACGCAAGCGTTTTTTTCGTCCCCTTAGGGTGACAGGGAAAAGACCCCAGGCCGACAAGGCGCCTGCCCAAGGACAAAAGCGTCCTTGGTCCCGCAGACCCAACAAGCCTGCAGACAAATCTGCGTCCGCATGAAGGTCCGCCCCCACCCAGGTGGGGGGGAAGTCTTCGCAAATTCGTGACTCAGTGGACAGCTCTAGTCTCCGACAGGTGGGTTTGCGAAGTAATCTCCTCAGGCTACGAGATAGAATTTCTCTCTTGTCCACCAGACAGATTCGTCGCCTCCAATCTCCAGCTACTACCGACCCGTCGGGAGGCCCTGTATGGGGCGGTCCAGGATCTACTGGAACGCGGGGTAGTTATTCCAGTTCCAGAACAGGAACGGGGTCAGGGTTTTTACTCAAATCTGTTCATTGTGCCAGAGAAGGAGGGGGTTCATCCAATCTTGGATCTCAGAGCCCTCAATTGCTTTGTGAAGGTACAAAGATTTTGGATGGAGTCGGTTCGATCTGTAGTCACGGCTCTCCATCCGGGGGACTTTCTGGCCTCCTTGGACATCAAGGACGCATACCTGCATGTCCCCATATACTCCAGACACCAGAGGTTTCTGCAATTTGCTATCGGGAAGAACCACTACCAGTTTGTGGCCCTCCCGTTTGGCCTTGCCTCAGCACCCAGGACGTTCACCAAGGTGCTCGCTCCGATTCTGGCACTTCGAAGACAGCGGGGTATCGCTGTCATGGGCTACTTGGACAACCTTCTACTGAAGGCCCCTTCAAGCTCAGAATTAGAAGTAAGCGTGTCTATTACCTGTCAGACTCTTCGAGACTGTGGTTGGATACTAAACACGCAAAAGTCAGTATTGGTGCCCACTCAACGCCTAGTGTACCTGGGGTTGATTCTAGATCCCGCAGAGGCAACAGGTATTCCTCCCTGTGGAGAAGTTGCAGACCCTCCGGGCTGCAGTACGGCAGCTGAGTTCCAGGAATTGGTCGTCGTTTTTTGCATGCGAGTGTTGGGCCTCATGGTAGCCTCCTTCGAGTTGGTCCCATATGCTCAATACCACACTCGAGTGTTACAGAAGGAAGTTCTGTCCAGATGGAACAGATGCCCTTTATCTCTGGATTATCAAATCCGAGTGAGCCACCTTGTCAGGAGATCCCTGGTATGGTGGCTGACAGCACCGGCTCTTCTGGCCAGGAAGTAATTTCTTCCGGTTTACTGGATAGTGATCACGACGGACGCCAGCCTTACAGGTTGGGGGGGGTCTGGGGTGTTCAGTCGGCACAAGGTGGCTGGACCCCAGAGGAAGCCCTCCTGCCGATCAATGTCCTGGAAATCCAGGCGATCAGGCTGTGCCTCTTCAAATGGTCTTAGAGGCTACAAGGGCGTCCAGTCAGACAACGCCACAGCAGTGACATATGTCAATCATCAAGGAGGAACAAGAAGCTCAGCTGCAGCATCGGAGGTTGCTCGCATCCTGAAGTGGGCAGAGAGGAGCGTACCGGCACTGTCGGCCGTGTACATTCCGGGTGTGGAAAACTGGCAAGCGGACTACCTGAGCTGCCAGATGCTGGACCAGGGATAATGGTCCTTACACCCAGAGGTATTCCAACTCCTCTGCCAAAGATGGGGAACACCAGACGTAGATCTTCTGGCTTCCCAACTCAATCGGAAGGTATTGAGGTTTGTGGCCTGGTCAAGAGACCCATGGGCAGACGCAACGGACGCGTTGGTGGCATCGTGGGGTCAGTATCGGCTAATCTATGCCTTCCCTCCCTTAAGGCTTCTTCCTCTTCTGCTCCGCAGAGTGGAGGCAGAGGGAATTCCAATGATCCTAATCGCTCCAGATTGGCCTCAGCGTCCTTGGTACGCTGATCTAGTACGTCTGGTAGCAGACGTCCCCTGGCGCCTACCACTACGGAAGGACCTGCTATCGCAAGGTCCCATACTCCATCCTGCTTTACAGTCACTGGCTTTAACGGCATGGCTGTTGAGAACCAGGTACTGAGAGACCGGGGCCTATGAGATTCAGTAATCTCTACTATGAGAAGTGCTCGGAAACCGTCCTCTAGGAGGGTTTATCACCGCACTTGGAAGGCCTGCATCCGCGTACTTATTTGGTTTCCAGAATCCTGCTGTCTTTACAGCATGGGGTGGACCAAAGGCTTGCCTCAAGTACGATTAAGGGACAGATATCTGCCCTTGCTGTCTTTTTTCAGCGACCCCTGGCGACTCACTCTCTCGTGAGTACATTTGTGCAGGGGGTTCGACATGTGGCCCCTCCGGTCCGTCCCCCGCTACCTCCGTGGGACTTGAACCTGGTCCTCTCGGTGCTTCAGAAGGCACCGTTTGAGAATATTAGAGATATTCCCCTGTTGACACTTTCTCAGAAAGTGGTCTTTTTGGTGGCTGTTACATCAGGTAGACGAGTCTCTGAGCTGGCAGCCTTGTCTTGCAAGGCTCCCTATTTGATTTTCCACAAGGATAAGGTGGTGCTGCGGCCGCAGCCTTCCTTTCTTCCGAAAGTCGTTTAGGCTTTTCATCTCAATGAAGACATTGTACTTCCATCCTTGTGTCCTCATCCGTCGAATCCTAAGGAGTTGGCGTTGCATTCCTTGGACGTTGTCCGAGCTTTGAGAGTATACCTATCTGCTACTTCCCTGTTCCGGAAGTCAGACTCACTGTTTGTTTCGGTGTCTGGTCCCAAGAAGGGCCAAGCAGTCTCGTCGGCCACAATCTCTAGGTGGATCTGACAGATAGTAATCCAGGCTTACGCCTTAAAGGGTCAAGCGCCCCCCTTTCCGGTCACGGCACATTCGACCAGGGCAATAGGTGCCTCTTGGGCTTTCCGACATCAAGCGTCTATTTCCCAATTATGTAAAGCGGCGACTTGGTCATCCGCTCACACTTTCACAAAATTCTACAAAGTTGATGCAAGTGCATCTTCGGATGCCTCTTTCGGCCGCAAGGTTTTGCAAGCGGCTGTTTAGAGTTGCAACTCCTCCGTTGGAGGAGTGCTGTTTTGTGTTTGCGGTGAAGTTTATTTTTATGCTGTTACCACCCCTCGTTTTTTCTCTGACACTGCTTTGGGACGTCCCACTTTGTCAATAGAGAGGCTGTGTCGGTCCATGGACGAAAGAGTAAATAGGATTTTTTACTCACCGTACAATCCTTTTCTCTGAGTTCATGGACCGACACAGCACCCACCCCTCCTTTTAAGTTTGTACTGCTTTTTGATGAACTGATCTGTGAGATGCAGACTGGGGTGATATACCCGGAGGGTCCGCTTCCTGTGCGGTACTGTAGAAGGTGTGATGCAACACTTTTTACAAGTTTTCTGCCTAGTCACTCCTAATTAACGGATAATACCCACTTTGTCAATAGAGAGGTTGTGTCGGTCCATGGACTCAGAGAAAAGGATTTTACGGTGAGTAAAAAAAATCCTATTTTTCATGCTCATCCTACTGGCTTATTTTTCCCCCCTTTTAGGCATACTGACCACGGCACACTCCAGGTCACTTTCCTGCGTTCCTCCATTACGTTTCCTTGATTATCTGCAAGAGACTTTGAGTACAAATAAGAAGGCTGGCTGCAGGCCTGCCTGAATTTGTAGGAGGAGGCGTGGCCTTTAAATATCGGCCCCCATTCCCCCTCTTTCTGTCGACACTTCTGTTCCCGTTATCCCACCCACCCATTCCCTTTATTTTTACTTCTTTATTTCCAATTACTTCTTGGGTATGTCCCCTTTTAGGCATACTGACCACCTGACCACGGCACACACCAGGTCACTTTCCCGTATTCCTCCATTACGTTTCCTTGATTATCCGCAAGAGACTCGAGTACAAATAATGTTTAGGAGATCTGGTAACTGCCAACGTATGAGCACACATTTCTAGTGCAGCAATATTTCAAATATGCTCATGTTATTTATGGAGAGGTGTATTTCCCATATACTGGGACCATCAATATCCTTTATACACATAGAAGAAAGAAAATAACTATATACTGTATATACTGTATATACTTATATATATATATATATATATATATATATATATATATATATGTATATATATATATATATATATATATATATATATATATCTCTAAACATAATTATTTGTATTCTTAAATTGGAGGTTCACCCACATTTTAAAGATTTCTTTAACCGTTCCCTGTTAGCATGAATATAAACAAATGCCTAACCTTCTTCTTTTTTTTTTTGGTTGTGTAGTTTTCATAAATCATCTGTCTCCATTCCTACTTCCGTGATTTCTTCCCGCGGGAGAAGGCGTGTCATTTGCTTTCCTATCTGTCGCTGTGTATGCCGGGATTTGTCCTGCAATGTCTCCTGGGAGCAAAGTGTCCTGCTTCCCAGGAGTGAAAGAGTAACGCCTTCCTAGTAAACATCACAATAATTCAATCGTCACGTGACTCGTCTATCCGGTCACGTGACGAGGGCGGATATAATTCCGCCATTTTAAATAAGGGCACGCAGGTGTAGTCTAGACCATTTAGCATGTCCTCATGCTAGATGGAGAAAAATACATTACCTGCACAGCTGAATGTCCGCAGAGTGTTGTGAGCCATCCCTGCTGTTAATTTATTTATGAATGGCATCACAACAGGGCGTGTACTTTTAATGTTGATGCCCGGGACAACCAGGAAGTGTTGACGGCGCTGCTCGCCGTCAACACTGCGCATGCGCGAGATACAGCGGTGAATGTCGGGAGACGCGCATTCACCGCTACCCGGAAGACTATGCTTGTGGGCTTCAAGATGCCCACAAGCAAAATGGCAAATACAGGAAGCATTTTTATAAAGATTAATTTATTACGGAAATGGACGGGGGATGTTTAGCAGCGCTGGACAAGTGAGTACTACACATTGATAAGTAGTAGCATTGAATGCACTTAAAAAAAAATAAAAAAAAATGTATGGACCGTGGAACCTCCGCTTTAAAACCCCTTCTCACCGAGTGTACGCATATATGCAGCCTCATCTTTAGGGGGTTATACCAGGATGGTGGGGCATCATCTCGGTACTGTTTTTTAGAGCGGGCGATCGGCTCTTCAGGGATAACAACCGATGTGGCTAAAAGCCGCTTGGCTGTTATACCGGAGGAGCGAGAGGGGGACGTCCCCCCTCCCGCCACCTTCCACCACTCTTTCCGGGCCTTCCGTCCCACTGGGAGACCCAATCCACGATCCGGCACTTCCACTGGCTAGAGAGAGATGGCAGAAAGCCGGAAACGGCTTTGTTCCAGTCTTCTCTCTGTAAACACGGAAGTGACGTCACAACGTCACTTCTGGTTTACTCGGCTGCCAATGGCGCTGCTTTTGAAAAAAAAGTGACAGTATTCAGAATCACCGTTTTTGGTGATCTGAATACTTTGAAGTGTAAAAGAGGGATTTGGGGTCTTTTAGACCCCCACTCTCTCCATAAAGAGTACCTGTCACCACCTATTACTGTCACAAGGGATGTTTACATTCCTTGTGACAGCAATAAAAGTGATCACATTTTTTTTATTTTTTTTTTAAGTAACAAAAAATAAATAAAATAAATTAGAAAAATAAATAACAATTTAAAGCGCCCCCGTCCCTGCGAGTTCGCGCAGCAAAGAAAACACACACATAAGTTGCGCCTGCATATGTAAACGATGTTCAAATCACACATGTGAGGTATTACCACGATCGTCGGAGCGAGAGCAATAATTCTAGGAGTAGACCTCCTCTGTAACGCTAACCTGGTAACCGTCATTTTTTTTAAAGATTTTTAGGTACTGTAGTTTGTCGCCATTCCACGAGTGTGCGCAATTTCGAAGCATGACATGTTGGGTGTCTATTTACTCGGCGTGACATCTTCTTTCACGTTATACAAAAAAATTGGGCTAACTTTACTGTTTCGTTTTTTTTAAATAATGAAACTGTTTTTTTTTTTTCATAAAAAAATTGCATTTGAAAGACCGCTGCGCAAATACAGAATGACATAAAATATTGCAACAATCGCCATTTTATTCTCTTAATTCTGTGCTAAATATATATATATATATATATATATATATATATATATATATATATATATGTATAATGTTTGGGGTTCTAAGTAATTTTCTAGCAAAAAATACATATTTTAACTTGCAAGCAACAAATGTCAGAAATAGACGTAGTCATGAAAGGGTTAAACTACTTATACCTATATGGTAATTCTAATAAGGTTGATAAATCATTCTCAGTCTATAATGGGATTGTCACTACACCAGCAGACAATACGATTGTTACCGAACTTTTAACCACTTAAGCCCCGGACCATTTTGCTGGCCAAAGACCAGGCCAATTTTTGCGATTCGGCACTGCGTCGTTTTAACTGACAATTGCGTGGTCGTGTGACGTGGCTCCCAAACAAAATTTACGTCCTTTTTTTTCCACAAATAGAACTTTCTTTTGGTGGCATTTGATCACCTCTGCATTTTTTATTTTTTGCGCTATAAACAAAAATATAGCGACAATTTTGAAAAAATAAAAAACATTTTATTTTTTGCTATAATAAATATCCCCAAAAAATATATAAAAAAAAAACAAAACATTTTTTTTCCTCATAGATTTTGTCCAATCAAAGGCGAAACACCAGAACAAGTTGGCACCACATCCCAGAAAGATATATTCAAAAAAATGGGGAGGGAGAGGGTGATGGGATTTTGACGATGCAAACAGTAACATATTGATGAGAAGGAGATTGTTATTCATAAAAAATGTTACAATTTATTAGACAGATTCATAAAACACTGATCCTGAAATGTCATAAAAGACACATTGAATAGAACCAAGGTGGTTGTAATACAGTTGGAAGGTGGTCACAGTATACAGGTCATTGTTCAAGTAGATAGCGGAGAGCCGTCACATTAACCCGACATGTTTTGCTTATGTAGCTTCTTCAAGGGTAGTGCGATAGTGCTCGATACTAACAATAACAACTGTGTAGACAGAAAAACAGTTGTAGTAAATATAAATATTAATCAGTATTTTCAAAATTGTTAACAGTACATGAACAAAAAAAGAAAAAGAAAGTTATTATATCAAAGTATTTAATTATTTAAAGGAAGGGTCAAAAAACTCCATGCTCAAATATAAGGACTAGAAACTTACCCCGCTGTGAAAAACCGGCCAGTGGAACCACCGATAGGATCCCAGAATCAGACAAAAGTCCCCCAAGGGGCTTTGGGACTGTCCCTGTTGGTCACACAGCTGAGTGATAAAATGGAAATAATTAAAATACAAAAAAATTGTATGAAAAAATGATAAACAAAAAATGAAAAAAATATACAAAATAAAAAAAATTGAAAAATACAGAAAATATGCTAAGAAGTAGAATGATAAATTGTATGTGATACATACATGAATGTACCACTTACTTAAAACCAGTAGAGAAATGGTTTGAAGAGGGAGGGATCTGAGTTTAGACACGAGCTGAGCATATCATACAGACAGCAAAAGGTCTGAAGCTACAAAAAATATATAGGAATATATAAATAAAAATAAGTAAGAAAGATAAGTGAGAAAATAAAGGAGAAAAAACTGAAATTAAAATAATGTAAAATGAAAAATACAAGATAAAAAAAAAAAAAAAAAAAAAAAAGAGAAAAGGGGAAAATATAAGGAAAAGGTCCCTACGGGCTAAACTGTAGAGCAGATGGTTCCTAATATTGTCGTAAAGGGAAGCTAGATCAGGACATATTTAGAAGCAATTGTAGCTTGACAGGGAACACATAGTTTAAATGCCATGTTGCTTTACAGATACAGGTGAATTGCAGTGAACTGCAAATCTGTAAGAGCAAGCGTTTGTCTAAGGAAATGAATTCTAAATGAATATTAAAGAGTATAAGTACTAAAAATAGGTTATAAATGGGGACTGGCAATAACTGTGTAAGATGTGGGCAACAATAGCAGGAAAACAAAAGATTTGTAAGTATAGGTATAAATAGATCCAGGTTAGATGGAGGCAAAGTCCAAAACCGAAATCAAATGATTCCAGTAAAGGAAGCAAGAAACAAGACAATTACCTTCAGCATACAAGCAATAGCTCACGTCCCCCTGCTCCATGCGGATGTAACGCTGGTGGAGCAGGTTAAATAGTGTCCTCCATCAGACCCGGCGTCTGACGTCACAGGGTGCGAAGTGGGCAGCTGGATGTCACGGCACAGACTCCACTGTCCTCTGGTGGCGGAAAAACGACAGACCCCAGACTGCCTCGCGGCGGGGGGGTGGAAGGGGGAACCCGTGTGACGGCGCCAATGTAAAGGCAGGCTCAACCAGGTCCCGCCTTGCAACCCAGCCACGCCAATCGGGGATAGCAGGAGGAAATAGGGATGGATTCATTTGCCAGATACTAGAAGTGGCCGTGAACCAACCGTAGTGGAGCTGCAAATGTGCATCAGAAACGGTGGAGGGAGAGATGACCCTCCACCTTGGGTGCCCATGTAGACCAACGGGGGACCAGTCAGCCAGGGGAATAATGAGCAAGGATGAACGGTGGGAGGCCGCAGAGAGACACAGCGGGGGAATATAGTCGAAGTGGAGCCGGTGATGGTGACCATTTAAAACCGGTGCCACAAAAATACTCTGCAATGGTGTTCGACCAGTCCTTAATAAAACACTAGAAGTAAATATAAAAAAGCCATAAGAGAAATATATTACAATACGATGCATATCATTAAACATTTCAAATATATATGAATTTACGTAATCATGCAGACATATAGATACGTATATCAAATAATTGATTTGGAATGGAGAAACAAACAGGTGATAAAAATAAATACCTAAGGGAAAATAAAAATAAAATAAGAAATAATGAGGGAAGGAAATGGAAAGAGAGAGAGGGGGAGGGAGGGAAGGGCGGAAAAGGAAGAGAAAGAATAGAGGAGAGACAGACCTGTAGATAGATGACAAAGCGCTCACAGGGGAGAGACAAAAAGAGGGAAGGAAATAAAAGGTAGTAGTAAAGCTAGCTATACAGAAATACATATAGTTTTATAGAAATGATCTAAAGCTCAAATTTTCATTAGTTTAGGCTGATATGTATTCTTCTACATATTTTTTGGTAAAAAAAAATAATGCAATAAGTGTATATTGATTGGTTTGTGCACTTTGACACATTTTTGGGACCAATGTAATTTTTACAGCGATCAGTGCTATAAAAATGCATTGATTACTGTGAAAATGACACTGGCAGGGAAGGGGTTAACCACTAGGTGGCGCTGAAGGGGTTAAGTGTGCTTTAGGGAGTGCTTCTAACTGTAGGGGAGATGGGCTACGCGTGTCACGACCCTGATCACCGCTTCCGATTACATTAAGCTTTGATCACTGTCCTGTCACTAGGAAGACTGGGAAAATGCTTGTTTACATAAGCATTTCCCCCTTCTTCCTCACCGTGACACGATCGCGGGTATACCTGCAGACATCGAGTTTGCGGGACCCGCAGTCGGAGTCACTGAGCTCACGGCGGGCGCCCACAATGCCGCTTCTTAAGGGGACACATATATATATATATATATATATATATATATATATACATCCTTTTGCCTGTCCGTGCCATGCCGCAGACGTATATCTGCGTGCGGCGGTCAGCAAGCAGTTAAGGTGATATGATATCTTAGGTCATAGTCATACTATCATATACTTGTTATGTATAAGGAAACAGTGATGTTCCTATTGCTATACTTCCAACAACACTTGAATAACCTGCTCTGTTGTTCATAGTTGTCTCATCATGTTATGAACTATGGAGGTTGCACACAGATAAACATATAAGTCCTTCAGTCTTGTAAACATGGACTAATGGTTGTATTTACATTCTGTTTTGACATACTGTATTTTTTGCCTTGGAAGGTTAGTTAGTATTTACTGGTTTACTGAGATCGAACAAATTCTATTTTGTGACAATAAAAATACGGTAGTCTTATCTCTGGCTTCAGGTGGGCGGAAGTAATACAACTCTAATCAGTTCTGTAAATACTTTGTTTGCAAAACCCCAGCAATTTCAGTGAGAAACACAGAATGTCTTAGGTTGAGATGACCTTTTAATATTTTGGCCTATCCAAAAGTTTAGATCAGTCTGCATTAAATCCAGAAACCCTATGTCATATTTTTAATTATTTCACCAATGCTCTGACAGGGGCAACCCCAACCAAACAGCACAAGATATCACAATACAAACTGAAGCCAAGAAACCTTATTAACCAATAAACATATTACAAATAACAAAATTAGTCAGTCCATGGGTGCCATGATCAATTCACACACCCTGAAATCCCAAGAGTGCATTTGCAATCATCAGATACACGACATAGTTAGCCATAAACGGGGACAATTGGGAAGCAAAGTTCAAGGCACTATTGTGAGCAAACTCCGCCCGCGGGAAGAGGTCTGACCAGTTATTATGCTGGTCAGAAATATAGCAAGGTAGGAATTGCTCCAAGGACTGATTGGCTTGTTCTGCAGCTCCATTAGACTGCGGGTGATATGCAGAGGAGAAAGAAAGCTGAATTCCCAGCTGTGCACAAAAGGCTCGCCAGAACCGGGACACAAACTGACTACCCCTGTCCGAGACAATCACCTTGGGTAGCCCATGCAAGAAAAAGATCTCCCAAGCAAAAATGGAAGCCAGTTCCTTAGAAGTGGGCAACTTCTTTTTTTTTTTTTTAATAAGTTTTTATTGGGAAATAAAAGACAATTGTACAAGAAAATTATCAATCGGTTACACACAATGGTTCGCATAGAGAAAGATTTAGCGAGTTGTAAAGATCAAAGAGAACGTCGACAAAAGATAAAATTTGACACTCGAAGATTGACATTGAGGGGTAGTAGAAAGTTGCATAGACACTAATCTCACCTAGTGAGAATGTATAAAGTCATCCTAGATTAATACCAAAATAGTTACCAATTACTGATATATGTCCGGGAGATACATACTGGATGGATCTTTCTACATGCCCCTATCATTAAAGTAGGAAATAGGGGAAGGAACACAACAGAAAATAATAAGTAGAATGGGGGGGGGGGGAGAGTCCAGAAATAGTGGCTGGCTATTTGTTCCAAAAACATGGGGGATTTCAAGAGCAAAAAGTCATGGTAGGACCCAGAGGGAAACAGAGATTGAGTTTTGCCAAGGAAGTTCTTCTTATGGTCCTTTTGGGATCGGGTCATCATAGGAGAAGGAAAGTTGGTCCAGAGCCGCCTGATCAGCTGATGAAAGGGTTGAAGTGATGAAGGATCACCATCTACCGAGAAAGCGATCTCTAGACCTGGGTTCTTTGAAGTCCGTGAGAAAACTTTCTTTATAGAAAAGAGTAAGGCATTCCTTCTCGAGTTGGGTGAGCGACGGGCTTTGAGGAGAGATCCAGTGCCTAAGAATGAGTCTCCTAGCGATGAGAAGGCAAAGCAAAATCCAATCCTTAGAGGAAGAATGATTGGTGGACCCAGAGGAGGTTGATGCAGCAGGGGACAGAGACCAGGGCAGCAGTAGAGGGTCCCAATACCCGAATATTAGGAGTAAAGTAAAGGATAAGACTTGATCCCAACATGAGGAAATGTAGGAGCAGGACCAAAACCTGTGAGAGAGAGGAGGTTTAGGTATCTTGCATAAAGGACATGAGGCACCATCCTTATTGGATTTGGGGGAAAGGAATGGGATGTAGGCCCGGTTTGCGATCTTGAGTGGGGTTTCTCTGCAAATTTCGTTGGGTGTCAGTTGAAGAGTTTTTTGCAGCCCAGCCAGGATCTTGTTCGTTATGTAGGGATCTGGGAAGTCGGGCAACTTCTTAAGTGGAATACAATGAGACATTTTCGAGAACAGGTAACCACCATAAGGATAACTGTGTTGCCCTGGGAAGTGGGTAATTCCACAATGAAATCCATAGACAGATGGGTTGAGGGCCTTTCTCCATTGGGTATGGGTTGTAGGGGGCCCACTGGAAGGTGTTGTGGAGTCTTACTCTGAGCACACACGGAACATGAAGCTATGAAGGTGGTTACATCAGCACATAGACTAGGCTACCAGAATTGTTGGGAAATGGCCCAAAGGAGTTGAATCTTCCCAGGAGGGCAGCAGCCTTGGGAGAATGGTAGGTCTGGAGCACAAGGTTTCTCAGAAGCAGCATGTACCTGAGTAGCAAGAATTTTGGCACCCAAAGGGGAAGTGAGATTGGTGCGAACCGTAGCCAGAATACGATCAGGAGGAATCACAGGAACCAGAACCGACTCCATCTTGGAAGTGGAAGAAAATTGTTGTGACAAAGCGTCAGCCCTTACATTCTTAGTACCAGGCAAGAATGAGACAATGTAATTAAAACTTGACAAGAAAAGAGCCCATCACGCCCTTCCATGAGAGAGGCGTTTAGCCTCAGACAATTCTTTCAGGGCTAAAATGATCGCCAACAGCTCTCTGTCACCAGTCTCGTAATTGCACTCAGCAGGTGACAATTTCTTGGAAAAGTAGCGACATGGATGCATGACACTCTGAGCTAGGACGTTGAGACAGAAGGGCGCCAACTCCAGTCTCGGAAGCATCAACTTCAAGGATAAAAGGCAACATAGGATCTGGATGTGTCAACACAGGAGCAGAAACAAAAGGCAGCCTTGAGACTCTCAAAGGCTTTAATGGATTCTGGAGACCAACTCTGTGGGTTACCGTCCTTTCTGGTCATATCAGTCAGGGGCTTGACCAGAGACGAGAAGTTACAAATAAACTTCCGATAATAGTTGGCAAAACCAAGAAAATGCTGCAGAGGACATAAGCCCATGGGTCGAGGCCACTGTAGGACTGTTTCTCTGGGTCCATCGAAAAACCAGCAGTGGAAATCACATAACCCAGGAATTTAACCTGTTTACAATGGAATTCACACTTCTCCAATTTACAATAGAGATTGTTCTCTCTTAGTTTCTGAAGCACACAACAGACATCTGTGTGGTGGCTCTCCAGGGACTTGGAAAATATGAGGATATCGTCGAGATAAAACACCACACATAACTGCAACAAATCTTGGAGGACATTGTTAATAAACTCCTGGAAAACTGCCGGAGCGTTACAAATGCCAAAAGGCATTACGAGGTACTCATAATTACCTGTTCTGGTATTAAACACAGTTTTCCACTTGTCACCCTCCTTAATCCTCACGAGATTGTATGCCCCTCTCAAATCAAGCTTTGTGAAAACCGTTGCTCCCTTGAGGCGGTCAAATAACTCTGTGATCAACGGGATCAGATAGGCTTTCTTAATGGTGAGATGATTGTGACCCCTATAATCAATGCAAGGTCTCAGTTCACCACTCCTCCAAGACCGACAAAGGGTAAACCCGGCCACGAGGGGGTATGGCACCAGGTTGAATGTCAATTGCACAATCATACAACCGGTGTGGAGGCAAAGTACCGGCTTGGCCTTTGTCGAAGACTTCACTAAAATTGCGGTACTCCTCAGGCAGGGAGGAGAGTGAAGAGGTGCACAGGACCTTGGCTACCTTCTGGAAGCATCTCTGACTGCATTGTGGTGACCAGGAGAGAACCTCAGCACGGAGCCAATCAAAAGAAGGGTTGTGCCTCTGTAACCAAGAATAACCAATAACCAGCGGAAACTTAGGTGAGAAAATAACTTGGAATTGGATTATCTCATGGTGAAGAGCCCCTACGGCCATGGACAGCGGAACAGTCTCATGAGTCACATGGGCAGGCTGTAGAAGTCTCCCGTCAAGAGCCTCAATGGCAAGTGGAGTGTCACGCAGCTGCAGCGGAATCGAGTGCTTCGATACAAAGGCAGCATCAAAGAACAGCCCTGCCGCTCCAGGGTTGATTAGAGCCTTGATCTCGATGGACGACTCCGCCCAAGAAAGGGTAACCAAAACCTTGGGTTTATTCTTCTGGATAACTGTAGACAAAACAACGCCACCTAAGGTCTGTCCGTGACAGGACCTCAAGTTTCGGGCGTTCCCTTGACAGGTAGGACAAGACTTCAAAAAGTGACCTGCCTGGCCACAAAGACACAATCTCTCCCTCCTAAGGGGCGCTCTCATCCGCATAGAGACGCGAGCAGCCCAGGTGCATAGGTTCACCTTCACTGACCGACTCGGTACCAGGAGGCAAGGGAGGCAAGGGTGGGACTGCAAAGCTTGGAGACAAATGTACAGGAGGCTTCCGCGAACGCTCCTTAAAAGAGACTTTCTCTGAGTGTGGAGTCAATGAGGATGGCAAATGAGATCAACTTCTCCAGCTCGGTGGCTATATCTCGGGCTGCTATCTCATCCTTGATGGTATCCGAGAGACCATGAGAAAAAGCAGCCACAAGGGCCTCATTGTTCCATGCAACCTCTGCTGCCAGAGTACGGAATTCAATGGCCTAATCGGCAACAGTTTTTGTACTCTGTTTGATGGACATGAGGCACTTGGCAGCAGAAGTGGAGCATGCGGGAACGTCAAATACCATTTTAAAAGAAGCCACAAACTCTGGGTAACTTAAGACATGAGGTTTTTGCATCTCCCATAGAGGGTTTGCTCAGGCCAAGGCTCTCTCAGAAAGCAAAGATTTCACAAAACCTACTTTGCTTCTGTCCGTGGGAAACGTCTGGGGCAGCATCTCAAAATATATCTTAACCTGGTTGAGAAACCCTCTGCATTGGACTGGATCGCCCCCAAATCGCTGGGGAAGCGGAGCAGAACCAGACATACCTCTTATAGAGGTAATGCTCGAGGCGGGTGCCTGCACAGAGACTGGGGCAACAGCAGGGTCGGCCTGCAACACAGGTTCTACCGGAGCTGCCACAGTGGGAGATTCCAGACGAGCCGTGCGACTCAGGAGCGTCTGTAACGCTATGGCAAACTGATCCATGCGGTGATCCAGGTCATCCAATCTGGAAAAAATATTACCAACATGTGGATTGACTGCATCTGAATTCAGTGCCTTTGCCTACTCTCAGAAACCATGAATCAGAACGAGACAGAAGTACAGTTAAATCACAGTTGTTTAATAATAACAATAAAAAGATAAACAGAGTAAGCGTAGTCAAAACATAGCCAGAGTTCAGGAACCGGAGCGGAGAGTCAGCCAAGCCAAATGTCATAGAGCCAGAGGTAAACGTAGTAGAACAGCAAGCAGGATCTAGAGCCAGAAGGAACGTCAGCCAAGCAAGTCTTCAACAGGAACGCATGAGATTGTCTCTGTGATGGTGACCAAGGTGAAGGCAGAGAACAACTGAGCTGGACGGCTTAAGTAGGCAGGACTGACGAACAGGATATCATCAACAGGCGAGTCACTGTGGAGAGATAGGAGCTGGCAATTAGCCGACAGCTGAGTGGCCAGCTCAGAGAAGGAAGGGCTGGGCCCAGCCCTGACAGCCGTTCTGGAATGCTCTGCAGTTACATCACTGTCTTTTCTCACTAAAGTCTCCGGAGAGGTTCCGTCGACAATTATCGCCATTTGAAGAGTGCTGCTCGAACGATGGGACCTTGACGCAAACACTCTCAAGGATGTATGGTCTACTGATTACCCCTCCGGAACAACCATATCCATCTTGGATAGAGAGATGGGAGAGAGAGATGAACTGTAAGTTCACAACTAGTCAAAGACAAAACATGATTAGACTCTCGCTGAAATCATCTATCTGTACTAAGATCCAGAAGACTAACTACAAAATATTGACACAGTGGTACCATACTCCACAGTTACTGCATACATTTTACCCTGAAATGCCAGATCGCTGTTGGAGATGTCTGGAGGAGGGAGGTACAATGCTACACATTTTTTGGTCTTGTCTAAAGATAATACCATATTGGGGGGGAAGTACGGAACATTCAAAAATTCACTGATTATAGGATACCTGAGGATCCAGCTTTTTCCCTATTACATGTTACGACTATCCCAGTTAAAAAAATATGAAAAATCTATTTTACGACATTTAGTAAATGCTGCTAAAGCATGTATCCCTCTTAGGTGGAAAAACACGCTACCTTCTACTGTCGGATGCTGGCTTCAGAAGGTGGAAGAGATCAATAAGATGGAAGATCTCTCACTTTCAGCACAAAACAAGCAAGAAAAGTACTCTGAGTTATGGAGATGGTGGAATATGTTTATCCTCTCTGAAGAAGGTTTGACCTTGCTTTACTCAAGATTGTCAGGCATAGGGGATAGGTATTATAACTAGATACCTGACAATTAGCTATTGATTATCTATCCAGGGCTCCTCCCTATCTCCTTCCCTTTTCCCTCCCCTTCCCCCCTCCCCCTTTTTTTTGTTTTTTTTTGTTTTAGTTTTTGTAATTCTGAAAATGGAAAACAGATAGGGCGACCCCGGTTATAGGGACTCTGGGTGTTCCCTGTGGTAGCTGAAATAAAGGGATTTTTATAACGGCTTACCTGTAAAATCCTTTTCTTGGAGTACATCACGGGACACAGAGCGACTTAGTCATTACTAATGGGTTATATAGTTTACCTTCAGGTGCTGGCACTGGCAACTTCCAAACCGGAAGTACCCTCCCCTATATAAGCCCCTCCCATCCGGGAGCACCTCAGTTTTGTAGCAAAGCAATAAGTGTCCCAAAAAGAGGGGTGGGAGCTCTGTGTCCCGTGATGTACTCCAAGAAAAGGATTTTACAGGTAAGCTGTTATAAAAATCCCTTTTTCTTTTTCGTACATCACGGGACACAGAGCGACTTAGTCATTACTAATGGGACGTCCCAAAGCAATGCCAAATGAGGGGAGGGATACATAAGCTGGGCGCCATCAGGCATGAGGATCTTTTGCGGCCTGCAACACACTGCGCCCAAAGGCGACATCCTCCTGACTTCTAACGTCTACCTGGTAGAATCTAGTAAACGTGTGTACTGAAGACCATGTTGCGGCCTTACAGACTTGAGCCAGGGAGGCCTGGTGATGCACTGCCCATGAAGTTCCAACTGCTCTTGTGGAGTGCGCCCTAACTTTGAACGGAGGCGGTCTCTTTCTCAAGCCATAGGCTTGTATTATGACCTGTCGAACCCACTTGGCTAAAGTAGATTTTGATGCTGCCTGACCCTTTCTAGGGCCTTCCGGCAGAATAAACAAAGTATCCGTTCTGCGAATCTGAGCAGTGGCTTTTAGATAAGCTTTAACTGCTCTTACTACATCCAAAGAATGTAATAACTTTTCCTCTACCGAGCTAGGTTTGGGGAAAAAAGAAGGAAGAACCACATCTTGGTTCAAATGAAACCTCGATACCACCTTAGGAAGGAAGGCTGGGTGAGGACGTAATACTACTCTGTCCTTATGGACAACCAGATATGGCTCCTTACAGGACAAGGCGGCTAATCCCGATACTCTTTTAGCCGAACAAATGGCTACTAAGAAAATCAATTTCCTGGTGAGAAGAACCAAGGAAATGTGTTGCAATGGTTCAAACGGTTGTTTCTGTAGAACCGACAGAACCAGGTTTAAGTCCCATGGACATATGGGAATACTAACCGGAGGGCTAATACGCATCACTCCTTGTATGAAAGCTTTGACTAGTGAATGCGAAGCCAAGGGCCTTTGAAAAAATATTGACAAGGCCGAAATCTGACCCTTGATAGTACTCAAGGGCAGCTTCCTATCTACAGCCCACTGTAGGAAGTCCAAAATCCTACCTATCACGTACTTACGTGGATGCCATTTCTTGGCCTCACACCACGTAATGTACGCCTTCCAGATCCTATAATAGATCTGCCTGGATACCGGCTTCCTGGCATTGATCATGGTAGATACCACAGAATTAGAGAGCCCTCTCTTTTTCAGAATGTGGGCTTCAATAGCCAGGCCGTCAAACCTAGGGCTGGTAAGGAAGGGTGGTATATCGGTCCTTGCGACAGCAGGTCCGGACGATGTGGGAGGGTCCAAGGACTCCTCACTGACATTTTTACAATCTCCGCGTACCATGCCCTTCGGGGCCACGCTGGAGCCACCAGAATCACTGGTTTCTTTTCTACCCTGATTCTGCGGATTAATCGCGGTAACAATTGTGGCGGTGGGAATGCATATATCAGCTTGAACTGATCCCAAGGGAACACTAGGGCATCCGAGCCGCAAGCTAGGGGATCCCTTGTGCGAGACACAAATCTGTCCACCTTTGCGTTGAATCTGGATGCTAGCAGATCTACATCCGGTGTTCCCCACCGCTGGCATATTGCCTGGAAAACCTCGGGGTGAAGAGACCATTCCCCCGGGCATAATTGTTGGCGACTTAAAAAGTCCGCTCTCCAATTTTCCACTCCTGGGATGAAAACCGCGGATATGGCTGGGACATATCTTTCTGCCCATTCCAGGATGCAATTTGCTTCCCTCTGGGCTGCACGACTCCTGGTGCCACCCTGGTGATTGATATATGCCACTGCTGTGGCATTGTCTGATTGAATTCTGACAGGGGACCCTTGGAGTTTGGATGTCCATGCTACTAGGGCATACCGGGCTGCTCGTATCTCTAAGAGATTGATGGGCAGGGCCTTTTCTGCTTCTGACCACTTGCCCTGGAGAGACCATTGCTCCAGTACTGCCCCCCAGCCTATGAGGCTGGCATCTGTAGTGACCACCTTCCAAGAAACCGGACTGAAGGGTTTCCCTTTTTCCAGATTCTGGGGCACCAACCACCAATGGAGGCTCTTGCGAACGGAAGGGGACAGGGACATTGGTAAGTCTAAAGCCTGAACTTTTTTGTTCCAGGCTGACAGTATGGCCCTTTGAAAATTCCTTGAATGGAATTGACCGTAGGGTACTGCTTCGAATGAAGCCACCATTTTTCCCAGCAGCCTCATGCACAGGCGTATGGATGGTTTTCTTTTTGTACCCACTAAGTGGGTCAAATCTTTTAAAGACGACACCTTCTCTGGAGGTAAGAAAATCTTTCTCTGATTTGAATCCAGCCTTAGCCCTAAGTATTCCAGACTTTTGACTGGTCTTAGAGCTGACTTGTCCCGGTTGATAATCCAACCGTGATATTCCAGATACTTGATTGTCTTGTGAATAGCTACTTCCAGCTTTTCCACTGAGTGGTCTATTAGTAGCAGGTCGTCTAGATATGCCATTATCGTTACACCTTGTGTTCTTAGATTGGCCAATAGTGGGGCCAGAACCTTTGTGAACACTCGTGGTGCTGTGGCCAGACCGAAAGGTAAGGCTCTGAACTGAAAATGGCGCCCTTCGACTGCAAAGCGTAGAAATTTCTGGTGGGCCGGAAAGATGGGAATATGCAGATAAGCATCCCTTATGTCGATCGAGGCTAACCATTCCTGCCCTTGTAGGGCGGTGGCCACCGATCGGATCGACTCCATCCGAAAAGTCCTGATATTTAGGAACTTGTTTAGCCCTTTTAGATTTAATATGGGCCTCACGTCCCCATTTGGTTTGGGGACTGTGAAAAGGTTCAAGTAAAACCCGAATCCGCTTTCTTCCAGGGGAACCTTCATGATTACACCTTGGAGCAATAGTTGTTCTAGTGCCAGAAGGAGGGATACTCTCTTCTGGGGATCTCTTGGCACGTTTGACCTCATAAATTGGGCAGGAGGAGTGCCTTTTAACTCCAGCTTGTATCCCAGACTTACTGCGGAGAGCACCCATCTGTCTCTGATGGTGTCCCGCCAGGTCTCTGTGAACAACTGAAGCCTTTCCCCCACCCGATTGAGTGGGGGCAATGCTTCATGACTTGGGGGGAGGTTTTGTACCTCTCTTGATCCAGGGCTTCTTGTTACCCTGTGATTGTCCCTGATTTCTGCCCCCTGAATTTGACCGCGGAGGCCGTCGGAACTGTTTCACAGCCGATGTGCCCGGGACTGGAGAAGTAGGCCTCTTAAAAGAAGGACTTCTACTTTTGTTCTTAACCGGTAAGAGTGAACTTTTACCGGCAGAAATTTTCTGGATATATTTGTCCAGATCTTCTCCAAATAAGCGTTCTCCATGTTCTAAGATCAGTCGTTGGTAGGCTGTCTTCAACATTGGGTGGATCTCAGTGACTGTGGGGTCTTTTCTTTTTGTTAGAGGGGCCAAGAGTCTTCGGACCAGATCCGTGTTGGTCCCTATTATTAGGGAACTCTTGTAAGCTCCAGGCGGTCGGGGGCATACCACAGCTAAGGTATCGAACACTTCGGCCTTCCCGGCTATGGACGGTTCGGAAGTCAGTTTTATAGGCAGATAGCCATCATAAGGGAAACTCTCTGTCCCAATCCCCCATATCTCCAGCTCTTCAATCTTCTGGATGGGTAGGTGACTTAGATGCTTGTCATAAAAGTCCCGGTACAACAGGGTCACTTGCGCCCCAGTATCCAATATGGCTCTTGTGTAGACTCCCTCCACTCTGACAGGTACTATCGGGGAGGAGGAGCCTAAGTGACGCTCGCATCGGCAGTCTGAGTGAGGAACACAGGAACTACTGAGCTGAGCACACACTGATTATCCCCGAGGTTATGTGAGTGCAGGCCACAGCTGTGACAGGTTGTGTCTTGTAGAGGCTATTGCGCAATGATCTGTTTTCTTTTATGTGTATGGAATTATCCTGGGAATCTGAGCTTTTAAGGAGGAGTCTGGTCTAGGAGCAAGTACTGTTGAAAATCATTATGGTGCAGATGGTGATGGTTTTTGTACTACATTGATCAGTGATCTATATGGACTGGGGACACGCAATATAAAGTGTATTACAGCCCACATTGGAATCCATGCTGTTTTTGGATTAATACACACAGCATCGTGTGGTTCGCAGGGATTTTTATGGTTTATAATTTTTTATTTTCACTGCAGAATATTTTTACTGTAAGAAAATTCACTCTCAGCAGGGAGAGTTGTTTGAACACTGTCACAAGTGCACAATGATCTGGTTGGTGTCCAGCACATCAATATTTGTTTATTTATTCACATGTTAAGGTCACAGGAATTTTTGATTGATTGCAGCTTTCACTATTTGGTTATCTTTTTATTGGATTTATACTATTTTGTTTCATTAGTGCTTTAGTAATTTACCCAACTATCGGGGAGGGACCCACCAGCTTCTCTGGATATCGATTCTAAGGGGTCTCTTTCCTTGGATCTTTGCGTTTCCCTTTTGGACTTTCTTTCTTCCATTTCTCTTTGGACTTAAGTCTCTCTTGGGCCTGGTATGCATTGATCTCCCTCCTTTTTAATGGGTGTAACTACACGCTGAGGGACATTACTCTCTCTCTCTTTGGGATACATTCCCACTGAGGAACCTTGTGTTTCTTCTGAGGGGTCTTGTCCACTCTTTTTATGTGCTTCCCATTCAGTTTGGAGCTCACTGGAGATGATGGGCACCCGGTTGACTCCTTCACCGGGGCCCTCTGAAGTTTTCCGCCAGCTTGCGGTTCTTCCGTTTTTTTTTTTCTTGAGACTGGAACACACTTTGGCCGCATGGCCAACCACTCCGCAGTTGAAACAAGTCATGTCCCCCCAATCTTGTAGGGATGCGGGCGCTGAGGTGTTTGGGAATAGTTCCTTCCTTGGTCCTTCCCTCTCTGGTATCCCTAGATCCTTTTCCATCAGAGAGGTCAGCATCTCCAATACCTGGAACATCTGTGATTTCAAGGTATCCACCTCTGAGTCTCTTTCCAGGGTCATGGCCGTCCTGACCATCACCGGAGGAGGATAAACTGACTCAACTGGTTGGTTCCTCTTCTTCTCCTCCAGCATAGCTTCTTCCTCTCTGACCACTCGGATCAAGTCCGGGTACTCCAGGCTCTTCCCGTCCTGTCTTGTGCGTAGCGCCAATGCGATGGGGTCCAGGGGCTGAGATCCTCTCATCACCTGCTGAACACGGGCCTCATCCACCTTCCGCGGGTCGATCCCCTTCTTCAGTTTCTCTCCTGTCTTTTGGTAGCATCTTGAGGTTGCATATGGCCTCTAGAGCAGGCCCCTTCAAGCTCTCAGCGATTCTCTGCTTCTTTCTGTGGTCTGGGACTTCCCATTCCTCTAAGCTCTGAGTGGCACCGTCTAACCACTCCTCACACCCCTCTTCAACCGAAGGTACAGGTTTCCTTCCAGAGAATATTCTGAGTTTTCTGTATCCCGACATTTGGTAATCTGTAGGGTCTTTCTTACACTGGGCTACAATCTCCCCCAGGACCGCGCACAGTTCTGCGCTGAGGGTGGCCGGTGGTGACCCGGGACTCTCTTTAGACTTCCAGTTTTCTGCTTTTGGGGACTGTGGTGGATATATCTGTGGAGATGATGGTCTAGGTGTCTGAACCCATCCTCCTGGTATGAGTGGCAGCGCATGTATTAAGCTATAGGTCTGATCATCCATTGCTTTTATACTTGGACCCTTGAAATGTTCTGGGATTTCCTTCATCCATGCTATTAGTGCATGGGTCAGTGAGGAATTACTTCTGATATCCATCACCCATACCTTCTGTTGCGGGGACAGTGAGGTTACTAACCGCTTTACCTTGCCAGGTCCCTGGGAGTTCTATGACTACTGCTGCGGCTGAATCTGTGTAGGCCGCCTTGCACCACTGTTCTACTTCCAGTGGGTCCATGCTGGTACTTTTGACACTTGCTGCAACAGGATCCCGGACGAGCCCCCACGTGTAGCGCTACCCCCAGTTAAGAGAGCCGCTGGTTTGATTTCGGCCCCGAGTACAGCTCCACCAACCACCGGCAATCTTGTCAAGTCTCTTATGGCACAGTTAGTCTAGGGATGTTATCTATCACAATCTATACCTGATTATACACACTCCCCAACTTCAGATGAGATATAAGCACTATGTGCAATGACAACACAGTGATAGCAAGTGGTAAGGTATAACGGCTTTACTTTAGGCTAAAAGGCATAGGTTAAAACATAACATATAACTTGCTTACAGAGCCCTGCAGCAATAGGTATAGCATACAGTAATAGCACAGCGCGGTAATCCACCACGCACAGCTATTATTATCTATGCACCCTGTGGCACACTAAACAATATTCTACCCCCTCCCTGGTCAGGCCTGACACAGAATTAACCTCAGTCTTTAGAATAAGGATTTCTTCGCAGTTGAAACTTGAAATGGTGGTGCACGTTCAGGAACAATATTTGTAATCCACAAAGTAGGCAATCACAAGGAACACTATACTGGAGACCCTTTAACTCTGTCCTGCTACCGGTCTCCAGTGGAACAGCAAATAAAGGATCGGTGGGCCAAGGCAGTCTATAGGCCTAAACACAGTACAGCCTATTGAATTGAGCAGGTGCTCGCTCACCACTCCGGACGCGATCCCAGTCCGGGACTTCCACCTGCTGTGTCTCCGCACACAGCGTCTGCAACGGTCGGGTCCCCGATCCAACTGATGTCCGTGGTAAACAAAGTCAGATGCCACCCAGGCTCTGCAGTGGGATGGAGGGCTCTTCGGAAGTTGCGCAAGGCCCCAGGCTTCAGGCCTTCCACTCCAGCAGAGCCGCACAGGAAGACCAGTCAGCAGCCGCGCGGTGTCCCAAAGAGGCCGAGCCCAGCCTCGCCCTTTTCTTATATATCCCCTCCCATGAGTCTCTGCGGTGGCTAAATGCACCCTGGGTGCCGAACGGGGTTCTGGGTAACGTAGTCCCGGGGCCTTAAAAGGAGACCCCGCTACATATATAAGCGAATCCAACATAAAAAAAAGAGCTATTGACACATTGTTGTCTGACACAGAAAAGGCCTTGAGATAGTCCAAAGCAAAATTCCTATTATATAGCAACTCTGCCTCTACCATGTTTGTTAGAAAGCTAAAACAATCCACAAACCCTCCACATGTCTGTAAATGTCGTTTCTCACCTTAAAGAAGTTATGGAAATTTTCTCTGACTTCTACAAGACTTTACTGTTGGCCCCTCAATCCTCACCAAGGCAGGTCTTCCCTAGATTGTCTCAGTGAAGTTTTGCTTCTCACTTTGTCTGTCCAACAAATTGAGAAACTAAATGCACCATGTGCCTCTATTGAAATAATTGAGATTATTAAGTCCTTAAAAACCTCCACAGCACCCGGACCAGATGGGTATTCTACCTTTATATTATAAAAAAAAAAAAAAATCCCACATTTTAGCCCCTCATTTATCCAAATTATTCAACTACATTTTACAAGGCAATAAATTCCCAGAAGAAATGCTTCTAGCCAATATGTATTTATTACTCAAGCCCCATAAAGATCACACCTCACCACAGAAGTATCGCCCAATATCAGTCATAAATAATGACCTCAAAATTTTTGGCCGTTTGCTGGCGGATAGAGTGGCGGTTGTCATCACCTCAGTAATCCACCCGGATCAAACAGGTTTTATTCCAGGCAGACAGATTACCAACAATTTAAGGCTTGTCACAAACATAATACAAGACACTAACTTACATGCAAACCCAGCAGTTATCCTTAGCCTTGATATTCACAAGGCTTTCAATAGTGTCAGTTGGTCGTACCTGGAATTACTGCTCCCCAAATGCGGTCTTTGCAATGAATTCATGCATGGCTTTAGAGCTTTATATCAAAACCCGAAACTAGAATCAGACTTCCAGGAGAAAACCCAGAGTTCTTTGCATTGGGTAGAGGAACTAGACAGGCTTTCTCCTCTCCTTTTTTCCCTGGCCATAGAACCCCTTGCATGTGCCATTCAAAATTATGTTAATTTTAAAGGCTATTCTAAAGGCCCTAAAGACTTCAAATTGAGCCTATACACCAATGACGTTTTGCTGTTTCTTTCGGACCCTTTGATATCCCTTCCAAATCTTATCAAAGAGTTAGAAACATTCCAAGATCTCACCGGCCTAGGGGTTAATTTATCCAAATGTACTGCAATGCCTATAAATATTCCTTCACTGTTGGTGACATCTTTACAAGAGAGATTTTCTTTCACCTTGACCTAACAAATATCAAAACACTACTAAAATTGAGGTCTAATTATCACATCTCATTTTTAGGGAGAATAACAGCTACCAAAATAGTGATCTTACCTAAACTACTATTTTATTTTAGAGCTTTACCTCTACTGATCCCTAAAAGCACATTAGACTCTCTTCAAAGAGAAAACAACAAATTTATATGGCTCAAAAAAAAAAAACGAGGTTTGGTTACTCTCTTTTGCACAGATCTCATTCAAATGGTGGTTTAAGCCTTCCAAACTTATGGTGCTATTATCTGACTGCAAGATTTACACAGTTGGCTCAATGGTTTGCTCCCTCGAATCAAGTGCCATGGTTACATTTTGAAGAACAGTCAATTATACCATTCCATCTTCAAGGTATCCTATGGTCCAAGTCAATTCAACCCAGAGAGATATTTCCCTTAAACATGGTAGTGGCTCAGTCATACCAATTGTGGCACCTTTATAAAGATAAATTTGACAAAATTTCTCCTACCCCCCTCTAGCATCCTCTATAGGAGACCCCCGCTTCTCCCCGACCTTCAGAAATAGCAGCTCTTGCTATATATGGAAACTACATAACCTCACTACCTTTAAAATCCTTATCCCTAATTAATAAATTTTGCCCTTTTTCAAATTTATGTGAACCATACCATATCCCAATTTCAGAATTACCCCTTTATACTCAAATAGAAAAATTCTACCAAAAATACTTCTCTCTAACATTATATCCCCCTTGAGACTATCCCCCCTACAGTTAGAACACATTCCTAGGGCACACTTAACCCCTTGATCGCCCCCTAGTGTTTAACCCCTCCCCTGCCAGTGTCATTTATACAGTAATCAGTGGCTATTTGTAGCTGTGATCGCTGTATAAATGACAATGGTCCCAAAAGTGTCCGATGTGTCCGCCATAATGTCACAGTCCCAATAAAAACTGTAGATCGCCGCCATTACTAGTAGAAAAATAATAAAAATGCCATACATCTATCGCCTATTTTGTAGACGCTATAACTTTTGCGCAAACCAATCAATATACACTTATTGCAATTTTTTTTTTTTTTACCAAAAATATGTAGAAGAATACATATTGGCTCAAACTGTGGAAGAAATTTGTTATATATATATATATATATATATATATATATATATATATATATATTTTGGGGATAGTTATTATAGCAAAAAGTAAAAAATATTGCGTTTTTTTTTTTAATGGTTGCTTTTTTTTTTGTTTATAGCGCAAAAAATTTTAACTGCAGAGGTGATCAAATACCACCAAAAGCTCTTTTTGTGGGAAAAAAAGGATGTCAATTTTGTTTGGGTACAACGTCGCGCAATTGTCAATTAAAGCCATGCAGTACAGAATCACAAAAAAAATGCTCTGGTCAGGAAGGGGGTAAATCCTTCCGGGGCTGAAGTGGTTAGGGAGATTACACTTTCCGAACCAAGAGTGGAACCCACTATTCCAGCCTTTCAACAGAATTTGGATCTTGGTCAGAAGGGGTGGGTAGTTAAGTTCAAAGGTGCGGGTCAGGTCCCCAGGGATAAAAGTCCTCCAAATATTGGAGAGCGCAATCCGACCATTTGAAGTTAAACTTAGTTTGTAAGGCACTTAGTGCGGTCTGGGGTACGTTGATACCCATTGGTGCCGATTTATCAAAATTGATCTTTAGATTAGAGATTGCTCCATAATTCTTTGAGAAGGTTTGGGAGGGACACCACTGGGTTAGTCAGGGAGAAGAGGAGGTCATCTGCATAGGCCGAAATCTTGTATTGGGAGTTAGCCACGGTTATTCCCGAAATATCAAGATTGTCGCGTACTGTGCAGAGGAAGGGTTCCAAGGATAGGGCAAAAAGAAGTGGGGACAGTGGAAAACCCTGTCTATTGCCATTTGAAATGGGGAAGGGATCCAAGAGGATTCCATTAGCTTCAACTTGAGCTGTTGGCTTGGAATATATTTGCAATATCTACTGCAGCAAGTTGCCTCCAAGACCAATATGTTTAAGTACTGCGGACATAAACACCCAGTTGACTCTGTCAAATGCTTTCTCAGCGTCTGTGCTGAGAAAGACACAGGGTGTCTTGGTCACAGAGGTTTCATGCACCAGGTTAAGAACTTTGGTGGTGTTGTCCCTTGCCTCTCTGGTGGGGATAAAACCCACCTGATCTAGATGGACTATCTCCTGTAGGTGTTGGGCCAGGCAATTTGCCAAGATCTTTGTGTAGAGCTTAAGATCGATATTCAGAAGGGAGATTGGTCTATAGTTGCTGCAGGTGGATGGGTCTTTACCTTCTTTGGGTATAATGGAAATGTGGGCCTTTATAGAGTGTCTCTAGGAAAATTTACTCCCGAGAGAAGGGCATTGAACAACCTCACCAGGTGGGGGCAGAGGAGTGGCAGGAGGGTTTGGTAATATTGTAGCATGAACCCATCGGGGCCTGGGGACTTACCCAGTTTCATCCCACCCATTACTCCTTGCAGTTCTTCCAGCTCCTCCCTAGTTTTTGCGTTGAGTTGGGGAAGTCGAGACGTAGCAATGTACTCCTCTACTGCCTCTGTGATAGATGTGTGGGGAAGTCTATCACCCCACTGGAAGGTTATAAAGGGACAAGTAGAATTTGTTAAATTCTTGCGCAATCTGGAGGACCTTTCTCTGGAGGAAGTTATAATCTGGGGTATGTAGGTCGTGAATCTGTGGTCTCTTACTGACTTTGCTAGCAGTTTCCCACATTTGTTGCCTGACTCGTATGTGAGTTTCCGGCAGAATTGGAGTGCCGTCTTTGCCCTGAAATGCAGTAGGTCTACTACCGTCGGAGGGATAGTAGTTCCTTTTCTAAGGGGGCTGTCAGTGTCTGTTTATGACGTGTTTCAGCCACATGTATCTTTTTAAGGAGTAAACATAGTTGTTGTTCCCTTTCTCGTTTGATAAGTGCACTGTATTTAATTAGAATTCTTGGGGGGCGTGGCCTGCGCGCGAGCTGAATGGCAGCATAGAACCGGAGTTCCTGTGCCATCCAGGGAATAGCGGCACAAATCACCCCATCGGGACCCCAAAATACCACCTCCACAAGGCGATCTATCCCTGGATTACTCGTGCAGCATGTCCAGGAAAAGAAAGGAGCCCCGCAAACCGCAGCGTCTGACGGACTTTTATCCCCATAAGCCACATGAAGGTAGGCAAGATGGCCCCCGACCATCATCTACCCCTGCAGACAAAACGGCCAACAACATGCCTGATAAAGGCAAGAAACACCCAAATATCAACTCCCCTGCAAGCTCACAGCAGAACTCTCCCTCCCCTATCTCCGGCAGCCCAGCTAAAGCAAGAATCAGGCTGGATGGAGAGGGATACAGTCCCCAGGCCAGCCATGCCACTGACTCTGGAGATGAGACACATAATCTCCCTGACTTTATAGAATCCTTCCCAACCACGCACCAGCCTGTGATAGACACTGTTTTGAAAGATATGTTACTATCATTAAGGAGCTCACTACAATCTGATATGGCACAGTGCATGCATAGGTTCCACACTGACATTCAAGCAGTGAAATCGAGGGTTGAGCACATAGAACAAAAAAATGGGAGATTTTGCTGAAACCATCAATGATCTAGTAGACTCACATGAGGAGAGAGAAGGGGACACGGAATGGGTAAACGCTAAGCTCGCAGATTTTGAAGACAGGAATAGGAGGAACAATATGAAAATCAGGGGGGACCCGAGTCTGTCCAACCAGCTGACCTGCGTGGTTATGCTACCTCACTGTTTAAACTGCTCACCCCTAATCTATCTGATCTTGAGCTCACGATCGACAGAATTCATCACTTACCTAAGCCGTCTTTTTTACCAGAGCAGGTCCCTAGAGATGTAATTCTGCGCCTGCATTTCTTTCATGCAAAGGAATTGCTGCTGGTGACGATGCGTAAAGGTGAACAAATCCCTGCACAGTATCAAAATCTACAGTTCTATGCTGACCTGTCACAATATACCCTTCAGAAACGAAAGACCCTGAATACCATCACCAAAGTACTTCGGAATCATAAAATTGTCTACAGATGGGGTTATCCCACAAAGTTGTCTATTGTGAAAGAAGGCCGAACATACACTATAGACTCTCTGGGGAAAGGCCTTTCTCTTCTGGAGGAATGGGGAATACTATCAGAGCATTCTGATGACTCCCCTGCTGTTAAGCCAAGGAGGTCTGCGGAACCAGATTGGAAAACTGTTACAAACAGAAACGCAAAATCGCACACTTAACCCGGATGGGTAATACTTCACTACTAAACCCTGGAGGAACGTTCAGGAGCGCCATTAGGCCTGAACTTTACCCCCACCCACTTTGGGCAGCTTAACGCTGCATACGGGTATCCTGGTTCTACTGCCCATTGAGGACTAGGACCACTCTGTTGTTTCCTATTAGTTACTTGGTTATATTTTTTCTATGTTTTTCTTTTTTCTCTCAGTTTTCTTGTTTTCAATGTTGAAAGATGTACAAGCCGGAGTTCATGTAATTACTTCTGGACCCACCATGCAGAAATGCCACTCAATTAGGCCCGAAGATCAAAATGGAAAAATCTTCTGCTCATCACCAAATAGTGAGTACTTTTTGAATCTATGCACCCTCATTTTCAGTTTTTCACCGCTATCCCAAAAACAACCACAAGATGGAGACATTGCACCAAAAATGAATGTAAAGCAGAAACATAGCACAATCTTCTCACTTCTGCAAATATGGGGATAAAGATCATTTCTATTAATTCTAAAGAACTGAATCATCCTGCTAAAAGGAGATCCTTATGGTCAGAAGCCCTCTCCAATAAAGCTGACATACTTTGCGCTCAAGAGACACACTTCTCTGCTTCGGCACCACCCAAATGTTTGCACAGAAACTTTCCACATCTTTATACTGCAAATGCCCGCAATAAAACTAAAGGAGTCCTCATAGCAATACGAGACTCTGTAGCTTTCACCCTTCATGAGGAAATTAAAGATGAAAATGGCCCGTATCTTATCCTAGTGTGTGAACTTAACTCAATCACGTATACTATAGTAAACGTCTACTCACCGAACCAACACCAGTTTCACTTTTTTAATAAGTTGATGAAAAAGGTTAGGAAACACCATAAAGGAAGATTGCTACTATGCAGGGATTTTAACGCCACCCCAGACCCTGAGATGGACTCTACCTCCGGCGTCAAACGTTCTTGCCCGTCCTTACTACCCTCAATTCACAAACACGATCTGTTTGACGCCTGGAGGTGCTTACATGCAGGAGAAAAAGACTTGACATTCTTTTCATCACCGCACAGGACTTATTCCTGCATTGACCTTTTTCTTGTCGACCAGCAAACATTAGCCAATGTATCCTCCACGCACATCAATGTCATCACGTGGTCTGACCACGCTTCTACTACCCTGTCCCTGATGGATGGGACGCCCAACACCGCACCTCCATTATGGAGATTGAACTCCTTTCTCCTACAGCAAGCGGACTTTAAGTCAGTCATTGAAAGCCAGCTCACTGAATTTTTTAAGAATAACGAGTTCTCTGTACAAGATAAATTTGTGCTTTGGAATGCTCACAAAGCTTTTATTCGTGGCATTTTCATACAACTGGGGGCGAGGGCCAGGAGGCAGCGACAAAGGCAAATAAAAGAAATCACTGACAAAATCTTTCTATTAGAGACCAGTAATAAGCAAAAATCTTCTCCCAAAATATTGAGTCAAATTGCCCACCTGAGAAATGAGCTGCGGCTACTTCTCTTAGAGAACTTTGAAAAAGCATCAAAAAAACTTAGGATGACATACTACGCTACAGGTAACAAAGCGGTTAAAAATTTAGCACAAAGGGTAAAGGGCATGAGACAAAAAAACTCAGATTTCATATATTATACATCCCCTTACCAAAAAATAAACTGCATCATCCCCAGGAAATGGCGGATGCCTTTAGCCATTACTATGGCTCCCTTTACAATCTGAAAGACGATCCGAACACTACCCAACCAAATGTTGAAGCAATAAACATGTTTCTTGAAAAGTTAGACATTCCTAATATCTCACAGGAGCAATTACTGACCCTCAATCAGCCGTTTAGTACTGCAGAAATACATAGGGCGATAGATTCACTCCCAATTAACAAGTCCCCAGGACCGGATGAATTTTCAAACATTTACTGACACCATATATGGAACAAATCTTTGCCGCTGCCGCCTTGGCCTCATTCCCTCCTGAAATGTTGAGCGCTGTCATTGTGGCCTTGCCGAAGCCAGGGAAGGAGCCTGATTCCCCTCAAACTTTAGGCCCATATCACTACTCAATATCGACTTAAAGGTCTATGCTAAAATCGTTGCATACAGATTAATAGACATACTTCCCCTTATTATTAACCCAGACCAGACGGCCTTCACTAAGGGCCGCCAAACGTCCGACGCCACCCGTAGACTGATTAACATTATTCACCTAGCTAAACTACACAAACGGCCTTCTCTGCTATTGGCGTTGGACGCAGAGAAGGCCTTTGATCGTATTCACTGGACATACCTCAATCGAGTACTACAGAGTTTTGGCTTCTCGGGTAGTATACTGCAAGCAATCTTAGCCTTATACTCTAACCCCTCGGCTCAGGTTTATACCTCAGGGGTGCTCTCCAAGCCGTTCACCATATCTAATGGCACCAGGCAGGGGTGCCCGTTATCCCCTCTGATATTTAATCTTCTAATGGAACCCCTGGCCATCTATATACGATCTCATCCCAACATTAAATGATTCTCCATGCCCAACTCTACACATACGATTAGCTTTTCTTTCTCGTACATCACGGGACACAGAGCGACATAGTCATTACTAATGGGTTATATAGTTACCGTCAGGTGCTGGCACTGGCAACTTCCAAAACCGGAAGTACCCTCCCCTATATAAGCCCCTCCCATCCGGGAGCACCTCAGTTTTTTGCCAGTGTCTAAGGTGTTGGCCAAGAAGAAACATGTGTTTTTCACTGAGCTTGCGTACAGGTTCTTTTGGGCCTCAGTAAGCTATTCCGGATCCGACCAAAAAAGCTTCATAGCTAAACGGTCGGTACCCGGGCCTTGCAGAGAAGAGCAAGGTTCTGCCTGTAATGCTTCTCTTAGGAGAGCTGGACCCTGGGATCCAGAGCTCTGGTCATACCCACGACCAAGATGTTTTCTGTGCAGGGTGCTATACAGGTCCAGGGGAGTGGAATCCTTGGGAACCCGGTCCCTGAAGGTTTGATTACAATGCCTGCCGTGATAGGTGAAGTTTGGGCTTTTGTGGACCAAACAAAGTCCTGCGGCGGGGAACAGGTAAGTGGGGGCCCCCAGGAACTTTGTTCTATTGGGGGACCCCCAAGCCTAATTTGTCTTTCTGTCTGTTACCTAACGGTATTCCCGCTAATATCTGTGCATGCCTGTAACTACTAAAAAAAAAAAAAAAAAATGTAATAATTTTTAATGGTGGTCAAGAAAAAAAAAAAAAAAAAAGAATGTTTTTTTATATATGTTTAGTATATTAAACTGCGGTACCTGTGTTTGTCCACTAGAGGCCGCTGTGGAATGTTTTTCTTGTCATATGGACTAGTTTCTTCTCAGAGAGCAAAGTCCAGGCAGCTGGTGAGTTCTCCTACAGGAAACTGTTTCCTCTGCCATGTTGCAGTGTTCGTCTATCCCCCGGCCTGCGGCAAAGGGGGCCCTGGCTCCTGTCCCTGGTTTCCATGTTTGAAAATTAGCGCCGAGGCGCACGTGGCCGCGCGCGTGCGCGTGCACGCGCCTCTATATATAGAGGTGGCCGGAAAAAGGGGCGGGGCCTGGGGGATGACGCGCTGTGCGCGCCGCAGCGCTTCTGCGCATGTGCGGGCGTCCCAGCAGGTTTTAAAAAGCCACATTATTGCAGTAAGCTGGCTATGAAGTACAGAGACAGAGCTGACAACATTTAAAGGCATACAGCAAGCGGTTGATACAGGCATCCCCTAGAAAGGCACATTAGTAGACACCAACTGTTTATTATAGCAGCATTTATGCTAGACTATTATCAGTAACTGGTGTATTTTCGGCTGGAATACCTCAGCTTTGTGGCTTAGGAATATGCCGTCTAAAAACTCCGGGACTAGAAATTCCAGGAGGAATAGGGGGTCTCCATCGGGCTCTGAGGATCTTGGGCATGCTTTGGCTGCACCAGTCTCCCCTGAAGAATCAGAGGTTAGTGACCGTAGGGCACCCCCAGGAGTACCTGGTACTGTGGCTGTCCCCAGTTCACCTGCTCCTGTGTATGTAACAGAGGAGGTTTTTTCCTCAGCTCTGGGAGGGCTGGAAGAGAGATTGTCAGCACTAATTGCTGCTTCCCTGTCACAGGAGAAAAGCGCTCGATCTCCGTCTCCTCCCTCAGAGTGCCTGTTAACAGAGCAACAGTCCCATACAGAGGTCGACCTACCTGAGGGGGATCAGGATGAGGTTGATTCGGTTGTAGAGGAATCAACAGTGGAGGAGCCGTTCTCAGCATCACATGCTGAGAGGTTATGGGTTCAGTCCCTGACTAATATGGTCCGATCAGCATTTAAAATGCCACTTGCGGAGCCATCCTCCTCTTCTGTCTCCTCGTTGGGGTCGCTAAAAGCTCCCCAGACTGTTTGTTCTTTCCCGATCCATCCTTTACTGGAGGGGCTCATTTACCAGGATTGGGAGCATCCTGACAAAATATTTACTCCCCCCCAAGAGATTTCCGGTGGTCTATCCTATGGAGGATAAGTTCGTCAGAAAATGGAAGGTCCCTACAGTGGACGCAGCCATCTCTTGTGTGAATAAATCACTGACATGTCCGGTGGAAAATGTCCAAATGTTCAAGGACCCAATAGATAAAAAATTGGAGTCCTTATTGAAATCTGCTTTTTCTACAGCAGGATTGGTGACACAACCAGCAGTGGCAGCTATAGGGGTCTGCCAAGCAGTGAAGGATCAGTTGAAACAGGTCTTAAGGGACGTGCCAGATCAGCAGGCTCTTGCTCTAGCTGATCTACCTAGAGCCTTATGCTTTGCGGTGGACGCTATCAAGGATTCAATCCATCAGGCCTCCCGCCTTACGCTGTCTGTAGTACATATGCGCAGGCTTCTATGGCTCAAAAACTGGTCTGCTGAAGCTCCCTGTAAAAAATTGCTGGTCAGCTTCCCATTTCATGGGGAGCGCTTATTCGGGGAAGACCTGGACAAGTATATCCAGAGAATTTCCAGCGGTAAAAGTACACTCTTGCCGGTCAAAAATAGAGTTAGAGGTCCCTCTTTTAAGAGGCCGGCTTCTCCAGTCCCTAGGACATCGGCTGTGAAACAGTTCCGACGGCCTCCCCGGTCAAATCCCGGAGGTAAAAATCAGGGACAGTTGCAGGGTAACAAGAAGCCCTGGAGCAGGAGAGGTACAAAACCTCCCCCAAAGTCAAATGCATGAAGGGTTGCCCCCACCCAATCGGGTGGGGGGAAGACTTCAGTTGTTCACAGAAACCTGGCGGGACACGATCCGAGACAGATGGGTGCTCTCCGCAGTAAATCTGGGATACAAATTGGAGTTAAAAACTCCCCTCCTTCCCGCTTTATAAGGTCGAACGTGCCAAGGGATCCCCAGAAGAGAGGATCCCTCCTGTTGGCACTGGAACAATTATTGCTTCAAGCAGTAATTATAGAGGTCCCCCTGGAAGAATGGGGGTTCGGGTTTTACTCAAACCTCTTTACAGTTCCGAAGCCAAACGGGGACGTGAGGCCCATATTAAATCTAAAAGGGCTAAACAAATTCCTACATATCAGGACTTTCCGGATGGAGTCGATCCGATCGGTAGCCACTGCCCTACAAGGGGAGGAATGGTTAGCCTCGATCGACATCAAAGATGCGTATTTGCACATCCCCATCTTTCCAGCCCACCAAAAATTTCTACGCTTTGCGATAGAAGGGCGCCATTTTCAGTTCAGAGCCTTACCCTTCGGTCTGGCCACAGCACCAAGAGTGTTCACAAAAATTCTGGCCCCATTATTGGCCAATCTAAGAACACGAGGTGTAACGATAATGGCATATCTAGACGACTTGTTGCTGATAGACCACTCAGTGGAAAAACTAGAAGTGGTTGTTCACGAGACAATCAAGTATCTGGAATATCACGGTTGGATTATCAACCGAGACAAGTCAGCCCTAGAACCAGTCAAAAGTCTGGAATACTTGGGGCTAAGGCTGGATTCAGACCAGAGAAAAATTTTCTTGCCTCGAGAAAAGGGGTCGTCTTTGAGAGATTTGATCCACTTAGTGGGTTCAAAAAGACAGCCATCCATACGCCTGTGCATGAGGCTGCTGGGAAAAATGGTGGCATCATTCGAAGCAGTACCCTACGGTCAATTCCATTCAAGGAAGTTGCAAAGGGCCATACTGTCAGCCTGGAACAAAAAAGTTCAGGCTCTGGACGTACCAATGTCCTTGTCCCCTTCCGTTCGCAGAAGCCTCCGTTGGTGGTTGGTTCCCCGGAATCTGGAAAGAGGGAAATCCTTCAGTCCGATTTCCTGGAAGGTGGTCACTACAGATGCCAGCCTTTTAGGCTGGGGAGCAGTACTGGAGCAATGGTCTCTCCAGGGCAGATGGTCGGATGCGGAAAAGGCCCTGCCCATCAATCTCTTAGAGATACGAGCAGCCCGGTATGCCCTAGTAGCATGGACATCCAAACTCCAAGGGTCCCCTGTCAGAGTTCAGTCAGACAATGCCACAGCAGTGGCATATATCAATCGTCAGGGGGGCACCAGGAGTCGTGCAGCCCAAAGGGAAGTAAATTACATCCTGAGATGGGCAGAAAGATATGTCCCAGCCATATCTGCGGTATTCATTCCAGGGGTGGAGAATTGGAAGGCGGACTTTCTAAGTCGCCAACAATTATGCCCAGGGGAATGGTCCCTTCATCCCGAGGTTTTCCGGACAATATGTCAGCGGTGGGGAACACCGGATGTAGATCTGCTAGCATCCAGGTTCAACACGAAAGTGGACAGGTTTGTCTCTTGGACAAAGGAATCCCCTAGCGTGCGGCTCGGATGCCCTAGTGTTCCCTTGGGATCAGTTCAAGCTGATATATGCATTCCCACCGCCACAATTGTTACCTCGATTACTCCGCAGAATCAGGGTAGAAAAGAAACCAGTGATTCTGGTGGCTCCAGCGTGGCCCCGAAGAGCATGGTACGCGGAGATCGTAAAAATGTCTGTGGGGAGTCCTTGGACCCTCCCACATCGTCCGGACCTGCTTTCGCAGGGACCGATATACCACCCTTCCTTACCAGCCCTAGGTTTGACGGCCTGGCTATTGAAGCCCACATTCTAAAAAAGAGAGGGCTCTCTAATGCTGTGGTGTCTACCATGATCAATGCCAGGAAACCGGTATCCAGGCAGATCTACTATAGAATCTGGAAGGCGTACATCGCCTGGTGTGAAGCCAAGAAATGGCATCCACGTAAATACGTAATAGGTAGAATTCTGGACTTCCTACAATGGGCTGTAGATAGGAAGCTTGCCTTGAGTACTATCAAAGGTCAGATTTCGGCCTTGTCAATATTTTTTCAAAGGCCCTTGGCTTCGCATTCACTAGTCAAAGCCTTTATACAAGGAGTGATGCGTATTAGTCCTCCGGTTAATATTCCCATATGTCCATGGGATCTAAACTTGGTTCTGTCGGTTCTACAGAAACAACCATTTGAACCATTACAGCATATTTCCTTAGTGCTTCTCACCAGGAAATTGATTTTTCTAGTAGCCATTTGTTCGGCTAAAAGAGTATCGGAATTAGCAGCTATGTCCTGTAAGGAGCCATATCTGGTTATCCATAAGGACAGAGTAGTGTTACGTCCTCATCCAGCCTTTCTTCCTAAGGTGGTATCGAGTTTTCATTTGAACCAAGATGTGGTTCTTCCTTCTTTTTTCCCCAAGCCTACTTCGGTAGAGGAAAAGTTATTGCATTCTTTGGATGTAGTAAGAGCAGTTAAAAGCTTATCTAAAAGCCACTGCTCAGATTCGCAGAACGGATACTTTGTTTATTCTGCCGGAAGGCCCCAGAAAGGGTCAGGCAGCGTCAAAATCTACTTTAGCCAAGTGGATTCGACAGGTCATAATACAAGCCTATAGCTTGAGAAGTAGACCGCCTCCGTTCAAAGTTAGGGCACACTCCACGAGAGCAGTTGGAACTTCATGGGCAGTGCATCACCAGGCCTCCCTGGCTCAGGTCTGTAAGGCCGCAACATGGTCTTCAGTACACACGTTTACTAGGTTCTACCAGGTGGACGTTAGAAGTCAGGAGGATGTCGCCTTTGGGCGCAGTGTGTTGCAGGCCGCAAAAGATCCTCATGTCTGATAGCGCTCAGCTTATATATGGTGTATCCCCCCCCTCATTTGGCATTGCTTTAGGACATCCCATTAGTAATGACTATGTCGCTCTGTGTCCCGTGATGTACGAGAAAGAAAATAGGATTTTTATAACAGCTTACCTGTAAAATCCTTTTCTTGGAGTACATCACGGGACACAGAGCTCCCGCCCCTCTTTGGGGACACTTATTGCTTTGCTACAAAACTGAGGTGCTCCCGGATGGGAGGGGCTTATATAGGGGAGGGTACTTCCGGTTTTGGAAGTTGCCAGTGCCAGCACCTGACGGTAACTATATAACCCATTAGTAATGACTATGTCGCTCTGTGTCCCGTGATGTACTCCAAGAAAAGGATTTTACAGGTAAGCTGTTATAAAAATCCTATTATTCGCTGATAATATTATAATGATTCTCACAGACGTGGAAACTTCCCTGGCTTCTGTGCACTCGGCTTTAGCTATGTTTAACCAGTTGTCTTACTATAAGGTCAATAAGAGTAAGTCTTATATAATGGGACTGGGTATTGATTTATCTGTTCAAATGCGACTTAGCGCACGCTTCCCATACACATGGAAGCAGGATGAGATAAAATACCTAGGGATTATTCTCACGGCATCTACAGAAGACCTAGTTGCAGCTAACTATACTGACCAACAAGTTACAGGAACTAGGTAAGGTGGAACTGTACTGGACAGGGCGGCTAGCGTCATTCAAAATGATAGTATTACCACAGCTGTTATATCTCTTCCGATCACTGCCAATCCCTATCCCTAATTCCTTTTTCACCAAAGCTCAATCTATGCTGAACAATTTCTTGTGGCGGGGAAAAAGAGCTAGGTGCGCTTTCAAAAAATTTATTAAAACTAGAATTGCAGGAGGTATAGGCCATGTCCTATTGCAAGACTATCACTCGGCTGCTATCCTTTCTCAAACCAGAGCTTGGTTTAATCAGCACCAAGGCCCTAAATGGTTGGAACTAGAATCAGCCCAAACTTTGGGGCACAAGCTGGCTGATATACTCCTAACCTGCCACAATTTACCCCAGGCACATCCGCACCTATCTCTCACTATGAAGGCTACTCTACAAAAGTGGAACATGTTCTCATCTTTAGGCTTCCCAGATCAACTTCTAAAGCCCTTACCTCCTAATATCTCTTGTCTCTCACTGATAATCCCAGACTTGTCTATCATACACTGGGTGGCCAAGGGCATCAAAACTGTACAAGATATACTGGTAGGCCCAGCCCCTAAAACATTTAGAACACTGCAAATAGAATATAAAGACAATGACCAATATAGGCACATGCAAATAGTTCACTTTCTTCAAACACCCAACTTTGAAACGTTGCTGCCGTGGCGATCATTGATATACCTAACGAACAGTTGCACCAATATTAAAGGCATCTCATTGTTTTATTGTCTTCTGCAGTCTAAAGTTTGTTTGAAAAATCCACTAATATCGTAGCCTGGGAACAGGAGCTAGGTGCAAGGTACTCGGAACTCCAATGGCAAAAAGCCCTATTATATAACTTCACTGCGACTAAAAGCTCCAATCTTTGGGAAGTAACCGATAAAATTACACTCAGGTGGTACCTTACGCCATACAGAATGTCCAAATTTAATGCTTCAGCTTCCTCTCTTTGCTGGAGGAAATGAGGAGAGACGGGTACATTGCACCATATTCTGTGGAACTGCCCTGCCCTGAACCAACTTTGGTCTAAAGTGTTCGACCTCATTTCTAGGTTTGCAGGGTCGCACACTGCTCCTAACACAGCACTAGCAGTACTATCATTAGAAATAGAACAAATAGCGCCACAAATAAGAACTGTAGTCGCACACATCCTTCTCAGCACTAGGCAGGTGATTCTGCGACACTGGCTGGCAGCAACCCCACCAACATTTAGAGAAATTGTAGAGACAACTAACACCCACGCCACATACAAGTTAATGTTCGCAGCTTCTCAGGGCAACTACCTAAGCTCAAGAGACAAATGGTCTGCCTGGGAAAAATGGTTTAAACAAAATTGGAAACTAGAGTAAAGCCGATCCTTCTGATATATAGTTAAGATACGATTCTTTCACAATAATGTTCTTATTATGAGTTATAGACCAATTTCTGATTGTTACTTATATCCTTTACACTTCTATTTTACGTCTTGAATACAGTCGTTGTATAAGTACATCACATAGATGTTCAACTGTTGATGGCAAAGTACATTGCATTGTTTATTGTATGAACCTGACTTTACAATAAAAATTATTGACGTTAAAAAATAATTCCTGTAATGACTGTCTTATGGGCTTCCCATAAGAGGCCTGGGTCGAACTCTGGGCTGTCATTAGTTTGGAAGTAGTGCTTCAGTTTGTTTGTAACATCTGTCAGTACCACAGGGGTTTGTAGTAAACTTTTGTTCAGCCTCCATAACCGGGTTCTGGTGGTTGACATTGAGGACAGGGTATCTCCCATTAGCGTGGTGATGTTGCCAATGCCATAATCGCTCACCGCTTCCAGTTAGCTATGGGGAATCATAAATAAATCTATTCTTGAATACACCCTATGAGGGGAGGAGTAAAAGGTGTATAGTCTTTTTTCTCCAGAATGGTGCAGTCCCCATATGTCTATCAATTGAGCTTTATGTAATTTTTGAGTCATGCGTTTACGGATGCCAGGGCGAACTGAGGAAAGGCCTGGCAAAGTGTCCACTGAGGGGGCCAGGGGGAGGTTGAAATCACCTCCTACAATTAACTGACCCTCTGCAAATTCCAAAAGTGCATTCAGTACCCGTTCTAGAAAGCTATCTTGACGATCATTGGGGACATATACTGTGGCCAGAGTTGTGTGTGTCATCGATAGATCCCTTAGCCTAGCGGTCCTTGGCGTCCAGCAAGGTATCATGGCATGTCCAGGGTACTCTGCTCGAAATGAGTATGGGGACACCATTTGATTTGGCTGACGGGTTGGTAGCCTGGTATGACACAGAATAGAATTTATTACTAAGGCATAAATAGAAATGCCACATCAGTGTGTGATCATTTGAGGTAGTTCAGAAGCTTGCATCAATTTTCGGGTATATTCAGTCCCTTAGTGTTGAGCGAAAATATAGTAAATGACTGTGAAAAAACTTTATTGTCCACTATCTGGGCATTACAGAATTTCCGCAGTTATATTCAACGTAAAAGAATTATTGTTGAGACCACACACCAGCGTGAACGTATCAGGGATGAAAATGTGTCTAATAGCCGCATCACTGCTTGGACTTTGTCCTTGCAAGGGTGGCCCCTGGAAATTCGATACAAACAGAACATGCAAAGTCCAGTGGCCCAGGGCCTTGCTGAGCTGCATGATTGTTCCACCTCCGATCCCTGTGCGGGGACCACAGACACTGACTTTTTAGAAGAACTGTTGTCTCCCTACAAGGTTTATGATGATGAATACTGTAAACCGTTACCGTGTGTATATGTAGATGGCTGTGCCGATCATAATAAGGACAAAGAACAGCTTCAACTAGTGTCTGGTATCAGGATTATATGGACCCAAGTTGTAGCCCCAATCTCTGTGAGATACAAGCTTGGGCCAAGATGCAGCCAAGTTGCTGAACTCGCTGCAATCCTGAAAGCTGTTGAGATGGCCATAGATTACCGCCTTAAAGAATTCACCATCATCTCCTCCTAGAAAAAAAACAAAAGGGGGGCGCATGCGCGAGGCTGACTAGGCAGGTAATGTCCACCTAGCGCTCCGCATCTACCGGGACTTGACAACCGATATAAAACGAGTTGAAGAAGCTAACTGTACCGGAACGGTAACCGATAGATAGCTAATACTCTCAGGCTCATAGATATATGATGTATAGTGGGAGAAGATCAAGGCTTAAAACACCAAAGGTCCCTGAAGCGCTGACGAAAGCTGTGACTAAAATGGCAGCAGCCTCTTCTTCCCGCTCCTCATTACCTCACTCACAGAAACTGAGTAAAGCTCAGTCAGCTTATAATATAGAACCTGAACCTGAATTTGACTTTAATTTGAGTCTGAATATCCTACAAAGTACAGCACCAAATTCAGACCTTATTGCCCAATTTGAAAGAGTTTTACAGAGGGCACTACAAAACACCTCAGATTCCATCACAGAGAAACTGACGCGGGAAATCCGTGAGGTGGGCAGACGAACATCAGTATTGGAGCAAAGGATGGATGAAATTGATGGAATAACTGCAAATAACACAGACGAATTGGAATTATTGAGAGAAGACAATATCTCCCTTAACAACCGTTTAGAAGAATATGAGAACAGAGCCAGAAGGTCTAATCTAATGCCCCATACACACGATCATTTTTAATGTCATTTTTAAAACTGACGTTTTTCTCGTAATTTTTTTTCTCGTTTCCTCTCAAGCCTGTCTTGCGTACACACCATCATTTTAAAAAATGTTCAAGAAAAGCGCAGTGACGTACACCACGTACGACGGCACTATAAAGGGGAAGTTCCGTTCGAATGGCTCCACCCTTCATGTTAGTAAAGTTTGTTGAGAGACGATTCGCTCTTTTCAGTCTAGTGCTTTTCAGTCCGTTACAGCATGACGAATGTGCTATCTCCATTACGAACGCTAGTTTTACCAGAACGAGCGCTCCCGTCTCATACTTGATTCTGAGCATGCGCGTTTTTTTTCACGTCGTTAAAGCATACACACTATCGTTTTTCACGTCGTTAAAAAAAACGACATGAAAAACGACGTGAAAAAAGAGAGCATGTTCGAAATTTTTAATGCCCGTTTTTCACGTCGTTAAAAATGCTCTGGAGCATACACACGATCATTTTTAATGGCCATTTTTTTTAATGGCATTTTTAACGGCATGAAAAATGATCGTGTGTATGGGGCATTAGAATACGTGGTATACCAGAATCTATATTAGACCTCCAACCTACAATTACCACACTCCTTCATGAACTAATTCCTGCAGTTCCTATTGAACGCTTGGAGATGGACAGGGTCCATAGAACACTAGCCCCCCAAAAAGAAGAAGGTCCCCCAAGAGACATTGTTATTAAGCTGCACTACTTCAATACCAAGGAACTACTTCTGGAAGCAGCCCGCAATAAAGATGCTCTGATTTTCCAAGGTCACAAATACCAGGTTTTCCAGGACCTCTCACAGCAAACCCTAACCAAAAGAAAGATGATGAAGCCTCAACTTTTAATTCTTCAACACAATCGCATACCTTATCATTGGGGCTTCCCATTTGCCCTACGTTTCACATTTAAAGGTAACTCCTACACCTGCAAATCAACTGAAGATCTTATCTCCATAATTAAAGAACTTCGTCTATCCATACCTGAAAATACCTCAGAAGGATCCAAGAGAAGAGCTTCCTCAGGTTCTCCCACAGCACAACAAGACCTGTCAGCTCTTCAAGCCCTCTCCAACACTAACAAAAGAAGCCGCTTAGCTGCTCCACAACAAACTGTCGAAGATCAAATGGACTGAGTCTATTCCAATTGGTGATATAAAAAATATTATTATTATCTAGATACTCGGTTAATAACCTGTTATGGTGACCCCTGAGGCAGACTTATCCTCTGTCTCAGCTGGTTTAACACTTTATTGGGTTCTCCTAAAATTATCCACTTTGCATGTGATAATATTCATAGACTAATAGCTATGGAAGAATTAACTACAACCACATTATATATATATACAGCTGAGTCACAAATCTATGTGATAAAATAACTGCATGGATTTTGTGAATACACCTCTAATAGTTTACCTGCTAAAGTGTTACCTCCCATGCATGAGTCAGAGAAACCCTTCAGTAATTCTCTACTGTCATTATATACATCCCAGTTATTCTAAATGAATTACATAATTTTTATATTATTTCTCTGCCTCGCGCGTGGGACACTACACTTCTTATCCTACACAGATCCTAATAGGAAACTTAAATGGTTATTGTTTTGTTTAAATTTACCTTTAAAACTTGTTCAGTACAATAAGTTATTTGTTATAAAGTTATACAGGTTGTTTGGTTCTCGTAGACAGTCCACTGCACCTCACAAACGTTCCTTACGTGCCTGGTATAATATACCAGACATCCTTTGGACGAAATAGTACCCATTGTGTGGTAACTGTTGCCACACATTGGATATTAGCTCCGATTCGGAGCTCAACTTAAATACTTAACACATTAATAAACTTCTCTCCATCACATTAATACCAGATTTATTATTTCCAAGAAATAAAATAAAATAAAATTACCCAATACATAACTGATAATTACCTTTTCATATCCATTTTCTTAGCTTTAAACAATTTAACGTACATTTCTCCTGAACTCTCAAACTACTACCTACACACTATATATATTCTGTTTAAGCTTACTCATTTATTACCATGACTTCTCTAAATGTGCTTACACTAAGTGTACAGGGTCTCAATTCCCCTCCTAAAAGAACGAAAGCCTTTCAATTTTTCTCTTCTCTTTCAGCACATATTGTGTGCTTACAAGAGACACATTTTTCTACTCTTTCCTCTCCCAAATTTTGCCATCGTCAATATCCCCAAATTTTCAAAGCCTCAGCCTCAACTAAACAAAGGGGAGTAATGATAGCTTTCCATAACACTACACCATTTACTCTCCAGGCTGAGATTGCAGACCCTGAAGGTCGATACCTAATACTCACAGGTTTATTATTAGATGTCGAAGTAACCATTGTCACATATTATGCCCCGAACAAAAACCCTCTTGCCTTTCTTTCACACCTATTCACTATTGTAGATACACATAAAAAAGGAATGCTTATAATGTGCGGAGACTCAAACCAAGCAATATACCCAATTCTGGATAAATCCCCTACACCTTCCTCAAACCTCCGCCCCACTTACCAAAACCTGCTCAACCAACATACACTACTGGACACTTGGCGTGAACAACATCCTAAAAAACGACAATATACCCACTATTCCCACCGACACAAACAATTCTCTCTAATTGATCATTTATTTACTAATATCAATTCTGCACACCTTATCCTTCACTCCCAAATTATTCCATGTACATGGTCAGACCATAATGCTACTATCACTACTTTCTCTTCCCTTGTCCCAAAACCCAACTATCGCTCTTGGACTATAAATGACAATCTTTTAGCCATCCCGACCTATAGACAAACAATTGAAAAAACTATTCAAGAATATTACACGAATAATAAGTCGCCAGATATTAATCCTTTGACGCTTTGGGAAGCCCACAAACCAACAATAAGAGGAGTATGCCTCAGTCAAGCAGCTCATCTTAAAAAACAGAATAAAATTATTCAGACAAAATTGGAAGAAACTTTTTACAAAGCTTCGGAGGATTTTCAAACAACTCCTTCCCCCAGTAACAAACTAACCTATGATAAAGCAAAGCTGGAACTAGACATTTTCTTAACGGACTCGGCAGAAAAAATCCTTCGAAAATCTAGACATACATTATATATGAAAGCAAATAAACCCACTACCTTTTTAGCTCTAGCTTTACGTAAAGCAGACCACATTAGAAAACCAATACGACTGCAAATTCCAAAAAATAATTTTTCTAGCAATCCACTAAAGATAGTAAATGAATTCCAAAGGAAACTGACAGATTTATACAAAGATACCCATAAAATAGACCAAACAAAACTATCCTCTTTACTTTCTACTATTCAACTGCCCTCACTCAACACTAACCAACTCGAATCCCTTGAAAGACCTATTACAACAGAGGAATTACAATTAGCTATAAAAACTTTGAAACTGCATAAGCGTCCTGGCCCAGATGGCTTTTCAGCCACATGTTACAAACGATTCTCCACACTACTCTCCCCTCTCCTAACAGAAGCTTTTAATTCTATCCTCTCAGGAAATTTTTTTCGTCCTGAAACCCTTCTAGCCTCTATATCAATGATACCTAAACCGAACTCTGACGACACTTCCTGGTCCAATTATAGACCTATCTCAGTACTAAATTTAGACATCAAATTACTAGCTAAGATCCTTTCAAATAGACTTAACCCCATAATAGGGAAACTCATAAATAAAGACCAAACCGGCTTCATACCATCCAGACACACGGGAGACAATATACGGAGGGTAACCCTTCTTGCACATATGGCACGTACCCGGCGCATCCCTGCCTGCTTCCTCTCAATAGATATCCAGAAAGCATTTGACACTTTATCTTGGGATTATCTAAAATCTATTCTCCAAAAATGGGGTTTCGGAACAAATTTTCTACAATGGCTATTATCACTGTATGATAATCCAAAAGCTCATGTTTTATACTCAGGATTTCGATCTGAACCCATAAAAATAGAAAGAGGAACCAGGCAGGGCTGCCCTTTATCCCCACTCCTTTTCGCTTTAGCGATCAAACCCCTTGCACAAATGATTCGTACGAATATCAATATTAAAGGTCTCGAATTGGGTGGACACCAACATAAGCTATGTATGTTTGCTGACGACATTTTGATTTTTCTCACGTCTCCCCTAACATCAGCACCTAGCCTTATAGATACACTTACTAAATTTAGTATGATCTCCGGCCTGAAAATAAACACCCAAAAATCTAAAGCCCTGAATATCTCACTCCCTCTGGAATTACTTACGGAATTACAAAACTCTCTTCCCTTTACCTGGTCTAACACACATATTACCTACCTAGGTATCTCATTTACAGCTGACCCATCTAATTTATATCAAGCTAATTACCCTCCTTTGCTAAAACAACTTACCTCATTGATGAAGAATTGGTCCACATTACCACTGGCATGGTTGGGTAGAATAACTGTAGCAAAAATGTCCATATTACCAAAACTTTTATATCTTTTTAGAAACCTTCCAATCCGGGTCCCAGCCTACTTTTTCCGAATCATCCAACGCAAAGTGTTGCAATTTATATGGGGCAAAATTAAACCACGCTTATCACAAAATACCCTTTTTACTCCTCGAACACAGGGAGGTCTAAGCGTACCCAACTTTAGCAAATACTACTATGCTGCCCAACTTGCCCAACTCCCTAAATATCATGCCACTAAGGAGATTCCACTATGGGTTTCGATCGAATCGGCCGATTGTGACCCCCTTTCACTGGCAAATATCCTATGGCTCCCCCCTTCACTCCGGCGAAGAATTTCTAACCCTATTACCAAACATAGTCTGACTATCTGGGACAGGTTCAAATCACGATTTAGATTACAATCCTTACATAACCCTCTTCTTTCCTTCTTACATAACCCTGATTTCTATCCGGCCTGGACCTTCCCATCCTCTTTTTCAACTTGGTCTAAAAAAGGACTAATACGAACACACCAATTTATTGATTCAAACGAAATCATCCCCTTCCCCACACTTAGTGATACCTATGACCTACCTCCAACAGAAACCTTCAGATACTTACAAATTAAGAATTTTATACAGCTAAACAACCCTCAGAATATGTTCACTGATGAACGCACGTCATTTGAGCATACCTGCATTACCGACCCACATAAACGAGGCTTGATCTCTGAACTATACAGACAACTACTGCTTCCTATCTCTGAAAACCCTCCACCATACACATCTAAATGGGAATCCGATTTGAATCTCCAACCTGGAAATTTAAATTGGCCACAAATATGGAAAGCAACAAACTCAGCAACACCAAATATTGCTGCCCTAGAAACGAACTACAAGGTTCTCACACAATGGTACTTAGTTCCTGCTAGAATCTCTAAATTCCACCCACAATATCCTGCACAATGCTTTAGAGGTTGCACCGACAAAGGCACACAATTACATATTTGGTGGACCTGTCCCATTGTTCTCACCCTTTGGAAAAAAATATTTGATCTATTATCCACCATGTTTAGCACCACTTTGCAACCAGACCCCACAGTAGCTCTTTTAAATAGTAAACCCCCAGATATTACTAACCGACAATTTAAACTGATGTTATATGTAACTACAGCTGCAAAACAATCAATTGCTTTCGCATGGAAAACTTCCACTTTAAGCATTGTACCGGTTAAACATAGAATTAATCAGGCATTAATTCATGCTAAAACAGAAGCGATCTATTTAGATAAAATTGCTAAATTTGGAGCCCATGGATAAATCACCACCTACCACAGGGCTTTGACATTGCACTGGTACTGACTTAATTACAATGCCTTAATCACTATTCAATCCTATTTAGACACATATCCCCCACTCCTGACTCCCTCTGGAGAAATTTCCCACATCCTATCCCTTCTTCCCCTGTTACCTTCATCTTGTCGAATTAGAGACCCACAAAATGTATTTCCACTCAATAAAACAATGTATATTTATACCACGGATGATTTAGTTCACTGACCTATCATTAGTGACTTTAGTATGACACATAGTTGTCCATTTAGACAGTGACGACCCTCTTTATCTTCAGGACGTGCCAAGCCACCTAGCCGGACCTTGGCCCCTGATACGATTTAAGTTGACCGCGACTGTCTTTTATTAGTATACCCAATTAAACTATTCATCTTCTTTTATGTATTCCTTACGATTAGATATTGATAAATCTGATTACAATTGGTATAAGATAAGCTTTCTTATTACATATTACTCTTTCCCCCCCCCCTCCTCCCTTTTTCTTTTTTTTTTCTCTCTTCCCTCTTCCCTCTTTTATTATACTGTTTCATTTAATGATTGTTATTACTTATGCATTTATTTTCAATAATACATTTTCTTTACTCCATATTTATATACAAAATTGTAGAGAAGATAAAAATTCCATCTACACTTATCTACTTAATTTTAAAATCTTGTATAACATATATGAACTGTATTGTGTAATCTTTAATAAAATATTTGAAAAAGAAAAAAAAACAAAAGGAGGGTGGCGGGAAAGGGTGAAAGGGGAAGAGGACAAAGAAATAAAGAAAAGAGGGAAGATGAGAAGAAGTGGACAAAGAGTAGAACAGATAAGAGGGGACAATATATTACCGTCCCAGCAACTAAGTTGTCATGGATATGCAGTCATATTTGTCTGCCATCTTACCTTCCTCTTCATGTGTTCACCTTAGAGGCCAGGCTCTCTCACCTGGCTGCTTTTATAATCTTTCCTCCCAGTATGCTCCACCCCAGGCCCTATCAGGGAACACTATATTAACCTGTGCACTACAAGCCAGCCATGCTGATCAACGTGTTTGTTAAGCATTGTGTGTTTGGGTTCCTGCCTGCCGCGTGCTACGTCTGTCTCTGTGTTACACTATTGGCTTGTTCCCGACTATCCCTGTCTGCTTGTTGCCCTGACCTTGGCTTTTCCCCTCACTATTCTTGTATCCTGTGCTGCTGCTTCCCCTCTCTATCCTCTTTACCCTACGGAGCGTGAGCTAGGGGACTCTGGGGTCCGCGACCTGGACCCAGCTGCAGCGTAGGCCATCCTTACCACTAGAGGCTCTGGTGAAAACCTGCTGGATCTTAGACTCCGCGCCCTGGGGAATCTTGGGCTCTAGCTCCCTGTGGATCCCTGTTGTGCTCCAGTGGTCCTGCTTTCCAGAACCACCCACTGTCCCATCCGCAGAAGTCAGCCATAGGGTTCACTACCTTGTGGTGCACTACTGATCCCCAACAGTGTGCATCTGTCATCTGGCCACAGGTGACCTGACAGTTTGATCAGCCATGGACCCAGCTGACGTGCCACTTTCCATAGATGATCCATTACAGGGCATAGTCCGCAGACTTGAGACCCAGGAATCAAATCAGACTCAGGTGATGTGATTCCTCCAGGATCTGGCTTCCTGCTTCAAGCAGCTTCAGGTCTCCTTAGGACCCCCCGTTCTACAACCTCAACCGCTATCAGCGGCTGCATCTATTCCAGTCGCAGTCACAGCCACACATTCACTACAACTGCCAGCTCCGTCCCGTTTCTCTGGGGACTCCAAGGTCTGCAGGGGGTTCCTTAACCAATGCACTATTAATTTTGAGCTCCAGACCCAAAACGTCCTGTCTGATCGGGCAAAGGTAGCCTATTTTATTTCCCTACTCTCCGGTGAAGCTTTAGCCTGGGCAGCCCCTCTGTGGGAACTGAATGATCCAGTGGTTTCTAGCCTGTCTGACTTTTTGAAACTTTTTCGGAATATCTTCAAAGAACCGGCTTGTGTCTCTTCAGCGGCCAGCGCCCTTTTACGTCTCCGCCAAGAGTCTGCTTCTGTGGGACAGTATGCTCTTCATTTCTGCATTCTGACGGCTGAGTTGAGCTGGAACAATGAGGCCTTAGTCGCAAACTTTTTGCATGGCCTTTCTGATAGAGTGAATGATGAATTAGCAGGAAGGAACCATTCCCACTGATCTGGACGGAGTTATATCCTTGTGTAACCAGATCGATATTCACTTTCAGGAAAGGACCCTAGAAAAGTGATGCCAGCACTCCTTGGTTCTTAGGCAGCCTGGGCTCCCCTCTCTTCGACCCGTAGAGCATCTCCTGCCAGCTGAGGAACCCATGCAGCTGGGTCGGACCAGGCTTTCCCCAGAGGAACGCGCTAGGCGCAGAACTCTGGGCCTGTGTCTCTATTGTGGGACAAAGGTAATTTTTGTGACACTTGCTCTCTTTGTCCGGAAAAACTTTCGGGTCCAATACTTCTGGAAAGTGGAGTATTGGACCCAGAAATGTCACCCTCACCTTCTCGTCTTCTTCTTTCTGTGTTCCTTCATGTTGGTGCTTCTTCCCATTCGCTCGCAGCATATCTGGATTCCGGAGCCGCTGGCAATTTCATGAACTGGGAAATTGCATCTTCTATGAGACTTACCCTTTTGCCACTCACCACACCCTTGGTGGTCTTGGCGATTGATGGCACTGTTCTCCCAGGGGGTCCTATACGCTTCCAGACCCTCCCTGTTAAGATGTCGGTAGGGACACTCCACGAGGAGTGGATATCCTTCCTTATCTTACCAAAGGCCTCAACTCCTATAATTTTGGGTCTCCCATGGTAACGGCTCCATTCTCCACACGTTGACTGGACTACTGGACAGATCCTGGCTTGGGGTTCCTCCTGTTCCTCATCCTGCCTACCCAAGGTTGCCCCTGTGAACCTGAGCAGATCATTCACTCCAGTTTGCATAACCATTTACATTTGTCTGTCCCTAATCACCCTTGGACGCACAGCCAGGCAAGCTTGTCTACAAGTTCTGCAGTCACTGCGTCTTGCGATGCGATTCAGGTAGTCACTACACCTGACTCTGCTATTCACTCGGCCTCTGTACTAGTTATGCCTATCCAGCCCATGCCCAGTGAGCCTCCTACTTTTTCTTATTCAGGACATTCTGCTTGTCTTTCAGCTATTCAGCTTGACTCCTGTGACATGTCACCTTCTAACCAACCTGACCTCAGGGTTCCACTGACCTCTGCCCAGTCTGATGGTCCTGTGCTAGATTTCCAGATCTTCTTTAAGGGTCTGGGGGACCCTCCTCAGATCCCTGTTGATCCTCTTATGCCCTTGCTTATTCCTAAAAAAAAGCCTTTGGTCCTCAATAAATCCTCTCCTCCTCTCCCTACCTCAGTTCCGTTCTCTGAGGATAATCTAAAGTACGAAGTTAGTCAAGTTCTGGATTCTCGGCTCTGCAGAGATATTCTTCAGTACCTTGTGCTTTGGAGAGGGTTTGGTACTGAGGAGGTGTCTTGGATCGCTGCATCTGAGGTCTTTGCACCTCGTCTGTTGAGGAGGTTTCATCTGAGGTTTCCCTTTAAGCCTGGGCCCAGGCGGGGGTGGGGAAGGGCCCATAAGAGGGGGGGGGTAATGTTTGTCTGCCATCTTACCTTCCTCTTAATGTGTTCACCTTAGAGGCCAGGCTCTCTCACCTGGCTGCTTTTATAATCTCTCCTCCCAGTATGCTCCACCCTAGGCCCTATCAGGGAACACTATATTAACCTGTGCACTGCAAGCCAGCCGTGCTGATCAACGTGTTTGTTAAGCATTGTGTGTTTGGGTTCCTGCCTGCCGTGTGCTACATCTTTCTCTGTTACGATATTGGCTTGTTCCCCACTATCCCTGTCTGCTTGTTGCCCTGACCTTGGCTTTTCCCCTCACTATTCTTGTATCCTGTGCTGCTGCTTCCCCTCTATCCTCTTTACCCTACGGAACGTGAGCTAGGGGACTCTGGGGGCTGCGACCTGGACCCAGCTGCAGCGCAGGCCATCCTCGCCACTAGAGGCTCTGGTGAAAACCTGCTGGATCTTAGACTCCGCGTCCTGGGGAATCTTGGGCTCTAGTTCCCTGTGGATCCATGTTGTGCTCCAGTGGTCCCGCTTTCCAGAACCACCCACTGTCCCATCCGCAGCAGTCAGCCATAGGGTTCACTACCTTGTGGTGCACTACTGATCCCCAACGGTGTGCATCTGTCATCTGGCCACAGGTGACCTGACATAAGTATTGCAAGGAGATCTTGCAAAGAATCACACCTCAACCAGTATTGAGAGTGATGCTTAAACCTATGGGGGGATGTGGGTAGACTAAACCGAGATGGGCTATATATAAAAAGATATTTGGATAGTTTCCAGAAACAGAAACCGTATAGTTTCCCAGTCCCACATGGATATTGTAAAAGGACAAAGAAAAACTGAGATGGGCATTCCCTACCCCTCCCAGCCAACCTGGCACATATAACATAAGCCAAACCAATAATCCCCAAACAGAAATAACATCAATAAAAGACAAAAAAAAATCCAACGTTAAGAGTTGAGTATAAAACCGTTACCATCCAGCTATCTATGTGTACATATAGGGAACCCTATCTATTATAACAGACCCTGCTAGTGCTGCAAGTTCATCACCGCTTATAATACTTTGCACCTCCCTATCTAGCCCAATACATCTAGCTAACCTTTTTTTTTTTTTTTAACAAAGAGCACCCTCTTTCAGTCTGCCAGGGCTATGGTATGTTCCCCAATCCCTTCCCTTTAAGACTTTACGTGGGGGGGGATACTACTGTCCCTTTAATTCAGGGGATCGTGTCTCCCTCTCAGTGGCCACATAAACCTTTCTGCGTCCGTATGTGGGGCATGCATCCGTGGGTAGTCTTCCCCCTTGTCAGGCAAATTTCCTGTCCCACGGCTATATATGAGGTGCAAGAGAATGAGCCATAGAATCCTGCTGACATTACCCACGCCAAGGAGAAACACGTGTGTATGTATGTGTACCGCACCGGTATCCTGCTCCTCTGGCCCACCGCCCCCCGCAACAGTCACAGACATGTTATACCAGCATTTGTAAAATAGAAAATAAGCGATATTGCGCTAAGTGCATATATAGTAAATTAAATTATGTACAGTGGGGATCGAAAGTTTGGGCACCCCAGGTAAAAATGTGTATTAATGTGCATAACGAAGCCAAGGAAAGATGGAACAATCTCCAAATGGCATCAAATTACAGATTAGACATTCTTATATGTCAAAAAAAGTTAGATTTTATTTCCATCATTTCACTTTTAAAATTACAGAAAACAAAAAAAATGGCGTCTGCAAAAGTTTGGGCACCCTGCAGAGTTAATATCTTGTACTGCCCCCTTTGGTAAGTATATCACAGCTTGTAAACACTTTTTGTAGCCAGCCAAGAGTCTTTCAATTCTTGTTTGAGGTATCTTTGCCCATTCTTCCTTACAAAAGTCTTCCAGTTCTTTGAGATTTCTGGCCTGTCTGTCACGCACTGTTCTTATAAGGTCTATCTATAGGTTTTCAATAATGTTAAGGTCAGGAGATTGTGAAGGCCATGGCAAAACCTTCAGTTTACGCCTCTTGATGTAATCCCCCGTGGATTTTGAGGTGTGTTTAGGATCATTATCCATTTGTAGAAGCCATCCTCTCTTTAATTCAGCTTTTTCACAGATGGCATCAAGTTACCATCCAAAATTTGCTGAAATTTTATTGAATCCATTTTTCCTTCTACTCGTGAAATGTTCCCTGTGCCACTGGCTGCAATACAACCCCAAAGCATTATTGATCCACCCCCATGCTTAACAGTTGGACAGAGGTTCTTTTCATTAAATTCTGTGCCCTTTCTTCTCCAAACATACCTTTGCTCATTCCAGACAAAAAAGTTATATTTTAACCTCATCGGTCCACAGAACTTGTTTCCAAAATGCCTCAGGCTTGTCTATATGTTCATTTGCAAAGTTCAAATGCTGATTTTTGTGGTGAGGACGTAGAAGAGGTTTTCTTCTGAGGACTCTTCCATGAAGACCATATTTGTACAAGTATCTCTTTATAGTGGAATAGTGTACCACAACTCCAGTGTCTGCCAGATCTTTCTGGAGGGATCGTGCAGTCATACGTGGGTTTTGAATTGCTTTTCTCACAATCCTGCGAGCTGTTCTGTCTGATATTTTTCTTGGTCTTCCAGATCTTGCTTTAACTTCCACTGTTCCTGATGACTGCCATTTCTTAATTACATTCCGAACAGAGGATATTGACATCTGAAAACACTTTGCTATCTTCTTATAGCCTTCTCCAGCTTTGTGAGCGTCAACTATTTTCAGTTTCAGTTTTCTAGACAAGTGCTTAGAAGAACCCAGGGTGCTGATTGTTGGGGCAAGGTCAGATGAGTCTGGCCATTTAAAACCTTTGAGATTGACATCACCTGGTCTTCAAAGACGATGATTGAGAACAATCCATGACACTGGCAGGTCTCAGCTTTGCAAAGGGGGCAGTGCATGCTATAAATTCTGCAGGGTGCCCAAACTTTTGCAGACACCATTTTTTTGTTTTCTGTAATTTTGAAAGTGTAAATGATGGAAATAAAATCTAACTTTTTTTGACATATTATAAGAATGTCTAATCTGTAATTTGATGCCATTTGGAGACATCTTTCCTTGGCTTCGTTATGCACATTAACCACTTGAGATCCGCGCTATAGCCGAAAGACGGCTGCAGCGCGGCTCTCAAGTGCCGAGTGGACGTCCCCAGGACGTCCTGTTCTGTTTACATCCCGCCGCGCGCCCTCGGCGGCGCGAGCAGCTGTGCGCTCCGCATCACGTGATGCCGATGCGCGTGCCTGGCGGCCGCGATGTCCGCCAGGTACATGCGATCGGCTGTGACAGAGGCAGGACGTGGATCTCTGTGTTACACACAGAGATCCATGTCCTGTCAGGGAGAGAGGAGACCAATGCTGTGTCCCTTGTACATAGGGACACAGATCGGTCTCCTCCCCCAGTCAGTACCCTCCCCCCCCACAGTAAGAAACACTAATAGGGAACATATTTAACCCTTTGATCGCCCCCTAGTGTTAACCCCTTCCCTGCCAGTCACATTTATACAGTAATCAGTGCATATTTATAGCACTGTTCGCTGTATAAATGTGAATGGTCCCAAAATAGTGTCAAAAGTGTCCGATATGTCCGCCGCAATATCGCAGGCCTGACAAAAATCGCAGATCGCCGCCATTACTAGTAAAAAAAAAAATATATATAATAAAAATGTCATAATTCTATCCCCTATTTTGTAGGCGCTATAACTTTTGCGCAAACCAATCACTATACGCTTATTGCAAATTTTTTTACCAAAAATAAATAGAAGAATACGTATCGGCCTAAACTGAGAAAAAAATAAATAAAATTGGGATATTATTATAACAAAAAGTAAAAAAAATATTGTGTTTTTTTTTCAAAATGTTCTGTCTTTTTTTGTTTATTGCGCAAAAAATAAAAACCACAAAGGTGATCAAATACCACCAAAAGAAAGCTCTATTTGTGGGAAAAAAATGATAAAAATATCATTTGGGTACAGAGTTGTATGACCGCGCAAATGTCATTCAAAGTGCGTCAGCGCTGAAAGCTAAAAATTGGTCTGGGTACGAACAGGGTTTATGTGCCCAGTAAGGAAGTGGTTAATACACATTTTTACCTGGGGTGCCCAAACTTTCAATCCCCACTGTAAGTGACACGGATGATCCGTGACCGACAGTAGCTCTCACAATATACACTTCATAACAAAAATTAAAATCAAAAACGTGTAGCCCTGTCAAACCATGACCTTAATGAACAAAGTGCAAAAAAAACAACATCTAATATAACGCAATAAAGATGAAAATGTGAAAACAAGTCCACATGTCCCAATTCCACATACATAAAGTGACCTCAAAACGTGTGCTGATCCAATGTTCGATTTGTGAAGACTCCCAGTGCTCTCTACAGGATAGACAGGGTAAGTATATCTGCTTACCAGATTTTAAAACCCTCCAGGGTCTATCTGTGCATTAGTGAGCTTTCTCCCCTCACTAAGGGCTCAACCGCATCCACTACCCAACCTGCTTAATTGGATTCCACAGGTGTATATTCCACAGTTATCATCAGTCAAGGAAACTTCAGAGTCCGGTCACACACTCATCATATGAAGGAGGAAGATAAACTCACTGCACAACATTCTTTTAACCACTACATTACCAAGCCTATTTCTGAGATTTGGTGTTTACAAGTTAAATTTTATTTTTTTTTTTGCTAGAAAATTACTTTGAACTCCCAAACATACACACACACACACATACATTGTAATGTTCGGGGAACCAGCTAGATCGCAGGACACAGACTTTTCAAACAAAAGGACGTTTATTTAAACTTAAATGGCTTCACAGCAGCAAAACAAAAGAAATGACAGTCTCACCGACTTGTAGAGTTTATAACTGCTGTCACAGTTAAACAGTCCTTACTTGGTGTTGCAGGTAAGTTTCCCAGCTAGCAGACTTCAATGCAGGCCACTGCCATGTACATTCACAGCTTCCCAGAGCTTTTCACAGCCTCCACAGCTTTTGCAGTGTCCACCATTCACCATGCAGACTTCACTACACTCCTTCTCTCCCTCACCTACAACTTCCTGTCTCTCTTAAACCACTTTCTTGGACAGGTGTGTTAACTATTGCTGTTCCCTTAAAGGAATCACAGCCCAAACAGAGGGGAAATATAGCGTCCTTCCAGGACCCAGCCACGGCGTCCTGTACATATCCCCCCCCTGTGCCCCAACGCCAAGGAGGTGGAGGCAACAGTGGAGCTAAAACAATGGACTCAGGAGAGGGCATCTGCATTTTGATGCAGTCTCCCGGGCCTATGCTCCACTACAAATTTAAATTCCTGGAGCGCCATGAACCAACGTGTAATTCTGGCATTAGTCCGTTTACCTTGCCTCATCCATGTTAAAGGGGCATGGTCAGAAATTAACCTAAACTTCCTTCCCAAGAGGTAATATCTGAGGGATTCCAGAGCCCACTTAATGGCCAGACATTTTCGTTCAACTATAGCATAGTTTTTCTCCGCTGGTGTCAACTTCCTACTGAGGAAGACTACTGGGTGCTCCTCACCATGAACAACCTGTGACAACACAGCTCCCAATCCTACATCGGAAGCATCAGTCTGGACAACAAACTCATTTGAAAAATTGGGTGCTATCAGGACAGGGTGTTGGCACAGTGCTGACTTGAGCTCCAAAAAAGCCTTTTCAGCATCTGCATTCCATTCCACCATGACCGATTTCCGTCCCTTAGTCAGATCGGTCAATGGAGCCGCCAATGTGGCAAAGTTGGGTACGAATCTCCTGTAGTATCCCACCATGCCCAGGAATGCACGTACCTGCTTTTTTGTGAGGGGGCAGGGCCAATTCTGTATAGCCTCTACCTTGTTAACCTGAGGTTTCACCACCCCTCTACCTACAATATAGCCCAGGTATTTCACCTCCTCCATTCCCAAAGCACATTTTTCAGGGTTTATTGTAAACCCCTCCTTCCAAAGAGAGTCCAGTACTGCCTGGACTTTGGGCAAGTGTGATTCCCAGTCTCTGCTAAAAATGACTATGTCGTCCAAGTACACTGAGGCATACTCCCGGTGAGGTCGTAAAATCCTATCCATTGCTCGCTGGAAAGTGGCTGGAGCAGTTTGTAGTCCAAAAGGCATTCTTTTGTACTGAAAACTCCCCTCTGGGGTAGAAAAAGCAGTTTTCTCTCTAGCAGCCTTAGTCAACGGGATTTGCCAATACCCCTTGGTAAGGTCTAATGTTGTAATATACCTGGCTGGACCTAGTCTCTCAATAAGCTCATCTACCCGGGGCATGGGGTAGGCATCAAACCGTGAAACCTCATTAAGTTTCCGGAAATCATTGCAGAATCACAGAGTCCCGTTGCGCTTTGGTACCAACACAATCGGGCTCGACCACTCACTCTGCGACTCTTCAATGATCTCCAGGTCCAGCATCTTCTTCACTTCCTCTGAAACGGCCTTCCTTTGAGCCTCTGGGATGCGGTAGGGCCGGACAAAAACTTTGACTCCAGGTTCCGTGATAATATCATGTTCTATGACACTAGTTAGCCCTGGCAAGTCTGAAAACTTTTCTTTATTTCTCTGCAAGAACTCCTTTGCCTGCTGACTTTGGATTTTAGACAGGGTACTTGCTACTTGGACACTCTCCACCCCAACCTGAGGCTCAAGTCTTGCACTAGCCAGGGAGGTCACCGGTTCCCTGTCTGTCCAGGGCTTTAACAAGTTGACATGATATATCTGATACGGTTTCCTCTTGCCTGGCTGGTGGACTCTATAATTTACCTCTCCCACTTTTTCCACAACTTCAAAGGGACCTTGCCATCTGGCCAATAATTTACTTTCCACAGTGGGAATTAGCACCGCTACTCGATCCCCCACTTGGAAGTGCCTTATTTTAGCAGCCCTGTTATAGACCCGTCGTTAAACCTCCTGGGCTTTTTGCAAATGCTCTTTGACTAGTGGCATCACAGTTTGGATCCTTTCCTGCATTTGGGAGACATATTCAAGAACACTCTTATGCTGAACAGGTTCACTTTCCCATTCCTCTTTAATAAAGTCAAATAGTCCGCGAGGTCTCCGCCCATATACCAACTCAAAGGGCGAAAACCCAGTGGAGGCCTGGGGCACTTCCCTGATAGCAAACATGAGAGCTGGTAACAGGCAGTCCCAGTCTTTCCCATCCCTTTGTACCACTCTCTTTAGCATAGACTTAAGGGTCTTGTTAAAGCGTTCCACTAACCCGTCCATTTGGGGATGGTAGACCGATGTGCGCAGCTGTTTAATCCGGAACAGCTTGCACACATCGGCCATAACTCTCGACATAAATGGGGTGCCCTGGTCTGTGAGTATTTCCTTGGGAAAACCAGTCCGTGTAAACAACTGGAATAATTCCCGGGCAATAGCCTTAGAGGAGGTATTCCGCAGTGGAAGCGCCTCAGGATATCGGGTGGCATAGTCAAGAATCACCAATATGTAGGAGTAACCTCGAGCCAACTTTACCAAGGGACCCACTATATCCATGGCTATCCTCTCGAATGGGACCTCAATTATGGGCAGAGGGACCAAAGGGCTCCGGAAGTGTGTCACCGGAGCGGTCAACTGACAGGTGGGACAAGAGGCACAGTATTTCTTTACCTCTGCTTTCAGTCCTGGCCAGTAAAACCGGTCGGTGATCCGTGCTTCCGTCTTCTCAACTCCCAGGTGTCCCCCTAACACATCATCATGGGCCAGGTCCAGAACCTTTCGTCTATATTGTTGGGGTACTAACAATTGTTCTACCACATTTTCCCTCACCTTGGTAACCCGATACAACAACTCATTATACATTGCGAAGTGTGGCCACCGCTCATTTGCACCTGGCTCTTGGGGAACCCCATTTACTACAACTTGTTCCCGTGCACAGGCCAAAGTGAGGTCCTGCATCTGAGCAGTACCAAACGCCCCCTGGGGAACACCCAAATCTGGCAGGGCAGGAGTAGAGGCCACTTCCTCGTCCTCTTCCCACAGCATTACCTGAAGTGAGGAAGATCCTCCCCCTCAGTGTTTTGGTAGGTCTGTGGACCACATGTCTTGACATTATCAACAGTATCAGCTCTACTTTCATCACCATTAACCCAACCATTAGCAATTTCATCATTTGGATCCACATTAAGAACATTTGGCAGTTCAGGGTTATTCCTCTCAGCAGCAGGAACAGGGAGGCTAGTTTCTCCCCAATCTCTGAACTGTTCTCCTTGTTCCCACAGTTTTGTAAACAACGGACAGTCTCGTCCTATTATAACATCATGTACCAAGTTCTTTACCACCCCCACCTCTTGAGTACCAGTGCCACATGCTGAGGAGATGGTCACCAAGATGAGAGGGTACTCTCTAAGGTCCCCGTGAATGCACACCACCCGTAAGGTTTTTCTTACCGGACCAATCTTCCCAATTACTCTAGGATGAACCAGGGTTACCATGCTTCCGGAGTCCAACAAAGCCCGGGCAGGGAGGTGGTTCACTTGGACTTCACACTCAAATTTTTCCTCACCCAGGTCGAGCTGTGTGGTGCATACTTTATGGGCATAAAAAGATCCCCTCCGAAGAACCCCCGCATTCCATGGGCTCCTCTTGCAGTGGGCAGTGTGCCCGGGTATGACCCCAGGAATGACATCGCCAACATTGTACATCCCCTCCTCTCCGAACAGAACGCTGAGGAGGTACCGGGAATGACTCTTGACCTTCTGGGGTGTTTGCTCCAGGACTCCTTGGAACATCCTTTCGAAGGGCAGCAGTTGGTCGAACAGGCCGTGGTAGACTAGGGCCTATGCGCTTGGTAGGTCCGAGCAGGTCCTCCACCACTGTATATCGTTCCACCATCTCGACAAGGAGGTTTGCTGTTTTGGGGTCTCCATGGCTGACCCACCGTTAAAGGTCGTCTGGCAGGGATCGCAGGTATCGGTCCAGCACAACCCGTTCCACGATTTGGGGGCCCGACAACACCTCAGGCTGCAGCCATTTTTTTACCAGTTGCACCAGGTCATGCATTTGAGACCGAGGTGGCCGATCTGGATGATACTTCCATTGGTGCACTCGTTGGGCCTGAACGGCCGTAGTCACCCCCAGACGAGCCATAATTTCTGCCTTTAACTTTTGATAGTCTTTAGCATCATCGGGTGGCAGGTCAAAGTAGGCTTTTTGAGGATCTCCGGTGAGAAAAGGGGCAATGAGGCTGGCCCACTGGTCCTGAGGCCACCCTTCTCTCTCTGCCGTCCTCTCAAATGTAGCAAGAAATGCCTCTACATCATCGCTCAGGGACAATTTCTGCAAAAAATGGCTTGCCCTCACAGTCACCTGGTTGCCAGGGGCAACAGCCGCTTGCTCCCGAACCTGAGATAGCTGCTGCACTGCTTCCTTTAAGACAGCCACCTGAGCCTGCATAACCTCTTGCTGGGCTGCCAACTGGGTCACCAACAGGCGGGTATTTTCTTGCTGCAGCTGATTTGCTTCCTCATGGCAAGCTTGCATATTAGCCAGGGACAGCTGTTTAATTAGCTCCTCCATTGCTTCAGCTTTCAACGTTTGTGCAGCTTTAACCCAGGACATAAATCCAATGTACTGTCCCTTTAACTGTCAGTTCAATGTCAAGTTCAATGCAAAAAAAAAAATGTTTTGTTTTTTTTCTTCTTATGCCTGTTATTCTGTCCTGCCCGCATTCGAGCACCAGTGTAATGTTCGGGGAACCAGCTAGATCGCAGGACACAGGCTTTTCAAACAAAAGGACGTTTATTTAAACTTAAATGGCTTCACAGCAGCAAAACAAAAGAAGTGACAGTCTCACCGACTTGTATGCCGCGTACACACGATCATTTTTCCCGTCGGGAAAAATTACATTTTTTTTTTTCGCCGAGAAAAACGATCGTCTGTGGGCTTTATGCCGTTTTTCTCGTTGAGAAAAACGGCAGGAAAAACGACGAGAAAAATTAGAACATGTTCTAAATTTTCTCATCGTTTTTTCCATCATTTTTTTCCGCGGCAGTTTTCCCATAGGGAAACACTGCCGCGGAGCCCACAGACGGTCGTTTTTCTCGTCAAAGAAAAAAATGACGGGAAAAACGGTCGTGTGTGGGGGAACATGCCGTTCCCTCGTTTTTCATTTTTTTTCATGTCGTGATTCACGGCGGTGTTTTCACCGCCGTGAATCACGATCGTGTGTACGCGACAGTAGAGTTTATAACTGCTGTCGCAGTTAAACAGTCCTTACTTGGTGTTGCAGGTAAGTTTCCCAGCTAGCAGACTTCAATGCAGGCCACTGCCATGTACATTCACAGCTTCCCAGAGCTTTTCACAGCCTCCACAGCTTTTGCAGTGTCCACCATTCACCATGCAGACTTCACTACTCTCCTTCTCTCCCTCACCTACAACTTCCTGTCTCTCTTAAACCACTTCCTTGGACAGGTGTGTTAACCATTGCTGTTCCCTTAAAGGAATCACAGCCCAAACAGAGGGGAAATATAGTGTCCTTCCAGGACCCAGCCACGGCGTCCTGTACAACATATATACACACACATACATACATATATATATATATATATACATATATATATATATATATATATATATATATATATATATAAATAATTTTTTTTTTCTAATACCCTAGAGAATAAAATGGCGGTTGTTGCAATACTTTATGTCACACCGTATTTGAGCAGTGGTCTTACAAGCCCACTTTTTTTGGAAAAAATACACTTTTTTAATTAAACAATTAGACAACAGTAAAGTTAGACCATTTTTTTTTTTTTTTTTTATATTGTGAAAGATAATGTTACACTGAGTAAATTGATACCCAACATGTCACACTTCAAAATTGCGCCCGCTCGTGGAATGGCGACAAACTTTTACCCTTTAAAATCTCCATAGGCGATGTTTAAAAAAATTCTACAGGTTGCATGTTTTGAGTTACAGAGGAGGTCTGGGGCTCAAATTATTGCTCTTGCTCTACCGATCATGGCAATACCTCACATGTGTGGTTTGAACACCATTTTAATTTTCAGAAAAAAAATTGTGTCACTTTTATTCCTATTACAATGAATGTAAACATTATGGGCGGAAGTGACATTTTAACGTCGTTCTGCCCTGCAATGACTTGAAGACGGGTGGGGGCCATCTTCCCCTCACTCGTCTCCATATCAGGCTAGGGACAGGTCCGGATCGCCTCCGCCGTTACCGACAGCCATGGTAAGCGGTGGAGGGCACCGGAGCGCTGCGGGAGGGGGGGTCCCTCTTCCGCCGCCGATAAAAGTGGTCTCGCAGAGAATCTGCCACAAAAACCACTTTAATCTGAAAGAGAGTCGCCGGCTCTTGAAGAGGATACTGGGGTTTTGGTAGCTAGCTGCTACCATAACAACGGTATTCCTCTTCAAAGCCAGGACATTTATAGTCCGGCGGGAAGGAAGTGGTTAAAAGCACACAAGAGTTTGTTAAAAGTTGTACTTACAATAAAAACAATAAAATTAGGCTCAAAATGGAAACATTTGTTTGTCCAGCACCCTCCACGAGTGTTCGGATGTCACCGCTGCTCCTTGCCTAGCCTGTCGTACGTTTCGTCCAATGGGACTTCTTCTGTGAAAAATAGAGCTCAAAGTGCAGACACCACCTGGGGTGTCCTAAAACATTATACTTTTCAGGGAGAAAATTTAATAGAAGACAGACATATACATGGCATATGTGGAGTGGCGTCTCATCCCTACCACATGAAGGCTCAGAGAACCTGAGAGTGTCAGTGAAGTAGAAGCTACTCCAAAGCCTGCTCTAGTGTAATTGAGTGTCAACATGATGGGAAGATCAGTTACTCTCATTGTCTTTGGTGGCTGCCGGGCTAGAGCTCGATGTACGACTGTACCCAGGGGGCAGTTGTCCATCTCATTGAAGCAAAGGATGTCAACTGTATATACTGAGTGTCAAGTCATGTTAGCATAAAGCCAGCAGTGGTGGCCAAATTGAGGTCTGGGGAAGAACTAGCACTTAGACAGCAACATGTGGTATAAGGTGTATGATAGGAGACGGTGTATGAAAGGACAGCAAAAGATAGCAGCAGAGGGTACAGAAGCTCACCTTTCCTTCAGCCTCCATTAGGTCTCCCGTGCCTCCTCGGATGTTGTAAAGCGCGAGCGTTGCTGTGGTCTAGATGATTGGGGTCTCCTCAGTCCCGGTAATCCAGGGCGAGCAAGGGAGCTTTGCATTATCTGAAGCCAGTCAGGCACCACGATCAGGTCGTCTCCATAAATGTAAATAAGGCAGAAAGTTCCGCAGGCGTGTGGAGGGTAAAGAACCGTTGATCCTTCCTGAAGATCACAGAGAGGGGGAAACCCCATTGATACGTGATCCCCCAGCTGTCGGGCCACCTCCAGCACTGGTTTCAGCATAGCCCACCGTTGCAGAGTTGCCCTGGACAGATCAGGCAGGATCCGGAGCGGAGCGCTATCAAAATCAATTTCTCCCATGCTTTCCGTAGGATGATCTCCTTATGGGGATAATGGTGCACCCGGCAAATCACGTCCCGCGGTCTGTCCACATCCAATTAGCGTGGGCTCAGGGCCCTATGGATCCGGTCAAAGGTCAGATTAGCTGGGAATGCTTCCCCCGCAACATCACAGAATATGGCTCGGGTAGATTCTCTGTTCCTGTGGCTTCCTGGAGGCCCCTGAGCCGTAAATTGTTCCTCCGACTCCGGTCTTCCATCTCTTCTATGTGGAGCTGTTGTGAAAGTAAGGCTGCCACTTCAGATGCCTGTTGTGTCTCCACTGCGAGCATCCGTTTCTCTAGGGCTGTCACCGCAGATTCACCTGTCTCCATCCGATCCGTGAGTTCCTGCACATCTTGTTTAACAGCGGTTATTTTTTTGAGGTGGCAAGCTTTGAGCTTGCCTTTGAGGGCCTCAATGTCCGCCTTTGTGGGTAGTGCTTGCAGCAGTGCCCTCAGTTCCGCATCAGCTCTCAGGGTGAGTGGTAAGTGGTGTGCCTCCTGTGGTTTAGCGTGAAACATCTCTGGGATATCCGAGAAGGCCTCCAATGTAGTTGAGGCAGCAGGAGAGGTGGAGGGTTCCTGTGAGTGTAGGCCCTCGTGATGGGGCCTCTTGCAATCCACCATCTTGGACGCTGGGGAAGCCTCCGGGATTTGAGAGAGATAACTGTGAAAATCACCACTGGTTTGTGGCATGGGGGATTTCTTCTTGTTCCCCTTATTCTTCTCTTTTTCTATATTGTGAAAGAAAATGTTATGCCGAGTAAATTGATACCCAACATATCACGCTTCAAAATTGCGCCAGCTCGTGCAATGGTGACAGAATTTGACCCTTAAAAATCTCCAGGGGCGATATTTCAAAATTTCTACTGGTTACCATTTTTGAGTCACAGAGGAGGTCTAGTGCTAGAATTATTGCGGCGATACTTCACTTATGGTTTGAACACCGTTTTCATATCAGGGCATTTGGGGAAGGCGCCGGGACCGGACGGATATTCCCTTCTCTATTACAGGACTTTTGGAGAAGTACTGCTTCCGCATTTTCTCTCTGCGTATAATGCTACAGGGGAGGGGACGCCCCTCCCGGCGGACGCCTTGAGAGCACACATTGCCGTGATCCCGAAGGAGGGAAAAGATCCACTACGATGCCAAAACTATAGACCGATCTCGCTGCTCAATGTGGATCTCAAGATATTCACGAAAGCGCTTTCCATGCGTTTGATTGACTTAATGCCACAACTAATCCATTCCGACCAGGTCGGCTTTGTTCCTACTAGAGAGGCGCGTGACAACAAGACTAAGGCAATCAACATGATCCACGCTGCAAGGACGCGTAAAACCCCTATGCTGCTCCTCTCGACGGACGCCGAAAAGGCGTTCGACAGGGTGAGTTGGCCTTTCATGTTTGAAACTCTCCGCTGGGTTGGGATGCAGGAACGCATGATGAATTGGATGTTGGCAATATATTCCTGCCCATCGGCCCAGGTCAAGGTGAATGGCCACCTTTCTTCACCATTTCAGATTGCGAATGGGACGAGACAGGGGTGCCCTTTGTCGCCCCTGATATTCGTCCTCACGCTAGAACCTTTCCTGCGTATCATCAGAGACAACCCGGACATTACGGGACCACGCCTGGACGCCACCCTGTCCCCCAAGATTGCGGCTTTCGCAGACGATCTGCTCTTCTTTCTGACCAACCCCCTTGTGTCCACTCCGAACTTGCTCAAGGAACTGAAGCTATACGAGGAGGTGTCAATGTTTCGCATTAACTACCAGAAATCGGAGGCACTTGGGGTCGCCTTACCTCCTCCTTTAACTGACCTGCTCCGGGTTGATTTTCCTTTCAAATGGGCTATGTCCCATATCAAATATCTGGGTATCTTGTTACCCAGCAGGACGGAAGAGATTTTCCCCCTCAACTTTCCTCCCCTTTTGACGGCCGTAAAAAAAGACCTGCAAGAGTGGCAGCATGGCCTTTTTTCCTGGTTTGGCCATTGCAGCATTGTGAAGATGAATGTCTTACCTAGACTGTTATACCACTTTCAGGCATTACCCATACGGGTGCCGGCATCCTTCCTGAGAGCGGTTAACAGAACGCTAATTCGGTTTGTGTGGGCCCAGAAGCCCCCGCGGTTAGCGCAGAGAATTCTCCGGCTGCCAAAGTTGAAGGGTGGGGTAGCCCTACCGGACGTTACTCTCTATCACAAGGCATGTCATTTAACGCGTGCCTTGGATTGGTGCCATCACGGCCTTCTGAAACAGTGGGTGCAGATTGAACGATCCTTGACTGGGGCCCACTTGGACTCGTTGCTCTGGTGCCAACCCCCCTTGCCAAAAGGAGATTTCTGATCACCCTACAGTAGGGGTGACGATAAGGTTAGCTTGGAAGGCCTTCCGTGATCATTCGATCGCACCGCTCCCGTCCCCGCTCACCCCAATTGTGGGCAACCCGGCTTTTAGTCCGGGTCTCAACGACCCTAGCTTCCTGGCGTTGAAACCGGTGGACAGGTCTCAAGTGCGACACTTTCTCACAAACGACCAATGGCATACTCGACGACAAATCATAGAGGACCCTGCCCTGACTGGGCTCTCATTCTGGCAAAAAGTCCAGCTGTCCCACTTCATCCACACTTTGCCTTCTCCGAATACTTATGGGCGGCAGCTGACACCTTTTGAGTTGCTATGCCTGGACCTGTCCCCGTTGAGACATGCAATATCCCTGTTATACCAAATCCTAGTTTCTCCCCCTCCGGACTTTAGGCCGCCCTATGTTACCAAGTGGGAACGGGAGCTGGGCCTACAACTTACGGGGAAACAGGTTGACCGAATCCTTCTCTTCGCTCAAACAACTTCTGTCAGTGCAAGGCACCAGGAGATGGAATATAAGCTTCTGTCCCGTTGGTACTACACTCCGGAAAAGATACACAAGATGTTCCCTCAGAGCACGGATGTGTGCTGGAGGTGCGGGGAGGAGGTTGGTACGCTCCTCCACGTCTTTTGGTCATGCCGCATCTTACAATCATTTTGGTCTGAGGTACACCGCATCGTCCAAAAGTTTACGGACAGAGAGTTGCCGTTTTCACCTAAGCTCTTCCTTCTGCACCACCACAATATCCCAACTAAGGGCTATAGAAAGTCCATATTGCCGCTTCTGATCAATGCGGCAAAGGGATGCATTCCGCTGAATTGGAAGCAGACTCAGCCCCCATCGGTGGCGGGCTGGTTGGGCAGAGTGAAGGATGTCCATGACATGGAGGACTTGGTAGCAACGGAAAGAGGCCTAAGTGAGAAATTTTCCAAAACATGGTACTTCTGGCACAAATTTTACTTCTCGGAGGAATGCGGGCTCCTAATGGCTCGATCCACCTGAGAGGATCGAATTTGACTGCTCCCCAGGCGGGGTGGCTGTGGCTGGAGGCACCCTGTTCCCCACCCCCCGGGTGGGGGTGTTTTTTTTTTTTTTTTTCCTTCCCATCCCTCCCCTCCCCCTCTTGTATTCTTGCATTCCTTGCTTTCTTTTCTCTTACTTTCCCTGCTTTTTCTGTATTACCAACACTAGAGTGTTGGCCTATGCAAGCCTGTTTCTCACGGGCATGACGTTTCTATTTTTATCTAAATCGGTTTTTGCCACAAAAATACGGCCATGCGGGGGGCGGAGAGCTCCTGTAAGCCTGACACTTGTTGTGATCCCCCCCTCTGACAAAGGGCTCTATATCTCTACTGTAATATCTATACTCATGAGGGGGTGGGGAATGTTTGCTGTTTTTTGATACGCATCAGTGCGCTCTCTGTGTATCCGCATGTCCTTTTCTCTTAAATAAAGAATTTACAAAAAAATTAGTAAGTTCCGGTCATGTTGGTCCATTGACCCAGTTTACCATTTGCCCATGTTCTCTGCCTCCATGGCCAGGGCACGATACGAGCAGACTTGCAGTTCATGCACTTCAACAACAATGAACTCTGTCATCCTTGTGGAGACCCTGGATACGATCAGCTCTACAAAATTTGGCCCCTCGTAAACCACTTCAAACGTTTTGCAGCCTTGTATACTCCCCATCAAGTTGTCTGCATTGATGAGTCCCTGATTACATTTTCTGGCTGCTTGTCTTTCAAACAGTACCTTCCCAGCAAGCATGCCAGATATGGGGTCAAGATGTATAAGCTCTGTGACAGGGCCACAGGCTATACATGTAGTTTTATGGTTTTTGAGGGAAGAGATAGTCACGTAGAGCCGGAAAACTGCGCAGATTACATAGGGAGCGCTGGCAAGATAGTGTGGAACTTGGTGTCACCCTGATTTCGAAAGGGGTACCACTTGTATGTAGACAATTATTACAAGAGCGTGCCACTCTTTTCTTGTTTGATCATCAGATTGGCGCATGTGGCACCGTGCAACCTAATCACCCGGGCTTACCCCCAGAGGCTTGTAGATTCCTGTCTTAGGCTGGGGGAGAGAGCCTGCTCCAAGTGTAATAATTTGCTCGCTGTGAAGTGGAGGGATAAGAAGAATGTTTTTGTTTTGTCCTCCCTTCATGCAGACACAAATGTCCAAATTCCTACGGCGACTGGTTTTGTGGAGAAACCTCTCTGTGTCCACGAAAATAACCAAAATATGGGTGGGGTGGACCTCAACGACCAGTTGTTGGCACCGTACCTAGTTGCCCGAAAGGCCAGACGCTGGTACAAAAAAAGTGTCTGTATACATATTTCAATTGGCTTTGCTGAACGCTCATGTGCTATACAGAGCTTCAGGACAGACTGGATCCTTCCTTCAATTTCATGAAGAGATCGTCAGAGCCCTTCTGTATCCAGATAGTGCTTCACCTCACTGTCATGGATATGCATTAATGTCTGTCTGCCATCTTACCTTCCTCCTCATGTGTTCATCTAGAGACCAGACCTCCTTCACCTGGCTTCCTTTATAATCTCCTCCCAGCCTGACTCCACCCCAGGCCCTATCACTGAACACTATATTAACCTGTGCACTGCAAGCCTGCTTTGCTGATCAACGTGTTTGTTAGGCATTGTGTGTTTGGGTACCTGCCTGCCGTGTGCTACGTCTGTCTCTCTGTTACGTTATTGGCTTGTCCCCGACCATCCCTGTCTGCTCGTGACCCTTGACCTTCGGCTCGTTCTTCGTTATCCTTGTCTGCTTGTGGCCCCTGACCTTCGGCTTGTTATTCGGTTCTCTCTATCGTGTGCTGCTGCTTCCCCTTATCCTACGGGGCGTGAGCTAGGAAACTCCAGGGGCCGCGACCTGGTCCCAGCCTGCAGCGTAACATCCTCACCACTAGAGGCCCTGGAGAAGACCAGCTGGGTCTTAGACTCCGCGCCCTGGGGAATCTTGGCTCTCGCTTCCGTTGGGATCCCGGTTGTGCTCCTCTGGTCCCGCTTTCCACAACCACCCAGTTTCCTATCCACAGAAGCCAGCCATAGGGTTCACTACCTCGCGGTGCACTCCTGTCCCCCTACGGTGTGCATCTGTCACCTGGCCACAGGTGACCCTGACAGTTTGATCAGCCATGAACCCGGCTGACATCCCGCTTCCCGCGGATGATCCATTGCAGGGCATAGTTCGCAGACTTGAGACCCAGGAATCAAATCAGACCCAGGTGATGCGATTCCTCCAGGATCTGGCTTCTCGATTCGAGCAGCTTCAGGTCTCCTTGGGAACCCCGAATCCGCAACCCCAAGTACAACCAGCGGCTGTACCTATCGCACCAGTCGCAGCCTCACACTCACTAAGATTGCCAGCTCAGTTCCGTTTCTCTGGGGACTCCAAGGCCTGCAGGGGGTTTCTCAGCCAATGCACTATTCATTTTGAGCTTCAGCCTCAAAGCTTCCTATCTGACCGGGCTAAGGTAGCCTATATCATTTCCCTCCTCTCCGGTGAAGCTTTGGCCTGGGCTGCCCCCCTGTGGGAGAGGAACGATCCGGTGGTTTCCAGTCTGTCCGAATTCTTGAAGCTCTTTCGTAATATCTTCGAAGAGCCGGCTCGGGCTTCTTCAGCGGCTAGTGCTGTCTTACGTCTTCGCCAAGAATCTAGTTCAGTGGGGCAATATGCTCTTCAGTTCCGTATCCACACAGCTGAATTGAGCTGGAATAATGAGGCCCTGGTCGCTACCTTTTTACATGGCCTCTCTGACCGAGTGAAAGACGAATTAGCGGGAAGAGCCATTCCCGTCGGTCTGGACGATGTAATTTCATTATGCAACCAGATCGACATTCGTTTTCAAGAGAGGTCCTTAGAAAAAAGACGCCAGCACTCTCTGGGTCCTAGCCAGTCTGAGCTCCCCTCCCTTCATTCCGTGGAGCATCCTCTACCTGCTGAAGAACCTATGCAGCTGGGCCGGACCAGACTAACCCCCGAAGAACGTGCTAGGCGCAGAACTCTGGGCTTGTGCCTCTATTGTGGGGGCAAGGGTCATTTTCGTGACTCCTGCTCGCTTCGTCCGGGAAACGCTCGGGTCTAATACATTTGGAAGGTGGAGTATTGGACCCAGAAACATCACCTTCTCGCCTGCTCTTGCCGGTGTCCCTTCATGTAGGCACTTCTCCTCAGTCAACCCTTGCATACCTGGATTCCGGGGCTGCCGGCAATTTCATGGATTGGAGAACTGCTTCTTCTATGAAGCTTACCCTTTCACCTCTCACTACCCCATTGGTAGTCTCGGCAATTGATGGCACTGTTCTCCCAGGGGGCCCTATTCGCTTCCAGACGCTACCCATTAGGATGTCGGTAGGGATTCTCCACCAGGAGTGGATATCCTTTCTTATTCTACCCAAGGCCTCTACCCCAGTTGTATTGGGCCTCCCTTGGCTACAGCTCCACTCTCCACATGTGGACTGGGTCTCTGGGCAGATCCTGGCCTGGGGTTCCTCATGTTTCTCGTCGTGTCTTCTCAAGGTGACCCCCAAGGAGAGTCTTCCGGTTGCTGCCACTTCTGTTTCTTCTGATCTTCCCGCCGCATACAGCGATTACCGGGATGTGTTCTGTAAAAAAATCAGCTGAGGTGCTTCCTCCCCACAGGTCTTTTGACTGTGCTATTGATCTTGTCCCCGGAGCAACTCTACCCAGGGGTCGTACCTACCCTCTGTCCATCCCAGAGACCCAGGCCATGTCGGAGTATGTAGCAGAGAATCTGGAGAGAGGGTTCATCCGGAAATCCTCATCGCCTGCAGGGGCAGGGTTCTTTTTTGTTGCCAAAAAGGATGGTACCTTAAGACCCTGCATCGATTATCGGGGTTTAAATGCGGTTACTATTAAAAATCGATACCCCTTACCCTTAATATCTGAGCTATTCGATAGGTTGAAGGGTGCCTCCATTTTCACCAAGTTGGATCTCAGAGGCGCGTACAATCTCATTCGAATACGGGAGGGTGACGAATGGAAGACTGCATTTAACACTAGAGACGGGCATTACGAATATCTGGTGATGCCTTTTGGTCTGTGTAATGCTCCAGCCGTGTTTCAAAACTTTGTCAATGAAATCTTCAGAGATCTGCTGTACCAGTTTGTTGTCATCTATCTGGATGACATTCTGATCTTTTCTGAAAATCTGCTCGTCCACAGAAACCATGTCCGCACTGTACTTCAACGTCTTAGAGAGAACAATCTCTATGCCAAGCTGGAGAAATGTTCCTTTGAATGTTCTGAGGTCCTGTTTTTGGGGTGCTTTGTCTCATGTTCGGGGCTTCGTATGGACCCTGGGAAGGTCTTGGCTATCACCAACTGGCCTCTTCCTGCTAGCCTCAAGGCCACACAGCGCTTTCTTGGCTTCACTAATTATTATAGGCAGTTCATAAGGAATTACTCTTCCATTGCCGCGCCTATTATCGCTTTGACCAAGAAGGGTGTGAATGCCAGAGACTGGCCTCCCGAAGCTGTCTCTGCATTTCACAACCTGAAACAGGCCTTTGTTTCTGGCCCCCTCTTGAGGAGACCAAATCCTGGGAATGCATTTTTTATTGAAGTGGACGCTTCCTCAATGGGGGTGGGAGCTGTGCTTCTTCAAATCTTTGAGAAGAGACGCCAACCATGTGCGTTCTTCTCCAAAAAATTTTCTCAGGCAGAGAGGAATTATGCCATCGTGATCGGGAACTTCTCGCAATTAAATTGGCGTTAGAGGAGTGGCGTCATCTCTTGGAGGGTTCCCCTCACTCCATAACGATCTTTACCGATCACAAGAATTTACAGTATCTACAGAATGCTAAACGTCTGAATCCTAGACAGGCCAGGTGGAGTCTCTTCTTTGCCCGTTTTAATTTCACGATTACCTACAAACCTGGTTCCTGCAACGGTCGGGCTGATGCGCTCTCTAGGTCATTTGACACTTTGGACGAGGAGTCCGCCCCTGAACCTGAGCCGATCATTCCCACCTCATGCATTGTTGCCCACTCTACCACCCTGAAGTCTAAAATTCCGCCTGGTAAGACCTTTGTCCCCACTGAGCTAAGAGCTAAGATCCTTCGTTGGGGACATGATTCCAAGGTGGCAGGGCATTCTGGATTCCTCCGATCCTTCCTACTCATCAGTCGTCACTACTGGTGGCCTAATCTCCGCTCAGACGTCAAAGACTACGTTAAAGCTTGTCATGTCTGTGCTCAGTCCAAATCCTCCACACAAGCTCCTGCTGGTCTCCTCATGCCCTTGCCTATTCCTAAGGAACCCTGGGCCCATATTGCCATGGATTTTATCACCGATCTCCCACTGTCTGAGAATAATACAGTCATTTGGGTGGTAATCGATCGATTCTCCAAGATGGCTCATTTTGTTCCTCTTCCTGGTCTTCCTTCTGCCCCTGCCTTGGTTCCCATTTTCATTCGAGAAATTCTCCGCCTACATGGGGTCCCTTCTCATATTGTTTCCGACAGGGGAGTCCAATTCACGTCTCGTTTTTGGAGAGCCTTTTGCAAATCCCTCAATATTGTCTTGGATTTTTCTTCTTCTTACCATCCCCAATCCAATGGACAGACTGAGAGGGTTAATCAGGAGTTAGAGGTCTTTCTTCGCACCTTTGTGTCTTCTCACCATGACGATTGGTCCTCTCTACTCCCGTGGGCAGAATTCTCCCATAACAATAATGTGAATACCAGTTCGCAGAAGACACCCTTTTTCACAGTTTATGGAAAACACCCTCAACTTCCTCTTCCTATGATCTGTTCTCCAGACATTCCAGCTTTGGCTTCGGTTCAGGAGTCTCTCAATTCCGTTTGGGGTCACGTTCATGATTCCCTCCGGGCAGCTGCTGAAAAATTCAAAGGCTTTGCCGACCGCCGCAGGCGTAAACCGCCTTCTCTTCAGCCAGGGGACAAAGTCTGGCTCTCTACCAGGAACATCAAGCTCCGAGTTCCTTCTCTGAAGTTTGCTCCACGATTCATCGGTCCATACACAGTAACTGCTAAACTGAATCCGGTTTGTTTCAAACTCCAGATTCCTAAGAGCCTTAAAATCACTAACTCCTTTCATGTTGCTCTTCTAAAGCCTTTAGTCCTCAATAAATTCTCTCGTCCTCTTCCTACCGTGGCGCCTGTCTCTGAGGATAATCAGGAGTACGAGATCAGTCAAATTCTGGACTCCCGACTCTGTAAAGGCGTTCTTCAGTACCTCGTTCATTGGAAAGGGTTTGGTCCTGAGGAGAGGTCTTGGATCACTGCATCTGAGGTCTTTGCACCTCGTCTGTTAAAGGAGTTTCATCTGAAGTTTCCCTCTAAACCTGGGCCCAGGCGGGGAAGGGGGAGGCCTCGTAAGAGGGAGGGTACTGTCATGGATATGCATTAATGTCTGTCTGCCATCTTACCTTCCTCCTCATGTGTTCATCTAGAGACCAGACCTCCTTCACCTGGCTTCCTTTATAATCTCCTCCCAGCCTGACTCCACCCCAGGCCCTATCACTGAACACTATATTAACCTGTGCACTGCAAGCCTGCTTTGCTGATCAACGTGTTTGTTAGGCATTGTGTGTTTGGGTACCTGCCTGCCGTGTGCTACGTCTGTCTCTCTGTTACGTTATTGGCTTGTCCCCGACCATCCCTGTCTGCTCGTGACCCTTGACCTTCGGCTCGTTCTTCGTTATTCTTGTCTGCTTGTGGCCCCTGACCTTCGGCTTGTTATTCGGTTCTCTCTATCGTGTGCTGCTGCTTCCCCTTATCCTACGGGGCGTGAGCTAGGAAACTCCAGGGGCCGCGACCTGGTCCCAGCCTGCAGCGTAACATCCTCACCACTAGAGGCCCTGGAGAAGACCAGCTGGGTCTTAGACTCCGCGCCCTGGGGAATCTTGGCTCTCGCTTCCGTTGGGATCCCGGTTGTGCTCCTCTGGTCCCGCTTTCCACAACCACCCAGTTTCCTATCCACAGAAGCCAGCCATAGGGTTCACTACCTCGCGGTGCACTCCTGTCCCCCTACGGTGTGCATCTGTCACCTGGCCACAGGTGACCCTGACACTCACCATCCCCAACCAAATGCAGTAAGCTGGCTGCATGAGAGACATTTTCCGTATGTCCTTCCTTGTACTCCTACCCAACGAGCCCCCCAAGGAAGATGTTGTGTCTGTAGCAAGCGCGGATATAGGCGTGACACCTGTTATTATTGTCCACGCTGTCCTGACAATCCTGGTCTTTGCATTTGTGCATGTTTTGAACGCTACCATACACTAGTGGAGTATTGGCGTAGGGTACAACATTTCACAGAATAGGACACACTTACACATGGTCTCCCAAGATGCCATTGCATTTTGAGAGACCCAAACCTGGAACCAAACTGTTACAGTTACAAAAAAAAGTGTAATATATATATATATATATATATATATATATTGTGAGGGGGTTAACTCGGTAGCGGGTGTGTGTGACCCCCTGGTTGGGCTCCCCACACAAAAACAGGGCCAGCAGACGGAGGTTGTGGTTTTCAAAATCAAAAGGTGCGGTTTATTTCTCTATGTACAGTGACAAAAACACAGCAAAGCCAAAAAGAAACATAAACAAAATAAATCCTGGTCAGCTTGACCTCTGACTAAACATGCAGGTTTCCTCACTAACAACTGGGATCAGCCTGGTGCTGTCCTAGTCCCTAAGTCCCTGGTTTAGTCAATGTCCAAACAAATAGCCACACAGGCTTTTTCTCACCGCACAGGGGTTCACTCTCCCTAGACAGTCCACACAGGTCTGGTTCCAGGCATGAGCAAACACCTAATGAATCTGGGAGTTTTTATAGAGGCCTTAAACGAGCTGACAAGCTTCAGCTGGTCTCATCAACTCCCTGCCTGCACGACGCCCAGCACTCTCCCTAGAGGTATGAGTCATCAATGAGCCCACTAGCCTCAGCTGGGCTTCATCAACTCCCTCCCTAGTTGTATAAGTCGGCATAAAGCCTGAATCTGGGAGAAATATACCTACCCCCCTGGATGCAACCGGGTGACTTTACCTTCCTGCTGTCACAATATATATATATATATAAATAATAATGGAAAACAAATAGTTGTCATTTTATTGTTCTCTCTCTCTCTATTCTCTCTCTATTGTTCTGCTCTTTTTTACTGTATTCTATTCTGCAATGTTTTATTGTTATTATGTTTTATCATGTTTGCTTTTCAGGTATGTCATTTTTTTATACTTTACCGTTTACTGTGTTTTAATGTTAACCATCATTTGCTTAGCAGGTACGCCATTCAGTTGCAGCACAGATTTATTTATCTTGACAGCAACAGCATTTGCTCCCACGATACATAAAGCCATGACTCCAGTGCTGTAGGAGGTGATTTCACCACCACAGTTAAAAAAAAAAAAGAGCATATATGCCGAAGCATGGGGGCAGCAGGGGTGGAGGAGTGATTTGTTCCTAACTTTTGCGGGCGGATGCCCCCATGCTTCAGGATATATATATTTTAGGCACAGGTTGCGTTAAAAAATGTTTTATTTTTTACTATGTTTTTTTTGTATTTGCTTTGCAGGTTTGGTATAGTAAGGTTTGTTATACTGTAATGTTACTTTGTTTTATTGTTAGCCATCATTTGCTTAGCAGGTACGCCATTCAGTTGCAGCGCAGATTTATTTATCTTGACAGCAACAGTGTTTGCTCCCACAATACATAAAGCCCTGCCTCCAACGCTGTAGGAGGTGATTTCACCACCACAGTTCAAAAAAAAAAAGAACAAATATGCCGAAGCATGGGGGCAACAGGGGCGGAGGAGCGATTTGCTCATAACTTTTGCGGTCGGATGCCCCCATGCTTCGGCATATATAAATGGTGCATGCATGCCCATCATTAGAAGTGGGTGGATGAAGGGTGGTATTCTAATGGTGGGCATACCCACGGATCAATCTTTTTTTTGTTCAGCCCACAGGCTGCATGAAAAAAAAAAGATTACAATATATGCCCAACAAGGACCAGCAATGTACTGGCATGTTGCTGTACTTTGAGTGGTTATACCAGAATGATGCCTGCGGGTTTAGGTATCATCTTGGTATTATTCTTTTCAGCCAGCGGTCGGCTTTCATGTAAAAGCAATACTAGCAGCTAATTATCATCTAGACTGCTTTTACAAGTTCTTTCTGGCTCTCCTGTCCCAACAGGGAACCTGAGAATGCAGCTGGGGGTTCCGCCAGCTGACCATAGATCTGATCAGAGACCAGAACGGCTCCAATCATCTCTATGGCCTAAGGCAGTGTTTCTCAACTCCAGTCCTCAAGGCACCCCAACAGGTCATGTTTTCAGGTTTTCCAATTATTTTGCACTGGTGATTTGATCAGTTTCACTGCCTTAGTAATTACCACAGCCATTTCATCTGAGGGAAATCCTGAAAACATGACCTGTTGGGGCGCCTTGAGGACTGAAGTTGAGAAACACTGGCCTAAGGAACCGGAAGCTACGAGCATTTCATGACTTAGATTTTGCCAGATATAAACAGCGCCATCGGGAAAGCATTTTATCACACCGATCTTGGTGTGGTCAGATGCTTTGAGGGCAGAGGAGAGATCTAGGGTCTAATAGACCCCAATTTTTTCAAAAAAGAGTACCTGTCACTACCTAATGCTATCATAGGGGATATTTACATTCCCTGAGATAACAATGAAAATGGTAAAAAAAAATAAAAAAATGGGAGGAACAGTTTAAAAATAAAAAAAAAGCAAAATAAATAAAAAAAGCACCCCTGTCCCCCTCTGCTCTTGCGCAAAGGCGAACACAAGCGTTGGTTTGGCATCATATGTAAACAGCAATTGCACCATGCATGTGAGGTATCACCGCCAAGGTCAGATCAAGGGCAGTCATTTTAGCAGTAGAACTCCTCTGTAAATCTAAAGTGGTAACCTTTAAAGGCTTTTAAAAATGTATGTAGTTTGTCACCACTTTTTAAAGCATGTCATGTTTGGTATCCATGTACTCGGCCTAAGATCATCTTTTTTATTTCATCAAACATTTGGGCAATATAGTGGGTTTTAGTGCATTAAAATTAAAAAATGTGTTTGAAAAATCACTGCGCAAATACTGTGTGGGGAAAAAAAATGCAACACCCACCATTTTAATTTGTGGGGCCTTTGCTTTAACCAAATATATAATGTTTGGGGGTTCAACGTAATTTTCTTGCAAAAAAAATAAAAAATATTTGTTCATGTAAACAAAGTGTCAGAAAGGGCTTTGTCTTCAAGTGGTTAGAAGAGTGGGTGATGTGTGACCCTGTGTCTGGAGGTGCGACAGATCACACATCTCCCACAGCTAAAAAAAACCTGTCTGATCTAGAAAAGTAAACGTTTTCTTGTGGGGGTTTACAACATTATGTGCCAAATTTAGCCTCAACGCGGGAGGTTTTGTATAAATAAAATTGGGTGCAACAGGAAGAACATTTGTTAGATCTTTATCTTTTAGTAACAAAGGCCAGTGTTCCCTAATAATTCTTTCAAACTGTTTGTGTTGTCTGGTATATCCTGTTAGGAAAGCAGTTCCATAGTCTCTTTTTTCACAAACTTTCTTTTCAAAGAGCTGTTTCCTATCCATATGATGGATATCTTCTCTGGTTCTATTAAGAGTATTGGTGTTATATCCTTTTTCCTGGAATCTCTTCAGAATTACCTGAGATTGAATATCATAATCTTCGATTTTGTTACAGTTGCGCCATACTCGCAACATCTGGCTTTTGGGTATTCCATTCAACCACCTAGGGTGGGGGCAACTCCCTAGTGGTATATAGCCATTCCTGTCAACCTCTTTAAAGAAAGTGCGTTTAAGTAACAAGTTAGATCTTAGATCTTTTGTTGCAGCAGCTGCGGAGCTATTTATTTATTTATTCACTTCAATCAATTATCACTGCACAGTCTGTTAGCGCGGGTTTTAGTTTTGTTAAAAGATGTGTGACATAAGCTTCTGAATGTTGTGCATAAAATGTCAGGACAGTTAAAAACCACCCCAAATGACCCCATTTTGGAAAGTAGACACCCCAAGCTATTTGCTGAGAGGCATGTCGAGTCCATGGACTAGTTTATATTTTGACACAAGTTGCGGGAAAAATACAAAATGTATTTATTTATTTTTTGCACAAAGTTGTCACTAAATGATATATTGCTCAAACATGCCATGGGCATATGTGGAATTACACCCCAAAATACATTCTGCTGCTTCTCCTGAGTATGGGGATTCCATTCAACCACCTAGGGTGGTGGCAACTCCTTAGTGGTATATAGCCATTCCTGTCAACCTCTTTAAAAGAAAGTGCGAGGTAAGTATAACATGTTTGTTATTTAACCACTAGCCGCCCACCCTATTACAGAATGACGGCGGCAAAGTGGTTTCAATATCCTGACCGGACGTCATATGACGTCGGCAGGATAACAAGCCGCTGCACGCCCCCGGGGGCGCGCATTGCGGCAATCGTTGCGGGGTGTCAGTCTGACACCCCACAACACCGATCTAGGTGAAGAGTCTCTGATAGAGACTCTTTACCACGTGATCAGCCGTGTCCAATCACGGCTGATCACAATGTAAACAAGAAGAGCCGGTGATTGGCTTTTCCTCACTCGCGTCTGTCAGACGCGAGTAGAGGAGAGCTGATCGGCTGCTCCTCTGACAGGGGGGTTCTTGCTGGTCGATTATCAGTGCAGCCCCCCCCCCCCCCCCCCCCCGAGGATGCCCACACTGGACCGCCAGGGATGCCCACCACCAGGGATGCCACCCTATACCACCAGGGATGCCAATCAGTGCCCACATTGGGCATCACTGATTGGCATCCATAATTACAGTACATCAGTGCCGCCTATCAGTGCCCATCCGTGCCGCCTATCAGTGCCCATCCGTGCCACGTATCAGTGCCGCCTATCCATGCCCATCCGTGCCACGTATCCGTGCTGCCTATCCGTGCCGCATATTAGTGCCCATCAATGCCACCTCATCAGTGCCCGTCAGTGCAGCCCCATTAGTGAAGGAGAAAACATACTTATTTACAACGTTTTGTAACTGAAACAAAAAAAAAATCAGTTTTCGGTATTTTTTACATTTTTTTTTAGCAGAAAATAAAAATCCCAGAGGTGATCGAATACCACCAAAAGAAAGCTCTATTTGTGGGAACAAAATGATAAAAATGTAGTTTGGGTACAGTGTAGCAGGACCACGCAATTGTCATTCAAAGTGCAACAGCGCTGAAAGCTGAAAATTGGTCTGGGCAGGAAGGTGTATAAGTGCCCTGTATGGAAGTGGTTAAAAAAAAAAAAAAATCTTTAGAACCCCTTTAAGTGGTTAACCACTTAAGCCCCGGACCATTTTGGCTAGTTAATGATCAGGCCCCTTTTTGCGATTCGGCACTGCGTCGCTTTAACTGACAATTGTGCGGTCGTGCGACGTGGCTCCCTTCTTTTGGTGGTATTTTGGTGGTATTTGATCACCTCTGTGGTTTTTATTTATTGCGCTATAAACAAAAATAGAGCGAAAATTTTGAAAAAAAAAAAAATTTTTTACTTTTTGCTATAATAAATATCCCCCAAAAATATATAAAAAATAAATAAAAATGTCCTCAGTTTAGGCCGATACGTATTCTTCGACATATTTTTGGTAAAAAAAAAAAACGCAATCAGCGTTTATTAATTGGTTTGCACAAAAGTTATAGCGTTTCCAAAATAGGGGATAGTTTTATGGCATTTTTATTATTTTATTTTTTTTACTAGTAATGGCGGCGATCAGTGATTTTTTTTTGTGACTGACATTATGGCGGACACATCAGACACTTTTGACACATTTTTGGGACCATTGTCATTTTTACAGCGATCAGTGCTATAAAAATGCACTGGTTACTGTAAAAATGACACTGGCAGGAAAGGGGTTAACACTAGGGGGCGAGGAAGGGGTTAAGTGTGCCTAAGGGAGTGATTACTACTGTTAGGGGGCGTGGCTAGGAGTAACACATCACTGATCTTCGCTCTGATTACACAGAGCGGAAATCAGTGACAGTGTCAGTAGGTGAGCGGTGGGAGATGTTGTGTTTACACTAACATCTCCCCGCTCCATCCCTCCGTGAGACGATCGCGGGGATCCCCACGGCGATTGAGTACATGGGACCTGCGGTCCGACTCACGGGGAAGGTAGCGGGGTCGCGAGTGCGACCCCCACGTCAGGCAGTTAAAGGGGACGTACAGGTACGTTGATGTGCCTGTACGTGCCATTCTGCCGACGTATATCTACTGGAGGCGGTCCTTAAGTGGTTAAAGAGCCGACATACAGCTATGACGGATCGCCCTGGAGAGCCAACTTGCCGCAGTATAACTGAGGCGGTTGGTCGGGAAGGGGTTAAAGAGAACTGCACGCCGTTTCTAGCTGCTGCCATAACAACGGTATTTAGCATCAAAGTACTGACATACAGTTACAGCGAATTGCATGAAGTGGTTAAAAACTCAAATTTTCCATTAGACTGCTTCCTTTAGCTTTATCGCTGCTCGGCTATTCTTGAATTCATAAGTTCCTCATATTAAGTTTCGCAATTACTATATAACTTTCTCAAATGTGCTTAGAACAAACATCTTCAAAACAGATCCTAAAGTAGCACTCTGCAGCCTAAAATATTATTCATATTACCGTATATCAAATAATTATTTAAACATTCAGACACTACCCTTATATATTCAACATGTTATTGCTGTTTCTGTTACCGATTATGTTTTCTTAATGTTAAACAGTATCTTCGTTAAATCCATATTTCAGGTGGAAGAAACGGTCAGTCTGGTGAAGATGATTGAAAAAACTGGTGTTGCGGCTATTGCTGTTCATGGAAGGTAGAATCTATATTCTCTTAACAAAGATTGCAGTTATTATTTTAGTAATGTCAGATTTTAATTAATAAATGTAATTATACATTGGTTAAATGCCCTTACTGATGTATGTTAAAATTAGTGTCAAGGGCTAGTTAATCACATTCACCTTGTTTTGGTCTTAAATGTTAAAGTGATAATATATATATATTTTTTTTTTCAATAACAAACATGTTATACTTGCCTGCTCTGTGCAATAGTTTTGCACAGAACAACCCCGATCCTCATTTTCTCGGGGTTCCATGCCGTGCACTCCTAGCCCCTCCCTCATGCTGGGTGCCCCCACAGCAAACAGTTTGTTGTGGGGGCACCCAAGCAGGCATGCTCACGAGCTGCGGCTTTGTGTGTTCATTCACACACTGAGCTGTGGCTCAGCCTCACCCTCTGCATCTCCTGATTTGCTCACTGGCTGAACTATTTTCATATTACTGTGTTTAATAACACTTTAAGTCCATCTTTAAAGTTCTACATTTTGGCTGGGAACCAGGGTGAAAAAGAGAGAGAGAGAGAGAGCATGGCGTGACCTTGCTTTTTTACTACACACAGGCAACACCCACACTGACATCCTCTACTTGCCCCCTGCACCGTTCTATGTCCAATAAACAAAAATCAGCAACATATCAGGAAGTCTGTTGCTGTCCTCGAGATCATCCATCAGATGGCATTGTTACACTGCATGCAGATGCCTTGGCCCACATCAGCATTAACCACTTAAGTCCCGGACCAATACACAGCATAAAGACCAGAGGTGATTTTACAATTTGGCACTGCGCTGATTTAACTGGTAATTGCGCGGTCATGCAATGTTGTACCCAAACAAAATTTGCGTCCTTTTATTCCCACAAACAGAGCTTTCTTTTAAATTTTTTTTGTGATATAAACGGAAAAAGACCGAAAATGAAAATTATATTTTCTACTTTTTGTTAGAAGAAAAATCGAATAAACTCAATTTTAGTAATACATTTAGGCCAAAATGTATTCAGCCACATGTCTTTAGTAAAAAAAAAAATGTCAATAAGCGTATATTTATTGGTTTGCGCAAAAGTTATAGCGTTTACAAACTAGGGTACATTTTCTGGAATTTATGACTGCCTATCTCATTTCTTGAGGTGCTAAAATGGCAGGGCAGTACAAAACCCCCCCAAATGACCCCATTTTGGAAAGTAGACACCCCAAGGAAATTGCTGAGAGGCATGTTGAGCCCATTGAATATTTTTTTTTTTTTGTCCCAAGTGATTGAATAATGACAAAAAAAAAAAAAAAAAAAAAAATACAAAAAGTTGTACCTAAATGATATATTGCTCACACATGCCATGGTTATATGCGGAATTGCACCCCAAAATACATTCTGCTGCTTCTCCTGAGTACGGGGATACCACATGTGTGGGACTTTTTGAGAGCCTAGCCGCGTACGGGACCCCCGGAAACCAAGCACCGCCTTCAGGATTTCTAAGGGCGCAAATTTTTGATTTCACTCCTCACTACCTATCACAGTTTTGAAGGCCATAAAATGCCAAGATAGCCCAAACCCCCACAAATGACCCCATTTTGGAAAGTAGACACCCCAAGCTATTTGCTGAGAGGCATGGTGAGTATTTTACAGCTCTCATTTGTTTTTGAAAATGAAGAAAGTCATTTTTTTTTTTTTCTTTTTTAAATTTTCAAAACTTTGTGACAAAAAGCGAGATCTGCAAAATACTCAACATACCTCTCAGCAAATAGCTTGGGGTGTCTACTTTCCAAAATGGGGTCATTTGGGGGGGTTTTGTGCCATCTGGGCATTCCATGGCCTCCAAAACTGTGATAGGCAGTGAGGAGTGAAATCAAAAATTTACACCCATAGGAATCCTGAAGGCGGTGCTTGGTTTTTGGGGTCCTGTACACGGCTAGGCTCCCAAAAAGTCTCACACATGTGGTATCCCCATACTCAGGAGAAGAAACAGAATGTATTTTGGGGTGCAATTCCACATATAACCATGGCATGTTTGAGCAATATATAAATTTAGTGACAACTTTTTGTACATTTTTTTTCTTTTTGTCATTATTCAATCACTTGGGACAAAAAAAAAAAATATTCCATGGGCTCAACATGCCTCTCAGCAAATAGCTTGAGGTGTCTACTTTCCAAAATGGGGTCATTTGGGGGGGTTTTGAACTGTCCTGGCATTTTATGCACAACATTAGGAAGCTTATGTCACACATCATCCACTCTTCTAACCACTTGAAGACAAAGCCCTTTCTGACACTTTTTGTTTACATGAATTTTTTTTATTTTTTTTGCAAGAAAATTATCTTGAACCCCCAAACATTATATATTTTTTTAAAGCAAAGGCCCTACAGATTAAAATAGTGGGTGTTGCATTTTTTTTTTCCACACAGTATTTGCGCAGCAATTTTTCAAACGCATTTTTTGGGGGAAAAACACACTTTTTTTATTTTTAATGCACTAAAAAACACTATATTGCCCAAATGTTTGATGAAATAAAAAAAGATGATCTTAGGCCGAGTACATGGATATCAAACACGACATGCTTTAAAATTGCGCACAAACGTGCAGCGGCGACAAACTACATTCATTTTTAAAAGCATTTAAAAGCCTTTACAGGTTACCATGTTAGATTTACAGAGGAGGTCTACTGCTAAAATTACTGCCCTCGAGCTGACCTTCGTGGTGATACCTCACATGCATCATGCAATTGCTGTTTACATATGACGCTAGACCGACGCTTGCATTCGCCTTTGCGCAAGAGCAGGGGGGGACAGCGGTGCTTTTTTTTTTTTTTTTTGCTTTTTTATTTTATTTTTAAACTGTTCCTTCCATATATTTTTTTTTTTTTTTTACCATTTTTATTGTTATCTCAGGGAATGTAAATATCCCCTATGATAGCAATAAGTAGTGACAGGTACTCTTTTTTTGAAAAAAATTGGGGGGTTAGACACTAGATCTTTCCTCTGCCCTCAAAGCATCTGACCACACCAAGATCGGTGTGATAAAATGCTTTCCCAATTTCCCAATGGCGCTGTTTATATCCGGGGGGGGGGGGGGACATTCCCTCCCACTGCTTGTAAAAGCAGTCTAGAGGCTAATTATCTGCTAGAATTGCTTTTACATGAAAGCCGGCCACTGGCTGAAAAGAATGATACCAAGATGATACCTAAACCCGCAGGCATCATTCTGGTATAAACATTCAAAGTCCAGCAACATACCAGTACGTTGCTGGTCCTTGTTGGACATGTATTGTAATCTTTTTTTTCATGCAGCCTGTTGGCTGAACGAAAAAAAGAGATTGATCGGTGGGTATGCCCACCATTAGAATACCTCCCTTCATCCACCCACTTCTAATGATGGGCATATATGCCGAAGCATGGGGGCATCCTCCCGCCAAAAAGTTATGCCGCGTACACACGGTCAGACTTTTCCACGGGCAAGCCTTCGTCGGAATTTCGACCGTATGTACGCAGCATAAAAGGTTATGCCGCGTACACACGGTCAGACTTTTCCACGGGCAAGCCTTCGTCGGAATTTCGACCGTATGTACGCAGCATAAAAGGTTATGCCGCGTACACACGGTCGGACTTTTCCACGGGCAAGCCTCCGTCGGAATTTCGACCGTATATACGCGGCATTAGGAGCAAAATCGCTCCTCCGCCCCTGCTGCCCCCATGCTTCGGCATATATGCTCTTTTTTTTTAACTGTGGTAGTGAAATCACCTCCTACAGCGTTGGAATCACGGCTTTATGTATCGTGGGAGCAAACGCTGTTGCTGTCAAGATAAATAAATCCGCGATGCAACTGACTGGCGTACCTGCTAAGCAAATGATTGTTAACATTAAAACAAAGTAACATTACAGTACAACAGTAAGACCTTACCTTACCATACCTGCAAAGCAAATACCAAAACAAAACCTAGTAAAAAATAAAACATTTTTTTAACGCAACCTGTGCCTAATATATATATATATGCCGAAGCATGGGGGCATCCTCCCGCAAAAAAGTTATGCCGCGTACACACGGTCGGACTTTTCCACGGGCAAGCCTTCGTCGGAATTTCGACCGTATGTACGCGGCATAAAAGGTTATGCCGCGTACACATGGTCTGACTTTTCCACGGGCAAGCCACCGTCGGAATTTCGACCGTATATACGCGGCATTAGGTGCAAAATCGCTCCTCCGCCCCTGCTGCCCCCATGCTTCGGCATAACATGCTCTTTTTTTTAACTGTGGTGGTGAAATCACCTCCTACAGCGTTGGAGTCAGCGTGGGAGCAAACGCTGTTGCTGCCAAGATAAATAGATCCGCGCTGCAACTGAATGGCGTACCTGAAAAGCAAGCATGATAAAACATTGCAGAATAGAATACAGTAAAAAAGAGCAGAACAATAGAGGAGAAAATAGAGAGAGAGAGAGAGAGAGAACAATAAAACGACAACTATTTTTTGTTTTTTTATTTGATATTTTTTTTGTGTTTTTTGTTTTTTAAGTTTTTTTTTTCTTTTTTACACTTTTTTTTGTAACTTTAACAACTGTAATGGTTCGGGTCTCTCAAAATGTAATGGCATCTTGGGAGACCCTGTGTAAGTGTATCCTAGTCTGTGAAATGCTGTACCCTACGCTAAAACTTCACTTTTGAGTGGTAGCGTTCAAAACATTCACCAAGGCAAAGACCAGGTTTGTCAGGACAGAGTGGACAAAAAACACGGGTGTCACGCCTAAATCCGCGCTTGCTACAGACACAACATCTTTTTTGGGGGGTTCGTTGGGTAGGGGTACTCGGGAGGGCATACGGATAATGCCTCTCATGCAGCCGGCTTACTGCATTTGGTTGGGAATAGTGAGGTGCAGAACCGCCTGGATACAGGAGTTCTGTGACTATCTCATTCTGGAATTTTAGAAGAGATAACGTCCCGCCTGAAGCTCTGTATAGCACATGAGCGTTCAGCAAAGCCAATTGGAATAAGGATAGAGACACTTTTTTGTACCAGCGTCTCGCCTTACGGTCAATTAGATACGGCACCAACAACTGGTCGTTGAGGTCCACCCCTCCCATATTTTGGTTATATTCGTGGACACAGAGGGGTTTCTCCACAACACCAGTCGCCGTACGAATTTGGACTGTCGTGTCTGCATGAAGGGAGGTAAGAAGGAAAACATTCTTATTGTCCCTCCACTTCATAGCGAGTAAGTTATTACACTTCAAGCAGGCTCTCTCCCCCAGCCTAAGACGGGCATCTACAAGCCGCTGGGGAAAGCCCCGGGGATTAGGTCGCACAATGCCACATGCTCCAATCTGATTATCAAACAAGTGACTAAACAGTGGCACGCTCGTGTAATAATTGTCCACATACAAGTGGTACCCCTTTCCGAATAAGGGTGACACCAAGTTCCACACTATCTTGCCAGCGCTCCCTATGTAATCCGGGCAGTTGACCAACTCAACCTGACTATCTTTTCCCTCATAAACCGTAAAGTTCAATACATAGCCTGTTGCCCTGTCACAGAACTTGTAGAGCTTGACCCCATATCTGGCACGCTTGCTGGGAAGGTACTGCTTGAAAGACAAGCGGCCAGAAAATTTAATCAGGGACTCATCAACGCAGACAACTTGATCGGGAATAAACAAGGCTGCAAAACGTTCGTTGAAGTGGTTTATGAGGGGCCGGATTTTATAGAGCCGGTCGCATTCAGGGTCCCCACGTGGACGACAAAGTTCATTGTCGTTGAAGTGCATGAACCGCAAAATCTGCTCATATCGTGTCCTGGGCATGGAGGCAGAGAACACGGGCATGTGGTCAATTGGGTGCGTGGACCAATAAGCACACAATGACGGGAATTTATGTGTGCCCATGTTGAGGGAAAGGCCCAGAAAGGTCTTAAAGTCGGAAACCGTAATTGGTTTCCAATCTTTGTCAATTTTAGGCAACTGGGGGTTAGCGGCGATGAATTGACCAGCATACAAATTACTCTGGTCCACAATAGATCTATAGAGATCTTCCGTGAAAAACAGCGAATAAAAATCAATTGGCATAAAATCAGCTGTTTCCACCTGAATACCGGGTTGGGCAGTGAATGGGGGAAGTACGGGTTCTGCAGAAGTGGTGGGGACCCAATCAGGATAGGCAAATTCTGCAGTAAGGGCACTATGGGCACAACGGGCCTGCCTTTGTCTTCTTGGTGGCAGCGGGACACTACTTGTGCTTGCCACCTCGCCAGCTTGAACTGCACTTATGGGACTCGCCACGTCACCACGTGATACTGCAGTGCTGGATGTACGCCCAGGCTGTACTAGGCTGCTGGTGCTTGCCAATTCACCAGAAGGAATAACGGCACTAGTACTACTCTGCTCCATGATACGAGAGACCTGCGGTTCTTGCTCCTCAACAACCTCAGAAGATCGGGATCGGGTACGCCTGACCTTAGCAGGGACCTCAACTTCGTCGTCAGAGCTATCTGACGTGGGGCCGCTGACATCACTGTCTTCTACGGGAAGATATTCTGAGCCTGAATCTGACAGATGCGTGACCTCCTCTTCACTATCTGTCATGCTCAGAATCTCGTAGGCCTCTTTACTAGTGTACCTTCGTCTTGCCATTTTGGGCTCTAAATTTAGGGGTACACTAGTAAGATTCACAGGTAAAAAAAGCACCTGACTGTCACCAAATGTATCAAACGCTACCAAAAAAACTGTTAGCGATCACAGGGATCAGGACTGTCTCTGCGAACGCTGCAGTTATGTGTGTTGTGTTTGGTAAGTGACAGTGATCGATTGATACTGCACTTGGGTGGGCTGGGCTGGGCGGAGGGGCTAAACGCAGGTGCTAACAGGTATCTGGGCTGATCCCGCTAACACTGCGTTTTTGGGAACCCTAAACCGCTGGGGACGCTAGTATAGATCTGATCAGATACTATACCACTAAGGGAGGTGTATGCTTTGCGCGTGGGTGTTAGCGTTACTGGCACTAACCTGACACTGCCTGGGGCGACGGCGACCCTCTCTGACGCTAAAACCTAATTGATATCAGCCGCCGGGCGATCAGGGGGTTAAACCTTTATTGGGTTATATACGGCGGGTGCCCTGATGCTATAAAAAGCAAACTAACCAACCAGCGTCACCTGTAACCTTTATATGGTGATCACTGGTGAAAGGGTTAACTAGGGGCAATCAGGGGGTTAAAACCTTTATTAGGTTAAATATGGGGGTACCCGACGCTATATAAAAACCTGACGGGTTACCTAAATAACTAAATAACTAACTGGGTAACCAGTGTCACCAGTGACGCTTATACGGTGATCACTGGTGAAAGGGTTAACTCTAGGGGCAATCAGGGGGTTAAAATAATATATGGGGGTACCTGACGCTAATAAAAAACCTGCGGCAAACCTAAAAATAATTAACTGGCTATCTAGGGCACCAGTGACAAGAAAAAAGCGATCGGAAAAATGATCGCTTAGTGACACTGGCGTTAGGGGGTGAAAGGGTTAACTGGGGGGCGATCAAGGGGTTAAACCTTTATTAGGGGGGGTTAGGGGGCTACCTTGGACCTAAAGGGGCCTAATCCTAACTGCCCTGCAACTTTTTACAGTCACAAATGACACTGATTGCAGTGATCAGTAAAAAAAAATGATCACTGCAAACGGTGCACTGTGACTGGGGGTGATCTGGGGGTGACTGGGGGGTGTAAGTGTTTCTACGTGTACTGGTGTCAGTGGGCTGTTGGTGCACTTACTGTTAGATGTCTTCTCTCCTCGCGCCGGATCGAAAAGACCGCCGCATGGAGAGATGACATCACTTTCTCTGCCTGTGTTTACATTACACAGGCAGGGGAAGCTCTCTCATTCGCCGGGAGCGATCGAGAGGGGTCGGCCGGAATCGAACGGCCGTCCCCTCATGCCGGATCGCTCCCGAACACTTAACCACTGCTAACTGTACAGAAGGGGGGTCCGATTGGACCCCCCAACTATACAAAGGCGATCACGTAGATCTACGTGATTCTGCCTGTCGGTGCCATTCTGCCGACGTATAATTACAGTGGGCGGTCGTTAAGTGGTTAAAACCTTTATTAGGTAATATATGGGGGTACCTGACACTATCTAAAAACCTGACGGGGAACCTAAATAACGAAATAACTAACTGACTAACCAGTGTCACCAGTGACACTTATACGGGTGATCACTGGTGAAAGGGTTAACTCTAGGGGCAATCAGGGGGGTTAGAAACCTTTATTAGATAATACATGGGGTACCTGACGCTGGCGGCGAACCTAAAAAAATAACTGGCTACCTAGCGGCACCAGCATAACTAATACAGTGATCAGAAAAACGATCGCTTAGTGACACTGGTGATAGGGGGTGAAAGGGTTACCTGGGGGGCGATCAAGGGGTTAAACCTTTATTAGGTAATATATGGGGGTACCTGACCCAAAAAAAACTGGCAGTGAACCTAAAAAAATAACTGGCTACCTAGCGGCACCAGCATAACTAATACAGCGATCAGAAAAACGATCGCTTAGTGACACTGGTGATAGGGGGTGAAAGGGTTACGTGGGGGGGCAATCAAAGGGTTAAACCTTAGATAATTTATGGGGGTACTTGATGCTATAAAAACCTAGCGGCGAACCTAAAAAAATAACTGGCTTCCTAGCGGCACCACCGACACCAATACAGCGATCAGAAAAATGATTGCTTGGTGATAGGGGTGAAAGGGTTACCTGGGGGGCAATCAAGGGGTTAAACCTTTATTAGGGGGGGTAGGGGGCTACCCTGGACCCTAAGGAACCTAACACTAACTGCCCTGACACTTTTACTATCACAAATGTCACTGATTGCAGTGATCAGTAAATAAATGATCACTGCAATCGGTGACACTGGGGGCTGGGGGGTGACTGGGGGGGGATTGTGTGCCTATGTGTACCTACGTGTCAGTGGGCTGTTGGTGCACTAACCTGATGTCTTCTCTCCTCTGCGCTGAGGACGAATTGAGCGCCACATGGAGAGATGACATCACTTCCTCTGCCTGTGTATACATTACACAGGCAGGGGAAGCATTTCATTCACCGGGAGCGATCGCAAGGGGGTGGCCAGAAACCAATGGCTGCCCCCTCATCATGGATCACTCCCGAACCGATAACGACCGCTCCATGTACCGGAGGGGGGTCTGATCGGACCCCCCACCCATACTAAGGCAGTCACGTACAGGTACGTGATTTTGCCTGTCCGTGCCATTTTGCCGACGTATATATACATGGGGGCGGTCGTTAAGTGGTTAAAGAAAGGCTATTGCCGCATATACACGGTCGGAATTTCCAATAACAAATGTTCGATGTGAGCTTGTTGTCGGAAAATCCGACCGTGTGTATGCTCCATCGGACATTTGCTGTCGGAATTTCCGATAACAAAAATTTGAGAGCTGGTTCTCAAATTTTCCGACAACAAAAGTTGTTGTCGGAAATTCCGACCGTGTGTACACAATTCAACGCACAAAAATTCTTTGCATGCTCGGAAAGAATTTGACGCATTCTCAGAATCATTGAACTTAATTTTTCTTGGCTTGTCGTAGTGTTGTACATCACTGCGTTCTTGACGTTTGCAATTTCCGACAACATTTGTGTGACAGTGTGTATGCAAGACAAGTTTGAGCAAACATCCGTCGGTAAGAAAATCCACGGTTTTGTTGTCGGAAATGGCCGATCGTGTGTACGCGGCATATCAGTCATTCTAATTTCCACATCAACAGGAGGTCTGAGGCCACGTAATCTTATCTCCATATTCCGCTGCTGGGGGTATGAGTGAACCCTCTTCCAGATGAAGAATCATGCAATGCACTCTTCTGTTACACATACCCTGCTGTGTAATCCTGCTCTACTGGCATTCCTAGATGACCTCTATCAGTGTCCAGAGGGCTTGGGTATAACCAGACCATAAAATTCCTGACATGTCTGATACTAAAATGTGTTGTATTCCCCAACAGCAGTGCAGTGTAGCGTGGAATGCAAAGACATTGGGAAGACAAAGCATTTTCTTAACCACTTAAGACCCGGACCATTATGCAGCTTAAAGACCTGGCCACTTTTTGCGATTCGGCACTGCATCGCTTTAACTGACAATTGCGCGGTCGTGCGACGTGGCTCCCAAACAAAATTGGTGTCCTTTTTTCCCACTAATAGAGCTTCCTTTTGGTGGTATTTGATCACCAGGTTTTAGTTTTTGTGCTATAAACAAAAATAGAGTGACAATTTTGAAAAAAAATGCAATATTTTTTTACTTTTTGCTATAATAAATATCCCAAAAAATATATAAAAAAAAAAATGTTTTCCTCAGTATAGGCCGATACGTATTCTACATATTTTTGCTAAAATAAATAAAAAAAAAAAAAATCACAATAAGCATTTATGGATTGGTTTGCACAAAATTTATAGCGTCTACCAAATAGGGGATAGTTTTATTGCATTTTTATTAATAATTTATTTTTCTAGTAATGGCAGTGATCAGCGATTTTTATTGTGACTGCGACATTATGGCAGACACAACGGACACTTTTGACACTATTTTGGGGCCATTGTCATTTTTACAGCGAACAGTGCTATAAAAATGCACTGATTACTGTAAAAATGACACTGGCAGTGAAGGGGTTAACCAGAAGTGGGCGCTGTAGGGGTTAAGTGTGCCCTGATGTGTGTTTCTTACTGTGTTTGGGGGGCGTGGCTTAGCGTGTGACGTCACTGACTGTCGTTCCCTATGACAGAGAACAGACAATCAGTGACAGGCTCACAAGGAAGCACTGGGAGAGGTTTGTTTACATTTACCTCTCCCCGTTCTTCCTCTCTGTGACCCGATCGCGGGACACCAGCGGCGATCGGGTCCGCTGTTCCCGCGGGGACGGTCACGGAGAAGAGGACCGGGTCACGAGCGTGCTGCCGGCGGCACGCTCGCGACCCACGGCCGGGCTCTTAAAGGGGACGTACCTGTACGCCCTTGTGTCCAGCTGTGCCATTCTGCCGATGTACATCGGCGTGCGGCGGTCCTCAAGTGGTTAACATACAAATGACCCAACATAGGAGGGCAAATTCTACAGGTCAAGACTCGGCAGTTTTTCTACACCTTACAGAAAGCGACATCCATTTGAGGACAGTGGGGCACACATTTTGGACAGGGGTGAAAGAGGACATCTGGGGCAAACTTGAACAACCATTACTGAACAGGGGTGGGAGCCTTCATCACCATCTGTCTTCCACATATAATGCCATGCAAACATCTTTACCCCAGTTCTTTGGCAACATTTCACATCTTCAGCCATGTAAAGTGAAGAATTAACACCCAAGCAAATTTCCAGACTACAAGGATGGGATTATGTAAGGCGCACCTAAGTGTAGTATGAAAAGACCACAATTTATTGCACAAGGAAATGCACTTACAGGATGGAAGAGATAACACGCATGTCTGTTGTCAAAAACATCATCCTTGAGGCGTGCCTGTTATCCGGTTTTTGATCCAGGGCTGAGCAGGGATGCTGGATGCATCCAGGGTGTCCAGCTCGGATCATCTGGACTTCTTTGACACACTTGGGTGCCTCCAGTTCTCTGTCTATTGTCTGGCTCTAAATTTAAACTAGTTTCTCTTTTCGTCCATGGACGGACACAGCTTTTTAATTCTTGACAGTTGGGTTATGTTCCTGTTCTATAGGAGAGGACTAGACAGAACATGTTAGATATTTAAATACATGTTACTTTAACTTTTAGTTGAACAGCCCCGCCCAGGGGGCGGTCCCTCCGGACATAACCCTCCACCCTGCAGTCAGCAGCTCAGTTTTTTTCTGCCTAGTAGAGGAAAAGTACCTGGCTACCTTTTGGGCCCAGGGTCGGAAGAAATTTTTATTATTTTATGATTTTATTTTAAGAAATCTTCTATCAACTGCCGGCTTGGTTACAGGCTGGATAATATAGATCCTTGTAGTCCCCCCAGTCCGACCATCGAGCGTGAGCAGGCCTTAGCTACGCGCTGGGTCGGCCATGACATACCCCATGGCTCCAGGGGTGGCCGGTGAGCTATTGCTCCAGGGTTCACATATGACCGGGCTGCTTGCTGTCTCAGTCACAGTGGACCGGGCCGACAGCTACTCCGTACTGCTCGGTTGTAGGTCTGTCAGGAACGCACCAGCAGGTCCTCGCAAGGACGGGTAAGTACAGTTCCTTCTGCCTCAGTGGGATGGAACAGCTGGGCATTCCTAAGGGGGTCGTTAGGGGTTCTCCTGCCCTCCCCTCTCTCCCTCTGTCACCCTTTTTCCTCCTCCCCTTGCGGGGCTCGCTGCGACTGGGGAATACCTGTAGGGGTGCTCCAGGTCCCGGCTGGTGGCTGTGGGGGTGTCCAGGCCGCTCTCTGGGGGGGGGTTGTTATTTTCTTTGGAAGCCTCCACTGCGGACTTCTCGTCCACCTCACTTGTTTGGGCGCCATTTTGGAAGCGCCAGCGACATTTTTCTGTGGTCTGTGTATTGCATTGAAAAATCCCATTGGTGGCCGTTTTGCCATGGCCGGGCTGTGACGCAGGTCTGCATTTCAGGCTGCCATTTTCTTGTGGTCTGCACACTTTTCTCTGAGGCACCCGGCGGCCATTTTGGAGTGGGTTTTGGCCTCTAGTCCTGGCTGTCTTCCTGAACAGCACAATTCACCTCACAGAGTTCCTCAGTCTCACGCTGTGTGTGGACGGAGAGCAGCGGTGCTGAACAGTCTCTTACTGGGTGGTGAGTTCCCTGGGTACCCCCCCCCCTGGTCAGTACAGGGTGGACAATTTTTGTGTCAGGTGTCTTGACTAAGTCCCTAAGGGCAATCAGTGGGCAACATGGAGTCAGAAGCTGGCGTTTTTTCCCCAAAAATTCCAGAGGCAGCAACCGGTGCCCCTGCACCTGTGGTTCCCATGGACGCTTTGTTGGCAGTCCTGGAGTCATTTGTTGCCAGCAGGCGTAAGGGGGGTACTAAGTGCCCCCTCCCACCGCCATCGCCTGGGGAATGTTCTGACTCAGACTCAGGCCTGGCTGTGGCTCAGGACCCCGATTCTGGTGTGTCAGAAGAGGCGGACCAGGACCTTCCCAGTGAGGAGGACGCCTCGTCCGGGTCAACTCAAGACAGGGCACTTGTGAGTGCACTTATCAATGCTGTGAGGGACACTCTCAAGGTGGAAGATACAGCTGGGACTTCCACAGCAGGGTCTGTCCCTTTTGGGTCGCACAAACCGACCCGCTCTGTTAAGGTTTTTCCTTATGTTGATTTCTTTGATAAGTTCATAGATAAGGAATGGGAACGGCTGCAGAGGTCCTTTGCGGTCTCTTAGCGCATGGCGGTCCGTTACCCATTTGAAGAGAGCCTTTTGAAAAAATGGGCTTCTCCTCCAGTCGTTGATCCCCCGTTCTCTAGGTTAAATAAAGTAACCACTATCCCGGTAGAGGGGACCCCTGCCTTTAAGGACCCTACTGATAAGAGGTCCGAAGCGGTGAGTTGCTCCATGTTCACCATGCTGGAACAAAAGAGGGTGTCCCCCTGACTAGGGACTGGGACGTTAACGGCAACAGAAAATTTTAAAACATTTTTTTTTTTTTTTTTTTAGAGTATTAAGTAGTTTAATCGGATTGTTTAACATATGATTGACTGTAGAATAAAATATTCATATACAGTAGAGGTACATAAAAACAAAGAAATACATATTGTTTCTCCAATCTGTGGTTGAGCCCGACACATTTCAGGGAGAGTTCCCTTTCCTCAGGGGCATGTCTTTGTTGGAGATTTAAATAGTATCTAAAAAAATATATATACAGAGACATGGTCGGTAAGAAGTAAATGGGGGACAAATGAGCATCGTTAAAGCAGAAGGTGAAAAACAACTGACAAATAACAAACAAAAATGTGAGACAATTAACAGAAAATGTATAGCAAAGCTTGAACCACTAAATAGGCCTTTCTAACCTGATACAGCTGCCAATGCACTAGTCCAGATGGTGGTAGACAGTTGATGAAAAACTGAGAAAATGTCCTGGTAGGGACAATACTAGACTGATCAAATTAACTAAATAAAATTGTTAAAAGGGATGAGCTCAGGCGTGTTTGCATTGAACACGTGCAGAGCCCGCCAAGGAAGTCGGCACCGTCGGAACCGTGCTGCACTAATCACGGGCAGGGAGACATTTCCCGATCTCTGCAGCCGAGAATCGGGACAATGTCTCCTTTCCTGTGATTAGCGCAGCACGGTTCCGACTTCCTTGGCGGGCTCTGCACGTGTTCAATGCAAACACGCCTGAGCTCATCCCTAATTGTTAAAAGTCGATAAAGACCGCCTAGTCATGCTGCAACAGGAAATTATGTCATCTTACCAATATCTGTGGCTGTTCAATGAAAACCATTGGGAAAAAGACAAAGCCCCGGTTAGTGGGCTTATGACAAGTTCTATTAAAAATAGAAATGAAAATAGAAATAAACATATGTATCAAATTCAATAATAAACAAGACAACCCTATATATTAATTGACTCCATAAATGTATGATAATGCATTACAATTTCTATAAGGAAAGATAAACATATGTATCAAATTCAGTTGTAAACAAGAATGTCTTGTATGTTGATTCAATATATGTTTGGCAATGCAACCACATCAAATCAATGGTACAGTAATGGGTAGAGACTGATAAACAGGAACCCACAGTTTTATATTTGCTGGATATTATACAAGTCCAAAAACGTTCAAAAATTGTGTATATCATAGAGCAAGCTGTTCCATAGGGAATATTACATCAGGAGTCAATGAGTTTGTAGAAAATTGGAAAGAATTCATACCTGTTGTAAGCAGCAGACTGATATGCGGTCTTATGTTTACAAATGTCAGTGTGCAAATGGTCAGAATTGCAAGCCCTTTAAATAGCCAAAAGTACTGGACCGCGCATGTGCGCTGGTATGAGTACAACTGATGAGACAGCTAATCAAAAAACGGCACCAAAAGTTGTCAGTGTGAAAAACCTAATGCAAGGACAGCTGGCGTGTGATTAAAAACAAAATAGGCGAGTCAGCTAGCAACACATACAGTCCAACATGGGAGAAGGGCTGGAGGTGGATTACGCCTATTGGAGGCTGGCTTAAAAAGTGGGTATGTTGAATCGTAGCACGGTGACGTCAAGCCCCGACACATAACAATTGACATGAGTAGAGCTGTCTAGCATTGCACATGTGCGAGGCCGTGGAGGACATTCTCTGCTGACACCAATGTGTCAGAGAAGAGAATAATGCCAAACACAGGTGAAAAATACAGCATAAGCATAGACAACAGGGGGGCCTCCCCCGCTGACACCAGAAATACCAAAAAAGGGAAACTTAATGACAAAGTATCCAAATGAGTATATACTATATGGCTGCATAAATATGTTGGTGGATTTAAGACATAATGATGTTACATTAATAGGTTTGAAATACATGTCTGTTGAGTGGAAACACGTCTCGCATATAGCCAATTGGAATTCACCTCCCACTTCCCGGGATGATGTGATAACAAAAAAGCAACTTGAAACGTACAGTGCAACTCAGAACTGTGGTTTAAGGAGAAGCAGATGCATAGATATATTAAATAAGCAAACAAACATGTTGATACATATCTGTGATAGGCACAAGCAATACCTGAGCAGTGATGTTGATATGTACTGTAACCTGGGGGACAGGTAGCAGGTACAAAAGCTCCCTGGGATGAGCAGGCACAGATACCAAGTCCATGGGATAAGTGAAAAAACAGTGTTGTTTATTGGTGCTATATACAAAGTCTATTGATAGGTGCTGTACAGTGTGCAGAAAAACAAACAGAACAAAAAATAGTTAAACAAAACCCTAGCCATGTCTCGGCTCTAACTATACGGTATATACAAGCCTTCACTACCAGGCTGAACAAGCCTACTGCTTGCCAGCTTCCACATCAACTGAGTAACAGTTTTCACCAACCTTATTGCTCTCACAGACCAGCATTGTCTGTGTTTCCCAGGCAGAGCAAAGGCTGTCTGCACAGGTGAGCTTTTAATTGACCTGGGAGAGAGGACCAACACCTGGACTGGATACTGGATCAGAGATCCCTAAACATACAAGAGAGGAGCCTGGGAGATGTATAAACCCCGAACAGGACTTTTCCTGTCTCTCTCAGGGACGCTCTGCTACAGTACCTAAAATATACATATCTATAGAAAAACAGCAAACTGAGCTTACAGCAACAATTGACATAAGTCACCAATTGTGAAAATTCAATAAGAGAGTAGTTGAAGTAAATTGCACAGTGACTAGATAATATAGAACAAACAAACTACATGTCTTTTTCACATATGCCGGAACTAAAGCCTTCCAAAAAGGGCCTATAGCTCAAAACGGTGTTGAGTCCGGGTGGAAAAGTGGCCCGAAGGTCCATTATCCAGCAAGACTCTTTTTGGAGGAGAACTTTGTTCCCTCTGGAATTTGGATGTATTCTGTCAAGAATAACAAAACAGAACTTGTGGACAATGCTAGCACGAAAGTTCCTTACATGCCTTCCAAGTGGAAGGTCTGTATTGATTTTAACCACTTGCTTACTGGGCACTTAAACCCCCTTCCTGCCCAGGCCAATTGTCAGCTTTCAGCACTGTTTAACGTTTGAATGACAATTGCGCGGTTGTGCAACGTGGCTCCCAAACAAAATTGACCTCCTTTTTTTCCCACAAATGGAGCTTTCTTGAGGTGGTATTTGATCATCTCTGCGGTTTTTATTTTTTGCGCTATAAACAAACATAGAGCGACGATTTTGAAAAAAACACAATATTTTTTACTTTTTGCTATAATAAATATCCCAATTTTTTTTTTATATTTTTTCCTCAGTTTAGGCCGATACGTATTCTTTTACATATTTTTGGTAAAAAAAAAAAAAAAAATCGCAATAAACGTTTATTGATTGGTTTGCGCAAAAGTTATAGCGTCTACAAAATAGGGCATAGTTTTATAGCATTTTTATTAATAATTTTTTTTACTAGTAATGGCGGCGATCAGCTATTTTTATTGTGACTGCGACATTATGGCGGACACATCGGACACTTTTGACACCATTTTGGGACCATTGTCATTTTTACAGCGACCAGTGCTATAAAAATGCACTGGTTACTGTAAAAATGACACTGGCAGGAAAGGGGTTAACACTAGGGGGCGAGGAAGGGGTTACACAGCATCGGTCCCCTCTCCGTGACAGGACGTGGATCTCTTTACACACAGAGATCCACATCCTTGTCTGTGTACCGGCCGATCACGGGTACCTGGCGGACATCGCGGCCGCCAGGCACACGCATCGGCATCTCAGTGATGCACCGCCGGCGGCGCTCGCGCGCCCCCCAGTGGCCGGAATAGCCGAGGCCGTCTATTGACGGTCTCCCGGATTTATAGAGCCACCTTGAGGCCGTCATTTGTACATGGCCCGGCTCTCAGGTGGTTAACAATACTGTTGATATGCCTAAGCGCCCATTTGCGAAACTCGAGTTTCATTTTCCTGATATAGAAACTTGGACATTGACATTTGAAGAGATAAATAACTCCAGGAGTTTTGCAATTGGCAAAATGCTGGGACTTGAGTTCTTTCCCATTGGGTAACATAAAATGTGGCTGTGTGTTCATATACCGGCAGATACTGCATCCTCCACACATAAAGGTACCCTGTCGTTTGCACAGATCATCTCTGAACGTGCCCATGAATTCTGTTTGGACTAATTTATCCTTAAGAGATGTAGCCTTTTTTAATGTAACAGTAGGTCGTATGGAAAGATGGGGACAAATCAGAGGATCAGATTGTAAAATTGCCCAAGATTTCTTTGATTTGATTGTGTTGGTTGCAGAATTTGGTAATTACTCTAGTATGTTGCACTTTTTTGGGATTTAATTTTTTGAGGGAAAAATTACTCTGATCATGGTCTTTCACACGCTCGTCTAAATGTTTTTTTTAAGGCATGTGTGTGAATACCCACGTATGAGTAGGCATTTTCTCAAGGCATCCACCTCAATTTTAAATGACTCCTTGGTTGAGCAGTTTCTTTTGAGCCTTAAATATTGGCTAAAGGGAATGGAGTGCATCAAAGACTTAGGGTGGGCACTTGAGGCATGCCGGATGGTGTTTCCCGCTGTGGGCTTTCTAAAAAGACCACTGGAGAGAGGACCATCCTCATTCCTCATGCTTGTGTATGATCACATCCAAAAAAGAAATGTGAGTGGCACTATAGGACATGGTGAACTGTAAGTTAAAGGTGTTCTTATTGATCTCTGCCATAAAGGCATTGAGACTGGCAACCAAACCCTCCCAGATGACAAGCACGTCATCAATATATCGGTACCAACTAGTGATATTACTCATTAGCGGAACCAAATCATCATCATCATCATCAAGTAAAGAATGTTCCCACTCCCCCAGGTACAGGTTTGCATAGCAACACCCTGCACCTGGAGGTAGTGGGAACCATCAAAAGTAAATGTGTTCTGCATCAAAATAAACTCTAATGCAGAGATGATAAATTGATGTATTTTCTTATCATCCCGATGAGATTGAGACAAAATATGCCGCATAGCCGCAAGACCGAGATGATGCGGAATGCTGCTATAGATTGTCTCAACATCGATAGCAACAAGTAAGCTGTCAGGATTGAGGCATACATTGTCTAAAACTTGTAAGAGATGTATGGTATCCTTGATGTAGGATGGAAGGCTAACAACATGTGGTTTTAATAAGACATCAATATTTTTGCTTAAATTGTCGCTGATACTTCCTCTACCCGGGGGAAGGGGGGCTTGTTTATGAATTTTGGGCAATCAGTACATGGTTGGTATTTTAGGATGCTTAGTACGTATAAATTCCCAAATGTCCCTGTTGATGGCGCCCCGGGAAAAGGCGTCATCCACAAGAACATAAAAGGCTTCGTAAAATCTGTGGACTGTTGTCAGGGTTATCTTCGTGTACCATGTTTCATTCTGCAGGATTTTGACACATTTCCTTGTATTGTATATTAGTCATCACCACTATATTTCCTCCTTTATCCGCCTGCTTAATTGTAAGTGAGTGTTGTGTACATAGTGTCCGTAATGCATTAGTTTCTTGTTGTGAAAGATTTTTTAATTGTTTCTGTTTATGCATTTTCCTAAAATTATTACTGACAGCATCTACAAAGGCTAAAAGGTTTTTGTTTTCGGATAGTTGAGGAAATTTGTTAGATTTGAGTTTGAATATTGGCATTGAACTCAAAGGTTCATATTTCTTAGTAGTGGTGATGTCAGGGGAAATTTGGAAATCAGTGACTGCCGTAGAGGGATCTGATTCCTCCAATAGACTGAGCTAACTCCTATACAGCACTCTTCAACTCCATCGATCTCTGGACCCTTTTCTACGGCTGGTAAAGGTAACACACATGGTGGTTTGACTATTTGCTATTTTGGGCAATCTGGTGATGGCTCTGTTTCATCTTTGAACATGGGTGGTTCTTCTTCTTTACAAGACTCAGTGGCTGCAAGCCTACCCCATAAGGGGGATTTTTCCATCCACAAGTCAAGACCAAACACCTAGGGAAGGACCCAGCTGTGGCTGATGACACTTCCTTAGGTCCTTCCCTAGGTATCATCAACCTCTTGGAGTATCAGCTTTCACAGTCGGAACTCTCCCTTCTTTGTAAAAGATTAGGTTTCTGTCCTACTGCAGATTTTGACATTTTTGAACTCATCAAGGATGTTCACCGTTTTGCTAGGAAATTATATTTCAAAAGTTTATATACTAAAAAGGTTACATAGTTACATAGTTAGTCAGGTTGAAAAAAGACACAAGTCCATCCAGTTCAACCATAAAAAAATAAATAATAATAAAAAAATATATCGTACAATCCCATATACCCAATTCTATACCCACAGTTGATCCAGGAGGAAGGCAAAAATCCCCAGCAGAGCATGATCCAATTTGCTACAGCAGGGGAAAAAATTCCTTCCTGATACCCCAAGAGGCAATCGGATATTCCCCGGATCAACTTTACCTATAAATGTCAGTACCCAGTTATATTATAAACATTTAAGAAAGAATCCAGGCCCTTCTTAAACCAATCTACTGAGCTGGCCAGAATCACCTCTGCAAGAAGTCTATTCCACATTTTCACAGCTCTTACTGTGAAGAAACCTTTCCGTATTTGGAGGTGAAATCTCTTTTCCTCTAGACGCAAAGAGTGCCCCCTTGTCCTTTGTGTTGACCGTAAAGTGAATAACTCAGCACCAAGTTCACTATATGGACCCCTTATATATTTGTACATGTTGATCATATCCCCCCTTAATCTCCTCTTCTCAAGAGTGAATAAATTCAATTCCTCTAATCTTACCTCATAACTGAGCTCCTCCATGCCTCTTATCAGTTTGGTTGCCCTTCTCTGCACTTTCTCCAGTTCCCCAATATCCTTTTTAAGAACTGGGGTCCAAAACTGAACTGCATATTCCAGATGAGGTCTTACTAATGATTTGAACAGGGGCAAAATGATATCTCTCTCTCTGGAGACCATACCTCTCTTAATACAAGAAAGGACTTTGCTCGCTTTGTAAACCACAGCTTGGCATTGCATGCCATTATTGAGCTTATGATCTACCAAAACCCCCAAATCCTTCTCCACTACGGATCCCCCCAGTTGTACTCCCCCCTAGTATGTATGATGCATTCATATTGTTAGCCCCCAAGTGCATAACTTTACATTTATCAACATTAAACCTCATCTGCCACATAGTCGCCCAATTAGACAGAGCATTGAGGTCGGCTTGTAAATTGGCGACATCCTGTAAGGACGTTATTCCACTGCATAGCTTGGTGTCATCTGCAAAGACAGAAATGCTACTTTTGATCTCAGACCCAATATCATTTATAAAGAAATTAAAAAGTAAGGGTCCCAGCACTGAACCTTGGGGTTAGCGGAGGCCCGGCGGAAGAAAGAACCGGAGAACGCGGCGACGACACCGGAGAGCGGGAGAAGAAGACGACGGAGAAGACCGGGCCTCCGTTAGCAAAAGAGCTAAAAAGAAGTTAGCGGAGGCCCGGCAGAAGAAAGAACCGGAGAGCGCGGCGACGACACCGGAGACCCCCGAAGTCGGAAGAAGACCTCCGGAGCGGTGCAATAAAATACTTTTAAAAACTGTGTTGTGTTTTTATTTCCATTTATTTTCCACCAGGTGAATGGGTAGGGGTACGATGTACCCCATACTCATTCACATAGGGTGGGGGGGCGGTATCTGGGGGCTCCCGGATTCCGATAAGCCCCCCGCCCGCAGACCCCGACAACCAACGGCCAGGGTTGTCGGGAAGAGGCCCTGTCCTCATCAACATGGGGGCAGGGTGCTCTGGGGTGGGGGGGCCGCAGGTCGCCCCCCTGCCCCAGAGCACCAAACCCCCCATGTTGAGGGCATGTGGCCTGGTACGCTTCAGGAGGGAGGGGGGCCGCTATCGTCCCCCCCTCTTCCCCTGCGGCCTGCCAGGTTGCGTGTTCGGATAAGGGTCTGGTTTGGATCTTGAGGGGGAACCCACGCCGTTTTTTTCTTTAAAAATTGGCGTGGAGTTCCCGCTTAGGATTCATACCAAACGCAGTGCCTGGTATTGGCGGGAATCCGCGTCGGATCCCCGCCTATCGGCAATGCGTGTCGCTCATCGTGAAAGGAACATTTTTTTCCTTTCCCGATGACGAGACAGCTCGGCGCTGGCTCTCGCGACGGAGCTCATAGGGTGTCAATATCGCCGCTAGAAGCGGCGATATTGACACAATATCGGCGGCACCTACTGTAGGCACCACATTGGCCCTGCGCCAATCCAGTGGTACTATTCCTGTCATTAATGAGTCCCTAAAAATTTAATACAATGACTTTGAAATTACAGAGCTCAATTCTTTTAGGATCTGTGGGTGTATGCCATCTGGTCCAGGTGCTTTATCCACCTTTATTCCATCTAAATATTTCTGGACCATATCACTTTCGAGCCATTGTGGATTTGGGGCTGTGTCCCTACCACCCCCATTTTGGACATGAGCTCCCCCATGCTCCTTTGTATACACAGAACTGAAGAAAGTATTTAATGCATTAGCCTTCTCTTTGTCCCCAGTCACCCACTCTAGATTATTTTGTAAAGGGCCTACATGCTCAGACTTGACCTTTTTTCTATTAATATATTTGAAGATACAGGTTGACACTGCTACTATCACTGATCTGACCACTAAGGAGGATTCTTCCAATGATCAAGCTCTTTATATCTTGATCAGTCTATTGGAGGAATCAGATCCCTCGACGGCAGTCACTGATTTCCAAATTTCCCCTGACATCACCACTACTAAGAAATATGAACCTTTGAGTTCAATGCCAATATTCAAACTCAAATCTAACAAATTTCCCCAACTATCCAAAACAAAAACCTTTTAGCCTTTGTAGATGCTGTCAGTAATGATTTTAGGAAAATGCATAAACAGAAACAATTAAAAAATCTTTCACAACAAGAAACTAATGCATTACGGACACTATGTACACAACACTCACTTACAATTAAGCAGGCGGATAAAGGAGGAAATATAGTGATGATGACTAATATACAATAAAAGGAAATGTGACAAAAAATCCTGCAGAATGAAACATGGTACAAGAAGATAACCCTGACAACAGTCCACAGATTTTACGAAGCCTTTTATGTTCTTGTGGATGAAGCCTTTTCCCAGGGCGCCATCAACAGGGACATTTGGGAATTTATATGTACTAAGCATCCTAAAATACCAACCATGTACTGCTTGCCCAAAATTCATAAACAAGTCCCCCTTCCCCCAGGTAGACCCATCATCTCCGGGAGAGGAAGTATCAGCGACAATGTAAGCAAATATATTGATACCTTTTTTTCTTTCAAAATATTTTATTTTTCAATAATCATAAAATAAATCATAAAATAAAACAAATAATATACAGTATAACATACGAATAATTCATACAGAAGAATAATAATATAGACAGCATAAATAATATTCCATATTCAAAAAATTTAATAAAAATAAATAAAAGAGCAAATACGTATCTCTACTTTCAATAGAAGATTTATCAGATAAAGGCCAGAAAGCCTAAAAAATGTTATATAGATTTACTTTAGCTAAACCAGAATAAAAAGAAAAAATGAATTAATCGAGATCCACGCCCCTCCATGGCACCCCTATAGGGATCATGCTGTGCCAGAAGAGGGGATCCCACGTGTATTTGAATGGGCTCTTAAGAAAGCCCTCTAACCCTTACAAATCAAGAGATAAAACCAATGAAATAGGATGCAGGGTCATGCACGCTATAACCTATCAATCAAAAAATGTTGTAAAGACCCTAGGAATATCATAATAATATGTTTCTTATAAGGATCTCCAAGATTCATATCAGAAAAAAATAAAGATAAAAATAAAAATAGAAGATAAAAGCACAATAAAAGATGTAAGGAGAGGGGCAGGGGGGAGAGGGGTGTACATGCCTGACTTAACGATCCCAAGCTGGAAAACAATGGAACAATTCAATGAAGAGATAATCCAATATAATTCACCCAAGGTTCCCATATCTCTTCAAATTTTGGAACTGTGTTATTTAATATACTAGCTAGTTTTTCTTGAGTCATAATCCAAGAAATCTTTCGTTTGACATCAAAAAGGAAGGGTTTTTGTTTTTTCCAAGCTTTTGCTATGGTGATCTTGGCTCCGGTGAGAATGAAGTGAATCAGTAATTGAGTAGGTTTAGATATACGTGGAAGTTGTGCATTCAGGAGAGCAACAAATGGGGATCTGGGAATCTGGTTTCCAGTGACTTTAAAGATTAAATTAAAAACTTTATTCCAAAAGGGGCAAATCCTAGGACACTCCCACCATATATGGGCCATTGATCCTATAAGTTGGCAACCTCTGAAGCATGAAGGATCAGCTGAAGGGTATATAGTAGCTAATTTAGAGGGGTAAGATACCACCTTGTTAAAACTTTTACATTGGCTTCCACCAGATATACATTCAGAACGCCTTTAAAGGACTTCGAACAAGCAGTATGCCAGACTTTCAGGTCCAAAGAACAACAGAAGTCCTTTTCCCAAGCTGTCATGTAGGGGGACTTCTCATTAGAATGAGTGAGGGACGAATACACTAGAAAAATACCTCCCCCTGGCTCCATAGCTCTATCGCACCATGTTTCGTAATTAGTATATTGGATCGAGGAAGGAATAACCTTCCATGTACTAGTCAGGAATTGTGAAATTTGGTGATAATGTAATTTTTCAAAGTCTGGGAGTTTTAATATTTTAATACAATGATCTAGGGATATAAGACACCCAGATTTAATGAAGTTTCCTATACGGTATAGTCCCCTATTAGTCCACCATCTGAAATCATCAACATTCAGACCAGGGGGAAAATCTGGATTATTAAATACAGGTGTGAGAGGCCGTCCAGCAGATGTAAGGGTTGGAAGATTTCTAAATTTGTCCCAAAGCGCTATAGATTGCGACAAGGTAGGAGACATTATAGGAGGACGAAACTTGGTAGGGCACCATAGGAGATAATCCAAGGAAAAGCAGGGTACTGCTTGATTTTCTATTAAGACCCAATCAGGCTTTTCAGGCTTAGAGTATATTGAGGAGAGTTGTGCTAATCTTGCTGAAACAAAGTATTTGTATAAGTCTGGGAGACCTAGTCCCTCTCTATTTCTATGAAGAAAAAGAGTGCTCTGTGATACACGTTAAGCAGAGGAACCCCAAATAATTTTGAGAATCTTGCTCTGAAATGACTTCAGATGATTTTTTTTTTTGTATCAATAATTTTTATTGAAAGTTTAAAGCATACAAAGGATAAAGACTTTTAGTGAACAAGAAGTAAAGAGATATAAATAATATAGTAAATAATACAAAATAATGTAGAGCTGAGTTAGAAAGGAACACAGTCCCCTGATATATTAGACCATTCGTTAAGCGTATTAAGTAGTCCTGTACCAAGTGGGGAGGGGACATTGGTTGATTCCCACTAACTATGGCCGACCACTATCAATCACTCTGTTTGATTGCAGTGATCGACCCACTACACTCCCTAAAGTCCCCTCCTTTATATAATAGTATAGGCAGTGCGAAATGCCACTATTCCTATGAAAAATCATGTTTCTCGTAACTACTTCATTAGGGACCAAGAAGGAAAAATAAAGTCAAACATATGAAATAACTGTAAGATTAGCCAAAGTTGAAACGTATACCCTATTTAGCTCACGTTAGTTTAATTGCTTGTCATACCAGTCATGCCAAGCATGCCAAGGTGCCCATAAGTTGGATATCTTGTCAAATTGCCCTCTCGCTGAAGCATGGAGAATCTCGTATGTACTGTGTGTTTGTACAGTAGTTATAACTTCTTGAAATTTTGGGGCTCCAATATTCTTCCAGTGTCTAAGTAGAGTAAGGCGCGTAGCCATTAATATATGTGCTGTTACAGTCCTAAGTGCCACAGGTACTAATTCCAAGTCCAGAGAGAGTATGGCCAACTCGGGGCGTAAAGGTAAAGTGATATGTGATATAGTTTGTATTAGTCTCTCAATCTGAGCCCACAGAGGTTTAACCCTTGGGCATGTCCACAATATGTGGAACAGTGTGCCCCTCTCTCCGCATAGCCTCCAGCACTCTGAGGTAGTACCCGGGAAAATTTTTGACAATCTATATGGGGTGAGGTACCAGCGAAGCAGGATTTTCTGGTGCAATTCCCATAAGTTTGTACTCTTTGTAGTAGTTAAATGAAGTTTAATTGCCCTTTCCCATTTTTTAGCAGTGAATGTCAGACCAATGTCTTTTTCCCATGCCAAAATGTTTGGGGTTTTAATTAATGTATCCTTGCTCTGTAGCGCCCTGTAAATGATTGATATACCTTTGGAGCCTTTTGTGTCTTGTTGGTAAAAATCAGTTAGTTTCTTTGGAAGTTGGGTAAACAAATTGGGGGTCTTCCTTATTACTTGAGTTAGTTGAATATACCTATAATGTCAGTGGCAGGTTAAATTCTTCTTGTAGTAAGTGAAATGGTTTAATTTTGGAGTGAGTGATTATATCTTCCAAATGGTGAATACCATGTAAGTTCCATGTGTTGAGATTTATATCTGGAATAATATGACGTACTGCCATTATGTTAAGGTTCAGGGGAACCTGCTCTTCCTCCCATGCATGCGCTGTACAAAGATGAGCCCATGCCCTCAATGAAGCTAGTATGGGTGGCGATAAATTCCTGTCTAGATATTTGCAGTGACAAGCTGTCATCAAAAAGTCAGCCAAGTCGTCTTTCTGTATTTGTATGGCTTCTATTTTTTTCCATGAGTGGGTGCAGTTAGGTCTTAGCCAGACTTTAATCTGGGCTAATATTGATGCAAAATAATAATCCTGCAGTATAACATGGCCTATGCCCCCCGCCGCTCTATTTCTCACTAGTTTGCTAAATGCGCACCTTGCCTTCTTCCCCTGCCACAAATATCTGTTCAGGATCGATTGAAGGGAGGCAAAGTACGCAGTAGGTAAAGGTATCGGAAGGGTCCTGAACAAATACAGCAGCTGAGGCAAGATCATCATTTTAAAGGCCGCTAACCTACCCAGCCAGGACAATTCAGAATGAGTCAATTTGTTCAGTTTGTTTTGAAAGGAGTTCAGGAAAGGTGTGTAGTTAGCATGGAGCAGCTCAGCCGTGTCCTTAGTTAGTGTTATGCCCAGATAACCTATGCCTCCATCTGACCACACATAAGGGTACTTGTTCTGTAGTTCTATTTTAGTTTCTGGAGCTAAACCCAATCCCATCAGATAGGATTTCGTTTCGTTTACCTTATAGTAGGAAACTAATGAGAAGGTCTGTAGTGCATCGTGAACACAGGCCAGGGAATCATCTACATTAGTTAAGAACAAAATTACGTCGTCGGCAAATAGACTTATGACATGTTTCCTGTTGCCTACGTGCAAACCTGCTATTTGGGGGTGTCCTCTTATGTGTATGGCCAGAGGTTCCATTAACAAATTAAAAATGAGTGGGGATAAGGGGCACCCTTGACGCGTGCCATTCGTTATGTCAAAGGGAGTCGACAGAGCCCCTGCTATGTAAACTTGAGCTGAAGGAAGTGTGTATAACGCCTTTATTGCAGAAAGTATGAGGCCCCCAAAGCCGAACCTGCTCAGCACCTCTGTCAGGTATCCCCAATGAATTCTATCAAACGCCTTCTCCGCATCCAGTGAGAGAAGCAGAGAAGGCGTTCCCCTCCGGTTAGCAATGTGTATAAGGTTGACTAGTCGCCTAGTGGCATCAGCTGTTTGTCTCCCTTTAGTGAATCCAGATTGATCTATATCCACAATGTCAGGTAGGATATCTACCAGTCTAGTAGCGATGAGTTTGGCATAGATCTTGACATCATTATTCAGTAATGATATTGGCATAAAGTTTTGTGGTACATCTGGAGATTTCCCTGGTTTAGGCAAAGCTATGATTGTAGCAGTTAGCATTTCAGGGGGGAAAGAGGAAGATGCAGCAGCTAAGTTGAACGTTTCGGTGAGATGAGGGCAAAGAATGTCCTGAAATGTCTTGTAGTACTCCCCTGTAAAACCATCTGGGCCGGGCGATTTGTTGGCGGGGAGAGCCTGGATCGTCTGTTTTACCTCTAGATCAGATATTGGGGAATTAAGGCTCTGGAGGTGTTCCTGTGTGAGTTTGGGGAAATTGAGTTTGTCTAAAAATGCGTCAATAGCCTCTTTTGTTGGCTGTGGTGTGGAAAGATCGTCTTTTAGGTTATATAATGAACTGTAGTATTGGCTAAATGCGTCAGCTATGGCTTGGGGGTGAGTTTGCTTGACCTGCGTTTTTGGCTGTAGAATATGGGAGATTTGGGTTCTGGTTCTGTGACCCTTTAGTTTGTTGGCCAGCAGTTTGCCTGCTCTGTTTCCACTGGTGTAGTATGCTAGTTTTAACCTTCTAGATGTCTTTTCAAAATCGTCAAGAAATTTTAGCCGTAGTTCTGTGCGAAGTTGTGTTACTTGGTCAGACAATATGTGGGATGGGTTAGCTTTGTTTCGTCTATCTATGTCTTCAATTTTGGATAACAATTGTACAGTTTGCTGCTGCATTTCCCTCTTGTATCTCGCCCCCTGCTGCATCATCACCCCCCTCATCACTGCCTTATGTGCGTTCCAAATAACAAAAGGATTTGCCACTGATCCTTGATTTACATCAAAGTATTCACTCAGTTTTCCCTGGATGTATGACCTGATCGGACCTTCCTGCAGTAGGCGATGGTTGGCTCTCCATAGGTAAGTAGATTTTTGAGAAGAAGGGTTTCCTATTGTTAAGCAAACCGAGGCATGGTCCGACCATGTGATACTATTAATCTTTACCGACTTACATTTCATCAGTAACCATCTGTCAACCAAAAATAAGTCAATTCTACTATAAGACCTATGACAACTAGAGAAAAAAGTATAGTCTCTTTCATTTGCGTTCAAGCATCTCCAAGAGTCATATAGGTTATGTTTTTGTAGGGACGTCAACAGGGATGGAGGCCTCCTCTTTGGTGAAGAGGTAGAGTCAACATCTGGGTCTGGTGTGATGTTGAAGTCCCCACAAATGATTAACATTCCCTTCTGCACCTTCCTCACTTTTTTCACAATCCTGTGAAAAAATTTAATTTGTCTCACATTTGGTGCATATACATTCGCCACAGTGTAAGTGACAGAATTAATGTCACAGATCAATATTATGAAACGTCCCTGAGGATCACATATAGCTTCATGTAGATGAAAAGAGACTGTGTCTCTTATTGCTATCATCACTCCCCTTGTCTTTGAGGGCGCATTTGCTTGATAGACGTGGGGAAACTGGGGATGTGAGCATTTAGGAGGCGAGTCCTGTAAAAAGTGGGTCTCCTGGACACACAAAATGTCACAATGTTGATGCAAGGCCTCCTTCCACAGAGATCTCCGCTTGGCAGGGTGATTAAGACCCTTGGAATTTAGAGTCATAAACTGTACCGCCATGTGTGGATAATAAAGTTACTTACAGATGGTGGGAGTCGCTGGTTAATCCCTGTAGGTGCACTGCGCGAGATAGGCCTTACATGCTCACACTTGTCCAAGGGTCTTTCAGCGAGGTATGGGAGGCAGTACTTCTGGCTATTAGGGCATAAGAGAGTTATTTCAAGAGAAACATGAAGAAGAAAAAAAAAATTAACAATGGCAACTGGCCAGTTAATAGAGTGCAAAAGTGTGTGACTCATTATCACTCAAGCGGGAGGTGGGGAAAGGGAAAAAGTTCGGGACAGGAATCCGATCTATTCCAACAGGCACTCTATGAAATCAACAAAATTTAATCCAGGTTAGTTGTGAGAACGAGCGTTTCTGCGGTCAACTGTACGCCATTCAGATTCTAGGTTTTTTGATGTGGGTCCCCGCTGGGGTTGTGGTTGATTATCAGGGACAATTCCCCAAGAGTGTAGCATTGACATTCCTTTGGCCAGGGAGTCTATAACATATTCCTTGTCATCTTTCGTGACTATCAGCTTGGTCGGGAAGCCCCACTTATAGGTCAGTTTGTGGTTCCTGAGGGCCTTTGTGATGGTATTGAGATTTCTGCGTTTTTGGAGCGTATACTGCGATAAATCCGCATAGAACTGGAGGTCAGAGTAAGGAGCAGGGATCTGTCCTTTTTGGCGTGACACTGCCATCAGTTGTTCCTTGGTGTGATAAAAATGCAATCTAAGGATCACATCTCTAGGTATAGCATCAGATAGGTATGTGGGCTTCGGGAGCCTATGGATCCTATCCACAGTGAAGTCTAGAGCAGACAGGTCTGGCATAACTGTAGCAAACAGTTGAGCAGCATATCCATGCAGCTCCTGGTTTTTAACAAATTCAGGGATCCCCCTTATCTTCACATTGTTCCTTCTGGATCTATCTTCCATTTCTGCCATCTTAGCTTTCACTGATTCCATATCATCCTCTGACTTCTCACTAGCATCAACCAGGTCATTGATAGTGAAAGCATACTCCTCCATCTTATTCTCTATGTGAGAGACCCTTTCAGCCACATGTCTCAGTTCTGTGCCAAACTTGTGTACGCATGATACCATGTCTGACTGGAGTGAGCTCCTGAGAGACACCAACATCTCTTTCAATACTGTATCTAAGACAGGTTTATCATTTGTGGGGAATGAGTCAATGGAGTCTGGTAAGTCTCTTGTTTCATCCCCTGAATCTATGGGAGAGCTCACCTCATGTCCAGCATCCGCTGCATCCAGCCGGCATCTCGCCTTCTCCGGGCTCCCAGATGAAGGGGTAGCTAGTGGGGAATGTGGGTTCCTCGGTGGGCTGCTTCTTTTCATGTTTATGCCCTTCTGAGATGAGCGCTGGGAAGTGCCTTGTACTGGCGTGGAGGATGAGCCGGCGCCATCTTGTGTAGGCCCCATAGAGAAGAACGCTGTGAGTTTGGTCGGCCGGTTCCCCTCCTTCTTGCGTCTCGTCATGCTGTATGTCCGTTTGCCGGGTCAGCGGGAGCTGAAACGCCGTATTTGGGCAACTTTCGGGTGCCTGGATCGTCCGTTACAAGCCGTTGAAGTGCCGCTGGTACCGGAGCTCAGCTACTGCATGTCCTCCTCAGTCTCCGGCTAGCTCCGCCCCCCAGATGATTTTTTTTAATAGGGATGGGCAATGATCTAAAATAATAAAGAATCCTCGGGAGTAAAGTCATTTTGACAGAATTGATTTTGTCAAGCCAGGACATATCATATTTGGACCAGGCTTTGAGATCAATTTCCAATTTCTTAAATAGGGGCGGATAGTTACAGTCATATAAATTTTCCGTTCGTGCAATTAGAGTTATACCTAGGTATTTGATAGAATCTTTCCATTCAAGTTTGAATGATTGCTGTCATGAGGAAACAACGGAACAGGGGAGCGAGATGTTTAGGGCCTGTGATTTCGTATAGTTTACTGTTAAGACCTGAAATTTTAGAAAAGTCATTAAGTATTTTGCAAATGTTTGGTAAATATATTAAAGGGGAAGTAACAAACAAAAGAATGTCATCCGCAAATAGCCCACATTTATGTGTTTGATGTCCGCATACCACCCCCTTAACGCTAGGGTTTTGACGAATTGCTATTGCCAGGGTTTCTATCACAATGGCAAAGATGAGCGGAGAAAGCGGGCAACCTTGCCTAGTGCCTTTTTCTATGTTAATCGGTTTTGAATAATGACCTTGGAGACGAAGCAATGCTGTGGGATGAGAGTATAGGGAGTGAAGAAGACCCCTAAAGCGCATTCCAAAACCCCAACGTTCCATAAGGGTAAAAATATAAGTCCATGAAACCGAATCAAAAGCCTTATGAAGGTCTAATGATAAAAGGAATCCCTGTTGCCTCGTGCCCCCCTCCCAATTAGTCTGAAGTATAGAGATTAAATCTATTGCTCTCCTTATCTGGTCAGGCCCTTGTCTACCAGGGATGAAGCCAACTTGATCTTTATGTATATACACATTAATAAGAGGCTAGACGATTGGCTAGTATCTTCGTCATTATTTTTATATCATTGTTTATCAAAGAGATTGGACGGTAGTTATTAATTTCTTCAGCATTTTTATCAGGCTTAGGTAAAATTGTGATATATGCAATATTTAATTGGACATCTAAAGGAACACCCACTGTTTTAGCATTGAAAAATTTAGTTAAATGTGGAGCTAATGTTTCCGCGAAGGCCTTATAATAGGGAATAGAGAACCCGTCAGGACCCGGAGCCGAACCCGCTTTGAGACCTTTAATGACTTCAAGAACCTCCTCCTCAGTAAAGGCAGATTCAAGTAAATCCCTATGCGAAGAGAGAAGGGTAGGAATGGGAAGATCATCAAGGAATTTAGTAACTGAGTCTGTATCAATTTGGGAGGAAGATTTATAGAGGTCGGAAAAAAACTCATGAAAGGCCTCCAGAACTTTGACAGGGTTAGCTGTGGGAGGCTGACCAGAAATTCTTATTTTAGGAGTAGTATTGATTCGAACCCGGGGGGAAAGCTTAGCAGCTAATAAGGGTCCTATTTTGTTAGCATGAACATAGAACTTGTTACTCGTCCAGCGAATAGCTTTATCAGCTTGAGTAGTGAGGAGTAAGTTTAGATCAAGTCTAGCTTTATCAATGAGGGCAATAGGAACTTTGGACGGGTCCTTTTTGTGTTTGGCTCTGAGAGAGGCATATTCTTTTTCTAAGCGGTCTATTTTATCTTTACGTTCCCTTTTGAGTTGTGTTGCTAGCTGAATTATTTTACCCCTTATGAAAGCCTTATGAGCCGCCCAAAGCGTTTCAACCGAGACTTCTCCAGTATCATTGAGAAGAAAATAATCTTGAAGAGCTTTATTAATCGTCTCAACTCTTAATGGATCAGAAAGAATGGATTCGTTGAGTTTCCAATTGCCCCTCTTTCCGCTCAAAGCATTAGAGTGAAGAGCTATAAGTACAATTGAGTGATCTGAAAGGACATTATCTTCAATACGAGCATTGAGAATAAATGGGAGAAGAGATGTGGATGTTAAAATATGATCAATTCTAGCATATGTATTATGCGGATGAGAGAAGTGAGTGAAATCTATTTTTGAAGGATTCAGCTCCCTCCATATGTCAGCCAGGTTATGGGTCAAAAGTAATTTTGCAAATTTGTGGCTTTCTCTAGTAGGTCTAGTTAGTTGAGTACCTTGGGGTTTAGATTTGTCCAAAGCCTGGTCCAAAGCAACATTGGAATCGCCTCCAAGAAGGATCGTGCCTTCTAGTAAGGGATTGAGGGAAACCATCATGACTTTAAAAAAAGAAGCTTGACCCTTGTTAGGGGCATAGTAGGAAACTAAAGAATAAAGGTGCCCTTCAATGGTACCTTTTAGTAGAATAAATCGTCCCTCAGGATCTAAGTATTCAGCAATCTTTTCAAATTTACAAAATTTTGAAAAAATAATGGCTACCCCCTTTGTCTTATTCTCGGCATTGACTAGGTGAAATTGAGAATAATGTGAATGTAGGAAAGTAGGAGTATACCGTATAGGAAAGTGTGTCTCTTGGAGTAGGAGATTATCAATTTTAAAAAAGTTGTATAATAGTCTAAAATGTTTCTCCTTTTGGTTGGAGAGTTTAGGCCCTGTACATTGTGCGAGGCAATTAGTAGGTTGGAATGTGTGGTATTAGCCATGGAAGTCAAGGTGGAAGCATCTATTACAGTCATACCCACTCACCCAGAAGAGATAGCTGGTAGAACTTGAGCTCAGAATTTCTCTCAGCAGATACCCATATGTGAATGTGCTCACTGTAAATCTGGTGGATGTGATCCTGTAAAATACAGATAAGTCAGGCATGTACACAGAGGGGAAGAAAAGAAGAATGAGGGAGAAGAAAAAATTTTTTGAAAAAGTAGAACCAATAAAAAAAGAAAAAAAAAAAAAAGAAAAGTCTCCTAGCATCAAATATCAGGATCGGGGGGGGGGTACAACCCCCCAGAGCCCTTCAACAAAAATGTCTGACCCAAAGGTACAGACAACCTATCCTCCAAAGACTACTGGTCTTCAAGAGATAGGTGGAGGCGCATGTGAGCCATCCCCCCACAGGATGCCCCCAAAAGAAAAAAAAATGCATTCAAGTTGTAACATGGTTATATAACATTTTGAACTGAACATATCAGGATGTCCACAAGTGACCTATATAGGATTAGCGAATCACTACCCCTCAAAAAAATAAAAAAATAAAAATTATACACATATATATATATATATACACACATACATACATATGTATACACATACATATATATATATATATATATATATATATATATATATATATATATATATACATACATATACACACATACATATGCATACACACATATATACATATACATACATATACACATACACATACACACATATATACATATAAATACACACATACATCTATTTGAAGAGAGATAATAAGAGTGTCAAGTCCATATATAAGTCTATATATGAAAGTTTAGAATTTATCTATATATATATATATATATATATATATATATATATATATATATATATATATATACATACACATACAAAAATAAACAATAAGATAGGACAGGTTGTTGTTGTAAATTTAAGTCACTAGGGGCACAAAAAATGCGGAAGAGGGAGAACAATCGACAGACTTCCCCAAAGGGAAAAAGTTGGACCCTCGGTCCAAACGAGAATAAAGGGAAGAAAAAAAAAACAGACAATACAATCAAATCAAGTAGGGCCGGCATCCTTCATTTTTTTAGCTCTTCCTTTGTTCCATTGGAGAGAATTTGGACTCGTCGGCGTTGGTCTTTTAGATGATCCAGAACTGGGCGGAGAAGTATCCATTTCTGCCTCATGCAAGATTAATTTCAGTTGTAAGAACAACTTTTCACCTTCTTGAAAGTTGGAGAAAGAATAGGATTTCCTGTTGATAGTAAATCTAACAGCGAATGGAAAGGCCCATCTGTATCTGATATCCCTTTTAGTGAGGACTAACAATAAAGGTTTCAATGACCTCCTGCGCTGTATAGTGGACGGAGAAAGATCAGCAAACAATTGAATTGAATGACCCTGGTATGTCACTTGTGGAGAAGATCTAGCTTGCTTCATAATATCTTCCTTCACTGCATAGAAATGAGGCTTGACAATAATGTCCCTCAGATTACCATCCTTCCTAGGTGGTCCCAGGGCTCTGTGTGCCCTATCTAGTTCCAGTCGGTCAAGTGGGGTATTAGGAAGCATATTTCTAAATAAGTCCTGGACCGCTTTGGGTACATCAATTACAGATTCAGGAAGTCCCCTAATTCTGACATTGTATCTGCCGGACCTATTTTAGAGTTCATCGATTTTTGACAATGCAATATCCAGTTGTTCCTGAACAGTGTTGATATGTTCCATATTTTGATTAGTAGCTGCAGCAGTTTCATCAATTTTATTTTCAATAAAGTCAATTCTAGAGCCCAAGCTTTGAAAATCTGCTTTCAGAGCCCTTGTGATTTTATTAGCAGTTTGTGCCAGACCTTTGTCAAGTAAGTCAGAGAATTTCTGAAATAAGTCCGCTATTTGATAAGCCTCTATTCCCTGACAGGCGTCTGAGGTAAAAGAAATGGCCTGAATAGCAGTGTCATGCCCCAATGCAGTATGGCTATATTCTGAGGCAGAGAGGTTAGTTATGGTTCCAGATGTAGTTGGAGTGGTGGTAATTACCTGAGTAAGTACCTCTTGAGTTCCTGAGGAGAACTTAGCAGTGGAAGAGTGGGTATTCTGTAGTTTCTCAGTCAGAAATGGCGGATCAGGGATCAAATGCTGTGATGCGGAGGCCATCTTGGATTTTACATCCGTCATTAGTAAGCCAAATAACGGCCTGAAAACCTCTAAAAAATAGGATTAGGTAAGCTGGGGATGTTCTCTGGCATTCCGGTAGTCAGCTGTGTCGAAATGAGGGCAGAACCGCCACCGTGTTTGCCGTTATTGGCACCGCTGTGGAGGGATGGAGCGGAGCTCTCGGCTCAAGCGGCCATCTTAGGAGCCTCACGCATGCGCACTCATATTGATGCCTTTTTAAAACCACATGTTGTTATTTACAATCTGATCCTCTGATTTGTCCCCATCTTTCCATACGACCTATTGTTACATTCAAAAAGGCTACATCTCTTAAGGATAAATTAGTCCAAAACAGAATTGGTGGGCATGTTCAGAGATGATCCGTGCAAACGACAGGGTACCTTTACGTGTGGAGGTTGCAGCATCTGCCGCTATATGAACACACAGCCACATTTTATGTTGCCTAATGGGAAAGAACTAAAGTCTCAGCATTTTGCCAATTGCAAAACTCTTGGAGTTATTTATCTCTTCAAATGTCAATGTCCAAGTTTTTTATATAGGGAAAACAAAACTCGAGTTTCGCAAATGGGCGCTTAGGCATATCAACAGTATTGTTAAAATCAATCCAGACCTTCCACTTGGAAGGCATGTAAGGAACTTTCATGCTAGCATTGTCCCCAAGTTCTGTTTTGTTATTCTTGACAGAATACATCCAAATTCCAGAGGGGGAGACTGGAACAAAGTTCTCCTCCAAAAAGAGTCCCGCTGGATAATGGACCTTCGGGCCACTTTTCCACCCGGACTCAACACCGTTTTGAGCTATAGGCCCTTTTTGGAAGGCTTTTGTGTCGGCATATGTGAAAAAGACATGTAGTTTATGTTTGTTCTATATTATCTATTCACTGTGCAATTTATTTCAACTACTTTCTTATTGAATTTTCACAATTGGTGACTTATGTCAGTTGTTGCTGTAAGCTCAGTTTGCTGTTTTTTCTATAGATATGTATATTTTAGGTACATATCAACATCAGGTATTGCTTGTTCAGGTTCAAGTATTGAGGTTCAGGTATTGAGGTATTCAGGTTCAGGTATTGCTTGTGCCTATCCCAGATATGTATGTAGTTTGTTTGCTTATTTAATATATCTCTGTATCTGCATCTCCTTAAACCACAGTTCTGAGTTGCACTGTGCGTTTAATGTTGCTTTTGTGTTATCACATCATCCTGGGAAGTGGGAGGTGAATTCCAATTGGCTATATGCAAGACATGTGTTTCCACTCAACAGACATGTATTTCAAACCTATTAATGTGACATCATTATGTCTTAAATCCACCAACATATTTATGCAGCCATATAGTATATACCGTATTTATCGGCGTATAACACACACCGGCGTATAACACGCACCCCAAGTTTAGGAGGAAATTTTAGGGAAAAAAACTTTTAGCAGGGAAGTTTAAGGAAAAATAACTTACATTTAAATGCAGCCTTGTCAGTGTCCATTGCAGCCTTGTCACAGTGCAGCCTTGTCAGTGCCCATTGCAGCCTTGCCCCAGAGTCCATTTCAGCCTTGCCCCAGAGTCGCCGTGCAGCCTTGCCCCAGAGTCGCCGTGCAGCCTTGCCCCAGAGTCGCCGTGCAGCCTTGCCCCAGAGTCGCCGTGCAGCCTTGCCCCAGAGTCGCCGTGCAGCCTTGCCCCAGAGTCGCCGTGCAGCCTTGCCCCAGAGTCGCCGTGCAGCCTTGCCCCAGTGTCGCCGTGCAGCCTTGCCCCAGTGTCGCCGTGCATCATTTTAAAATTGGCACCGAGACTGTGCGGACGCCGCCAAGAACGCCGGGGACGCAGGGGACTGGGCGGAGCCGCCGCCGAGATACACATAGCCGAGTGTACTCGGCTATACTCGGCTTTTCTCGGCTCCGCTCACAGTCACGCCGAGTCCCGCCCTATGATGGACATAACACAGGTCCAATGGCGGGACTGGGCGTGACTGTGAGCGGAGCCGAGAAAAGCTGAGTATAGCCGAGTACATTCGGCTATGTGTATCTCGCTCCGCTCACAGTCAGCGGAGACAGCTCAGGGATGTCAGTATCGGCGTATAACACGCACCCACGATTTTCCCCTGATTTTCAGGGGAAAAAAGTGTGTGTTATACGCCGATAAATACGGTACTCATTTGGATACTTTGTCATTAAGTTTCCCTTTTTTGGTATTCCTGGTGTCAGCGGGGAGGCCCCCCTGCTGTTTATGCTTACACTGTATTTTTCACCTGTGTTTGGCATTATTCTCTTCTCTGACACATTGGTGTCAGCAGAGAATGTCCTCCACGGCCTCGCACATGCACAATGCTAGACAGCTTTACTCACGTCAGTTGTTATGTGCCGGGCCGCCTGCGTGCCGCCATGTTTACATTTACGTGCCACGATCTGACACGCCCATCACTCACAGCCGTCCTGCATTGCGGGGCCACTTGCACGCTGACGCTTGACGTCGCCGTGCTACGATTCAACACGCCCACTTTTTAAGCCAGCCTCCAATAGGCATAATCCACCTCCAGCCCTTCTCCCATGTTGGACTGTATGTGTTGCTAGCTGACTCGCCTATTTCTTTCTCGTACATCACGGGACACAGAGCGACATAGTCATTACTAATGGGTTATATAGATACCTTCAGGTGCTGGCACTGGCAACTTCCAAAACCGGAAGTACCCTCCCCTATATAAGCCCCTCCCATCCGGGAGTACCTCAGTTTTTTGCCAGTGTCTAAGGTGTTGGCCAAGAAGAAACATGTGTTTTTCACTGAGCTTGCGTACAGGTTCTTTTGGGCCTCAGTAAGCTATTCCGGATCCGACCAAAAAAGCTAAATAGCTAAACGGTCGGTACCCGGGCCTTGCAGAGAAGAGCAAGGTTTTGCCTGTAATGCTTCTCTTAGGAGAGCTGGACCCTGGGATCCAGAGCTCTGGTCATACCCATGACCAAGATGTTTTCTGTGCAGGGTGCTATACAGGTCCAGGGGAGTGGAATCCTTGGGAACCCGGTCCCTGAAGGTTTAATTACAATGCCTGCCGTGATAGGTGAAGTTTGGGCTTCTGTGGACCAAACAAAGTCCTGCGGCGGGGAACAGGTAAGTGGGGGCCCCCAGGAACTTGGTTCTATTGGGGGACCCCCAAGCCTAATTTGTCTTTCTGTCTGTTACCTAACGGTATTCCCGCTAATATCTGTGCATGCCTGTAACTACTAAAAAAATGTAATAATTTTAATAGTGGTCAAGAAAAAAAAAAAAATATATATATATATATATATTTAATATATTAGACTGCGGTACCTGTGTTTATCCACTAGAGGCCGCTGTGGAACGTTTCTTGTCATGTGGACTAGTTTCTTTTCGTCAGAGCAAGTCCAGGCAGATGGTGAGTTCTCTTGTGGGAAACTGCTTCCTCTGCCATGTTGCAATGCTCGTCCATCCCCCGGCCTGCGGCAAAAAGGGGCCCTGGCTCTTGTCCCTAGTTTCCCTTTTCGAAATTAGCGCCGGAGGCGCACGTGGCCGCGCGCGTGCGCGTGCACGCGCCTCTATATATAGAGGTGAGCCGGAAAAGGGGGCGGAGCCTGGGGGATGACGCTCTGTGCGCGCCGCAGCGCTTCTGCGCATGTGCAGGCGTCCCAGCATGTTAAAAAACACAATTATGTGTTGTGAGCTGGCTATGGAGTGCAGAGACAGAGCTGGGAACATTTAAAAAAAAAAAAGGCATACAGCAAGCGGTTGATGCAGGCATCCCCATAGAAAGGCACATTAGTAGACACCAACTGTGATATAGCAGCAATTGTGCTAGACTATTCTCAGTAAAAGTGGTGTATTACGGCTGGAATACCTCAGCTTTAGGCTTAGGAATATGCCGTCCAGAAGCTCCGGAACTGAATCTTCCAGGAAGCGAAGGGGGTCTCATCGGGCTCTGAGGATCTTGGGCATGCTTCTGCTGCACCAGTCTCCCCTGAAGTTCAGAGGTAAGTGACCGTAGAGACCCCGCAGGGGTACTTGGTACTGTGGCTGTGCTCAGTTCACCTGCTCCTGTGTATGTAACAAAGGAGGTTTTTTCCTCAGCTCTGGGAGGATTAGAGAGAGATTGTCAACATTGATCGCTGCCTCCCTGTCAGGGAAAGCACGCCCGATCTCCGTCTCCTCCTTCAGAGTGCCTGTTAGCAGAGCAACAGTCCCATACAGGGGTCGACCTGCCTGAAGGGGATCAGGATGAGGTTGATTCTGTTATAGAGGAATCAACAGTGGGGGAACCTTTTCTCAGCATCTCAAGCTGAAAGATTATGGGTTCAGTCTCTGACTAACATGGTCCGATCAGCATTTAAAAATGCACCTTGCGGAACCATCAACCACTACTGTATCCTCGTTGGGGTCGCTAGAAGCCCCCAGACTGTCTGTTCTTTTCCACTTCACCCTTTACTGAAAGGGCGTATTTACCAGGATTGGGAACGTCCTGAGAAAATATTTATTCCCCCAAGAGATTTCCGGTGGTCTATCCCATGGAGGATAAGTTCATCAAAAAAATGGAAGGCCCCTACAGTGGACGCAGCCATCTCTTGTATGTATAAATCACTGACATGTCCAGTGGATAATGTCCAAATGTTCAAGAACCCAATAGATAAAAGATTGGAGTCCTTATGAAAGTCTGCTTCTTTCTACAGCAAGCTTGGTGACACAACCAGCAGTAGCAGCTATTGGGGTCTGCTAAGCAGGGAAGGATCAGTTGAAACAGGTCTTGAGGGACTTGACAGATCAGCAGGCCTTGCTCTAGCTGATCTACCTAGAGCCTTAGGCTTTGCGGTTGACGCCATAAAGGATTCAGTCCATCAGGCCTCCCGCCTTACGCTGTCTATAGTACATATGCGTAGGCTTCTATGGCTCAAAAACTGGTCTGCTGAAGCTCCCTGTAAAGAATGGCTGGTTAGCGTCCCATTTCATGGTGAACGCTTATTCAGGGAAAACCTGGACAAATATATCCAGAAAATTTCCAGCGGTAAAAATACGCTCTTGCCGGTTAAAAACAGAGTTAGAGGTCCCTCTTTAAGAGGCCTGCTTCTCCAGTCCCTAGGGCATCGGCTGTGTAACAGTTCCGACGGCCTCCTCGGTCAATTCCCGGGGGTAAAAAACAGGGACAATAGCAGGGTAATGAGAAACCCTGGGTCAGGGAAGGTACAAAACCTCCCCCAAAGTTAAATTCATTGAAGGGTTGCCCCCACTCAGTCGGGTGGGGGGGAGGACTCCAATTGTTCGCAAGAGACCTGGCGGGACACGATCAAGACAGATAGGTGCTCTCCGCAGTATGTCTGGGATACAGTTTGGAGTTAAAAGACTCTCCTCCTTCCCATTTTTGAGGTCAAACGTGCCAAGGGATCCCCGGAAGAGAGAGTCCCTCCTGTTGGCACTAGAACAACTATTGCTCCAAGGAGTAATTATGGAGGTTCCCCTGGAAGAATGAGGGTTTGGGTTTTACTCAAACCTCTTTACAATCCCAAAGCAAACGCGGACGGGAGGCCCATATTAATTCTAAAAGGGCTATACAAATTCCTGTATATCAGGACTTTCCGATGGAGTCGATCCGATCGGTGGCCACTGCCCTACAAGGGGAGGATTGGTTAGCCGCGATCGACATCAAAGATGCTTATTTGCACATTCCCATCTTTCCAGTCCACCAAAAATTTCTACGCTTTGCAGTAGAAGGGCGCCATTTTCAGTTCAGAGCCTTACCCTTCGGTCTGGCCACAGCACCACGAGTGTTTACAAAAATTCTGGCCCTTTATTGGCCAATCTAAGAACACAAGGTGTAATGATAATGGCATATCTAGATGACTTGTTGCTGATAGACCACTCAGTGAAAAAACTAGACGTGGTCGTTCACAAGACAATCAAGTATCTGAAATCTCACGGTTGGATTATCAACCGAGACAAGTCAGCCCTAAAAACCAGTCAAAAGTCTGGAATACTTGGGGCTAAGGTTGGATTCAGGCCAGAGAAAAATATTCTTGCCTCGAGGAAAGGTGTTGTCTTTGAAAGATTTGATCCACTTAGTGGGTACAAAAAAGACAGCCGTCCATACGCCTGTGCATGAGGCTGCTGGGAAAAATGGTGGCATCATTCGAAGCAGTACCCTACGGTCAATTCCATTCAAGGAATTTGCAAGGGGCCATACTGTCAGCTTGGAACAAAACAGTTCAGGCCCTAGACTTACAATGTCCTTGTCCCCTTCCGTTCGCAAGAGCCTCCGTTGGTGGTTGGTTCCCCAGAATCTGGAAAAAGGGAAATCCTTCAGTCCGATTTCTTGGAAGGTGGTCACTACAGATGCCAGCCTTATAGGCTGGGGAGCAGTACTGGAGCAATGGTCTCTCCAGGGCAGATGGTCGGATGCAGAAAAGGCCCTGCCCATCAATCTCTTAGAGATACGAGCAGCCGGTATGCCCTAGTAGCATGGACATCCAAACTCCAAGGGTCCCCTGTCAGAATTCAATCAGACAATGCCACAGCAGTGGCATATATCAATCATCAGGGGGGCACCAGGAGTCGTGCAGCCCAGAGGGAAGTAAATTACATCCTGAAATGGGCAGAAAGATATGTCCCAGCCATATCTGCGGTATTCATTCCAGGAGTGGAGAATTGGAAGGCGGACTTTCTAAGTCGCCAGCAATTATGCCCAGAGGAAGGGTCCCTTCACCCCGAGGTTTTCTGGACAATATGTCAGCGGTGGGGAACATCGGATGTAGATCTTCTAGCATCCAGATTCAACGCAGAGGTGGACAGGTTTGTCTCTCGGACAAGGGATCCCCTAGCTTGCGGCTCGGATGCCCTAGTGTTCCCTTGGGATCAGTTCAAGCTGATATATGCATTCACACCGCCACAATGGTTACCTCGATTACTCCGCAGAATCAGGGTAGAAAAGAAACCAGTGATTCTGGTGGCTCCAGCGTGGCCCCGAAGAGCGTGGTACGCGGAGATTGTAAAATGTCAGTGGGGAGTCCTTGGACTCTCCCACGTCGTCCGGACCTGCTTTCGCAAGGACCGATATACCACCCTTCCTTACCAGCCCTAGGTTTGACGGCCTGGCTATGGAAGCCCACATTCTAAAAAAGAGAGGGCTCTCTAATCCTGTGGTATCTACCATGATCAATGCCAGGAAGCCGGTATCCAGGCAGATCTAATATAGAATCTGGAAGGCGTACATCGCGTGGTGTGAGGCCAAGAAATGGCATCCACATAAGTACGTAATAGGTAGGAGTCTGGACTTCCTACAGTGGGCTGTAGATAGGAAGCTTGCCTTGAGTATTATCAAAGGTCAGTTTTCGGCCTTGTCAATATTTTTTCAAAGGCCCTTGGCTTCGCATTCACTAGTCAAAGCCTTTATACAAGGAGTGATGCGTATTAGTCCTCCGGTTAATATTCCCATATGACCATGGGATCTAAACTTGGTTCTGTCGGTTCTACAGAAACAACCATTTGAACCATTACAGCATATTTCTTTGGTTCTTCTCACCAGGAAATTGATTTTTCTAGTAGCCATTTGTTCGGCTAAAAGAGTGTCGGAATTAGCAGCTATGTCCTGTAAGGAGCCATATCTGGTTATCCATAAGGATAGAGTAGTATTACGTCCTCATCCAGCCTTTCTTCCTAAGGTGGTATCGAGGTTTCATTTGAACCAAGATGTGGTTCTTCCTTCTTTTTTCCCCAAACCTACTTCGGTAGAGGAAAAGTTATTGCATTCTTTGGATGTAGTAAGAGCAGTTAAAGCTTATCTAAAAGCCACTGCTCAGATTCGCAGAACGGATACTTTGTTTATTCTGCCGGAAGGCCCCAGAAGGGGTCAGGCAGCGTCAAAATCTACTTTAGCCAAGTGGATTCGACAGGTCATAATGCAAGCCTATGGCTTGAGAAGGAGACCGCCTCCGTTCAAAGTTAGGGCGCACTCCACGAGAGCAGTTGGAACTTCATGGGCAGCGCATCACCAGGCCTCCCTGGCTCAAATCTGTAAGGCCGCAACATGGTCTTCAGTACACACGTTTACTAGGTTCTACCAGGTGGACGTTAGAAGTCGGGAGGATGTCGCCTTTGGGCGCAGTGTGTTGCAGGCCGCAAAAGATCCTCATGCCTGATAGCGCTCAGCTTATGTATGGTGTATCCCCCCCCCCTCGTTGGGCATTGCTTTAGGACATCCCATTAGTAATGACTATGTCGCTCTGTGTCCCGTGATGTACGAGAAAGAAAATAGGATTTTTATAACAGCTTACCTGTAAAATCCTTTTCTTGGAGTACATCACGGGACACAGAGCTCCCGCCCCTCTTTAGGGACACTTATTGCTTTGCTACAAAACTGAGGTGCTCCCGGATGGGAGGGGCTTATATAGGGGAGGGTACTTCCGGTTTTGGAAGTTGCCAGTGCCAGCACCTGAAGGTATCTATATAACCCATTAGTAATGACTATGTCGCTCTGTGTCCCGTGATGTACTCCAAGAAAAGGATTTTACAGGTAAGCTGTTATAAAAATCCTATTTTTGTTTTTAATCACACGCCAGCTGTCCTTGCATTAGCTTTTTCACACTGACAACTTTTGGCGCCATTTTTTGATTAGCTGTCTCATCAGCTGTACTCATACCAGCGCACATGCGCGGTCCAGTACTTTTGGCTATTTAAAGGGCTTGCACTTCTGACCATTTGCACACTGCCATTTGTAATGATAAGACCGCATATCAGTCTGCTGCTTACAACAGGTATGAATGCTTTCCAATTTTCTACAAACTTATTGACTCCTGATGTAATATTCCCTATGGAACAGCTTGCTCTATGATATACACCATCTTTGAAAGTTTTTGGACTTTTATAATATCCAGCAAATATAAAACTGTGGGTTCCTGTTTATCAGTCTCTACCCATTACTGTTCCATTGATTCGATGTGGTTGCATTGCCAAACATATATTGAATCAACATACAAGGCATTCTTTTTTACTACTGAATTTGATACATATGTTTATCTTTACTTTTCGTTATAGAAATTGTAATTCATTATCATACATTTATGGAGTCAATTAATATATAGGGTTGTCTTGTTTATTATTGAATTTGATACATATGTTTATTTCTATTTCCATTTCAATTTTTTATAGAAATTGTCATAAACTCACTAACCGGGGCTTTGTCTTTTTCCCTATGGTTTTCATTGAACAGCCACGGATATTGTTGCGATCTTGACATAATTTCCTGTTGCAGCATGACTAGGCAGTCTTTATCGACTTTTAACAATTTTATTTAGTTCATTTGATCAGTCTACTATTGTCCCTACCAGGACATTTTCTCAGTTTTTCATCAATTGTCTACCACCATCTGGACTAGTGCATTGACAGCTGTATCAGGTTAGAAAGGCCTATTTAGTGGTTGAAGCTTTGCTATACATTTTTTGTTAATTGTCTCGCATTTTTGTTTGTTATTTGCCAGTTGTTTTTCACCTTCTGCTTCAACGATGCTCATTTGTCCCCTGTTTACTTGTTACTGACCATGTCTCTGTATATATTTTTTTAGATGCTATTTAAATCTCCAACAAGGACACGCCCCTGAGGAAAGGGAACGCTCCCTGAAACGCATTGGGCTCAACCACAGATTGGAGAACAATTTGTATTTCTTTGTTTTTATGTACCTCTACTGTATATGACTATTTTATTCTACAGTCAATCATATGTTGCCACATGGTTGGCTTCTTAAACAAGCAGATTAAACTACTTTATATTCTAAAAAAAAAAAAAAAAAGTAAAAATTTTCTGTTACCGTTAAAGTCCCAGTCCCTAGTCTGCTACCTTGGTGTCCCAGACACTCACTGAGTGGGCTAAAATATTACACCAGACTGTGGAGGAGCATCAGCTCCCTCCAGAATGTGTGTCACTGGCCGAACAGTGGGTACAGGGACTTGTGTACGTCTGGGATGCAACCCTAGATGCGGCCCCTTTAATCTCCAGGGCCTCCACATCTGTGGTGGTATTGCGCTGCCTGATATGGCTAAAATGCTGGTCCGCTGACCAAGCTTCCAAGAAAACTCTATGCAGGGAACACCTAACCCCTACAGTGCCACTTAGTGGTTAACCCCTTCACTGCCAGTGTCATTTTCACAGTAATCAGTGCATTTTGTATAGCACTGATCGTTGTGAAAATGACAATGGTCCCAAAATGTGTCCGCCATAATGTCGCAGTCACGAAAAAAAAACACTGTTAACCGCAAGTACTAGTAAAAATGTATTTTTTATAAAAATGGCATAAAACTATCCCCTATTTTGTAAACACTATAACTTTTGCGCAAGCCAATCAATAGACACTTATTGCAATTTTTTTACCAAAAATATGTAGAATACATATCGGCCTAAACTGAGGAAAAAAATGTTTTTTTTTATATATTTTTTGGGGATATTTATTATAACAAAAAAGGAAAAAAAAATATTGAATTTTTAAAAAAAAATTTCGCTCTATTTTTTTTCTATAGCGCAAAAAAGTAAAAAACGCAGAGGTGATCAAATACCACCAAAATAAATCTCTATTTGTGGGGAAAAAAGGACGTCAATTTTGTTTGGGAGCCACGTCGTACGACCGCACAATTGTCAGTTAAAATAACGCAGTGCCGAATCGCAAAAAGGGGCCTGGTCTTTAACCAGCCAAAATGGTCCGGGGCTGAAGTGGTTAAGTATGTCACTGGAGGTAAGAGCACACTTCTCCCTCAGTCCACTAAAGGGATGGAGCCGCGCCATAAGGCCCTCCTTTCCCGCACAGGAGCGGTATTTTCGTCAGTCAGGACAAAGGTCCAGCTGGGGGACAGAAGCGTCCCTGGGTGCGCAAGCCCAACAAGCCAGCAAGCAAGCCTGCTACTGCATGAAGTTTTGCCCCCGCCCAACTCCTGTGTGGGGGACGGCTTCACGGGTTTGCAGCTCGGTGGACCTCCCTGCTCTCCGACCAGTGGGTCTGAGAGGTGGTCACTTAGGGGTACAAGATAGAGTTTTTGTCCACCAAACAGAATATTTCCCTCAAATCTGCCTCTCCTTCCGGCTCGTCGGACTGCCCTGCAGGGGGCAGTGCAAGACTTGTTGAGGTGCGGGTTAATCATACCCGTACCACCGCAGGACAGGTTTTAGGGTTTCTACTCAAATCTGTTTGTGGTCCCAAAGAAGGACGGAGTCGGTCCAATCTTGGACCTCAAGGCCCTCAATGCCCTTATAAAGATTCAAAAGTTCCGGATGGAATAGATTTGTTCGGTGGTTGCTACGCTCCATCCGGGGGACTTCCTGGCATCTTTGGATATCCTTGGATATCAGGGACACATACTTGCATGTCCCCATCTGTGTCAGGCATCAGAGGTTCCTGCGCTTTGCGATCGATGAAGACCACTATCAATTTGTGGCCCTTCCCTTTGGCCTAGCGTCGGCACCAAGAGTTTTCACCAAGGCGCTCGCCCCGATTCTAGCTTTGCTGAGACAGCGTGGCATTGCTATCGTGGGCTACTTGGACAACCTTCTTCTGAGAGCTGCTTCAAGCTCAGAATTAGAGGAGAACGTGTCTATAGCCAGTCAGACCCTCCGGGAGTTTGGTTGGATACTGAACTAGAAGTCGGTGTTAGTACCGACCCAGTGCCTAGAGTACCTGGGGTTGATTCTGGACTCCTCGAAGGCCAGAGTCTTTCTTCCTTTAGAAAAGTTGCAGACACTCCAGACTGCGGTGAAGTTGTTGACATCCCGCAAATGGTCGTCTCTCTGTTTTTGCATGCGAGTCCTGGGCCTCATGGTAGCCTCTTTCGAAGCAGTACCATATGCCCAATTCCACACTTGGGTCTTGCAGAACGAGATTTTCTCCAAATGGAACAAATCTCCGTTGTCTCTGGATCGTCAGACCTCTCTGAGTTGGTGGCTGAGATCCCGTGCTTTTCGGTTCGGGAAGTCGTTCCTCCCCTTTCATTGGACTGTGATCACGACGGACGCCAGCCTGACCAGTTGGGGGGGGAGTCTGGGGGGTTCAGGCGGCCCAGGGCCACTGGACTCCGAACGAAACCCAACTGCCGATCAATGTCCTGGAACTCTGGGCGATCAGAATGTGCCTCTCCAAGTGGTCACAGAGGCTAAGAGGGCGTCCAGTCAGGATCCAGTCAGACAACGCCACGGCTGTGGCATACGTCAACCATCACGGAGGAACAAGAAACTCGGCTGCAGCATTGGAGGTCGCTCACATTCTGCGGTGGGCGGAAAGGAGTGTGCCGGCCCTATCAGCAGTTTACATTCCGGGCGTGGAAAACTGGCAGGCGGACTATCTGAGTCGCCAGATGCTGGTTCAAGGGGAATGGTCGTTACATCCAGAGGTTTTTCAACTCCTTTGCCGGAGATGGGGCACACCAGACGTGGATCTCCTGGCTTCTCGACTCAATCGCAAGGTGTCGAGGTTCGTGGCCAGGTCCAGAGATCCCTGGGCAGACGTGTCAGACGCGTTGGTGGCCCCGCGGGGTCAGTATTGACTAATTTATTCCTTTCCCCCACTGAAGTTGCTTCCTCCTCTACTCCACAGAGTAGAGACCGAGGGAATTCTGGTGATTCTAATCGCCCCAGATTGGCCCAGGCGTCCCTGGTACACCGACCTTGTGCGCCTGGTAGTGGATGTACCCTGGTGACTGCCAATGCGGGAGGACCTTCTCTCGCAAGGTCCCATTCTTCATCCTGCTTTACAGTCACTGGCTTTAACGGCATGGCTATTGAAAGCCAGTTACTAAGGGACCGAGGCCTGTCGGATTCGGTAATTTCAACCATGTTGAGGGCACAGAAGTCTTCTTCTAGGAAGATCTACCATCGCACGTGGAGAGCCTACATCTCTATGTGTGAGGAGATGGAGTGGCATCCACGGGCTTATTTGGTTTCCAGGATCCTGCTGTTTTTACAGTGCGGATTAGATCAGAAACATGCCTTAAGCACCATTAAGGGGCAGATTTCAGCCTTAGCTGTTTTCTTTCAGCGACCCCTGGCGGCTCATTCACTGGTGAGTTTGTGGAAGGGGTCCGACATGTGGCTCCTCCGGTGCGACCACCACTACCTCTGTGGGATTTGAATCTGGTGCTCTCGGTGCTTCAGAAACCTCCTTTTGAGAACATCAGGGAAATTCCTCTTTTGATGCTCTCTTAGAAGGTGACCTTCCTGGTAGCCATCACATCCGTCAGGAGGGTTTCTGAATTGGTGACCTTGTCTTGCAAGTCCCCATATAAGGATAAAGCGGTGCTACACCCGCAACCTTCCTTCCTTCCGAAGGTGGTTTCGGCCTTTCACCTGAATGAGGACATTGTACTTCCATCCTTGTGTCCTCGGCCATCACATTCCAAGAAGGTTGCAGTGCATTCTTTAGATGTGGTACGTGCCTTGCGGGTGTACCTGTCTGCTACGGCTCCGTTCCGGAGGTCTGACTCACTGTTTGTGTCGGTGTCTGGTCCACCGAAGGGACTGGTGGCTTAGTCGCCACCATTTCTCAGTGGATCAGGCAGACCGTCATCCAGGCCTATGCTCTTAAGGGGCGGGCGCTTCCCTTCCCTGTCACGGCACATTCGACCAGGGCTATTGGTGCCTCTTGGGCTTTCCGATATCAAGCGTCTGTATCACAAGTATGTAAGGCGGCGACCTGGTCGTCCGTTCACACTTTCTAAAAATTTTACAAAGTTGATGCGAGTGCATCTTCAGATGCTAGCTTTGTCCACAAAGTTTTGCAGGCGGCTGTTTGAGGTTGCAACTTCTCCGTTGAGGAGCTCTGCTTGTTTGGTCTGAAATTGTTTTTTTGATTGCTATTCCCACCCCTCGTTTTTTTTACACTGCTTTGGGACGTCCCAACTGTCAAGAATTAAGGAGCTGTGTCCGTCCATGGACGAAAAGAGAAAATAGGATTTTTTGTATTCGCTGTAAAATCCTTTTCTCTGTCGTCCATGGACGGACACAGCACCCGCCCCTCCTTTTTTTGGTTTGTACTGCTTTTTACGAACTGAGCTGCTGACTGCAGGGTGGAGGGTTATGTCCGGAGGGACCGCCCCCTGTGTTAAAGTAACATGTATTTAAATATCTAACATGTTCTGCCTAGTCCTCTCCTATAGAACAAGAACATAACCCAACTGTCAAGAATTAAGGAGCTGTGTCCGTCCATGGACGACAGAGAAAATGATTTTATGGTGAGTGCAAAAAAATCCTATTTTCTTTATCGTACATCACGGGACACAGAGCGTCATAGTAATTACTATGTGGGTTATAGAGCTTACCTTCAGGTGATAGACACTGGCACACCCAAGACAGGAAGTCCCCTCCCTATATAACCCCTCCCATATCGGGAGTACCTCCGTTTTGTTGCCATTGTCTAAAGGTGTTGGTCACGGTTAAGCATGTATTCAAGTTAGCTCTGCGTATGGTCTTTGTGGCCTAAAGGCGAGCTATTCCGGATCCGTCCAAAGTGCTTCAATGCCAAAATGGACGGTACCCGGGCCTCAGTGAAGAAGATGTGGACCATCTATGAGGTTTGGCCTGTAATGCCTCTCTTAGGAGGGCTGGACCCTGGGATCCAGTACTCTGGTCAGACCCAATACCAAGAGGTTTTCTGGCAGGGTGCTGTACAGGTCCAGGGGAGTGGTGTTCCTTTCAGTAGGACCCCGGTCCCTGAAGGTCAATTGATGTTGCCTGCCAAAGGGGCGAAGTTTGGGCTGTCTGTTCCGAACAGTGTCCAGCGGCGGGGAAAGGTAAGTGAGGGTCCCTGATGAACTTGGTCCAGCAGGGACCTTCCAAAACTAATGTGTTTGCCTGTATTTTACCTATATGGTATATTTTCCACTGTACCTGATGCCTAAAATATCTTTGATAAACCTGAAATGTATTTTCTTATGGTTCTATTGGACATTATGTAGTACCCCTGTTTGCCACAGGAGGGAGATACTTGAGAATGTCTATATAGCTGGGCATACCTTCTATAAGTGTAATGCCTAGACAGATGGAGGAGCATTCTTCTATGTACAAGCTCTGCAGTACCCATGTGTAAAAATGTTACCATACCTGCTAGGGGGACCTGGAAAAAGCGTTCTTAGACATGGCGCTGTGGTCTCCCTCTATAGTGTCAGCCAGGCTCCAATGTAAATCTGCAGCTCCCCATTCCTTCCAGGGAGCGTTTCTGGTGCGCATTGGCGCATGCGCATTGACGCACGTGCATTGGGGTAGGCGCATTGGCGCGTGCGCATTGACGCGCACATTGGCGAACACGCGCACGCCCGTCGCGCTTCTGCGCATGTGCGGGCGTCCTCCGTTTTAAAAAGACAGCCTCTGTGAGACATGCTGTAAGCGGACGGACACATCAGAAGAGCTCCTTGGTGACATTTATTTTGATATTATATTGGGCACACTGCAGGTGGTGATACAGGCATCCCCAAGGCACATTAGTTTAGTCACCTAACTAGTTCTGATAGCAAGCTTGTACGCTAGACTATAGCTAGTGGTGGGTGCATTTTTGGCTGTAAGTCCTTAGCTTGAGCTAGGACTATGCCTTCCAAGGGCTCTGGGAGTAAAAATCCTAAGAGGCAAAAGGGTTCACCATCGGGCTCTGAGGATCTGGGGCTTGCTCCTACTAATATATCCTCCCCTGATAAATCAGAGGTAGTTACCCGAGGGGAGCCATCAGGAATGCTAGGTGCTGTGGTTGCCCTCAGTTCACCTGCTCCGGGGTATGTGACAGGAGGTTTTTACCTCCGCTCTGGGAGGATTAGAACTAAGATTGGCGGCATTACTCGCTTCCAGCGAGAGCAATTGTCTCAGGATGAAATTGAATTTCCTGCAGGGGATCAGGAGGATGATGCAGCCTCGGAAGAATCTACTTTAGTGGAACCGTTTTCAGCCTCTCAGGCTGAAAGATTTTTAGTTCAGTCTTTAACAGACATGGTTCGGTCAGCTTTTAGGCTGCCCCTTTCAGAACCAGCAACTACATTGGTTTCTTCATTGGGGTCTTTGAAAGCATCCATTGCTAGAAGGTCTCATTTATAAGGATTGGGAACATCCTGATAAATTGTTCCTTCCTCCCAAAAGGTTATCTGTGGTATATCCTATGGAGGAAAAATTCACCATAAAATGGAGCCTTCCTACTGTGGATGCTGCCATCTCTTCGGTGAACAAATCCCTGACATGTCCAGTGGACAATGTACAGATGTTTAAAGATCCAACAGATAAAAAGTTGGAAACCCTATTAAACGCTGCTTCTTCTACAGCTGGTACTGTAACTCAGCCTGCAGTGGCAGCCATTGGCATCTGTCAGGCCTTGAAAGACCAGATGAAGCTGGCTTTAACCACTTCAATACAGGGCTTTTTGTACCTATTCAATACCGGGCCTATTTTGGCACTTCTCCTACATGTACAAATCATCATTCTTTTGCTAGAAAATTACTCAGAACCCCCAAACATTATACATGTTTTTTTAGCAGACACCCTAGGGAATAAAATGACGGTCATTGCAACATTTTTTCTTGCACAATATTTGCGCAATAATTTTTCAAACGCCTTTTTAAAAAAAAAAAATGGTTTCATGAATTAAAAAATAACAAAACAGTAAAGTTAGCCCAATTTTTTGGGAAAATATGAAAGATAATGTTACGCCGAGTAAATAAATACCTAACATGTCACGCTTTAAAATTGCGCACACTCATGGAATGGCGCCAAACTTCGGTACTTAAAAATCTCCATAGGCGACGCTTTAATTTTTTTTACAGGTTACCAGGTTAGAATTACAGAGGAGGTCTAGTTCTAGAATTGTTGCACGCGCTCTAACGCACGCGGCGATACCTCACATGCATGGTTTGAACGGCGTTTACATATGTGGGCGACTTACGTGTGCATTCGCTTCTGATCGCGAGCTACCGGGGACAGGGGCGTTTTAATTTTTTTTTTATTATTATTTATTTATTTTTTTTACTTATTTATTTATTTTTTTACAATGATTTTACTTTTTTTTTTTTTTTTTGATCACTTTTATTCCTATTACAAGGAATGTAAACATCCCTTGTAATAGGAATGTGTGTGACAGGTTCTCTTTATTGAGAGATGCGGGGTCAATAAGACCCCACATCTCTCCTCCAGGCTGGAAAGCATGAGATCAGTGAAAATTTTTTCACTGATTTCATACTTACAGCCGCAATGGCGGCTTTGTTTACATTTGAGACCCGGGCGTGACGTCATCACATCGCGCCCGGGCCTCCGACGATCATAGAGATGACTGGTGACCATCTGGTCACCAGTCATCTCTATGCTCATCACGCGACTCCACCAACGATGCCGGAAGATTCGCTCCGGGTCCCCGATCGCACGGGGGAGCCCGGAGAAGCACCGGATGGCGGCGGGAGGGGGGGTGTCCCCTCCCGCCGCCTATAAGAACGATCAAGCGGCGGAACCGCCGCTATGATCATTCTTATGGTGCACAGAATCGCCGGCACTTCAAAAGGATATCTGAATGATGCCTCTAGCTGCAGGCATCATTCAGATATCCCCCTACAAAGCCGAGGACGTCATATGACATCCACCCAGGATGGGAGATCCCACGTCATTTGTCTATGGCTGGGTAGGGAAGTGGTTAAAAGACATGCCGGCCCAGCAGGCGCAGGATTTAGCAGATCTACCTAGGGCTTTATGTTTTGCGGTTGACGCCATTAAAAATTCAATTCTTCAGGCCTCCCGCCTTACGCTGGTGTTGGTACACATGCGTAGACTCCTATGGCTGAAAAACTGGTCAGCCGTGACGCCCTGTAAGAAGCTCCTAGGCTGGATTTCCATTCCATGGGGAGCGGTTATTTGGCGAGGACTTGGATAAATACATCCAGAAAATCTCCAGTGGGAAGAGTACCCTTTTACCTGTTAAAAGGAAATTCTGGGGTCCTGCCTTTAAGCGGCCCACCTCGCCAGTCCCAGGAACTTCAGCCTCTAAGCAGTTCCGACGGCCTCCCCGATCCAACCAGGGAGGGAGAGCTCAGGGACAGCCACAGGGTAATAAAAAGCCCTGGAACCGAAGGAATATTAAACCAGCCCTCAAGTCGGCCTTATGAAGGGTCGCCCCCACTCAGACGAGTGGGGGGAAGACTTCTGTTGTTTTCAGGGGCTTGGCGAGAGACGATCCGGGACAGATGGGCTCTCTCCACGGTATCCTTGGGATACAAGTTGGAGTTACAGGAATTTCCTCCTCCTCGGTTTATAACATCAAACATCTCAAAAGATCCAATAAGGAGAAGATCTCTCCTTTCGGCGTTAGACCAACTATTATCCCAAGGGGTAATTGTGGAGGTTCCAGTGAAGGTGCAGAGGTTGGGATTTTACTCAAACCTCTTTACCGTTCCAAAGCCCAACGGAGATGTAAGACCCATACTAGATCTCAAAGGTCTAAACAAATTCCTAATCGTCAAATCGTTCCGTATGGAATCAATTCGGTCAATAGCCGCCTCCCTACAAGGGGGAGAATGGTTGGAGTCCATCGATATCAAGGACGCTTATTTACATGTTCCTATATTCCCCAGTCATCAAAAGCTTCTACGCTTTGCAGTGGAACAGCGCCATTATCAGTTTGTGGCGCTACCCTTCGGGTTGGCCACGGCTCCGCGAGTGTTCACAAAGATCTTGGCCCCTCTGTTGGCCGACTTAAGAACTCGGGAAATATCTATAAGGGCCTACCTGGACGATCTATTGATAATAGATCAGTCGGCTTCCAACCTAAGGGTTGCTGTACACAACACGGTACAATACCTGGAATCCCGGGGCTGGGTCCTAAATCGGGACAAATCAGCCTTGCAGCCAGCAAGAAGACTCAAATATTTTGGCTTACTCAAAGACACAGACCAAAGAAAGGTTTTTCTGCCTCAGGCAAAAATCTCTTCCTTAAGAGAACTAATTCAAAGAGACAGCCATCCATTCGTCTTTGCATGCGGTTGCTGGGAAAGATGGTAGCCTCATTCGAAGCAGTTCCGTATGCTCAATTCCATTCAAGGAAATTGCAGAACGCCATCCTATCTGCCTGGAACAAAAGAGTTCAAGCCCTAGACTTCCCAATGTCCCTGGCATCGTCAGTACGCAGGAGTCTATGTTGGTGGTTGGTACCCCAAAATTTACAAAAGGGGAAAGTCGTTCATTCCAATCTCTTGGAGGGTAGTAACTACGGATGCCAGCCTTCTAGGCTGGGGGGGCAGTACTGGAGCAATGTTCACTCCAGGGAAAGTGGTCGGATATCGAGAAGACCTTGCCCATCAACCTGCTGGAAATTCGGGCGGAATGGTTGGCCCTGGAAGCATGGACTTCCAAGCTACATGGGTCTCCTGTCAGGATCCAATCAGACAGTGCCACAGCTGTGGCATACATCAATCACCAATGGGACACCAAGAGCAGTGCGGCCAATAAGGAGGTGAATCATATCCTGATATGGGCAGAAAAACATGTCCCATGCATATCCACTATCTTTATTCCAGGAATAGAGAATTGGAAAGCAGACTTCCTGAGTCGGCAGCAGTTATCCCCAGGGGAATGGTCTCTTCACCCCGACATCTTTCAGACAATATGTCAGAGATGGGGGACACCAGATGTAGATCTATTGGCATCCAGGTTCAAAACGAAATTGAGCAGCTTTGTGTCCAGAACAAGGGACCCGCTCGCTTGCGGATCGGATGCACTGGTGTTCCCGTGTGATCAGTTCGCACTAATGTATGCGTTCCCTCCGCTGCAGCTACTACCTCAACTCCTCCGCAGAGTCAGGATGGAAAGGAGGCCGGTGATTCTGGTAGCCCCAGCATGGCCTTGGAGATCCTGGTACGCAAAAATTGTAAGAATGTCTGTAGGCAAGCCTTGGACCCTTCCGCTTCGGCCAGACCTGCTCACGCAGGGTCCGATATACCACACTTCTTTACAAACTCTAAATTTAACGGTCTGGCTATTGAATCCCACATTCTAAGAGAGAGAGGTCTCTCTAACACGGTGGTGTCTACAATAATCAATGCTAGAAAGCCAGTATCTAGACATATATATTATAGAGTTTGGAAGGCGTATGTGGCATTGTGTGAAGCCAAGAAATGGCATCCTCGGAAGTACGTCATAGGCAGAATACTTGACTTCCTACAGTGGGCTGTTGTCAAAAACCTAGCCTTAAGTACTATTAAGGGACAGGTTTCGGCTTATCAATATTTTTTCAAAGGCCACTAGCTACACATTCGCTAGTAAAGACCTTCTTGCAGGGTGTGACTCGTATCAACCCACCAGTGAGGTCTCCCATATGTCCATGGGACTTAAACTTGGTTCTATTAGTTCTTCAAAGAGAACCTTTTGAACCATTCCTCCACATTCCTTTAGTGCGCCTCACCAGGAAATTTGTGTTCTTGGTAGCTATATCCTCAGCCAGGAGGGTATCGGAATTGGCAGCTTTGTCTTGCAAGGAGCCATATTTGGTTATCCATAAGGATAGAGTGGTTTTACGTACACATCCAGCCTTTCTTCCGAAGGTCGTGTCAAGTTTTCATTTGAACCAAGATATGGTTCTTCCTTCCTTTTTTTCCCAAACCTAGTTCGGTGGAAGAGAAATTATTACATTCTTTGGATGTAGTAAGATCAGTTAAGGCCTATCTTAAAGCTACTGCTATGATTCGGAAAACTGATGTTTTATTTATTCTGCCAGAAGGCCCCAGAAGGGGTCAGGCAGCGTCAAAATCGACTATTTCTAAGTGGATTCGGCAGGTTATTATTCAAGCCTATGGTCTGAGAAAGAAGGTGCCTCCATTTCAAATTACAGCACACTCTACTAGAGCGGTTGGTGCTTCTTGGGCAGTCCATCACCAGGCCTCCTTGGCTCAAATCTGTAAGGCCGCAACTTGGTCTTCAGTCCACACATTCACTAAATTTTATAAAGTGGATATAAGAGGTCATGAGGATATCGCCTTTGGGCGTGGTGTGCTGCAGGCTGCAGTATAGATCCTCATGCCTGATGGCGCCCAGCTGATTATGGTGTCTCCCTCCCCTCATTTTGGCATTGCTTTGGGACATCCCAAATAGTAATTACTATGACGCTCTGTGTCCCGTGATGTATGATAAAGAAAATAGGATTTTTATAACCGCTTACCTGTAAAATCCTTTTCTTGGAGTACATCACGGGACACAGAGCTCCCACCCCTCTTTTGGGAACACTTATTGCTTTGCTACAAAACTGAGGTACTCCCGATATGGGAGGGGTTATATAGGGAGGGAACTTCCTGTCTTGGGTGTGCCAGTGTCCATCACCTGAAGGTAAGCTCTATAACCCACATAGCAATTACTATGACACTCTGTGTCCCGTGATGTACTCCAAGAAAAGGATTTTACAGGTAAGCTGTTATAAAAATCCTATTTTTTCTATCCTTCACAACATAGGGTGGTTTTGGCCTTGGCTTGCCTTGTGTGACACTTTACACTTCTGCATACAAATTTAACTTCAGCCTTTATACCTAAACCCTTTTTCCCCCCTTCTGGTGTTTATTCTGTCATTATTTTCACAGCTGCAGTTTTTTTTCTGAAATATCGTTTTTTATTGAAACCCAAAAAGGACAAAGCAAAGTTGATACATCCATAATGTGCAGAAATTGAGAACATCAAATATATAACTTATGTGTCTAAGGCCTCATACACACGGATGTTTAAAAAAACGAGCTGTAAAGCTAGTACCGACGCCAGGAGAAAAACAACATTAAAAATGCAATTTTATCCACGTTTTGCATTGGCGTCAATGCACATTTACCCGTGCTAGCTTTCAGCCGCCTTTCTCTGGCTCTATTCAAAATCAATGGTTCCCTGTGTGAGCCCGTTGACTTGAATATAAGTCGCACCAGAAGTCAGATCTAGATGACTTGTGTGCTGAGAATCTTGAAGGGGAACCCCGCCAAAATGTAAAAATAAACAGACCCTTATCCGAGCACGCAGCCCGGCAGGCCAGGGAGGGGGGAGGCGAGCGAGCACCCCCCCCTCCTGGACCATACCAGGCCTCATGCCCTCAACATGGGGGGTGGGTGCTTTGGTGCTCCGCCCCCCCCCACCCCAAAGCACCTTGTCCCCATGTTGATGAGGACAAGGGCCTCTCCCCGACAACCCTTGCTGTTGGTTGTCGGGGTCTGCGGATGGGGGCTTATCGAATTCTGGAAGCCTCGTTTAACCAGGGGACCCCCAGATCCCAGCCCCTCACCCTCCTAGGTGAATGAGTATGGGGTAGATTGTACCCCTACCAATTCACCTAAAAAAAAGTGTCAAAAATAAACACAGTACACAGGTTTTTAACTTATTTTATTAATGCAGCTCCGGCTCTTCTCCCTCTTCTGGCGACGTCTTCTCCCCTCTGTGGTTTGTCTCCTCTCTGCGCTGTCTCCTCGCTCTTTTGCCGGGTCTTCTCTACTGTCTTCTCGCTGTGTCTTCTCCCACTTTTCTTACGATGTTGACTCAACGCGATCTCCCGGTGTAATGCTGGGTCCGCTGTGTGCAATGACTTATATTGGCATGGGGCGGGGCCACCCAATGACACAATTTGGAGGCCACACCCCTTGTGACATCACCACCCGAGGCATGATGGGGTGATTGACGTCACAAGGGGTGTGGGAGAAGACCCAGCAAAAGAGCGAGAAGACAGCAGAGAAGACCCGGCAACAGAGCGAGAAGACAGCACAGAGGGGAAAAAAAAACAGAGAGGGGAGAAGACGTCGCCAGAAGAGGGAAAAGAGCCGAAGCTGCCTTAATAAAATATGTTAAAAACCTTTGTAGTGTTTATTTTGACACTTTTTTTTTGTAAGTGAATGGGTAGGGGTATGATGTACCCCATACTCATTCTCCTAGGGTGTGGGGCTGGGATCTGGGGGCCCCCTGGTTAAAGGGGGCTTCCAGATTCCGATAAGCCCCTACCCGCAGACCCCGACAACCAACGGCAAGGGTTGTCGGGAAGAGGCCCTTGTCCTCATCAACATGGGGACAAGGTGCACCCACCCCCCCCATGTAGAGGGCATGTGGCCTGGTATGGTCCAGGAGGGGGGGAGGCGCTCGCTCGTCCTCCCTTTCCTGGTCTTCAGGGCTGCGTGCTCGGATAAGTGTCTGATATGGATCTTGGGGGGACCCCTACGCCATTTTTTTGGAATGGGGGTTTCTCTTAAGATCCGTACCAGACCGAAGGTATCGTCTTGGGGGAAATCTCACGCAAATTTTTTTTTTTTTTTTCATTTTGGTGGGGTTCCCCTTCAAGATTCTCAGTACACAAGTCACACCGCAGATCGGATCATCTTGATCCGACTTCTGGTGTGACTTCTATTCAAATCAATGGGCTCCCATAGGGAACCATTGATTTTGAATAGGGGCAGAGAAACGCCGGATGAGGCTTAACGCTGTGTATACAGCGTTAAGCCTTGCTAAACTGTGTTTGACACTTTTACCGGCGTCTGGCGTTTTTACAGCTCTAGCACTGTAGCCTCAGACCGCGCTGGTCCTGGGGTTTTTTGGAGCTTAACGCCAATGCCTGTTACAGCTGAAAAATGCCATGGTGTGTATGAGGCCATTGAATAACATGGAGTGGCGTTTTTAAGCTGCAAAAAAAGCTCAAAAACGCTGCTGTAAAAACGTCTGTGTGTATGAGGCCTTACAAACAAATAATTTTCTGAGATACACAGATTGCAAGTGGGTAACAGGAAAAAATATGTCAGACAGAATTCTTCTATAAGTTGCTTGTCACCAGATTCAAAGGTTGATCTTGAGTAAGACACTTGGTTGCCCACTTCCATTTTTCCTTTATCAAAAGGTCGAAGTAGGGAGGATGGGGAGGAAAGAAAAAAAATGAGGGAAAAAAAAAAAGGATCAGGATGGCAGTAGTTCAGGGAAACCAAGATTGTCGGTCAATGGAGCTTGTTATAGATACTATGATCCGAAAAGTGCTGTACCCTCTGCAGAGAGCACCAACTGGTTCCAAAGCCCCCAAGTTTTAGAATATTTTTCACGTTTCTGCTGTGCAGCAAGTATCAATTTGTCCATTTTATTGATATCCTCTTCCTTGTGGAGCCAATTAGCCATAGTCATTAGCAGTTGTTTTTTCCAATGGAGAGGGATACTGGACTTGGCAGCATTCAAGTGGTGCCGCACAATTGATTTTTTTATAGATTTTAGCAGAAATGGTGGAAACATGTAGCAGGGATCTTATATTCTGTGAATTTTTTAGTAATTTTTCGGACTGTTGCCCAGAAGTGTGTTAACCTAGGGCATGACCAAAAAAATATGTGGAGCAGCATACCTCTGCCCTTCTGGCATCTCCAGCAACGGTCCATTGTACTGGGATAGTATTTGTGTAACATATAAGGAGTGCAAGGTACCACCTTGTCAAACGTTTATAGTTAGTCTCTTGGATTTTCCGGAGAATCTGAGGATGTGTTGTTGTTTTGACGTAAATGTACGATTCAAATCCTTTTCCAATTTTCTCATACATGGTAAATGTGGCTGCTCAGCAGGGGTGTTTAGGAGATTGTATGTTTTAAATAGAACCTGTGAGGGTTTCATCATCAGAGCAGTATTCTTCAAAGGTCGTCAATTGACGACCTAAACGCTGTGGGCTTGGTATAGAATTCAGAAAGTGATGTCATTTTGAGGGCATTCTAAACGGGAAGTTTAAAAGGGGCCTGTGTCACTCATCAACAATTCTATGGATGGCCATTGGTCTGTCATTAAAAAAAATGGGATGCTTGATCATGCCCCATGATCCTGAGCGCATGAGAATCAAGGCAGAGAGAAAACTGTGTATTCACTATATTAGGGAATAAGGGGGAGGGGGAAGTCTATACACAGACCTGTGAACATATACAGAGTGTTGTACCTTGTAGAGGGTGGGATACAGCTGAGGTTTTTATCTTCATTATGGAGGGTGTGACAAATCTCACTTTTGGGTCCAGGGTAGATTCGTGGATGGGGTTTATCTGTTGCATAGTTTATGGAATTTTATACAGTAAAGCTAGTGGTGTTGGTAGGTCTGTCAAGCACTCCCCACAGCTCTTTCCCCACCTCTTTTTCTGAAAAAAAAAGAAGCAGTGTGCAATATGTTTTTAAAAGAGAGGCTGCATATAGGCTGTAGTGGAACAGCCTGCATTTCTAAGCTATGTCTTGTCACAGTGTCAAATGAGTTAGAGGTTACCCAGTGTTCTCACTTATGCAGGCTGAGGGGCTCCAGGATGTTTGTTCTTAGTAACGGGATTGGTTACTCCTGGATTGGGTCCACAATGTACTGGAAGCTAGCATCTTGATTGTGCAGATGTGCACAGCCTTTTTACAATAGGAGCTGTCTGTGGTTCAGGTCATGTCCCCTGGAGACAAGCTGCTGCATGAGTAGCATGTGTCAACAGACACTGGAAGAGTGTCTTCTGACCACATGGAGAGCTGATCTAAACAGACTGTCACCTGAGAGAGGTATTAAAAGACTGTGTGTAATTTGGCAGGGGTCTGTAAGGCCCAAGTTGGGCAGTTAGTTTGTCACAAGGCTGATTAAGATAACGTGGTCTGTGCGGAAACAAGACAAGGAGGCTTGAATATTTATATTTCTTCTGATGCTGATAACTGAAAATGAGAGTAACCACCTGTGTGACATTTTAAACTTTGCTTTTGAATAAAAGTAGGCAAAATACCCTGAAACTTACTTCACTGGCTGGACTGAAGTTCATGAAAGGCTACACTTGAGTGAAACCCCACAATACACAAACACAATGCTTCCAGTGCCAATTTTATTCAAAAGGCAAATGCCTTACTTTAATTGTAGACCAAATACCAAATTACATACAGGGAAATGGTTCCAGACAGCAACACTTCCTAAAATCCTTTTATTGAAGCTTCATATGACAAGTGGTTGACAGATGGAACAGGGGACAAAGAGGTACACGCATTTCACACACGTTAGTGCTTAGTCATTACCTATTGGAACTAGTCACCACAGTCACCTTATATACTGCTCTAATGTGTCATAATTGGTTGCAGGTCAACTAACCAATTAAAAACAGTACTCAGCTGGTACCACAAAGAAAACCCAGCTGCAGTACACTCAAACCTTATGTGAAGAGTTTGGTCCAGATCCACTGCCAGAAAGAATTTGATCCACCTTCCATTTGAGGATGCCCCACAGATGCTTAACAGGGTTTAAGTCTGAAGACTCCACTTCAGTTTCATCATCGTTACCCTCAGCTTATTTAGCAAGGCAGTGGTCGTCTTGGAGGTGTGTTTTGGGGTCGTTATCATGTTGGAAGTCTCCAAAGGGAGGGGGATCATGCTCTGCTTCAGTATGTCACAGTACATGATGGTATTCATGGTTCCCTCAATTAAAGGTAGCTCCCCAGTTCTGGCAGCACTCATGCAGCCCCAGACAATGACACTCCCACCACCATGCGTGACTGTAGGCAAGACACACTTGTCTTTGTACTCCTCGCCTGGTTGCTGCCACACACGCTTGACACCATCTGAACCAAATAAGTTTATCTTGGTCTCATCAGACTACAGGACATGGTTCCAGTAATCCATGTCCTTAGTCTACTTGTCTTCAGCTGTTTGCGGGCTTACGTGTGCATCATCTTTAGAAGAGGCTTCCTTCTGTGACGACAGCCATGAAGAATAATCTGATGCAGTGTACGGTGTATGGTCTGAGCACTGACAGGCTGACCCCTCACCCCTTCAACCTCTGCAGCAATGCTGGTAGCACTCATACATCTATTTCCCAAAGACAACTTCTGGATATGACGCTGAGCACATACACTCAACTTCTTTGGTTGACCATGGCGAGGCCTATTCTGAGTGAAACCTGTCCTGTTAAACCACTGTATGGTCTTGGCCAACGTGCTGCAGCTCAGTTTCAGGGTCTTGACAATCTTCTTATAGCTTAGAGAAAAGAAAAACAATGCACCTACTAAGTGCAGTATGTTAGTAATTTATTATTAAAAAAGTTAAAATAACAGCCAAATGGCTACTCACAAGATAGAAGTGGAGTACAGGCATAGATGTGTTCCTCTCTGTGAATTGTCTGCAGGGGGCATGAGTCAGTCCGTGCATCTGTGATCTCCCAGTTGTGGAGTGCTGCCAAGGTGTAGAAGTGCACTGTGTTAATGCTGCAGCAATGGGGAGGTTGCAGTGAAGCGATGGATGTAAGGCACTGTCGCTCTGTGACAGTGTGAACGTACAGTTCCCCGCAGTGTGCGGCGTGCGGTTCACGCTGGAGCGCAGTCAGCTTCGGCGACCGGACGTGACGTCAATGGCAGGCGATGGATGATGACGCGTTTCAATGCTTGATCCGAGGAAAATGCGGAAGCATTGAAACGCGTCATCATCCATCGCCTGCCATTGACGTCACGTCCGGTCGCCGAAGCTGACTGCGCTCCAGCGTGAACCGCACGCCGCACACTGCGGGGAACTGTACGTTCACACTGTCACAGAGCGACAGTGCCTTACAGTGCCTTACATCCATCGCTTCACTGCAACCTCCCCATTGCTGCAGCATTAACACAGTGCACTTCTACACCTTGGCAGCACTCCACAACTGGGAGATCACAGATGCACGGACTGACTCCTGCCCCCTGCAGACAATTCACAGAGAGGAACACATCTATGCCTGTACTCCACTTCTATCTTGTGAGTAGCCATTTGGCTGTTATTTTAACTTTTTTAATAATAAATTACTAACATACTGCACTTAGTAGGCGCATTGTTTTTCTTTTCTCTACTGTATACAGAGTCCTCTTCGCTCTACAATTGCTGCCAACAGTGCATATGTTCTAAAGGACTTGAATTTTAGTATTCTCATCATATGGACTTCCTAATATAGAGATTTTATTTCATTGATTTTTATCTCATTCACCAGTTAGGTTTTTGTTTCTTTTTCTTGCGCCGTCATTTGTATTGTAAATTCTTATAGCTTAGGCCATCTTTATGTAGAGCAACAATTCTTTTTTTCAGATCCTCAGAGAGTTCTTTGCCATGAGGTGCTATGTTGAATTTCCAGTGACCAGTATGAGAGAGTGAGAGCGATAACAGCAAATTTAACACACCTGCTCCCCATTCACACCTGAGACCTTGTAACACTAAGAAGTCACATGACACCGGGGAGAGAAAATGGCTAATTGGGCCCAATTTGGACATTTTCACTTAGAGGTGTACTCACTTTTGTTGCCAGCGGTTTTGATATTAATTGCTGTGTGTTGAGTGAGTTATTTTGAGAGGACAGCAAATTTACACTGTTATACAAGCTGTATACTCACTACTTTACATTGTAGCAAAGTGTCACATCAAAAGATATAATAAACTATTTACAAAAATGTGAGGGGCGTACTCACTTTTGTGAGATATTGTGTGTGTGTGTGTGATTTTATATATATACACACACACACACACACACATTATTTTAAAAGCAAAGTGTTAGAACATCATGAGGACCAATACAGACATATTCTCAAAAAAAATAAATATATATATATATATATATATATATATATATATATATATATATATATATATATATATATATATATATAGTTTCGGATGGACGTCACTGGCTATATGAAGCTGCAGGATATCCATTGAGACACAGGAAGGGAAGCATGCACTAATAGGTCGCAGAAGATGCACTATAGGAAGATTGCAAAATAGTCTTAAAAACACAGAAGTAGGTAGTAATAGGCGACTAGCTGAGGAAAAAAAAAAAAGAGAGAATCCTCTTCGGCAAGGGGAGGTTAATCCCAAAAATGGGTAAGATCCCACAGAAAATTTAGCTCATTGGGCATCCGTGTTCTCAAATGGAAAATCCAGAAGACCTCCCGCTTGCACAGCAACCTGAAGACATCTCCTCTCCTAGGTGGTCTTATAACTCTTTCGATCCCCTGAATTCTTAGAGCTGCAGGATCATCACCATGTGATCTACTAAATTGAATGGCAACATTTATAGAGTGGTTCTGCTGTATATCATACATGATCATGGACGTGATCCTGCAGTCGCCTTGTTGTTCTGCCCACATATTGTATGTGGCAGATCTTCCACGTGATCAAGTATATTAAGTATCTGGTGTTACAGTTTAAAAAATCTTTGAAACTAGAAATTCTACCACTGAAGGTAGACTTAAATCCCTCTCTCTTAATCAAACGTGGACAACAAGGGCTAACTTTTGTGCCACACTTGTGGTTCCCCTTAAAACCATGTGGTCCCCCACCTATTACTAGATGTAAAATAGCTAGGCGATAGGGAGTTGCCTAGAGAGGGTGCATGTCGAGAATCTATTCTAGCCCCACAAGAGAGGATTTGGGCATACACACTGTCATTATACAAAAATGGTAAATGCCGTTTAACAATATTTTTTAATCTTTCTGAACTCCATACTAAATGGAGTAGAGAACACAGTTGGTTCTTGCATTTTAACACCACGTGTTTTACTGCCTGAGGCCGGGTTCACACTATTGCAAATTGGATGCGGGATCCCTGGCTGACGTCAGAGTGAGATCACGGCCCCTCCTGCAGTATCCATTCATCAGAGCTGTACAGCGGCCGTGAGTCATGTGACCAGACTGAAGACAGCTCCAAAGCAGTATTTACAGCACTCGTGGCAATTTGATTATGTCATCTGGAGGCCACGCCCCCTTGTGATGTAAAAAAAAACATCATCCCCTGGGCGGTGACTTCACAAGGGGGCGTGGCCTCCAGGTGACATAATCTGATTGCCATGCCCCCGTCGTTATTTAAGAAATGCAGGACATCGGCGCTGACAGATCAGCGGGACGCAGCATCGGAGGAGGGTCGTCGGCGGGAGCGGCGGCAGAGGAGGAAGAACACCGGACAAAGAAGACAGAAGAAGAGCGGGAGAAGGAGAAGACCGGAGGATGAAGATGCGGGAGACGATGGAGGAAGAAGAGGAGAAGAAGATTTTTAATAAAAGACTTGTCAAAAACTGTCTACTGTATTTTTTAACACTACACTACTTTTTTTTTTTGTGAATGGGAAGCCCGCTGACAACTAATGACTCATCGGTTGTTATGGATGCGGCGGCCGGCTTCCCGGCCCCCTCCTTAGCAACCAGCTATATACAGTGTAAAACAAAGAAATGAAAAAACGCAAATTGCGGTAAAAATGCGGTACTTGCGTTTTGGATGCGGGTCCATTGAATTAGATTACATGCAAAATGCTGCATTTTGTGGGAAAAAAAAGTCCCCGACCCTTTCCAAAAACGCAGAGGCACAAAAATGCATTGATGTGAACATGTTCCATAGGAACCCATGTTAAAAAATGTCCCTGCATTTCTGCAAAATGCATTAGTGTGAATAGAGCCTTAGAGCGAAAAAGATTCACCTTCGATAGTCTGGGATGCTTGCCCCTCCAAATAAAGCGAGAGATCATGGTCTGAAGGATAGAAAATAACACTATAGGAACACCCAAAGGCAACATTTGAAAATTGAAATGGTAGAATATTAATTTTTATAATGTTTATTTTACCTAATCAAGAATGGGACAGGGAAGACCATTGCCGGAGATCAGATTCGATGCTATTTAGTAGGGGAATATAGTTATATTTTAAAAGAGAGTGAAAATGAGGAGTAAGATGGATGCCTAGGTATTTTAAATTCTCTGTTTTCCAATGGAAGGGAAAAGAGGGGTTTAATTTGGCCAGCGTCTGGTCGGGGAACCTTAATATTTAAAATCTCTGATTTGGATAGAATTATTTTAAAATTGGAAAGGGATTGGAATGTGTGGAAAGCCGACATAAGGTTTGCTAGCGAGATTCGTGGCTGTTGGATAAAAAACAAAATGTCATCAGCGTACGCAGCATATTTATGTACTTTAGAGCCCACATTGATCCCTTGAATGCTATTGTTATGTTGAATTGAAGCTAAAAAGGGTTCTATTGAGATAGCAAACCACAAGGGTGGGGAACACCCCTGCCTTGTGCCATTATGCAGGGTAAGGGGATCTCTTAGAGTTCCGCCGTTAATCCAAAATTGTGTGGAGGGGTTGGGAATAGAGGGAGGAAATGCGGTGGAACATCTTGGGGCCTAAACCAATATACAGAAGAGTCGTCAGGGGATAGTCTCAGTCCACCCTGTCAAAAGCATTTTTGGCATCTGTGGAGAGGAGGAGGGGGGGCTGAGCATATCTGCAAACATAATGGATCAATGAAAGAGGGAGTAGTCTAATGACCATGACTTTGGCTAATAATTTGGTATCTACGTTCAATAGAGATATGGGCCGGTAGCTACCACAAAGATTGGGGTCTTTACCCGGTTTGGGGATAATTGTGATATGAGCAGTGAGGGATTCCGGCCTGAGTTTTTGGAGATTAAATTGGCGTAAGCCGCTAAACAAGGTAAAAGGATTTCACTAAATGTCTTATAGTACAGGACAGTATAGCAACCTAGGCCTGGGCTTTTCCTGAGGGATTGGATTTTTTTTTTTTTTTTTTTTAACAAATTTTTATTGGAGTAATAATAAAAGGGATTGGATTTTAATGCTTTTTGAAATTCCTCAACAGCAAAGTCAGTTTCCATAGGTTTAAAAAATCTTACGAGAGAGTTTGGGAAGTTTTGCTTGTTTTAGATAAGTAAGTATGTGTTTACGTTTCTCGTAGACGCAAGGGAAGCTAGGTCACCTTTTAACACTGTAAAGGTTAGCGTAAAATTCCCTAAATGCTTTTGCAATTTGAGGGGAAGCGGGAGCCATTTTACCTGAGGGGAGTTTAACTTTATATATGAAGGAAGTGGTTTTCTTTGCACGGAGGGAGCGTGCAAGTTGTCTACCAGGTTTATCCCCCCATTTGTACATTTTCTGTGAGATTAAATGGAACTGCTTGAAATCGAGGCTCTGGCCTGTGCACACCACCCACTGGGGCTGTTTCTCTCAGTGGAGAGAAACCTTTTTATGGAGCCCAAGGATGACAGTGTCGCAGCTGAACCTTTCCCCCGACCATTTATTGATGATAGAGCGGGATTTGGAAGCTTTAGAGGGCATTGCTAGAGGTGTACAGGCCGATGCTTAGACGGAGCTCTCCTCAGACACGTCTGACCAGTGTCATTCGGAAACCACACCCCCATATATATTATAATTTTTGTAGAGACTGAGAAGCCATTATTCCGGTGACATGTGATCCATTCTTTCTTGTCGACCTCTAACTGTGGCCACTTTTCAGCATGCCCACAAAATATGTGCTTCCCTTTTGCAGCTGATCCTCCTTTTTCCTCCACTCTTATCATTTTTTTCAGTTGGAGGTGGCCCAAAATGTCTCTCTAATGCTCTGTTTCCATGTTCCTTAGCATATTTTAATATGCTAGTCTTTTCTGCTTTATCATCCTTTCTGCTTTAGCACCTGGTCCCTGGCCCTGCTTTGGTGGCTGGGCTGGCACCTGGTCCCTGCAGTGGGTGGCTGGGCTTGCACCTGGTCCCTGCAGTGGGTGGCTGGGCTGGCACCTGGTACCTGCAGTGGGTGGCTGGGCTAGCACCTGGTCCCTGCAGTGGGTGGCTGGACTAGCACTTGGTCCCTACAGTGGGTGGCTGAGTTGGTACACAGTTCCTGCAGTGGGTTGCTGGGCTGGTACCTGGTCCCTGCAGTGGGTGGCTGGGCTGACACTTGGTCCCTGCAGTGGGTGGCTGGGCTGGCACTTGGTCCCTGCAGTGGGTGGTTGAGTTGGCACCTGGTCCCTGCAGTGGGTGGCTGGGCTGGCACTTGGTCCCTGCAATGTGTGGCTGAGCTGGCACCTGGTCTCTGCAGTGGGTGGCTGAGCTGGCACCTGGTCTCTGCAGTGGGTGGCTGAGCTGGCACCTGGTCCCTGCAGTGGGTGGCTGAGCTGGCACCGGGTCCCTGCAGTGGGTGGCTGGGATGGTACCTGTTGTGGCTTGCTGGTTGCAGCAGCAGGTGAGCAGGCCCGGTGCGCGGAGCAACACGTAATGACGTGTGGGCGTGTCACACGCCTCCATGCACTGGGCCTGCGCACCTGCTGCAAAGCTTACTGGGCTGGCTTCTCCTACCCGGGCCGGGCCCCCTTCCCTGCTGTATGATCAATCATGCGTGCTGCTGGGGCCAGACCGGGCCCGAAAAAGATGATCAATGCACGGTATTGTCCACGGCCGACCCGATATTTTTCAATATTCGCTCTATAAGACACACGGACATTTCCCCCCATGTTTCCTATTTTTTTGGGGGGGAAAAATTGCAGCTTATGGAGTGAAAAATACGGTAATTGGGTGACTTCTGAAGGCAATTGGTTCCACTAGATTTTAGTTAGGGGTATCGGAGTAAAGGGGCTGAATGCAAATTAACACCACACTTGTTTATTTGTAAAAAAAAAAAAAAAAACATTTATCATGTTTCTTTCACTTCACAATTATGTGCCACTTTTTGTTGGTCTATCACATAAAATTCCAATAAAATACATTTACGTTTTTTGGTTGTAACATGACAAAATGTAGAAAATTTCAAGGGGTTGAATACTTCTATACTTTAAATTAATACTTTTTCAAGGCACTGTAAGTTTTGTTCAATTGCTTTCTGGAAACAATCCATCTCCTTACCTCTAGATAGGGTAAAAATCTGAATGGGATTTAAATGAAACCAACACCATAGATCCCTGATCCTCCCCCTTCTCTAATCAAGACTCATGGGCCAGATCAATCAAATCATATAAATCACACTGATCCCTAAAATCTAATTTAAGATCAACGTGAGATGTGTTTATCCTCTTTTTGCTATCTTTAATGTCACCAATATACAGGTGAAACTCGAAAAATTAGAATATCATGCAAAAGTTCATTTATTTCACTAATGTAACTTAAAAAGTGAAACTAATATATGAGATAGACTCATTACATGCAAAGCAAGATAGTTCAAGTCAAGCCGTGATTTGTCATAATTGTGATGATTATGGCTTACAGCTCATGAAAACCCCAAATCCACAATCTCAGAAAATTTGAATATTGTGAAAAGGTAAAATATTCTAGGCTCAAAGTGTTCCACTCTAATCAGCTAATTAAGCCATAACACCTGCAAAGGGTTCCTGAGCCTTTAAATTGTCTCTCAGTCTGGTTCAGTAGGAATCACAATTATGGGAAAGACTGCTGACCTGACAGTTGTGCAGAAAACCATCATTGATACCCTCCATAAGGAGGGAAATCCTCACAATGTAATTGCAAAAGAAGTTGGATGTTCCCAAAGTGCTGTATCAAAGCACATTAATAGAAAGTCACGTGGAAGAGAAAAGTGTGGAAGAAAAAAGGTGCACAAGCAGCAGGGATGACCACAGCCTGGAGAGGAATGTCTGGAAAAGGCGATTCAAAAGTGTTGGGGACTTTCACAAGGAGTGGACTGAGGCTGGAGTCAGTGCATCAAGAGCCACCACACACAGACAGATCCTGGACATGGGCTTCAAATGTCGTATTCCTCTTGTCAAGCCACTCCTGAACAACAAACAACGTCAGAAGCGTCTTACCTGGGCTAAAGGAAAACAGACCTGATCTGTTGCTCAGTGGTCCAAAGTCCTCTTTTCTGATGAGAGCAAATTTTGCATCTCATTTGGAAACCAAGGACCCAGAGTATAGAGGAAGAATGGAGAGGCACACACTGCAAGATAAATAATAATAATACTGTGCCAACCCGAAAATAATTTTAACGAACAACAGCGGCCAAACACCAAAATCAGACAGGATAATATAATGTATATGTGTTAAAAAGTGTGGCACTAAATTAAAATATTAAAGTGAAAGAACCTTAAATATATTAGAATGTGATATACCGTATTTATCGGCGTATAACACGCACTTTTTTCCCCTTAAAATCAGGGGAAAATCGTGGGTGCGTGTTATACGCCGATACTCCGTCGAATTCCCCTGCTGAAAACGAGCGAGAGGAGCGAGCGGAGCCGAAGCCGAAGTACAATCGGCTTTACTCGGCTCCTCTCGCAGTCCCGCCCATCTCTGACTGCGCCGCTGACATAGAGAAAGCCGAGTGTACTTCGCCTAGTCTCGGCTCCTCTCGCAGTCCTGCCTGTGACTGTGAGCAGACACGAGTCTAGCCGAAGTACACTCGGCTTTCTCCGTCAGCGGCGCAGTCAGTGGAGATGGGCGGAACTGCGAGAGGAGCCGAGTCCAGCCGAAGTACACTCGGCCCCGCTCGCTCCTCTCCACAGAAATCGGCGCCAAATTTTAAAAACCGCCGGGACTGACACGATCGCAAAGGCACTGGGCAAGGCTGCAGATGGACAGATGAACACTGGGCACGGCTGCAGATGGACAGATGGACACTGGGCAAGGCTACAGATGGACACTGGGCACGGCTGCAGATGGACAGATGGACACTGGGCAAGGCTGCAGATGGACACTGGGCACGGCTGCAGATGGACAGATGGACACTGGGCACGGCTGCAGATGGACAGATGGACACTGGGCAAGGCTGCAGATGGACACTGGGCAAGGCTGCATGCTGCATTTAAATGTAAGTTTTTTTTCCTTGAATTTCCCTCCTAAAAGTTTTTTTCCTTAAAATTCCCTCCTAAACTTGGGGTGCGTGTTATACGCCGGTGCGTGTTATACGCCGATAAATACGGTATACACAATGATAGCAATTGCATTATGTGCGGCTGCTCCTATGTTTTTTTTGGTACGTGCTGACGCGACTATAGGTTGGGCAATGGTTCTTTGTAAATATAGCTTACTGTGGGATTATATATCCCGGTCCACCTATCAGAATATGTGTGGATGCAATTTGTCTGCCTACAGAGAGACCAGCTGGATATCAGCGCTCTCAGTTACATCTTACCATTAAAACTACATTTCCCAACATGCCCGCCATTTCCGCCATATGGTTGTTTACACACATCATCATGGTGATCAGACCTGTGTTGACACACAGATCGGCTGGGTAGCGGACCTTTGCGATCATAGCGGTTGGGCTTATCGCGGGATTGAGCACCCCAGCTTATTCACTGAAAGATGTGTGGACATGGATATGATGACAATGTTGGGTGATGATGTCCGTGATTAAAGCCTTATGCCCCGTACACACGATCGTTTTTAATGTCATTTTTTAAACCGACGTTTTTCTCCTCGTTTTTTTTCATGTTTCCTCTCAAGCCTGCCTTGCGTACACACCATCATTAAAAAAAACGATCAAGCAAAGCACAGTGACGTTCAACACGTACGACGGCACTATAAAGGGGAAGTTCCGTTCGAATGACGCCACCCTTTGGGACGCTTTTGCTAATTCCGTGTTTCCGCGTGTTAGTAAAATTTGGTGAGAGACGATTAGCGCTTTTCAGTCTTCGTGCTTTGAAGATCGTTTTCGGGAGTTCAGTTTGCGCCTGTGGGTTCATATCTGTTTAGCACTGCTTGTAGTCAGTTCGTATCTGTTTATTCAGTGCGGCCTGCTCTGCACGTTCGTGTTTTTCAGCTTGTTCTTCATAGGCCTTGCTGTTCTTCCGTGCGTTCTTCTAGTTCGTTCTGTTCAGCCGACCGTTATCTAGCCATGTTGCGGCTACGTACTTGTCGTAGAGTTTGTGCTGTAGTTGGTGCAGGGGTTCATGCTGTATCCCGACTCCATGCCATGAGCAGGGTCAGGAGGAGTTCATGGACCAAGAATTGGTTGCTCCAGCGGCACCAATTCTGTCATATGCCTTTGTTGCGGGAGATCAGGGAGAATAATCCTGATGATTTCAGGAATTTCCTCAGGATGTCTGACCCCGTATTTCAGCAGCTGTTGGCTTTGGTGTCCCCCTATATTACCAGGCAGGACACCGTTATGCGGGAAGCCATCAGTGCTGAGCAGAGGCTCATCGCCACGTTGCGATACCTGGCTACTGGGAGAAGCCTGCAGGACCTTAAGTTCTCCACAGGCATATCCCCCCAGGCTCTGGGGATCATTATACCAGAGACTTGTTCTGCCATCCTTCAAGTTTTGCAGGAGGACTATATTAAGGTAAGTGTTCTTCTTAAAAAATTCACATTGTATGCTTTTTATTTTTGGATATTTTTAATTTGCTTTATTTGCAGTCCCTAATTCACATGATTCTTAGCTGCAGGGAATGCCCCCTTTCTCCCCATGTTTTATTATTTTAAGTTTGGGGTTTGAGGATTACCTGTAAATTTGGCTTACCTAACCTCTCCAGCATGCTATCCTGGGGCCATACCTACCTTGCCTAGTCATTTCCATGTTTTTTATTATATGTTCCATCGTAGTGCTTTACCCAAAACGCACCCTAAATTTGGCCTAGGAATGTTTCATTTTTGTTAACTTCAATACAGAGTGCTACAGCCTTCATGTGTGATATTCCCAACTCATCTTCAACCCCCCCCCCCCCCCCCCATAATGTTTTTAATTTTTTTTTTTTTTTTTAGCTTCCAAATTTTTATGTATTGGACAGTTTCTACCAATGTTGGCCATGAATGTGTGTATGAAATCAGCTTTCAATGTTTCTGGCTCCAAGTATTAATTTGTTATTTCTTCAATTACACAGTTCCCTTCTTCGCCACATGAATGGCAGAATGTGGCTTCCGAGTTTGCCCAGCGATGGAACTTTCCGAACTGTGGAGGAGCCATCGACGGCAAACATGTTCGGGTCGTCCCACCACCCCATTCGGGATCCTTTTATTAAAATTATAAGGGGTTCCACAGCGTCGTGATGATGGCAGTGGTGTCGGCCACCTACGAGTTCCTCTATGTGGACGTTGGCAAGAATGGCAGGATGTCTGATGGATGAGTTTTTGCCCAGACGGAGTTTGGAGAACGGCTCCTTTTGGATCTGCTGGCCTTGCCACCAGCAGAGCAGAATGTGGAGGGACTACCTTTTGTGTTTGTGGCGGATGAGGCGTTTGGCCTGGGACCCCATTTGATGAGGCCATTCCCGCAACGCACACTCACCCCTGAGAGGAGGGTTTTCAATTATCGGCTGGCCAGAGCCAGAAGGGAGGTGGAAAATGCGTTTGGGATAATGGCCAGCCGATTTCGCCTCTTCCTTACCTCCATCCACCTTGCCCCATACAAATGGAACCATGTGGTTATGACGTGCTTTGTGCTGCATAATTTCCTAAGGGTGCATTCAACGAGTTATATATCTTTGAGTGGGCCTGAGGCCTCTTTAATCAATGCTGAAACTTTGGTGGCCCTGGAACCTGGCCGTCCTGGCTTGGCCTCCCCAACCGGACGTGAGGTCCGTAACCCATATGTGGACTATTTTATGGGTAGGGGGGCCATTGAAATGCCAGACAATCTATAATAATTTTAGACCAAAAAAATAAAACTTTTTCTTGAGTAAATATTGGTTAGTCATTTTTATTGTATAATGTTTGATGTTTCTGGTAGGTTTACCTAGTGCACTTGCTTTGCCATGTGGATTAAAAAAATCTTTTAATTAGCCTTCATTGTCAGTGTAAACACCAAACATTGATTAGTTCACTCAGCACCACATTTACATAATGAAGCCACAATGATTTGTTATGTAAAAATACCTTTATTTTTTTTGTTTAGGTGGGCAACTTCCTTAGAAATGTGGATGTTCCCTTAATTTCGGGTGTATTAAAACGCATGACCAGCCATGCATAAACAAACTATATTTCTCCAAATTTTGAATAAACTAAACATGTGCTAGTCATTAAAGGGTAAAATATCAAAAAAAAAAAAAAAAATCTCTGCAAGTAAAACATTATTTGGTGTAAAAACATTAGACACGCCCAAGCACAGCCATGATATTTTGGAGCCTTTCCTCCACCCGCTTTGTATTTGCCCTGATTTCTAGCAAATCTCCCTTAATTTTTTCGAGGTCACGACAGCAGACCATCAGGTATTGGATCAGGATCTGGGCACTGTGATGTGTCAACTTATTGGGGTCTTCAGCCAGAACTGCACCTAAATGTAAAAAGAAATATGTAGGATAGAATATGTAGGCCTACATCTATTTAACATGCATGTGTCTGGTTTCACTCTGACCTGTGGTGGTGCCACTTTCCATTTCCACAACATCACATTGCTCTCCATCCTGGGGTTCTGGGGGTATTGTTGTAGGTATTGCAATTCTCGTCTCATCTGAGGTAGCTTTTCGAATCCCTAGGGAGATTGAAATAAAAGGAATAGTTTCATTAGTAGCGACTCAATTTTGCTAAAATAAGAAACATGAAAAAAAACTTGGTAATCATTCTTTTGAAGCATGCTCCATTTTAATTTTTACCCCCTGTGCCAACCGGGACAAATGATTGGATACATAGCCCAAAACAGAGCATATACATTTTGTAAACAAATTTGAAACATTGTAACACCCCAAAGTATCTACACTGGATCACCTGTGTGTGACTCCCTCAAGCTTTTTGGCTTTAGGCCCACACTTGTACTACTGCGTTCAGATGTTTCAACAGCTGCTGAGCATTCACTCCCTTTAACATTACCATGCATATCGTTTTTTCAAATGAACAAATGTCCTTTGGATTGGCACACCAAAAATAAGTGTGGCCCAAATTTACTCCCCCAAATAAACCAAAAAACATGGGTGTTCACACTGGATGATCCTAAAACATCGTTTGAGGAACTGTACGGAGAAAGAGGTTTAATACGTCCGTTTACTATGCGGACGAACCTGAAAGATGGTATCTTTCAGTGTACTATATGAAAGTAAAAAATACACGACAGAATACAAGAAAATAATATGTACCAGGGAAACTCAAAAAAAAACAACTTACTTTTTAATATAACTTTCTTGATTCTTTTATATTGGTCGGCCTCCCGCAACTTCAGATCTGACCATCGTTTTCTGAGCTGTTCCTTCGTTCTGCACACCCCAAATTTGTGGTGGAGACTTTTGACCACTTTGCCCATAATTCTGGACTTGACCAGATTAGGCCTTTTATACGGACCATGCTTGGCATCATAATCCTCCTTCTTTAAAATGGCGACCATCTCCACCATTTCCTCGAATGACATGTTGGATGCCTTATATCTCCTGGGTCTTGATTTGGGCTCCTCTGTAATTTCATCCTCTGTAGAGGTAATCTCAGCCACCTGTGTCTCCGCCATGTTTTGTTCAGCACTACGAGCGAGAAGGGGCGGGGAAAGTACAATATCGAACGTCAGGGGCGGGGAAAGCGTGCGGAGTTTCACGCATGCGCTGTGTATATAAAGTGAAGATCCATGTCTGGGAAATACGTTCATTTTTCGGGAGAGGGAGTTGGCAACGAACGTCGTGACCAAGGTACCTAACAATTTTACTTTTTGAGGTTCATCAGACGAGGAGATTTGTGTGCTCAAAATATGTAGACAATGCACAGTTGAGGAATGTTGCCTGAAATATATATTTTTTTTGGTTTCTCGCTTTTACAGATATCATGAATACTTTTAAAAACCCAGACTTCATGGGGGAGTTCATCGACAAATGGCAAGAGCTCCCTATATTATGGCAAACAAAAAGTGGCGGGAATAAAAATAAAGTCGCCAGAAAAGCAGCACTGGAGAGCCTGCTTGCATTTGTGCAAACAAAGATACCCACAACAACTCTCCAAGATGTCAAAAACAAAATTGCGACCATCAGAGGGACATACAGGACCCAGAGGACTATGGTCCTGAGGTCCCAGAGGTCAGGTGCACCAGCAGATAAGGTTTATAAACCCAGTCTGTGGTACTACAGTAAGCTTGCTTTTCTGGATGACCAGCTGGAAGTGCAGGAATCTCTCTCCACCCTTCCCCCCAGAGGTCAATCCAGCCTTCCTTGTACCCAACCCTCCAGCCTTCCCTGCAGCCAGTCCTCCAGCCTTCCTGTCAACCCTGCTCTGGCTTCCTCTGAGGATCAAGATCAGGGCCTTGAGGAGGCAGATTTGGAGATATGGAGCCAGGTAAAGTTTTGCTATCTATATTTCTATCGTACAAAATTGTAGAATTTAAATAGATGTTCGTATTGTTAAAGGTATGCACACTTCTACCAATAAAGTTGGTGAAGAGCAAGATACAGTAGTGGCCTAATTTTATGTGCCCAAGACAACAAAACCAGGATGCGTAATCAATGAAAATTACATAACTTTTGGCATTGATTTCAACAATGTCTAGAGGTGAACAATGTCTGTGAATGATGATGTGGCAAAATAAATAATGTCCCTTTCTTTTTTTACAGCCAGAGCAGAGCCAGGAAGAGGGTGATGTTGGGGATCAGGAGGAGGCAGGGCCCAGTGGCACCCAGGAGGAGGCTTGGCCCAGCACAAGAGCCCAGATGCCTCCCCCTGGTAGTTAAACCACGAGGGCCAAGGAGAGGTAGGCAGGTGGAGGAGGAAACCAGGGCCTTCCTCAGAGAGGCAACAGCGGCCCTCAGAGAGGCACCCTCTGTTGATGAGGGATTTGCCGCAGTCCTCACCCACAAACTAGGGCAAATGGAGTTGCAGCAAAAAATTTTCAGTGAGACCCTGCTATTAAAAGTCATCAATAAGGGCGTGCTGGGTGAACTCACTAGGTACACGGACATAACGGAGGTTGTCCCTACTCCTCCACCTCCTCCTCCTCCTCCTACTACTCCTCCTGCCACAACCTCTCCTCCTGATCCCCAGCCTCCAAGGAAGAAACCAACCAAGGCTGCAGAGAAGGCTGTAGAGAAGGCTACAAGGAAGAGGAGAAAATAATGCCTGCTGTAGTACCACAGACTGGGGACATATAGGACTTATCTCCTGTGGCTCCTGACCTCTGGGAGCTCAAGACAAGATTGGGCTCATTTTTTGGGGGGATCTAATCTCTATTTTGGTTTGGACATCTTGTATGGTTGTTGTGGGGTGAAAGGGATGCACAAATGCAAGCAGGCTCTCCAGTGCTGCCTTCCACTTTAATTTGTTAATGTTCTGAAATAAAAAAAAATTGAGTGCCCTTTAAATACTTGACTATGTGATTTGTATTTCAAAAGAGAGCTTGCTAGGAAGCAGGCAGGGACATCTCAAATTATATTATTGTTATTATCAGGGGACACAAACCTCCCTGAGGCCAAATGAGACACATTTGGAAGGTTGTTGTGGTAACTTTACACAAGAATAATTTAAGCCAAAATACAAAAAAAAAGGCCAAAAAAAAAAACCAAAAAAAAATATAAAATTTAAAGAAAAAAGGAGAATTACATTATTTAATTATTATTAGTATTATTTAGGAGGGAGGTGCGGCTTATAAATAATATTTTATAATCATTAGAGCAATTTGGAATTACTTTAGAAACAAGTTTGGCATAACTCTCAATGTCATTATCAAAAGAGGGTAATTTTAAAGCATTATCAAAAGAAGAACGGAATGCGCAGCATTAAAACGATGCTATTAATTCCACCGTGACGAATGTGCCATCTCCATTTCCAACATTAGCTTTACCAAAACGAGCGCTCACGTCTCATAGTTGCTTCGGAGCATGCGCGTTTTTTTTCACGTCGTGAAAGCATACACACTATCGTTTTTAACGTCGTTAAAAAAAACGACATGAAAAACGACGTGAAAAAAGAGAGCATGTCCGGAATTTTTAATGGCCGTTTTTCACGTCGTTAAAAATGCTCTGGAGCCTACACACGATCATTTTTAATGGCCATTTTTTAAAATGGCATTTTTAACGGCATGAAAAACGATCGTGTGTACGGGGCATTAGGCTCTTCACGAGACTACATACCCCAGATTGCTTTGCGGATGACGCTTGCGTCAGGAGAGAGCGTCACGTGCTACTGATACACCTCCGCACGCTGACGGCCATAGAGACAGTGGCTGATGACGCGGCGGGGTTCTTCAATGACATATGTTATTCTATTGGTCCGTTACCACTGGGGGCTGGATCTATGCTACTATCTGTTCTTCCCATAGGATATGGTGATCCCGGAAGCGGGAAGTATAATAGGACAACAATTGCTTTCAATTATGGCATTATTTCTTCCTTTATAAAAGCGTGGAGGACAGAGAGCTCATGTATACCCCAGTTGAAGTCTGTTTGGACGAAAACGGTCGGGTTAATACGTCGCCTCCAGCTGTCCTTACCACGCTGCCTTTTTGTATTCTATACTGTGGATTTTTTGGAATTTTATGGATTTTTATTGATGTTCATATTGTGTGAACTTTTACAGATGTTTTTGCAATAAATCTTTTTGGATTTATACCATGTGGAGGATTTTTCTGTTTTCCATGGTCATGACTGATTAAGGTGACTGTTGCCCGGTATTTGGATCTTTCCTGGCTTGAAAATACGGATCAGGAGTGCTGCCAATACTAGGAGGAGGTGTTCTACAGATCCTGGCTGTTTCTTCTGTCCATGAAGTGGACAAAGCTCTGATGATCCACCGCCGTACGGTGTGTTGGATCCATTTCTGCTGGTAAGAGCACCTTTTTCTCCCTTATTGGCCCAAGGTGAAGGCACTCCCGGGTGATACCACACATGTCTGTACAGAATGCCCAATATATTTATAATATATTCTACAGTCACTGCAAGTTCTTCATTGGACCTCGGTTTTGAACTTTATTTGCTGTATAGCAGTTTTATGGACACACACTCATCTGTGATGTCCCACATGAATTCAGTTTAATGCTATTGGTTCATGCATATTCCTTCATTTTTTATTTAAATTTTCTCAATTTAAATTTTCTCAATGCACTAGTTTGATGATTAGCTGTCTGTGATATCAATTACAGATAGACTGAGGAGGACATTAACTTATGTCACTTATGATTCTTGTATGCTACTTGTTTTTCACCAATTTCTGTATGCTACACACCTTTTGATTATTGTGTATATATCACATTCTAATATATTTAAGGTTCTTTCACTTTTTTAATATTTTCGTTTAGCGCCACACTTTTTAACACATGTACACACTGCAAGATGCTTGAAGTCCAGTGTGAAGTTTCCACAGTCTGTGTTGATTTGGGGAGCCATGACATTTGCTGGTGTTGGTTCAATGTGCTTCATTAAGTCCAGGGTCAATGCAGCCGTCTACCAGGAGATTTTGGAGCACTTCATGCTTTCTTTCCGCAGACGAGCTCTATGGGGATGCTGACTTAATTTTCCAGCAGGACTTGGCACCTTCCCACACTGCCTAAATCACCAAAACCTGGTTCAATAACCGTGGGATTACTGTGCTTGATTGGCCAGCAAACTTGCCTGACCTGAACCCCAAAGAGAATCTATGGGGCATTGCCAAGAGAAAGATGAGAGACATGAGTTTGAACAATGCAGAAGAGCTGAAGGCCGCTATTGAAGCATTCCTGGTCTTCCATGACACCACAGGCTGATAGCTTCCATGCCACACCGCATTGAGGCAGTAATTGCTGCAAAAGGGGCCCAAACCAAGTACTGAGTACATATGAATGCTTATACTTTTCAGAGGTCCGATATTGTTCTATGTACAATCCTTGTTTTATTGACTGCATGTAATATTCAAATTTTCTGAGATTGTGGATTTGGGGTTTTCATGAACTGTAAGCCATAATCATTACAAGTATGACAAATCACGGCTTGAACTATCTTGCTTTGCATGTAATGAGTCGATCTCATATTAGTTTCACCTTTTAAGTTGCATTAGTGAAATAAATGAACTTTTGCACGATATTCTAATTTTTCTAGTTTCACCTGTAGTGTTTATGTAAAGTAAGGGAACATGCAAACTTATTCAGATCCAAAATAGTGTCAAACAAGTTGAAATGGCGTGAAGAACAAAAGTTTAACACCTTAGAGAGCAAAGAGGGATCAACCTCTGTCAGTGCCCCCTGAGACCAGTTTAAAACATTGTTTAAAGAGGAAGTAAACCTTCTTTCATTTTTTTTTTTTTTTAAAAACGCCCTGCAAGGCAAAGGCATAATGAGCTAGTATGCATAGCATACTAGCTTTATTATGAAGTACTTACCTGAGATCGAAGCCTCCACAGCGGTGCTCGGACACCTCCTCCCTCGGCACCATCTCTTCAGGACTCACTTCTGCATATCGCGGCTCCGGTGCTGTGACTGTCCGGAGCCGCAATGACGTCACTCCCGCGCATGCGCGCTGATGCCGACACTTGCAACTTTCCATCACGGCTTCTTCACTCTCTCAATGCGCCTGTGCGCCGTTGTCTACGGCACATGTGCCGTAGACAACGGTGCCTTTCTTTTGCAAATATCTCCTAAACCGTGTAGGTTTAGGAGATATTTGTTGCACCTACAGGTAAGCCTTAATCCAGGCTTACCACCTGTAGGTGAAAGTGTGTTGTAACTGTTTACAACCACTTTAATGCTTTTGTTGTGGTCTCCCTAAGGGATAAAGATCCCTGCTGCCCATATATTCTTATTTTCTTCCTGCCTCCTCATCGGGTTTCCTTATGTTTTTTCATCTGTTTCTTTTTTCTTGTTGACACTCTCTGGCTCCTTGTTTAAACACTGTGTCTGTCCTTGTCTGAAATCCAACACATCTCTATCACCAGAATCAGTTGATGAATCAGCAACAGATATTGCCAGGGTTTGATCCAAAATCAAATTTTCCCTGTCTGAAAAGCTGACCTTTTTTATAACCCCATCAGGGCCAGTTTTTTTTTTCTATTTTTTTTTTCCTTTTTTTAAGCATCTTAAAATGCTGTGGTTTTCTCCACACATAAACTAAATTGGATTCATAGTTAAGCCTGTCACAGAGTATTTTTTTTTTTTCCAGCTATAACTTCTCTTTCCATTCTATCAAGCTTCTCATTCAACTTGACATCCAGACTCTCAAACATCATACCCTTGTAGGATATGATTTTCCTCTGTTTTTGTGAAATATCATCTTCCAGCCTTTCCAGTTCCTGAGTTTTAGATGCTATAATGATCCGCATCAGTTCAACAGAGCTTGCTGACAAAGTGTCAGTCCACTGCCTGTTCAAATCCCCTGATGCCAACTCAAAAGTCTGGAACTTTCTAAGGCCCCATGCACACGAGACGCAGGTGCAAACTCTGCTGAACACATGTTTTTAAACGCTGAAACCGGCGTTTATAAACGCGCGTTTTGCCGTGTTTGCGGCCGCGTTTAGCGGCGTTTAACCGCGTTTGCGTTTATAAGCGTTTCATCATAGACCCTCCCTAAGCTCAAAAAAGAGTAAATTTTAACCATTTCAGCCAGTTTGTGAGACCAGAGTGAGTAGCAGCAACTGAGAGAGCAGCAGTGAACTTGTATTTAGCGTATCACTTGCCACATCATCTGCCACAAGTTGTGGATTGTCCACTTGCCACGTCACCTGCCACGTCACCTGGCCACGTTACCTGGCACAAGTTGTGGATTGTCCACTTGCCACGTCACCTGGCCACATCACGTGCCACGTCACCTGCCACAAGTTGTGGATTGTCCACTTGCCACGTTACCTGGCCACGTCACCTGGCCATGTTACCTGCCACGTCACCTGGCCACGTTACCTGCCACGTCACCTGCCACAAGTTGTGGATTGTCCACTTGCCACGTCACCTGCCACAAGTTGTGGATTGTCCACTTGCCACGTTACCTGGCCACGTCACCTGGCCATGTTACCTGCCACGTCACCTGGCCACGTTACCTGCCACGTCAGCTGGCCACGTCACCTGCCACAAGTTGTGGATTGTCCAATTGCCACGTCACCTGCCACGTCACCTGGCCACGTCACCTGCCACAAGTTGTGAATTGTCCACTTGCCACGTCACCTGCCACGTCACCTAGCCATGTTACCTGCCCACATTACCTGCCACGTCATCTAGCCACGTCACCTGCCACAAGTTGTGGATTGTCCACTTTCCACGTCACCTGGCCACATCACGTGCCACGTCACCTGCCACAAGTTGTGAATTGTCCACTTGCCACATCACCTGCCACGTCACCTGGCCACGTTACCTGCCACGTCACCTGGCCACGTCACCTGCCATGTCACCTGCCACAAGCTGTGGATTGTCCACTTGCCACGTCACCTGCCACGTCACCTGGCCACGTTACCTGCCACGTCACCTGGCCACGTCACCTGCCATGTCACCTGGCCACGTCACCTGCCACAAGCTGTGGATTGTCCACTTGCCACGTCACCTGGCCACGTCACCTGGCCACATCACCTGACACAAGTTGTTGATTGTCCACTTGCCACGTTACCTGCCACAAGTTGTGGATTGTCCACAATGCAATGCAAGCAATTACAGTTTTCTTTTATATTTTTTAATAGTTTTTCATCATTTGCCATCATTTTTGAGATTTCTAATGTTAAAAAATAGGTCACCTTTAAAAACGCTTATAAACGCAAACGCGGCAAAACGCCGGTACCGCGTTTAGCGTCTGAAACATGGAAAACTTTTGCGTCTGAACCCATTTTTTTGCTTCTGGAAAAACGAGGTTAAACGCAACTGCTTGTAAACACCAAAAAACAAGAGTGTGTGCATGGACACATAGGATAACATTGAATGGGTTCAGGAGCAGTTGAAAAAAGCATCCAACTGCCTCTGAACGCGCGTTCAACAGCAAATAACAGCGTCTCGTGTGCATGGGGCCTAATGCACAATCCACAGGGGATTTATTCAACACCCAAATACCCCATTAGGGTGCACTTGTACCAGTAGCTCAAGCTTCCGGAACAGCAATTGTAAAGTGCCTGTATTATCATCCGCCACTGCCTGTATCTGATCTTAAAGGATTGTCATGTATGGTCCTCAAGGTTCTACTGTACCAATCCCCTGCTACAACATCCCCACCATCAGTCACACAATCAATGAATAAATAGGATCTCCTTGTGTTTGTATAAATGTGTCACTACACAAATTTAAATCAGTCCATGGGGTAATAGACAGATGGACTCACTGAGCCAACAAGTGCAAATCCAGACAGTCCTCAATGAAACAAAAAAGCCACTCCAGGTGAGTGAGTCTCTAGTTAATCCCCACACACTAGTCAAGTGCTAGCCCAGCTTGCATGCTGTGTAACATAAGGAAATGATTCCGGACGGCTGCACTTCCAATAATCCTTTTTATTGAATATTTATATGACAAGTGGTTGACATATGGAGCAGGGGACAAAGAGGTAGATGTGTTTCACGCAAATGTTAGCACTTAGTAATATCCTATTGGAACTAGTCACCACAATCACATGTATACTGCTCTAATGTGTCATCATTAGATTACAGGTGAACCAACCAAATGACATAGTTACATAGGTGGTGACCAGTTCAACCTGAGTGTGGGTGTGGGTGTTTATGTCACTACCATTTTCCATATCCCTGTACATTGCATTCACTAAGAAACAAATTTAAACATTTTTTTGAATTTATTTACACTTCTTGGTGATGCCACTAACTGTGGAAGGGATTTCTACATCCTTGGCACTCTAATACCCCATACACACGATCATTTTTCATGCCGTTAAAAATGCAATTTTTAAAAATGGGCATTAAAAATGATCGTGTGTATGCTCCAGAGCATTTTTAACGACGTGAAAAACGGCCATTAAAAATTTCGAACATGCTCTCTTTTTTCACGTCGTTTTTCATGTCGTTTTTTTTTAACGACGTGAAAAACGATCGTGTGTATGCTTTAACGACGTGAAAAAAAACGCGCATTCTCAGAATCAAGTATTAGACGGGAGCGCTCGTTCTGGTAAAACTAGCATTCGTAATGGAGATAGCACATTCGTCACGCAGTAACGGACTGAAAAGCACGAGGCTTAAAAGCGCGAATCGTTGCTCAACAAACTTTACTAACATGAAGGGTTGCGCCATTCGAGCGGAACTTCCCCTTTATAGTGCCGTCGTACGTGGTATACGTCACTGCGCTTTGCTTGATCGTTTTTTTTTAAAATGATCGTGTGTACGCAAGACAGGCTTGAGAGGAAACATGAAAAAAAAACTACGTGAAAAACAGCAAGAAAAAAAAATGGCAAGAAAAATGATCGTGTGTATGGGGCATAACAGTAAAGAACCCCTTACGCAATTTAAGATTGAACCGCTTCTCGTCCAACTTAATTTTGTGGCTGCGTGTCTTCTTTAGAGACCTTAGGTTTGAATAGTTTCCTCCCTTTGCTAGAGGACAATTTTATGGTGCAGTTCATAAAGGTCCAACTAGAAATGATGCTCTGCTGGACCTGGTAATCTAAAACCATGCACAGCTCATTACTAATGTTCATAAAAGGTAAAATCTGGGTAGCAGTGACCATAACATTATTTCATTTAGCCCCTGTTCACATTGGAGCGATTTTTCATGACATGACATGACAAGTCGCATCCTATTGCCAGCAATGGCAGTGTTCAAATTGATGTGACGCCAACATTGCGGTGCCACATCTATTTGAAAAAATAGTACATGCACTACTGTTGGTGATTTTGGCCGCGACTTTAATAGACATCTGTGCTTGAAGCCGCACAGATGTCTTCAAAGTAGCACTGAGATGTGGCTTTGAAATCGTGCAATTTCAGGTGAAATTGCACAATTTCAAAGCCGCAGTCAATGTGAATGAGGGCTTAATGTAAGCTGTTAACAACAAACATATACTTAAAAGATAAAAACAGGACGTGACCGGATGAGGATGTGAGAGAGAGTGTGAGTGCAATGCCTCTCCACCTCCTACCCTCCTATCCATCCATCCTGAAAGCGCTGTATGGCTGAGCATTGGCTGCGGAGATCGAGGGAGTGACAGGCTGAGCTGAGTGGAGACCGGGGGGAGCAGTGAATGGTAGCGTCTCTGTAAGCACCAGAGCCATTAGGCGGATAGTAGTCAAGCGCTGTGGGAAGCGGCGGTGGTGTGTGAGGCTACCGCCGACCCTCCCCCCCCCTGAATGGAGACACACTCAGCCGAGTAGCGGTGGCGGAGTGAGAGGCTACCCCTGGAAGCGGCGGTGCGTGAGAGGCTTCCGCTGCCCCTTCCCCTTCTGGAGAAACTGCTGCTTGGTGGTGGTGAGAGGCTACCCCCCCTTGGACAGAGGTACGTCTGGTTAAGTGGCAGTGGCAGCAGCAGTGAGAGAGATCCCCACTGCGTCTCTCACTGAGGGAGGGAGGAATGCCCGGCTGAAGTGATGGAGATGGCGGTGATGTGAGAGGCCCCCACCGCGAACCCCCCTTTTTTATTTTTATCAGATGGCGGACAGGCTATATTGCTCAGTGGAGATGATGGCCGAACTGCAGCCCAGAAGCTTTTTTTTTCTTCTTTTTCTTCCTTTGAAGTACTGGACAACAAGAAGCCAGTAAGGATGTGAGTGATCCCCCCTGAGACTCGCACAGCTCAGAACAGAGGAGGAGTGGGGTTCCCTCCCATGCAAGCCCCACAAGCCTGAACTGGAACCTGAACCTGACACTCATTGAAACCGAGGCTGGGTGAGAAAATTCCATTATATGATATTGTGCTAAATTCTTTACTGGCTATTGTTGTCGTAATTTTTTCCTCTCTCCCTTTATTGCATTGAATTGCTGAATAATTGATGTGGAGTGAGGAACCCGGAAGGTGAAGTGACAAAAGAAAGGGAGAGAAGGGAGGACCAAAGAAAAGGGAAAGACAGAGCATTTTTTTTTTTTTTTTTGCTGGACTGTACCATTTGGTCTACCGTTTGCCCATTTCCCTCCCCTTCTGCCTCCTTCTTTTCTATAGTAGGGGTAGAGAAAGAGAAGAACATTATACCACGCATGAATTTGGACTAAACTTGGATTAAAGCCACCCCCATTATTATGTCTAAAAAGCAGGAAGGATCTCTAGTTACTCGCTCCGCAAAGAATCAGGCAACAGCGCCTGCAATAGCAGTAGCAGCAGCGGCAAAACTTGAACGCTTTGCCCGAACCTCTCTGTCCCCAGCAACAGCCAGCACAAGCAGGATCCTCAATGGATAGCAAAAGTCAGGGTAAGGGTCAGATGCAGGCAAATTCAGTAAACCCAGTGGCAACATCTAGCATAAAAACGGGAAGCACCGAAGGGGTAGGGAGAGGAAAAACTAACAACATTTCTACAACAGGCGAGTATGGAGAGTGGACATTCAGGAAGGGAGGCAGAGCCTACATTAAGGGACCTTCTGTATGCCATAAATGCATGTAGGGACTCAATAACTGACCTTGACACTCAACTGAAAGGTATAAAGGAGGAAATGCTCTCAATGGGAACAAACTAAGCAAAACGGTGGAAAGAACTACTATCCTAGAGGAGAGACTAAGTACAGTTGAGCATGTTTTACTTCCACTTAAACAGGAAGTTGTGGGGTTGAAGAAACAAATGGACATGCAGGGGGTTAATATCGACGAATTGGAAAACAGAAATAGAAGAAGAAACGTCAGAGTGATAGGCATGCCAGAACAAAGCGAGGGAGGTGACCCCATAGCATTCTTGGAGGGGTGGTTCAAGGAGACATTTGGGGCTACTTATTTTACACAATTTTTGGGGATTGAGCGTGCCCATCGGGTCCCCTTTAAGCCCCGTCAGGCAAGCGGATACCCCAGACCACTACTTGTAAAAATGTTTAATTATTGCGATAAAGTAACTCTGCTTCGAAAGGCCAGAGAAAAGGGGGATACCTACTATAAGGGGGTCAAAATCTCACTTTATCAGGATTTCTCGCCAGATCTACAGAGGTGCAGAGCGGCTTTTATTCCAATTAAACACACCCTCCAGCAACATAAGATTGTCTATGCCTTGCTTTACCCTGCTCGTCTGCGAGTGTCAGCGATGGGAGGTACACAATTTTTTGACTCCCCAACAAGCATGGAGAAGTGGTTTGAGGACAATAAGAAAGACCTAAAGCGCTTATGGCAATATGAGACAAACGAGGAATGGAGGAAATGATTTTGCATTTATGAACCCTTTTTTTTCCTCCTTTTTTTTTTTTTTTTTGTGTTTAAAAATATTGTGATAAATCGAACAGTACCTTAACCGGTATAATTGGTTTAAAATATACGGGGAATATTTGATAAATTTAAGGTGGAGAGAAAATAGAGAAAAATTCAAAAGCACTTTAAATAGCACTATAAAAACATGAGGGAAAGAGGTATGGAGTGAGGGGGAGGTGGGGGGGGGGAGGTGGGCGTCTATGAGGGTATAGATGCACGCTAAGTGGGAGAGGGGATGTGTGTAGAGTGAACGTCATAGGTATAGCCCCTAGGATAGGCCCAGCTGGGCAAAAGGGGAGAGGGGAGGAAAGGGAGGGGAAGGGAAGTAAAGGGGGAGAGAGTAGGGAGAAGTAGGATAAGGGAGGGGGAGGGAACAGGGGGAGGCAATTCAAGGGAGGGGAGGGGAGACACATTACAACTAAAAGTCAGAAGATATGATTTTCAACATGATTCATAATTGCAAATACAATCATTGTTATATATGTTTTTCAAGCACACTAGACGGTATAAAAACACTATTATGTATATATACTTTGGGTTTGATGGATAATTTATTTAGAGGAGTAAATGCCTCTCTGTTTTTTTTTTTTTTTTTCTTGTTTTTTTTTTAGTATATGCACAATTTTTCCCTTATTTTTCCCAATGGCCAATGTAAAGAAAACCGGTATATTACTTATGACATGGCATGTGAGAGGGTTGGGGGATAAGGTCAAGAGAGATGCAATGTTTAAATATTTTGGTAGATTGCAACCAGAGATAATTTGTCTTCAGGAAACACACATGCAACCTGACTCTGTCTACCTGTTGCGCTCATGTAAATACCCGACGCAATATCACTTCATGTCTTCTTCTTACTCCAGGGGAGTCAGTATTATGGTGTCTGCTAATGTCCCTTTTGAATGTATTCAGCAACAGGTGGAGAGAGAGGGCAGATATGTTTTCTTGCTGTGTAAGCTTAATAGGTTACTATGTATTGTTAACGCGATTTATATTCCCCGCCATTTTCGGAGGCGCCTCTTAGAAAGCTGGCACAATTTATGGCACTATTTCCAGATGTCCCGGTGTTAGCGCTGGGGGATTATAATAACACCCTAGATCCAGGACTGGATAGAATGCAATTGGTTCCTAGAGGGGTAAAGCTCACAGCCGGAAGGACAGCTTTTGCCTCCTTGCTTTCTGAATTGGGACTACACAATGTCTGGTGGGGGAGACATGCTAAGGAAAGATGCTATTTGTGCCATTCCACTTCACACGGTGGACTCTCTCGGATTAACTTGGGTCTGGGAAACGAGGCGTCAATGCAGAGGGTAAGAGACTCGGCTTATGAGCCAAGATTACTGTCAGATCACTCTCCATTTTGGGTATGGCTAGATGTTACTGTTACATTGGGCCACCCACTGTGGAAAGTGAATCCTTTTTGGCTGACCTTGTTTCCATCTCCAGACGAGACTGTGGGGGCATTGCAGGAATTTTTACACTTTAATAGGCGCAGCAGTGGTATGGGATTCACGTAAAGCCTTCTTGAGGGGATGTCTCATTAGAGAAATTACAGGCATTAAAAAAGGCTCTAGGAAAAGGGAGAACAATGTACAAGATGAAATGAAAGCTAGAGAACAGGCACTGGTAGCAGACCCCTCCCAAGCCAATTATGATTCCTGGACCGAGGCGCAATCTCTATACAACTGTGTTCTGTTAACAGCAGCAGAGAAGAGGAGATACTTCCATCAGCAGAGTTATTTTGAGGAAGGGGAAAAAAACGGGTCATCTTCTTGCTTTGGTGGCTAGGGAACAGCGGGACACCTCTGGTGTTCTAGCTATAAGAGTAGAGTCCGGGGAAATACACACTCTTGGTTCTGAAATATTAGATGACTTCCATCAGTTTTATAGGGATTTATATTCTTCTAAAACTAATTATACAGTCAGTACTGGCCCTGTATAAAAGAGACAAAAAGAGAGACAAGCTCTCGCAGAACGGGATTTTGGAGGAAGATATCAGTTCTGTTAGTAGGTGAGTACACTTGAAACAAAACTTTAGAAAAATATAAATTTATTTATAGCATCATTAAAAATTGATATTACATTAATACAGAGTCATAAAACTTGAAAATAAAGATCTATATTGTGCATCTAGCCAACATGTTTCGCACTGTCTGTGCTTCGTCAGGGCTTAGCACGTGTCTTTAATTTCATCAAGTCTGTATAAGACATAACAATATATAATTAATGTCAGACAGTAACATAACATCAGTACATATGCATTAATTAATAGGATAGAAAGTCGCTGCATATTAACAAATTTCCAAAAAACAATGTATCATGCTCACCTAGTCTGATTATGATTATGAAAAGACTCGGGGGGGGGGGGGGGCACGCATTGCGGCGATCGGTGGAGCGGTGTGTCAGTCTGACACACCGCTACACTGATCTCGGTAAAAAGCCTCCGGCGGAGGCTTTTTACCACGTGATCAGCCGTGTCCAATCACGGCTGATCAGGATGTAAACAGGAAGAGCCGTTGATCGGCTCTTCCTCACTCGCGTCTGACAGACGCGAGTAGAGGAGAGCCGATCGGCGGCTCTCCTGACAGGGGGGGTTCGCGCTGATTGTTTATCAGCGCAGCCCCCCCTCGGATACCCACACTGGACCACCAGGGAAGCCCCCCAGGACCACCAGGGAACCCCAAAGCATGTGGATGGCCAGGTAAGTACCCCATGGCCATCCACATGTAAAATTTCTCACAAAACATATGCCAATCAGTGCCCACAAATGGGCACTGACTGGCATACCACAATGTGCAATGCCCAGCAGTGCCACCTACAAGTGTCAACAGTGCCACCTACCAGTGTCCATCAGTGCCACCTATCAGTGCCCATCTGTGCCACCTATCAGTGCCACCCATAAGTGCTCATCAGTGCCGCCTATGAGTGCCCATCAGTGCCGCATACCAGTGCCACATATCAGTGCCGCCTATCAGTGCCCATCATCAGTGCCACCTCATCGGTGCCCATCAGTGTCGCCTTATCAGTGCCCGTCAGTGCTGCCTTATCAGTGCCCGTCATTAAAGTAGAAAAGGTACTTATTTACAAAAGAAATTGACAGAAACAAAGAAAAACATAGTTTTTTTCAAAATGTTCGCTTTTTTTTTATTTGTTGTGCAAAAAATAAAAATCGCAGAGACGATCAAATACCACCGAAAGAAAGCTCTATTTGTGGGAACAAAATGATAAAAAAATTGTTTGGGTACAGTGTTGCATGACCGCGCAATTGTCATTCAAATTGTGACAGCACTAAAAGCTCAAAATTGGCTTGGGCAGGAAAGTGTATAAGTGCATGGTATTGAAGTGGTTAAGTACTGGCCTTATTTTTGCAAGCTTGCCCTTTCCCCCAGCTGTCAGAGGCAGACTGGGAGAGGTTAAATCTCCCTATTACATTGGCAGAACTGAAGGATTCCCTAGATGAGGCTCCACACCATAAGTCCCCAGGTTCGGACAGATTACCGGCGGAAGTTTACTCCCAGTATGGAGAGATTCTTATCCTACCCTTGCTGGAGGCCATATCAGAGGCCGTGGAGACAGGTAGCTTGCCTGATAGTATACAAGAGGCTATAATAATAGTACTCCCCAAGCCAGGAAAAGATAAGCTCCTACTAGACTCTTATCGCCCGATTTCTTTATTGAACACGGACGTCAAGCTTTTGGCTAGAGTCCTAGCTACGAGATTATTCAAAGTGATTGACAAGCTGATCCATAGAGACCAGTCTGGATTCATACCAACATGTTCAATGGCAGATATTATACGGCGGTTGTATTTTAATTTACAGGTACCAGTGGATAATCCGGGAGGGAGGGCCATTCTATCGCTGGATGCCGCTAAAGCGTTTGATAGTGTGGAGTGGCCATACCTCCTGGAAATCCTGACAAGGTTCGGACTGGGGAATGAGTTTATAGCATGGCTGAAGGTGCTTTACTCTAAACCCAGAGCCAGACTCCATATTAATAACAATATTTCTTCCTCATTCGAGGTATACAGAGGCACCAGACAGGGGTGTCCGTTATCCCCACTGCTGTTTGCTTTGGCGGTCGAACCTTTGGCTATTTTGATCCATACTGCATCGGAGGTGGTCGGATTTCGTAGGGGCCAAAAGGGAAAAAAAAAATCTCCCTATATGCGGATGACACACTTATTTATCTAGGGGATACAGCCACATCGTTGCAAACAGTGATGGGTATTATAGGAGATGTTGGAGGTTTTTCAGGTTTTACCATAAACTGGTCTAAATCAACAATAAAGGCATACCCCGCTTTAAGTACACTCACTTTACATACACTCGCGAGTAAGGACATACCCGTGAGTGTATGTAAAGTGCCTCACAAGTACTGTACAGACATTTTGAAGCCACAGTAGAAGGAGCTGAAGCTCCGAGAGCATAGCCCGCCCTGTTCCAGTGTGCCCCTGACACCCCCACTACAGCCCCTGAGACCTAAACTACTACAGCCCCTGACCCCCCACTACACCCTAGAAGTGAAAAAGTATTGTTTCACTTTAAGTACATTTTCATTTTACATACATGCTCTGGTCCCATTGTGTACTTAAAAGTGGGGTATGCCTGTAATGCCCATAGACCCGTTGACGGAACCATTACCAGTTGGCGCGGAGCAGATTGCCATAACTAAAAACTTTGGATATTTGGGAATAGTGGTATCTCCGGATCCAGCAGATTATCTTCAGCTGAACCTGGGCCCACTGCTGGAAAGGCAAAGAGGGAAATGCAACAGCTGGTGCAAGCTTCCTCTGTCAGTGGTGGGATGGGCAAACCTAATAAAAATGGTATGGGCCCCACAGTTACTATATGTTTTTCACAACTCCCCTATGTGGATTCCGAATAAATGGTTTAAACAAATAGCTACCCTGATGTGACATTTGATATGGAAAAAAAAAAGCTAGCCAGGATTAGTTTAACCACCTTGCAATATAGTAAGGATAGGGGGGGGGGGACTGGCAGTACCCCACCCTAAAATGTATTTTCTGGCCTCACAGTTTCAGCAGTTGGCGGGATGGGATCGGGAAGAAAGAGAGGATCCTATAAGTAACCTGGTGACTATGGTGGCCCCTACATTAAAGGCAGCCTCCCATCTGGAGATGGACTTGCCTAGTATACCACACTCTGCACCTACGGGTATTCTTCTTAACCACCTCGCGCCCGCCGTACGAGAATAAACGGCCGCAAGGTGGTTGTCAAATGCCGGGAGGCCGTTATTATACGGCCTCCTCTATTTGGCCACTGGGGGGCGCGCGAGCGCCGCCGGCGGCGCGCGCACGTGCCCGGCGCTTCACTGCAATGCCGATGCGCGTGCCTGGCGGCCGCGATGTCCGCCAGGCACCCGCGATCGGCGGTTACAGAGACAAGGACATGGATCTCTGTGTGTAAACACAGAGATCCATGTCCTGTCAGGGAGAGGGGACCGATGCTGTGTCCCTTGTACATAGGGACACAGATCGGTCACCTCCCCCAGTCAGTCCCCTCCCCTCACAGTAAAAATCACTAATAGGGAACACATTTAACCCCTTCCTCGCCCCCTAGTGTTAACCCCTTCCCTGCCAGTCACATTTATACAGTAATCAGTGCATATTTATAGCACTGTTCGCTGTATAAATGTGAATGGTCCCAAATTAGTGTCAAAAGTGTCCGATGTGTCCGCCATAATGTCACAGTCACAAAAAAAAATCACTGATCGCCGCCATTACTAATAAAAAAAAAAAATATATAAAAATGCCATAAAACTACCCCCTATTTTGTAAACGCTATAACTTTTGCGCAAACCAATCAATAAACGCTGATTGCGATTTTTTTTTACCAAAAATATGTAGAAGAATACGTATCGGCCTAAACTGAGGAAAAAAATATAAAAAAATTGGGATATTTATTATAGCAAAGTGTAAGAAATATTGTTTTTTTTTTCAAAATTGTCGCTCTATTTTTGTTTATAGCGCAAAAAATAAAAACCGCCAAGGTGATCAAATACCACCAAAAGAAAGCTCTATTTGTGCGAAAAAAAGGACGTCAATTTTGTTTGGGAGCCACGTCGCACGACCGCGCAATTGTCATTCAAAGCGTGACAGTGCTGAAAGCTGAAATTTTGCCTGGGCAGGAAGGGGGTATATGTGCCCAGTAAGGAAGTGGTTAAAAAGGTTTGGGGGGGACATTCGGAAGGCCTTGAGGTTAAGGGGCCCACTGCTCTTTACCCCAATATGGCAAAACCCTAGATACCCAGAGATACAGGACTTGGAGGGTTTCACCTCCTGGAAAGAGAGAGGAATTTGTTTTTTTGCGCAGCTGTACGAGGGAGAGGTGTTAAAAACATATGAATAGATGTATCAGGAATTTCAGTTAGCCCCAAGGGAATTTTATCAATACCTTCAGCTTCGGTACGCTTTGCAGGCACAGCAAACAACACAGTCTTTAGCAATATCATCGTCACGTCTGCTGATGGAAGTCCTGCAGGCGGATACCCAGAGAGGACTAATATCAAAAATACACTGAACAATTATCCTCAATCCAGGAATATACCTCTCTTAGATGTCATAGTAAATGGGCAGAAGACATCGGGGATATAGACGGGGACCAGTGGGATATGGCACTGGACTCTATTTTGGCAGTATCTGGATCGGCGTCCCATAAACTGTCACAATTATTCATCCTGCATAGGACCTACAGAACACCAGTACAGCTTTACAGGTGGGGAGAAAGGGACTCCCCCTTGTGTCCAAAGTGCAAAGTACAGAAGGGGACTTTATACACCTAATTTGGAGGTGCCCAAAGCTTCACCAATACTGGGAGGAGGTTTCCCAGTGCATCACAAGAGTGGCCCAGGTACCTGTACCTTTGGACCCTCTAGTGTATTTGCTTGGGGCGATTGAAGCTGAAAAGTTCCCGCAAGGAAGGTATTATATGATAACAAGACTGATGTACTTAGCTAGAAAGCTCATAGCGCGATATTGGATGGCAGATGCGGTTCCCACAGGGAAGCAGTGGATTACTTATGTTAATTCCTTGCTCTTCAGAGAACAGCTCGCCTATAGTCACAGGAAGGCAGTGGACAAATATATGGCAACCATGACTGGAGGATCCCAACCTTGCACCATTACAAATGATAAAGGATAGGCTCCTGATGTAGAGACCTATGGGGGTGGCTGGAGGGCGGGGAAGGAGGGGGAAACTATAGTTTGAATGCGCTGATGACAATGCACTAGCCCTGAGAGTTTGTGAGTAGGATAAATGATCTAGGTTGTTTAGATTTAAATGGTTGGGGGGGGGGCTAAAAGCAAAAGGAAAAATAAAAAATGTCACTGCTGCACTGTAAATTGATAAGGTTTTTATTATGTGAACATATATCTTAATATGTTTTTGTTTATATATCAATATGTAAGACTAAATGCACTAATCACATGTATTAATTGTGCAAATGAAAAATAAAAAGACTTGGATTTAAGGAAAAAAAAATAAAAATAAAACACTTAACTTTAAGAGAACATTGTTGTAATTAACCAGTTCAATAACTGACTCTTTAACCCCCTTCTGCCCAATTACATTTTCAGATTTAAGTGCCTGTCACACTTTGAATTACTCAGTCATGCATCATTATACCCAAATTAAATTCTTATTTTTTTTTTAGACATGTAGAGCTTTCTATTGGTGGTAGTTAATCACAACTGGGTTTTTATTTTTTGCTAAATAAATGAAAAAATGTTAAAGGCTAAAAAAATGGCAAATAAAGAAAAGAAAATTATATAGTGTATACAATTGCGACGCAAGTCATATTGTAATTGAATGTTATTAAAAAAAAATACCTTTCCTTTTCAATTTGCAGCCGCTGTAATTTTCTGTAAATGCAGTGCAATATGGCTACCTGGAGTTGTTCTGTACACAGAATATGTACTGACCACCCCCCAGAAACATAATTTCCTGCTTGTGTGATTGGCTCATCAATTTTCACAGAAACCTGCCTAAGATACAAGTCAGATTTTAGGCATCCCTTGCAACAATTTTTTTTTTTGTTTTTTTTTTGTTTGGTGAGATACTTTTAATAGGAACACGTCTAAAGGGATGCAGCCCAGCAGATTTTCTTATTAGTGCTGTGCAGGTGGACAGCTGACAGATAATTATAAAACCATTCCCATTAGACCTACTCAGCACAGAGCAACAAAACTGAGATTTCTTCCGAATAACAAAAGGTAGGAATCTGCAACACATGTTGTTATAATCCTTGCAATGTACATAGATCACCCAGAGGGGAATGTTTTTTTTTTTTTTCTCCACAAAAGTGGTGTTATGCTTTAAACATTTTGAAAAAACAAACCCGTTTCTCTTAGTTTGTTATAACATTTCACAAATAAATAGTATTTCTTCATCAGGTCACAGTTACATAATTATGTTGAAAAAAAAAGTCACTAGTCCATCTAGTTCAACCAATTAAAAAAAAAACTGAAATAGAAAACCTCCAAATACTCTATCATATACCCACAGTTGATCCAGAGGAAGGAACAAAAAAACAATAAAGCATGACCCAATTCACTCTAGTGGGGAAAAAAAATAATCCTTCCTTATCATCAAGAAAGGAATTAAATATTCCCTGGATCAACTACCCCTGGTTTTTATATCTCTAAAAATTAGTATCCAATTATATTTTGTGCATTTAGGAATGCATCCAGCCCTTTTTTTTAAACAATCTGCTGAGCTGGTCTGAATTTGTTTTTGAAGGAGCCTATTCCACATTTTCATAGCTGTTACCTGGAAGAAGCCTTTCTGTAAATCCTTCAGATGTAAAGAGCCCTTGTCCTCAAAAATAGTTCATTGTAGTAGAACAACATCCTGCGTTAATAATACATTAAAACATATAGAAATTAAATTCCAGATCTCATGTCCAAAAACAACATGCATAAGTGCTCCACCTCTGTTTTTAGAACAGACAGGGGAGAGTAACTTACCCAGGCAAAAAACAAGACAACAAATATAATATGATCTATAAAGAAACTTAGTCTGGACAACCTTATCTCTAGATGAAATGACAGTGGAAACCTGTAGGGGAAGAATTTCCTGCCATGCCTTTCCTGTGAGATTTGGAATATCAGCTCCTTAGTGAGATTCCATAGCCTGAAGTCTATTGGTTTTGGAATGACGCAAATAGGAGTAATATGTGGAAATAAGCTTGGCGTGTGAAAGGTCACATAACTAGTTTTCCAAGGCTGAGGACCATAAAGACACATTGGTTAGACCAAATTGCAACACTGCAGTATGTTGCAGCTGGAAAATACCTGAAAAAGGCTGTAGTGGGGAGAATATATTCCCATTGGGAATCTAAAAAAATAATGGAAGGTACCCGAGGAGAATAAATGGGAAACTAATTTCACCCCATTTCAAGACCAGAATAATCCATCCGGTGATATGGAGATATCAGGCTGTACACAGATCACACAGCCAGTTCTCCTTGTGCTAATTGTCACGATCAGGCGTCGGGCTTGAAGACCAGTTGCTATAGCAGTTGCAGGACAGGTATAAAGGCAGTCACTTCTGGCAGATGACACAGGCTCACCTGAGGTGCAGAGTCTAAGTAGTAGCTGGTTTTCTCCAGAGCTCCGGGTGGTGGAGATGGATTTGGCTGCAAGCTAGTACCAGGTCGCGGTCCTCAGGTTTGCCCCACCAGGGTGTGAGCAGGCCGGGGTCCAGTGGAGGATAAGCAGATAAGGATTAAACAGCAGCGTGGTCAGTAACAAGCCAAAAGGTCAATCACAAGTGGTTGCAGGTTGGGATCAGGCAGCAGAGTAGTCAAAGAACAAGCCAAGGGTCAATCACGAGTGGTAGCAAAATACAGATTGCAGCAGGGACGTCAAGAGCTAGGCACTGGCTGAGAAGGCACAATAACCTGGCAAAGAGGAAGTGCTGAGAAAAGGCTTATATAGGAAGTTGAGGTGAAAAAAATAAGCGCTAAGTGTCCGAAAAACCTAAGAGGAAACCTAGGTTCAACAAGTGCAAACAAAATAGGTAAAAAATATATGAATCTGGAATCCATTATAGTCCACACAAATGTGATAAGTGACCAATGATTTCCATAAAACAAAATATATATGATAAGTGAGTGATGAAAGCTGAGTTGGAGACCAAGTAGATCATTAGGCAGCTCTTCAAAAAATGGAAATGAATGGGGTACTCTTACTGGAGCCGGTGAACCCACTTGTCAGCGACAGTGAATCATAAAGGCATAGAAATTCCACGGGGCAGACTCTGCGGCTTGTCTGAAGACTTTCACCCTCGGAGATCCCGGATCGAAGTCCACAGCCAAACGATATTGGTCACGGTCACCGTGTCTTGAATCGTGATAAGATTCTCGAAGAACCCACCATCCCGGTGGTTTAACCGATATTGGAGCGATGGCCCATGGACGAAGGCTCACTCAAATCATAAGGAGCCAATGAAGGCCAAACTTCCAAATGATGGATTCACCATGCCATGGAAAAAAGAAACAAAAAAGGAGGGAGGGACTCCAATCGTGTAAATCCGTTTTGAGGGTTTATTGAATAAAACCATCAATATAAAAGTGATCACATAAAAACAAGTAAAATAAGGCAACACATGGAGTGGTTTGTACCAGCCCTACGCGTTTCGTATAATAATACGTCTACAGGGGCATCAACCTGCTCCCACTCACTGCCCAATATTTATAATACAACACTCTAATTTTTGGTTGGAACTCTCCAATCAGCAAACAGGATCAAAACCGGTCAGTCATTGGAGGAGAGTTCATCATGTGATCCGATGATCTCACAGCCCGTGGGCGGTAATGAATTTAAACTTAACCTCTTCATCCTGCCATAGGCTAAATAAAACAATCACCAGGCTCTGCTGTCAGCAGAGAGTGTCTCTCTCTTGCTGTCTAAGGCCATGGATGTATGAAAAAGTGACATTGAGCATGGGCCGACAGAACGGCGTTCTCAATAGCCATACGTCATGGAGGCGCGTCATAATGACGTCACAATGCACGACACATGGCGCCATATCATTGGATACTAAACTGCGGCTTTAATGGTCCCGCATGCGCATGAGGAAGTTGCCCACTGCCGAAAGCAGCAAGTGGGCATGCGCGGGCGGGACACCGCCAATAATGACAAAGCACCATGACGGCGCAACGTAAAAACATCACGACGCATGGCGCCAGTCTCCGCAAATGGCGAGATGCGGCCAGCACCGTCTCGCGCACGCTCAATAGCGTCAGGGCAGCGTGTATTAAAGCACGCAAGTCTTGGCTGCATATCAAAAGGGTTTTAAAAAGAAAAACCTTGCCATCTTGTGGCCATTAACTAGAATACAAACAATGCAAAGGACAATAGATATATATATGACTCTGCATTGTAATGCAGAGTTCAGGAATTCTAAATATAAATTAAATTACTGAAGAACCCTCAATGACAAAATGCACATACAATTAAACATTAAAGATACACATGGATCCGGAGAATAGTACAAACATCCCAACAATTGTGGGGCTAGAAAAAGAAAGACCAGGAAAACATATTTATTTCAGGGAAAAATGTATATGGAATTGACCAAATAATGTGACATAAGGAGGAGAGTCTAAGCTTGATTAATAAAAGAGTTGATATCCCATTCGACGTTCATTCCAAATGGTGAGTATGTACGAAGTTCGTAAATCCAATATGTCTCTAAACGGGATACCCCTCTGATGCGAGACTCTCCCCTCCAATGGGACACAAACTGATCAATAGCCAAAAATTGTGTTTCCTTGGGGTCACGGTTATGTGTTTCCAAATAGTGCCGTGAAACAGTATGGTCAGGTTTCCCATTCTTGATATTGGTAATGTGTTTGTTAACTCGGATACTAAACGTCCTAATGGTATGCCCTATGTACTGTTTACGGCACGGACAAGTCAAAAGGTAAACAATATATTTGGTTGTGCATGTGGTAAAGCGTTTCATGTGATATACCCATGAGGTGACAGTAGACTGAAAAGTCTCACTCTTACGCCTACCACAGGTATTATGCAAACAAACATTACATTTGTGGCACGGATAGTAGCCCGTACAATTCTGAAAGAAAGAAACTCTTGGGAGGGTCAATGATATTGGGTGCAATTTGGCCCTGTACCGACCTTGCTCCCCTAAAAATAACTCTGGCATGCACAGGGAGAACTGGTCCCAGAAGACGGTCATTCTGAAGAACACCCCAATGCTTTTTGAGAATCACTCTGATCTGCCTGGACTGAGCTGAGTATGTGGTGAAGAAAGACCACCTAAACTTGTCATCTCGTTTTTTTTTTTTTTTTTAGGGACAATTTGGAGTAATGAGGTCCGATTTCGGTATCTAATTCTGCAGGGATATAACCCTTTTCTACGAATCTCCTCTTAAGGATGGAAGCCTGAGTGGCAAAATCTTCAATCCTCGTGCAGTTCCTCCGCAATCGGAGGAACTGACTCTGAGGAACCGACCTAAGCCACTTGGGATGGTGACCGCTATCCATGGGAATATAACCATTGCGGTCGGTAGGTTTAAAATATGTAGAAAACTCTAACTGGTGATTAACCACTTTAAATTCCAGATCCAAAAAATGGATCGAGGTAAGATGAGCCTCATGGCTCAATCGAATACCTTGATCGTTAGAGTTGAGTGACGCCATAAAGTCGTTAAGGGAATCATGATCACCCTTCCATAGGAGGAGGATGTCGTCTATATATCTAGCCCACAGGACCAACTCTGGTCTCTGTTGGGCATAGACGACATACTCCTCCCATTTGGCCATGAAGAGGTTGGCCAAACTAGGTGCAAATTTGGCCCCCATGGCAACCCCTTTTGTTTGTAAATAAAACATCTTTTGAAACCAAAAATAATTATGTGTGGCCGCAAACTTGAGTAGTTGCATAATAAAATTACGCTGAATGATTGGTAATGAAGTACTCTGAGACAAGTAGTGCTCTACTGCCTCGAAGCCTAACTTGTGGGGTATACAGGTATATAATGCAGCCACATCTGCCGTGACCAAAATACTACCTTCTTGGTATTGGACAGATTGTAGTAGTCGAATGGTGTCACCTGTATCCTTCAAATATGAAGGGACACAACTCACCAATGGCTGTAAATGGAAATCTACATATTTACCAATCCTGGCTGTGACCGAGTCAATCCCGCTGACTATGGGACGGCCAGGGGGATTGACAGGGTCTTTGTGAACCTTGGGGAGGTAATCTATCGCAGGAATCCTTGGTGCCACAGGTACCAAAAAAACTTTTTTTTTTTGTCCAAAATCCCTAAAGCAAAGCCCTCATCAATAAGCTCTTCCTATGCTTTTTTAAAACGTAAAGTGGGGTCTGTATGTATAGGGACGTAGGTTTTTACGTCACTTAGCATCCTATTCATTTCCCTGACATAGCTAACTTTGTCCAACACTACAATAGCTCCACCTTTATCCGCGGGGCAGATTATAAGGTCTTTTTGTTCACATAACTGCTTCAAACCCCTCCTCATTTTAGGATCCATGTGTATCTTTTTTATTTGGCAATTTCTCTAAGTCCTGTAGAACCAGGCCTACGAAACACACTCAGAGAAGGGCGCCATGTTACCCGGAGGGTTGAACAGAGAAGGGTTTGCTAGTCCTGTATGTACATGTGGGTCATTAGTTGTAGCGGTGGAGGAAACTGTATCCAGAGTGGCGGACAGAAAGTGTCTCTGGATATTGAGCTTTCGGACGTCTACAAAAGGTGGAGAATTTGTTTAAGGGCCTGGATGGGACATATTTCAGACCCTTATCCAAGACTAACTTCTCCTCGTCTGTCAATACGACCAAGCTCAGATTGAAGACACCTGAACCCCTCACGTTCTTGGTCTTTTTGCTCTGGATCTTCCTCCCACCTCTGACCCCTCTTTTCGTTCTGGACTTCCTGGGTAGTCCTGAAGGGTCCTGTGAAAACCCGAATGCTGGGAAGGATATCCCGTTTAGGGACGTATTGGATTTACGAACTTCGTACATACTCACCATTTGGAATGAATGTCAAATGGGATATCGACTCTTTTATTAATCAAGCTTCGACTCTCCTCCTTATGTCACATTATTTGGTCAATTCCATATACATTTTTCCCTGAAATAAATATTTTTTCCCTGGTCTTTCTTTTTCTAGCCCCACAATTGTTGGGATGTTTGTACTATTCTCCGGATCCATGTGTATCTTTAATGTTCAATTTTATGTGCATTTTGTCATTGAGGGTTCTTCAGTAATTTAATTTATATTTAGAATTCCTGAACTCTGCATTACAATGCAGAGTCATATATATATCTGTTGTCCTTTGCATTGTTTGTATTCTAGTTAATGGCCACAAGATGGCAAGGTTTTTCTTTTTAAAACCCTTTTGATATGCAGCCAGTACTTGTGTGCTTTAATACACGCTGCCCTGACGCTATTGAACGTGCGCGAGGCGGTGGTGGCCGCATCTCGCCATTTGCAGAGACTGGCCCCATGCGTTGTGACGTTTTTACGTTGCGCCGTCATGGCGCTTTGTCATTATCGGCGGCGTCCCGCCCGCGCATGCCCACTTGCTGCTTTCGGCAGTGGGCGACTTTCTCATGCGCGTGCAGGACCATTACAGCCGCAGTTTAGTATCCAATGATATGGCGCCATGTGTCGTGCGTTGTGACGTCATTATGATGCGCAGCCATGACGTATGGCTATTGAGAACGCCGTTCCATCGGCACATGCTCAATGTCACTTTTTTATACATCCATGGCCTTACACAGCAAGAGAGACGCTCTCTGCTGACAGCAGAGCCTGGTGATTGTTTTATTTAGCCTATGGCAGGATGAGGAGGTTAAGTGTAAATTCATTACCGCCCACTTCTTCAGCTGTCTTTTTGGCGGGCTTTTAGTATACATTTTGGTTGGTCCTTGACCATGCACTTCCTGGTTCAAACTGATGACAGTCCTTTGGTACAGTTGTGATTGGCTGTACCTGGGAGGCTGCGAGATCATCGGATCACATGATGAACTCTCCTCCAATGACTGACCGGTTTTGATCCTGTTTGCTGATTGGAGAGTTCCAACCAAAAATTAGAGTGTTGTATTATAAATATTGGGCAGTGAGTGGGAGCAGGTTGATGCCCCTGTAGAAGTATTATTATTCAAAACACATAGGGCTGGTATAAACCACTCCATTTGTTGCCTTATTTTACTTGTTTTTATGTGATCACTTTTATATTGATGGTTTTATTCAATAAACCCTCAAAACGGATTTACACGATTGGAGTCCCTCCCTCCTTTATTGTTTATTTTTTCCATGGCATGGTGAATCCATCATTTGGAAGTTTGGCCTTCATTGGCTCCTTATGATTTGAGTGAGCCTTCGTCCATGGGCCATCCCTCCAATATTGGTTAAACCACCGGGATGGTGGGTTCTTCGAGAATCTTATCACGATTCAAGACACGGTGACCCTGACCAATATCGTTTGGCTGTGGACTTCGATCCGGGATCTCCGAGGGTGAAAGTCTTCAGACAAGCCGCAGAGTCTGCCCCGTGGAATTCCTATGCCTTTATGATTCACTGTCGCTGACAAGTGGGTCCACCGGCTCTGGTAAGAGTACCCCATTCATTTCCATTTTTTTGAAGAGCTGCCTAATGATCTACTTGGTCTCCAACTCAGCTTTCATCACTCACTTATCATATATATTTTGTGTTATGGACATCATTGGTCACTTATCACATTTGTGTGGACTATAATGGATTCCAGATTCATATATTTTTTACCTATTTTGTTTGCACTTGTTGAACCTAGGTTTCCTCTTACTTTTTTCAGACACTTAGCGCTTCATTTTTTCACCTCCACTGTATTTTTTATGTTAGTCACATTATTTTGCAGCAGCTGTTTGTGTTCACCATTTATAAGACTAGCGCACTTTTTTTTAAAATTTTATATAGGCAGTTCATGGGAAGAGCAAAGAGTTCAAGGTTCAACAGTAATCAAGACTCAAGGCAGGGTTGTCCATTAGATCAGATAGGTTTGTCCAGCAGATCAGGCAGGGAGCTGCCCAGCAGATCAGGCAGGGAGCTGTCCAGCATCCCAGATAGCTCAGTAAGAAGAGTCAACGCCAGACACAGACGAGGTCCCAGGTTCAAGCCCAGGTCCTGACAGTACTTCCCTCCTCTCAGGACGTCCTCTGGACGTCTTAGGGCTGGGTTTGTGAGGAAACCTCTGGTGGAATTATCTTGTTAATCTAGGGGCATGAACGTTCTCCTCAGGCTCCCAAGAATTTTCTTCTGGCCCATATCCTTCCGATTGGACCAGATATTGTAGTTTGTTTCTAAAGATCCTGGAATCAAGAATTTTCTCCACCACAAATTCTACTTCACCCTGTACCTCAACAGGTGGAGGAGGTGGAAGAATTCTTCCAGAAAATAGGATTTTTATAACAGCTTACCTGTAAAATCCTTTTCTTGGAGTACATCACGGGACACAGAGCGACATAGTCATTACTAATGGGTTATATAGATACCGTCAGGTGCTGGCACTGGCAACTTCCAAAACCGGAAGTACCCTCCCCTATATAAGCCCCTCCCATCCGGGAGCACCTCAGTTTTGTAGCAAAGCAATAAGTGTCCCTAAAGAGGGGCGGGAGCTCTGTGTCCCGTGATGTACTCCAAGAAAAGGATTTTACAGGTAAGCTGTTATAAAAATCCTATTTTCTTTCTCGTACATCACGGGACACAGAGCGACATAGTCATTACTAATGGGATGTCCTAAAGCAATGCCAAATGAGGGGGGGGATACACCATATATAAGCTGAGCGCTATCAGACATGAGGATCTTTTGCGGCCTGCAACACACTGCGCCCAAAGGCGACATCCTCCTGACTTCTAACGTCCACCTGGTAGGACCTAGTAAACGTGTGTACCGAAGACCATGTTGCGGCCTTACAGATTTGAGCCAGGGAGGCCTGGTGATGCACTGCCCATGAAGTTCCAACTGCTCTCGTGGAGTGCGCTCTAACTTTGAACGGAGGCGGTCTCCTTCTCAAGCCATAAGCTTGCATAATGACCTGTCGAATCCACTTGGCTAAAGTAGATTTTGACGCTGCCTGACCCTTTCTGGGGCCTTCCGGCAAAATAAACAAAGTATCCGTTCTGCGAATCTGAGCAGTGGCTTTTAGATAAGCTTTAACTGCTCTTACTACATCCAAAGAATGCAATAACTTTTCCTCTACCGAAGTAGGTTTGGGGAAAAAAGAAGGAAGAACCACATCTTGGTTCAAATGAAACCTCGATACCACCTTAGGAAGAAAGGCTGGATGAGGACGTAACACTACTCTGTCCTTATGGATAACCAGATATGGCTCCTTACAGGACATAGCTGCTAATTCCGATACTCTTTTAGCCGAACAAATGGCTACTAGAAAAATCAAATTTCCTGGTGAGAAGCACCAAGGAAATATGCTGTAATGGTTCAAATGGTTGTTTCTGTAGAACCGACAGAACCAAGTTTAGATCCCATGGACATATGGGAATATTAACCGGAGGACTAATACGCATCACTCCTTGTATAAAGGCTTTGAGTAGTGAATGCGAAGCCAAGGGCCTTTGAAAAAATATTGACAAGGCCGAAATCTGACCCTTGATAGTACTCAAGGCAAGCTTCCTATCTACAGCCCACTGTAGGAAGTCCAGAATCCTACCTATTACGTACTTATGTGGATGCCATTTCTTGGCCTCACACCACGCGATGTACGCCTTCCAGATTCTATAGTAGATCTGCCTGGATACCGGCTTCCTGGCATTGATCATGGTAGATACCACAGCATTAGAGAGCCCTCTCTTTTTTAGAATGTGGGCTTCAATAGCCAGGCCGTCAAACCTAGGGCTGGTAAGGAAGGGTGGTATATCGGTCCTTGCGAAAGCCGGACGACGTGGGAGAGTCCAAGGACTCCCCACTGAAATTTTACAATCTCCGCGTACCACGCTCTTCGGGGCCACGCTGGAGCCACCGGAATCACTGGTTTCTTTTCTACCCTGATTCTGCGGAGTAATCGAGGTAACCATTGTGGCGGTGTGAATGCATATATCAGCTTGAACTGATCCCAAGGGAACACTAGGGCATCCGAGCCGCAAGCTAGGGGATCCCTTGTCCGAGAGACAAACCTGTCCCCCTTTGCGTTGAATCTGGATGCTAGAAGATCTACATCCGATGTTCCCCACCGCTGACATATTGTCCAGAAAACCTCGGGGTGAAGGGACCCTTCCTCTGGGCCTAATTGCTGGCGACTTAGAAAGTCCGCCTTCCAATTCTCCACTCCTGGAATGAATACCGCAGATATGGCTGGGACATATTTTTCTGCCCATTTCAGGATGTAATTTACTTCCCTCTGGGCTGCACGACTCCTGGTGCCCCCCTGATGATTGATATATGCCACTGCTGTGGCATTGTCTGATTGAATTCTGACAGGGGACCCTTGGAGTTTGGATGTCCATGCTACTAGGGCATACCGGGCTGCTCGTATCTCTAAGAGATTGATGGGCAGGGCCTTTTCTGCATCCGACCATCTGCCCTGGAGAGACTATTGCTCCAGTACTGCTCCCCAGCCTATAAGGCTGGCATCTGTAGTGACCACCTTCCAAGAAATCGGACTGAAGGATTTCCTTTTTTCCAGATTCTGGGGAACCCACCACCAACGGAGGCTCTTGCGAACGGAAGGGGACAAGGACATTGTAAGTCTAGGGCCTGAACTTTTTTGTTCCAGGCTGACAGTATGGCCCCTTGCAAATTCCCTGAATGGAATTGACCGTAGGGTACTGCTTCGAATGATGCCACCATGTTTCCCAGCAGCCTCATATACAGGCGTATGGACGGCTGTCTTTTTTGTACCCACTAAGTGGATCAAACCTTTCAAAGACAACACCTTTCCTCGAGGCAAGAATATTTTTCTCTGGCCTGAATCCAACCTTAGCCCCAAGTATTCCAGACTTTTGACTGGTTTTTAGGGCTGACTTGTCTCGGTTGATAATCCAACCGTGAGATTCCAGATACTTGATCGTCTTGTGAACGACCACGTCTAGTTTTTTCACTGAGTGGTCTATCAGCAACAAGTCATCCAGATATGCCATTATCATTACACCTTGTGTTCTTAGATTGGCCAATAAAGGGCCAGAATTTTTGTAAACACTCGTGGTGCTGTGGCCAAACCGAAGGGTAAGGCTCTGAACTGAAAATGGCGCCCTTCTACTGCAAAGCGTAGAAATTTTTGGTGGACTGGAAAGATGGGAATGTGCAAATAAGCATCTTTGATGTCGATCGTGGCTAACCAATCCTCCCCTTGTAGGGCAGTGGCCACCGATCGGATCGACTCCATCGGAAAGTCCTGATATACAGGAATTTGTATAGCCCTTTTAGAATTAATATGGGCCTCCCGTCCGCGTTTGCTTCGGGACTGTAAAGAGGTTTGAGTAAAACCCGAACCCTCATTCTTCCAGGGGAACCTCCATAATTACTCCTTGGAGCAATAGTTGTTCTAGTGCCAACAGGAGGGACTCTCTCTTCCGGGGATCCCTTGGCACGTTTGACCTCAAAAATGGGAAGGAGGAGAGTCTTTTAACTCCAAACTGTATCCCAAACCTACTGCGGAGAGCACCTATCTGTCTTGATCGTGTCCCGCCAGGTCTCTTGCGAACAACTGGAGTCCTCCCCCCACCCGACTGAGTGGGGGCTTCAATGAATTTAACTTTGGGGGAGGTTTTGTACCTCCCCTGACCCAGGGTTTCTCATTACCCTGCTACTGTCCCTGTTTTTTACCCCCGGGATTTGACCGAGGAGGCCGTCGGAACTGTTACACAGCCGATGCCCCAGGGACTGGAGAAGCAGGCCTCTTAAAGAGGGACCTCTAACTCTGCTTTTAACCGGCAAGAGCGTATTTTTACCGCTGGAAATTTTCTGGATATATTTGTCCAGGTTTTCCCTGAATAAGCGTTCACCATGAAATGGGACGCTAACCAGCCATTCTTTACAGGGAGCTTCAGCAGACCAGTTTTTGAGCCATAGGAGCCTACGCATATGTACTATAGACAGCGTAAGGCGGGAGGCCTGATGGACTGAATCCTCTATGGCGTCAACCGCAAAGCCTAAGGCTCTAGGTAGATCAGCTAGGGCAAAGCCTGCTGATCTGTCAAGTCCCTCAAGACCTGTTTCAACTGATCCTTCACTGCTTAGCAGACCCCAATAGCTGCTACTGCTGGTTGTATCACCAAGCAGATTTTCATAAGGACTCCAATCTTTTATCTATTGGGTTCTTGAACATCTGGACATTATCCACTGGACATGTCAGTGATTTATACATACAAGAGATGGCTGCGTCCACTGTAGGGACCTTCCATTTTTTTTTTTTTTTTTTGATGAACTTATCCTCCATGGGATAGACCACCGGAAATCTCTTGGGGGAATAAATATTTTCTCAGGACGTTCCCAATCCTGGTAAATGAGCCCTTTCAGTAAAGGGTGAAGTGGAAAAGAACAAACAGTCTGGGGGCTTCTAGCGACCCCAACGAGGATACAGTAGTGGTTGATGGTTCCGCAAGGTGCATTTTTAAATGCTGATCGGACCATGTTAGTCAGAGACTGAACCCATAATCTTTCAGCTTAAGATGCTGAGAAAAGGTTCCCCCACTGTTGATTCCTCTATAACAGAATCAACCTCATCCTGATCCCCTTCAGGCAGGTCGATCCCTGTATGGGACTGTTGCTCTGCTAACAGGCACTCTGAAGGAGGAGACGAGATCGGGCGTGCTTTCCCTGACAGGGAGGCAGCGATAAATGTTGACAATCTCTCTCTAATCCTCCCAGAGCTGAGGAAAAAACCTCCTCTGTTACATACACAGGAGTAGGTGAACTGAGGACAGCCACAGTACCAAGTACCCCTGCGGGGTCTCTACGGTCACTTACCTCTGAACTTCAGGGGAGACTGGTGCAGCAGGAGTATGCCCAAGATCCTCCGAGCCCGATGAGACCCCCTTCGCTTCCTGGAAGATTCAGTTCCGGAGCTTCTGGACGGCATATTCCTAAGCCTAAAGCTGAGGTATTCCAGCCGTAATACACCACTTTTACTGAGAATAGTCTAGCACAATTGCTGCTATATCACAGTTGGTGTCTACTAATGTGCCTTTCTAGGGGATGCCTGTATCAACCGCTTGCTGTATGCCTTTAAATGTTGCCAGCTCTGTCTCTGTACTTCATAGCCAGCTCACTACAATATTGTGGTTTTTTTAAACTGCTGGGACGCCCGCACATGCGCAGAAGCGCTGCGGCGCGCACAGAGCGTCATCCCCCAGACTCCGCCCCCTTTCCCGGCTCACCTCTATATATAGAGGCGCGTGCACGCGCACGCGCGCGGGCACGTGCGCCTTCGGCGCTAATTTCAAATATGGTAACAAGGGACAGGAGCCAGGGCCCCTCTTTGCCGCAGGCCGGGGGATGGACGAGCACTGCAACATGGCAGAGGAAGCAGTTTCCTAAAAGAGAACTCACCATCTGCCTGGACTTTGCTCTGCTGAGAAGAAGCTAGTCCACATGACAAGAAAACATTCCACAGCGGCCCCTAGTGGACAAACACAGGTACCGCAGTCTAATATATTAAATATATATATAAATTTTTTTTTTTTTTTTTTTCTTGACCACCATTAAAAATTATTACATTTTTTTAGTAGTTACAGGCATGCACAGAATTTTGCGGGAATACCATTAGGTAACAGACAGAAAGACAAATTAGGCTTGGGGGTCCCCCAATAGAACCAAGTTCCTGGGGGCCCCCACTTACCTGTTCCCCGCCGCAGGACTTTGTTTGGTCCACAAAAGCCCAAACTTCACCTATCACGGCAGGCATTGTAATCAAACCTTCAGGGACCGGGTTCCCAAGGATTCCACTCCCCTGGACCTGTATAGCACCCTGCACAGAAAACATCTTGGTCGTGGGTATGACCAGAGCTCTGGATCCCAGGGTCCAGCTCTCCTAAGAGAAGCATTACAGGCAAAACCTTGCTCTTCTCTGCAAGGCCCGGGTACCGACCGTTTAGCTATGAAGCTTTTTTGGTCGGATCCGGAATAGCTTACTGAGGCCCAAAAGAACCTGTACGCAAGCTCAGTGAAAAACACATGTTTCTTCTTGGCCAACACCTTAGACACTGGCAAAAAACTGAGGTGCTCCCGGATGGGAGGGGCTTATATAGGGGAGGGTACTTCCGGTTTTGGAAGTTGCCAGTGCCAGCACCTGACGGTATCTATATAACCCATTAGTAATGACTATGTCGCTCTGTGTCCCGTGATGTACGAGAAAGAAATGGGATTTTTATTAAATTGTTTAAGTAGTGACATGTGAAAAACAGGGTGAATTTTCATACTATCAGGATGTTTTAAGTGAAAGGTAACCTGATTGATTTGAGCGAAATCTTGAATGGTCCTACAAACTTCTGGCCCAGCTTGGCAGACGGAACATGGACCTTCAAATTTTTGGTTGATGACCAAACTTTGTCACCCACATGAAATGTAGGAAGTGATCTGTGATGTCTATCAGCAGATTTCTTGTAACATTCCGGAGCCTCCTTCAAAGTTTTGATCAATTTCTCACGAATCTCCTGCAATGTAGTTAATCTGTTGGTAACAGAAGGAATTGGAGTTGAGATAGGGAGATCAGGAATAAAAACGGGATGATACCCATTGTTTAAATAAAAAGCACTTTGAGAAGTGGAGCTATGTTTATAATTTTTTTATGCAAACTCTGCTGTAGGAAGATAATCCACCCAGTCATCCTGAAGATAACTGACAAAACATTGAAGGTACTGCTCTAAGGTTTGATTGGTCCTCTCAGTCTGACCATTAGACTGGGGATGAAAAGCAGAAGACAGATTAACTACTACACCTAAGGCTGAACAAAAGTTTTTCCAAAATTTTGAAGTAAACTGTGCTCCTCTGTCAGACACCACATCGTCAGGAATTCCATGTAGTTTAAATACTTCTTGAAGCATTAACTCAGCAGTTTTTATGATCAGTGAGAACAGTTACTGGATGCTTAGCCCCTTCCAGCAGATGCCTACATTCAGAAAAGGCTTCCTTAATTGACAGCAATTCCTTATTCCTGATGTCATAATTTCTTTCGGCTGATGACATTAAGCAAAAGAAATACGCACAAGGATGAAGCTGCATCTTTTCTCCTTTTCGCTGGGAAAGGATAGCTCCCACAGCAGAGTCTGAGGCATCCACTTCCACTATAAAAGGAACTTCAGGATCGGGATTTACCAATATTGGTGCGGAAGTGAAGAGTCTTTAGCTTAATAAAAGCAGTCTGTGCCTCAGTTGACCACACAAAAGGCATCCCTTTCTTTGTCAGCTGTGTAATTGGTGCTATCACTTTAGAGAAGTTTCTTATGAATTTTCTGTAGAAGTTGGCAAAACCAACAAATTGTTGTATCTCTTTAACATTACTAGGAGCAGGCCAATCCACCACTGCTTTGATCTTCTCAGGATCCATGCTTACTCCTTTAGGAGAAATAATATATCCCAAGAACTGCATCTGGGTTCGTTCAAACTCGCATTTCTCCAATTTAATATAAAGTTGGTTCTTCCTTAGCCTTTCAAAGACAGTGCAAACATGTTTGCGATGTTCCTCCAGGTTATTAGATAAGATGAGAATATCATCCAGATAAGCAATCACAAACTGGTCCAATAGGTCTCGAAAAGCATCAGTGTTGGAAAGTGGCAGGGGCGTTGCAGAGGCCAAAAGGCATAACCAGGGACTCAAAATGGTCATATCTGGTTCTAAACGCGGTTTTCCATTTGTCTCCTTGACGCATGCGGATGAGGCTATTTGCCCCCCCGCAAGTCTAGTTTTGTGAAGACTTTGGCAGAGCAGAGTCTTTCCAATTTTCAGAAATTAAAGGAAGTGGATAGCGGTTTTTAATAGTGATTTTATTAAGGTCACGGTAGTCAGTGCATGGACGCAAGGTGGAATCTTTCTTTGCAACAAAGAACAGGGCTGTCAGGAGACGTTGAGAGTCTAATGAAGCCATTTTCTAAATTCTCATCAATCCATTCCCTGGGAACTTTTAATGCAGGTTCTGAAAGATTGAAAAGGCGACCAAAAGGTATTTCAGCGCCTGGTACAGTTCAATCGGACAATCATATGGGCGATGAGGAGGTAACTGATCGGCATTCTTCTTATCACAGACATCCCGGAACTCATAATATTGTGGAGGCAGGTTGTCATATGACTGCGTAGTAACAACATCCACCTGTGATTCCTTGACTGACAAAGAACTTGTTTGAAGCCTCGTACACACGACCGATTTTCTCGTCGTTAAAAACACGTCGTTTTTTTTCGACGAGATTCTTGTTAACCTTGACGAGTTTCTCGTCAAGCTTTCCATGCGTACACACTGACATTTCCCAATTTCCTCGTTGTTCTCCGCGGTCACGTCCAGCACGTACGACGGCACTATAAAGGGGAACATCGATTTTCTTGGCGCCACCCCTTGGGCTGCTTTTGCTGATCTCGTGTTACCGCGTGTGAAGTAAAAGTTTGGGAAGAGACGATTCGCGCTTTTCAGTCTTCGTGCTTTTCAGTTCGTTTTCTGAGGTTCAGTTTGTGCTTGTGGGTTTGTATCTTGACTTTCAGGGCGTCTAGGCAGGTCGTATCTGTTTTACAGTGCGTTCTTGCCCGTTCGTTTCTGTTTTTCAGTTGGTTATTCATAGGCCTTGCTGTTCTAAAGTGCGTTCTGTTCTGTACGTTCTGATAAGACGACCGTTTCCTAGCCATGTCGCCTGGACGTTCTCGTCGTCGAGTTCGTGCTGTGCGTGCGATTGGTGTTGGTCTGCTTGTTTTGGACCAAGACCAGTCCATGAATGGTGTGAGGAGGAGTTCATGGACCAAGAATTGGTTGCTCCAGCGGGACCAATTTCTGCCACATGCCTCTGCTGCGGGAGATAGTCGAGAATAATCCTGAGGACTACAGGAATTTTCTGCGGATGTCTGACCCAGTTTTTCAGGAACTGTTGGCTTTGGTGTCCCCCTATATTACCAGGCAGGACACCGTTATGCGGGAAGCCATCAGTGCTGAGCAGAGGCACATCGCCACGTTACGTTATCTGGCGACGGGGAGAAGTCTTCAGGACTTGAAGTTCCCGACAGGCATCTCCCCCCAGGCTCTGGGCCTCATAATCCCAGACACCTGTTCTGCCATTATACAAGTCCTGCAGGAGGACTATATTAGGGTAAGTTTTCTCCTTTAACATCACATTTTATGTATTTCATGTATGCTAATGTATTGTATTTCTTTCATCCTTCCCTAATTACCATGATTGTAATATGCTGAGAATGTCCCCTTTGTCCTCATGCATGCTGGAAGCTTTAGATTGCCCCTTTTTTCTCCTCCATGCATATTTCCCTTCACTAACCTTTCCAGCAGGGGCGCCTGTTGCAACAAATGTTTGGGGGTCCAACCCCAATTTAGGAACTAAACTTCCTCCATTTTTGCAAAGGTGCCTATTAAACGCCCCCAGTTGTCCCCTCCAATGCAGCCATTTTGTCCCCTCCAATGCAGCCATTTTGTCCCCTCCAATGCAGTCATTTTGTCCCCTCCAATGCAGTCATTTTGTCCCCTCCAATGCAGCCATTTTATCCCCTCCAATGCAGCCATTTTGTCCACTCCAATGCAGCCATTTTGTCCCCTCCAATGCAGGCAGTTTCCCCCCAGCCCTGCACATACCTTCTTGTGGTCAGCGCCATCCTTCTTCTGTCCTTGATGTCTTCTCCTTCCCTTGATGTTGCATCAGCCAATCATGTTAACATTAAACAGACTTGGTGAACATGATTGGCAGAGCAGCCTGTTAGTGTTTACCCAAGGAATGTCGCCCCCCCCTGCGTCCCCTATTTAACTTTTATGAAGCCAATTACATCCATCAGGCTGTAATGTGCAAGCCTATTTGCCCCCCTGTTTCTGATATGCAATTTTCACCCCATAAATGCCGCAGTTATTCATATGTTGGTCGCTTAACAGGGGGCCATCCACCTGAATAGTGGGCGGCATTGACAATTCATAGGTTAATGCAAGGCATGAACCTATGTATAGTTCTGAGTGACGGGCGCATGATAGAGGGGGCAGTGCTCCAGCGCCCACTCTGGACGCACCGCCACTGCACTGCTATCCTGTGGCCAAACACATCTACCCCCCCCCAAAATAATTTATTAATGGACCATCAGAGGGGGTGATGAATATGAAACATGAGCCTTCCACTATACTTATTTAAAACACCTTAATAAACGTAGAATTTGATTGATGTTGGCCTCTAATGTTTTTTATTACAATCTCCTTGTAATGTAAGATTTTAAAATCCTATTTTTTTTCATCTTGTTTGACTCCCCAGCTTCCTTCTACACCACAGGAATGGCAGACTGTGGCATCGGAGTTTGCCACGCGGTGGGACTTCCCCAACTGCGGTGGTGCCATAGACGGGAAGCGCGTCCGCATCGTGCCGCCACCCCGTTCTGGGTCCTACTACTTCAATTACAAGGGGTTTCATAGCATTGTGCTGATGGTGGTGGTGTCAGCACGGTATGAATTCCTCTATGTTGATGTAGGGAAGAATGGCCAGATGTCCGATGGGGGATCCTTCTTCCAGACGGAGTTTGCCCTCCGTCTCCAGAGTGACGACCTTGCATTGCCACTGGATGCAGGGAATGTTGAAGGACTCCCCTTTGTTTTCTTGGCTGATGAAGCCTTTGGACTCGGACCGCATCTTATGAGGCCATTTCCTCAGAGGACCCTGACCCCAGAGAAGAGGGTGTTCAATTACCGGCTGGCCAGGGGCCAAAGAGTCGTTGAAAATGCCTTTGGCATAATGGCCAGCCGGTTCCACATTTTTCTGACTTCCATACACTTGGCGGAGTACAAAATAAACTATGTAGTTTTATGCTGCTGTGTGCTACACAATTTTCTCAGCAGAAAATCCAATTCATATATGGCCTCAGTATTGCCTGAGGCTGGACTTTCACCTGCTAATCCCCTGCCGGGCCTGGAATCTGCCCGTCCTGGCTGCCCCCCCCCAAAATGCCCGTGAGGTTCAGGACAAATATATGCAATATTTCAGGGGTAGGGGGGCAATTCCTATGCCAGGCTATGGCTAAAGATTCCTGGAGAACGAGTTAAATAAAAATCTGTTTTAAAGTTTTAACTTTTGTTTGTTTCCTGTCTCCTAGTTTGTCTTAGTGCATTTGTAGTGCCAAGTGTATTTTCCTTTAGTAAATAACAACCATTTCACTATGTAACCTTAAAAAAAAACACCAAATAAGGTTAGAGCGTATTAGAAAAAGAAGCTACACGTTGTTTGTGTTCAAACATTTTACTCTGTGCACATTCACACACGTTTTTTTTTTTTTTTTTTTTGCCTGGCCACATACCGGCAATTGTTTTCTTAGGAAAATACAAAAACAACAGTTGCATTCCAAAAATTACAACATTGGATACCTCTGAGCAATCTGAGACATTCACTTACACAAACTATGTCTCTATGTGCCCGTCATAATATGGGGTCTTGCCACCCCTTGCCCAGCCAAAAATTGAATATGCACACATTTTGTATTATTTTCCAATAGGGATTTTAGACTCCTGATCCCTATTGTCAACATGTGCTATCTGCCATCAGGGGTGATCAATGGACGTGTTTTGGGGGTGCAACCCCTTCCTCAGTTCACCTACTTTAGATACGAGGAAGGGGTTGCACCCCCAAAAGACGTACATGGATATCCCCTGATGGCAGATGGCACATGTTGACACACTGTGTGCATATTCAATTTTTGGCTGGTTGCATTGTCAAAAACAGTGTAAAAGGTTGATGAACAGTCATTCCTGAAAAAAAAATGGGGGTTTGGTTGCCTTATTCTATTCTCCCCAAAACATCTAGAATGTCTTTAAATGTTTGATCCATCACATGAATTCTTTGTTTAATTCTGTCCAGTTCCGTGCTACATTCCATCACTTGCTGTATTATTCGGAGGGCACTGTCAGCAGAGAAACGTGTACTATCCTTCACCACAACATTTACATCCCCTAAAAACAAAATAAAAAGGTATTATAACTCTGCAGGTCTTCATCTCTTACCTGAAGCTGTGGTGACAGATACTGACCTGTTGTGGTGACCAGTTCCACAATGTCATCCACCTCTCCTTCCTGCACTTCTCCTTCCTCCACCTCAACTTCCTCCACATCTTTAGGTTGTTGGTCTTTGGGAGTTTGGGGTTGTTTTGAAGCTGTGGGGTTACTGTGCTCCCTGGAGTGTTCTCCTCCCAGTCTTCTCTCCCCTATGAGAATCAAACAAAAGGTCTATTTATCACACTGAAATTCTCTATGAAAATAAAAAACAGGCTAAATTGCTTGGAAGTGGGGTACAAGTGTGTGTTTGGGCGGAAGTTAAAGATGAATGCATTATTTCTGACCAATAATATGTTTAGTATTCACCTTTGGCTGTCAGTTTTTAGACATGGAGGCACCACAAAAAATCACTGATGCACCTGTGTGGGACACCCAAAAAAGGCGGGTCTGGTGGCCCACACTATAGTGCTCCAAAGTACAGATGTGGAAGCAGCTGCTGAGTGTCCTCTCCTTTACACTGACTAAAGTTTGCATTTCATTCTCTTTACAAACACATCATCTAGCCTAAAAATTTGGAACAAATTTTTTAAAAAAACACGCAGATGTCTAATTACTTTTGTGGCTATACAATAAGCCAAAACAGCGGATAGTGGCCGAACGAAGTGTCTGTAACGTAACGAACGATTACTGTGCCAAACCAAGTTCTAAATATTAAATTTTGGAAGGGAGTCCAATATGATAAAATCAAAAAAAGGAGCAACATGTAAGTTGAGAAAAACATTAATAGCAGAAAAGTGTACATTTCACTTACTTTTTGCTAGCATTCTCTTAATGCTCCTTAACTGCTCTGGCTCCCTCAGTTTGAGGTCTGACCACCTCTTTCTGAGCTGCTCATTTGAGCGTTTCACCCCGAAATTCGTCTTCCGACTCTTCACGACTTTCTTCAGGATTTTGGCCTTCCTTCTATTTGGTTTGCTATACGGCCCATGCTTTGCGTCATAATCCGACTTGAGCAAGATGTCCACCATCTCCGCAAAAGACATATTAGATGCCTTGAATCTCCTCCTTGATCGTGACGTTTCCTCGGTCTCCGGGCTTGTCTCCTCCTCGTTGGTTGCGGAATTATCAGACACCTGCTGTAAATCCGCCATATCTGTCTGTGCGCCGAAATAGAAGGGGCGGGGAAAAGATGTTAGCTAGAACGTCATGGGCGGGCGACGTGTGCGGAGCGACGTGTTTGTAGTTTGACGCATGCGTGGTGTATATATAGCAAACACACATGTGACTATACTACGTTCAGTGTGTGGAGAGAGGAGTTCAAGTGACGGACGTGCGAACGAAGGTATGTGATTTTGTGACTTGGACAAATTGTTGGCCTATACTGTCTTGAGAATGTTGTAGGATATATATGGTGACTACGATGTTAAGGAGGTTAGACTGTTTGCAAGTAAAATAAATAATATATAACTAATGTGAGGCAGATACAATATGAATGTCTTCATTAGTGATAAAGATTTCCTGGCGGAATTTATAGACCGGGTAAGGGAGCTGCTCTGTGGGAGACGAAAAACCCCATCCACAAAAAAGAGGGGTGAGAAAAGCAGCGCTGGAGACCCTGCTCCCATTTGTGCATACCGAGGTGCCCACAGCCACAGTAAAACAGGTGGACACTAAAATTGGGAGCGTGAGAGGCACCTACAGGACTGAACGCTCTAAGGTCCTGGCTTCTCAGAGGTCAGGAGCAACAGCAGATGATGTTTATGTCCCGAATTTGTGGTACTACAGCAGGATGTCCTTCCTGGATGACCACATTGAGGCAAGGCCATCACTCTCCACTCTTCCCCCCAGACTTCCCTGCAGCCAACCTGAGCCTTCTCTGGAGCAAGAGGAGGCAGCCATCCTGGATGATCCTGATTTGGCCATCTGGAGCCAGGTATAGTATTAAATGAAAATGTATTGGGATAAACTTAATGTTTGACAAATCTGTCAAGATGACAAACATAAACTATTTAGAGTTCCACAAGTGAAATCACGATCTCTAGACATTAGTCTGCACTTAATTGGGTGCTAAATAGTCAATCTGATGTAGTTGCAAATTTTAGAAAATGATTTCAGGTTTTACATTCTAATTGCTTCAATCATGATTATACATTTTGATGCAAAGATTAAAACAACATATTAAACTATGTCCCTTTTTCATACACAGGATGAAATCAGCCAGGAGGAGGGCCTGGAAACTGTCAGGCAGGAGGAGGCAGGGTCCAGTGGCAGCCAGGAGGTGGCAGGGCCCAGTGGCAGCCAGGAGGTGGCAGGGCCCAGTGGCAGGCAGGAGGTGGCAGGGCAAAGGAGAAGCACCAGATCACAGGTGCCTCCCATCCAAATTCCCAAAAGAGACAGGAGGGACAGGACCACCAGTGAGGCAGTAATGGCCCTTATTCGAGAGGCCCATGCCACACTCAAGGAGCCCACATCCCCTGAAGAGGCCATTGCCGGCCTAGTGGAGGCAAAGTTCAAGGTGATGAGCATGGAGCAACGCCTCCTATGTGAGCCCCTGCTCATCACCTTGCTCAACAAGGGGGTGATGGAAAAAAATTACCCCCAATACAGCAATTTGTGAGGTGGCACAACTGTCTCAACCTCAACCTCCTCCTCCACCTCCACCTTCTTCTTCTGCCCCACCCCCTTCTCCTTCACCTCCACCTTGTTCTTCCGCCCCACCCCCTTCTCCTCCACCTCCACCTTGTTCTTCCGCCCCACCCCCTTCTCCTCCACCTCCACCTTGTTCTTCCGCCCCACCCCCTTCTCCTCCACCTCCACCTTGTTCTTCCGCCCCACCCCCTTCTCCACCTCCTCCTCCACCTTGTTCTTCCGCCCCACCCCCTTCTCCACCTCCTCCTCCACCTTGTTCTTCCGCCCCACCCCCTTCTCCTCCTCCACCTTGTTCTTCCACCCCCTTTTCCTCCACCCAGGGTTCGTACGGTCATTAAATTCCTGGAAAAGTCATGGGATTTTGACATGGCACTTTCCAGGCCTGGAAAAGTTTTGGAAAATGACTGAACCCCACTAAGTTTTGGAAAAGTCATGGAATATTTTAGTCACTACTAGTCGTGCAACGGATCGTAAGCGATCCGTGATCCGAACAGGTCATCCTGTTTTGATCGGCACACGGCGCGATCCGCGGAGCGCTCCGGAGCCTCGGCCATTAGGAAAGGCCGCGGCTTCGGCCTAGCTCCGGAGCCGCGGCCATCTTGGTACACCCGGCAGCAGCCTATTGGCGGCTTAGCGGCACGCTGACGTCAGCAAGAACTCGAGGGACACACACCGCGCCGTGTATTGCTGTTCTGAGGTCTGTAAGGGGGGGTGCCTGCATTACTGGGGGTGTCTGCCTGCATTACTGGGGCGTGTCTGTACTGGGAGGTCTGCACTGGGGGTGTCTGTACTACTGGGGGTGCCTGCACTGGGGGTGTCTGCACTGGGGGGTGTCTGTACTGGGAGGTCTGCACTGGGGGTGTCTGTACTGGGAGATCTGCACTGGGGGTGTCTGCACTGGGGGTTTCTGTACTACTGGGAGGTCTGCACTGGGGGTGTCTGTACTGGGAGGTCTGCACTGGGGGTGTCTGCACTGGGGGTTTCTGTACTACTGGGGGTGTCTGTACTGGGAGGTCTGCACTGGGGGTTTCTGTACTACTGGGGGTGTCTGTACTGGGAGGTTTGCACTGGGGGTGTCTGTACTGGGAGGTCTGCACTGGGGGTGTCTGTACTGTACTGTACTTACGTCAGTGCTACAGTTTGAATTTATTTGTGTGAGCTGTGAAGTTAAGTCATGGATTGTGGAAACTAACTAGTGTCGGGTGATTGTATATAGTGTTTATACCACATTTACCACTGACTAATGCAGAGTTGCAATGCAAGGAAATCAGCTAAAAGTAGTTGCATCTGTATGTGCGTTATAATTAATTAATCAAAATTAGTCGTTTAATCGATTAAAAAAAAAGATTAATCGAACACAAAAATTTTAATCAGTAACAGCCCTAATTTATATTAGTAAAAATATGCTGGGTGTGACATGGATTTTCTTCTTATTTAACATGTATACATAGACATTTCATGAAACATAAGGGCATGAATATTTACGTGAAGTCATGGAAAAGTCATGGAAAAGTCACGGAATTTGATTGGTAAAAATGTGTATGAACCCTGTCCACCTCCTCCTCCTCCTGACAGGAGTACCCCTCCAGTGGCCCAGCCTCCAGCCAAACGAAGAAGGAAGGCTGCAGGGAAGGTTGCCAGGAAGACGAGGAAGTGATGGCCTTGCTTCATTGTGGTCGGACAGAAGACAGCCTGTTGTTGTAGTACCACAGACTTGGGACATATATCTCACCTGCTGCTGTTCCTGACCTCTGGGAGGCCAGCATCAGATTGTGCTCAGAAATGTTGGCCTTCTCAAGCTCCCAATTTTAGTGTCCACACAGGGTTGATGTGTGCTCTGGGGTCCCTGGGATGCACAAATGGCAGCAGGTTCTCCAGCGCTGCCTTCTCTTTATTTTTTCCAAAACATGAATAAATGTTATTGTTGTTTAAGTTCATACTTGACTGTGTATTTGTAAAAATTTAAAATTTAGCTTTGGAGTAAGCAGATACATTTGACTGACAAAAAAAGGGACAGATAACAACCCCCAAAAAAAATAAAAATAATCTGATTTCCCAAAAAAGAGGGTGTAAAATTTAACAACTATATATTTAAGCCCCGGACCATTTGGTAGCTAAAGGACCAGAGGTGAATTCAGAATTTTGCACTGCGCTGCTTTAACTGTAAATTGTGCGGACATGCAATGTTGTACCCAAACAAAATTTGCGTCCTTTTCTTCCCACAAATAGAGCTTTCTTTTAATGGTATTTGATTGCCTCTGCAATTTTTATTTTTAGCGATATAAACGGAAAAAGACCGAAAATTTTGAAAAAAAATGATATTTTCTACTTTTTGTTATAAGAAAAATCGAATAAACTCAATTGTAGTCATACATTTAGGCCAAAATGTATTCAGCCACATGTTTTTAGTAAAAAAAATGTCAATAAGCGTATATTTATTGGTTTGCGCAAAAGTTATAGAGTTTACAAACTAGGGTACATTTTCTGAAATTTACACAGCTTTAAATTTATGACTGCCTATCTCATTTCTTGAGGTGCTAAAATGACAGGGCAGTACAAAACCCTCCCAAATGACCCCATTTTGGAAAGTAGACACCCCAAGGAAATTGCTGAGAGGCATGTTGAGCCCATTGAATTTTTTTTTTTTTTTTTGTCCCAAGTGATTGAATAATGACTAAAAAAAAAAAAAAAAAAAAAAAAAATTACAAAAAGTTGTCACTAAATGATATATTGCTCACACATGCCATGGTTATATGTGGAATTACACCCCAAAATACATTTTTCTGCTTCTCCTGAGTACGGGGATACCACATGTGTGGGACTTTTTAGGAGCCTAGCTGCGTACGGGACCCCGAAAACCAAGCACCGCCTTCAGGATTTCTAGGCACAAATTTTTGATTTCACTCCTCACTACCTATCACAGTTTCGAAGGCCCTAAAATGCCAAAATCGCACAAAACCCCCCCAAATGACCCCATTTTGGAATATAGACACCCCAAGCTATTTGCTGAGAGGAATGGCGAGTATTTTACAGCTCTTATTTGTTTTTGAAAATGAAGAAAGAATATATATATATATATATATATATATATATATATATATATATATATTTTTTCAATTTTCAAAACTTTGTGACAAAAAGCGAGATCTGCAAAATACTCACAATACCTCTCAGCAAATAGCTTGGGGTGTCTACTTTCCAAAATGGGGTCATTTGGGGGGGTTTTGTGCTATCTGGGCATTCCACGGCCTCCGAAACTGTGATAGGCAGTGAGAAGTGAAATCAAAAATTTTCACCCTTAGAAAGCCTGAAGGCGGTGCTTGGTTTTTGGGGTCCCGTACGTGGCTAGGCTCCCAAAAAGTCTCACACATGTGGTATCCCCGTACTCAGGAGAAGCAACAGAATGTATTTTGGGGTGTAATTCCACATATGCCCATGGCATGTTTGAGCAATATATCATTTAGTGACAACTTTGGGCAAAAAAAAAAAAAAAAATGTCGTTTTTCCGCAACTTGTGTCAACATATAAAATATTCCATGGACTCGACATGCCTCTCAGTATATAGCTTGGGGTGTCTACTTTCCAAAATGTGGTCATTTGCCGGTGTTTTGAACTGTTCTGGCATTTTATACACAACATTAGGAAGCTTACATCCACTCTTCTAACCACTTGAAGACAAAGCCCTTTTTGACACTTTTTGTTTACATGAAAACATTTTTTTTTTTGCAAGAAAATTATGTTGAACCCCCAAACATTATATATATTTTCAAAGCAAAGGCCCTACAGATTAAAATGGTGGGTGTTGCATTTTTTTTTCTACACAGTATTTGCGCAGCGATTTTTCAAACGCATTTTTTGGGTTAAAAAATACACTTTTTTTTAATTTTAATGCACTAAAACACACTATATTGCCCAAATGTTTGATGAAATAAAAAAGATGATCTTAGGCCGAGTACATAGATACCAAACACGACATGCTTTAAAATTTCACACAAACGCACATTGGCGACAAACTACATACATTTTTAAAAGCCTTTAAAAGCCTTTACAGGTTACCCCAGTAGATTTACAGAGGAGGTCTACTGCTAAAATGATTGCCCTCGATCTGACCTTCGCGGTGATACCTCACATGCATGGTGCAATTGCTGTTTACATATGACGCCAGACCGACGCTTGCGTTCGCCATTGGGCAAGAGCAGGGCAGGACAGGGGTGCTTTTTTTTTTTCTTTTTTTTTATTATTAATTTTGCTTTTTTATTTTATTTTTAAATTGTTCCTTCCAAGTATTTTTTTTTTTTTTTTTTATCATTTTTATTGTTATCTCAGGGAATGTAAATAGCAATAGGTACTCTTTTTTTGAAAAAAACTGGGGTCTTCTAGACCCTAGATTTTTCCTCTGCCCTCAAAGCATCTGACCACACCAAGATCGGTGTGATAAAATGCTTTCCCAATTTCCCAATGGCGCTTTTTATATCCGGGGGGGGCATTCCCTCCCACTGCTTGTAAAAGCAGTCCAGAGGCTAATTAGCCGCTAGGATTGCTTTTACATGAAAGCCGGCCGCAGGCTGAAAAGAATGATACCAAGATGATACCTAAACCCGCAGGCATCATTCTGGTATAAACATTCAAAGTCCAGCAACATACCAGTACGTTGCTGGTCCTTGTTGGACATGTATTGTAATCTTTTTTTTTTTTCATGCAGCCAGTTGGCTGAACGAAAAAAGAGATTGATCGGTGGGTATGCCCACCATTAGAATACCGCCCTTCATCCACCCACTTCCAATGATGGGCATACACGCACCATTTATATATGCCGAAGCATGGGGGCATCCTCCCGCAAAAAAGTTATGCCGCACACACATGGTCGGACTTTTCCACGGGCAAGCCTCCGTCGGAATTTCGACCGTATGTACGCGGCATTAGGAGCAAAATCGCTCCTCCGCCCCTGCTGCCCCAATGCTTCGGCATATTTGCTTTTTTTTTTTTTAACTGTGGTGGTGAAATCACCTCCTACAGCACTGGAGTCGCAGGGATCAGGCCTGTCTCTGCGAACGCTGCAGTTATGTGTGTTTTTGTTTTGTAAGTGACAGTGATCGATCGATACTGCACTTGGGTGGCCTGGGCTGGACGGAGGGGCAAAACGCAGGTGCTAGCAGGTATCTGGGCTGATCCCGCTAACACTGCGTTTTTGGGAACCCTAAACTGCTGGGGACGCTAGTATAGATCTGATCAGATCAGATATTGATCTGTTCAGATACTATACCACTAAGGGGGGTGTATGCTTAACGCGTGGGTGTTAGCGCTACTGGCACTAACCTGACGCTGCCTGGGGTGTGACTCAGACCCTCTCTGACGCTAAAACCTAATTGATATCACCCGCCGGGCGATCAGGGGGTTAAACCTTTATTGGGTTATATACACGGCGGGTGCCCTGACACTAAAAAAAGCAAACTAACTAACCAGCGTCACCCGTAACACTTATATGGTGATCACTGGTGAAAGGGTTAACTAGGGGCAATCAGGGGGTTAAAACCTTTATTAGATAATATATGGGGGTACCTGACGCTATAAAAACCTGCGGCGAACCTAAAAAAAAATACCAGCTACCGATCTGCATCACCGACACTAAGACAGCGTTTAGAAAAACGATCGCTTAGCGACAGTGGTGATAGGGGGTGAAAGGGTTACCTGGGGGGCAATCAAGGGGGTTAAATCTTTATTAGATAATATATTGGGGTACCTGACGCTATAAAAACCTGCGGCGAACCTAAAAAAAATTACCAGCTACCGATCTGCATCACCGACACTAAGACAGCGTTTAGAAAAACGATCGCTTAGTGACAGTGGTGATAGGGGGTGAAAGGGTTACCTGGGGGGCGATCAAGGGGCTTAAACCTTTATTAGATAATATATTGGGGTACCTGACGCTATAAAAACATGCGGCAAACCTAAAAAAAATTACTGGCTGCCGATCGGCATCACTGACGCTAAGACAGCGATCAGAAAAATGATCGCTTAGCGACAGTGGTGATAGGGGGTGAAAGGGTTATCTGGGGGGTGATCAGGGGGTTAAACCTTTATTAGGGGGGGTTAGGGGGCTACACTGGACCTAAGACTAAACTTTGGTGACACTTTTACAGTCACAAATGTCACTGATTGCAGTGATCACTAAATAAATGGTCACTGCAATCAGTGACACTGTGACTGGGGGCTGGGGGGTGATCTGGGGGGGCCATTTATGTCCCTATGTGTCCTGGTGTCAGTGTAGTGTTGTGTGCACTGACCTGATTTCTTCTCTTGTACGGCGCTCGGTATATGTGAGCGCCGCACCAGAGATGACATCACTTCCTCCTGCTTCCTCTGTCTGACACAGACAGAGGGGGCATTTCCATTCGCCGGGAGCGATCGCGAGGGGGTGGCCAGAAACAAATGGCTGCCCCCTCATCCCGGAACGCTCCCGGACACTTAGCCACCGCTCACTGTATAGGAGGGGGGTCCGATTGGACCCCCCAACTATACAAAGGCAATCACGTACACTCTACGTGATTGTGCCTGTCGGTGCCATTCTGCCGACATATATATACAGTGAGCGGTCGTTAAGTGGTTAAAATATTCAATGGGAGATCACTATCAAAACATTGCGAAATTAAAATTAACATCAGTTTGAAAAATATAAAAATGTTAAATATTCATAAAAACTTGCACGATATAATACACATAAATCTTCTTAAGAGCAGCATGAAAAAGGTTAAAAAAAGATAGTCATAACTCTGTGTGAATATCAGCAGCAAACAAGTTCTTTCGTTTTGATTAATGTAACATTCTAAAGAAGATTTCAATGCACAACATTTAAACGATGCAATAATTTCGAGCGTGACGAATGTGCTATCTCCATTACGAAGGCTTGTTTTACCAGAAGATGCGCTCCCGTCTCATACTTGCTTCTGAGCATGCGCGCTTTTGAAAGAGTCGTTAAAGCATACACACGAACCATTTTCTCGTCACAAAACAGGCCGACGAGAAACACGACGAGGAAATCTGGAATCCTGACGAGAAAATAGAGAGCAGGTTCTCTATTTTCTCGTCGAGATTCATGGCAATTTTCTCGTCGTAAAACCATACACACGAACGGTTTTCTCGATAAAAAAGCTCTTGCGGCACTTTTCTTGCCGGTTTTGGACGAGAAACTCGGTCGTGTGTACGAGGCTTGACAAGGTTCTCTACAGAATTCCTCGCAATGGGAGGATGTAAAGTTTATAATCCGTGCTTCCCAGTTGATGGATGGATTATGGGTGGAAAACCAAGGAATGCTCAGGATGACAGGAAATTTGGGTGATGTAATCAGCTGAAAACTGATGGTCTCATGATGATTAGCCTTAAATTGCAGTACCAAAGGGACTGTCTCATGGGTAACAGGTCCTGAAGTTAAGGGTGAACCATCGACCGTCTCCATATCGATAGGAGCAGACTTATTTCTTGTTTGGATATTATTACTGTGGGCCTAAGTCTATGTCCATAAAGTTCCCCCTAGCCCCAGAGTCCAGCATAGCAAAGCAAGGAATTTCAATACCATCAAAGATAAGTTTAATAGGGATGATAAAATGGGATAGCACAGAATTTACTTTATTATCTTCATGAATCAATGGGGAGATCGACTGGGTAATAAAGTTTATTTGTTCAGGCAAAATCACATCAGTCACCGAAATTGTTCTTTTAACTTTGTTCGGACAGTTAACTGCGTAATGCCCAGAGTCCCCGCAATATAAACACAGGTTTTCTGAACGTCTTCTCTCTTTCTCCTGAGTAGAAATGGATCTCTTAATTGCATCAACCTGCATAGGTTCAGCTGTGTCAGAATCTGAAGAAACTCTTGGATCCTTCTGAACAAATTGACTAGCAGAGAAACGCATGCCACCATTGCTTCCAAACATTCCCAGTCTCTCCTTCCTCCTTTCTGTAAGTCTTTGATCAATTTGAATACATAGTTGGATAAAGGCCTCGAGATCATTAGGAGTCTCCACTCTGGCAAGCTCATATTTTACCTGTTCAGAAAGCCCTTGGTGGTACTGTCAGACTATACGTACCAGACTGGTGAGCCCAATGGAGCAGAGGAAGGTCTCCCTTACGTGTCCGTCTCGCGGCCCCTGATAGTATAAACAGGAGGCATGGGAGTGCGGAGTGGTATGAGAGCCTGGCGGGTAGTTGCAGGGGATGCGGCTCTGGATCCAAGTGCAGAGGAGTAGGTGTCCGGCCGGACAGGCAACAGCAAACAGGAACACAGGCAGAGGATGCTGAGCAGGAGCAGAGCGGGATGGTCGGGTCACAGGCAAGATCGGCAACAGGCAGGCAGCAGAGTACAGAGGAACAGGCAGGTTCAAGGTCAAGGCAAGCTGAGGTCAGGTGCAGGCAGGAGACAAGGGTAATCCAATGGGCAGGCCGGGTAATCAAGAGGCAAGTGTTCAGACAGGTATCAGGAGCAAAAGGTCACAGGTAAGTGCAGATCAGACAGCACCGGTCTGAAGTATTCCAGGGGTTTAAATTGACTGTTTGGCGCGCATCGGCGCACGCATTGGTGCACGGATTGGCACGTGCGCACATGCACCCACACGCACAGGCACACCATTGCGCGCACCCGCAGTCCAGAACGTGAACCAGCGCGCACAGGAGCATGCACAACACGTCCAACAAGGTGAGTTCTCTGACAGGTACTGACTTTTTTGCGCTGCTGGGTTTCAAGTGGTATCTGTGATCCAACGTCTGAATTTAGCTGTGTACTCAGCAACAGAACGTTTACCCTGCCATAAAGTATGCAACTTTGCTTCAGCAGTAGCACAGCGATTGGGATCATCAAAAACCTGATTCATCGCAGCCTCAAAAGTCTGGAAACTTTTCATTGTGGCACTGTCTTGTTCTATATAAAGGGATGCCCAGGCTAATGTTTCCCCAGTCAGAAGTGAATGCAGTGGGTCGCATTTGGCAATATATGCGACACTGGTTAAGAAAACCTCTGTAATGGTGGCGATCTCCATTAAACTTGGGTGGGTGAGGCATATGTGCATTAGCATCATCTCGGAAACGTAGGTCCAGCAATTGTTTTTGCAGGGCATGGATCTCTTCACATTGCCCTTTCACCACACTTTCCAGTTCGGCAATTTTTTCTTGGTAGGTGACACCAAACTCCTGCAGCTCCGCAATTTTCTGCCTGAAAGGAGACACAGCATTTGCTATAGCGGCCTCCATGTTTTAGGCCAGGTTATTCTGTCACGATCAGGCGTCGGGCTTGAAGACTAGTTGCTATAGCAGTTGCAGGACAGGTATAAAGGCAGTCACTTCTGGCAGATGACACAGGCTCACCTGAGGTACGGAGTCTAAGTACTAGCTGGTTTTCTCCAGAGCTCCGGATGGTGGAGATGGATTTGGCTGCAAGCTAGTACCAGGTCGCGGTCTTAGGGTTTGCCCTACCAGGGTGTGAGCAGGCCGGGGTCCAGTGGCGGATAAGCAGATAAGGATTAAACAGCAGCGTGGTCAGTAACAAGCAGGTTGGGATCAGGCAGCCGAGTAGTCAAAGAACAAGCCAAGGGTCAATCATGAGTGGTAGCAAAATACAGATGGCAGCAGGGACGTCAAGAGCTAGGCACTGACTGAGAAGGCACAATAACCTGGCAAAGAGGAAGTGCTGAGACAAGGCTTATATAGAAAGTTCATGGGAGGAGCAAGGAGTTCAAGGTTCAACAGTAATCAAGACTCAAGGCAGGTTTGTCCATTGGATCAGATAGGTTTGTCCAGCAGATCAGGCAGGGAGCTGTCCAGCATCCCAGATAGCTCAGTGGGAAGAGTCAACGCCAGACACAGACGAGGTCCCAGGTTCAAGCCCAGGTCCTGACACTAATAAGCACACACTTCATCTTAATGCAATAATGCTTCTTAAGCTAAAATTCACTCACCATTCGTTCGATTTCCCATTCATCCAAAAGCCAAGCATCACCAGACTGTTAGGTTCATCTCAGCATCCCAGCATCATCTGCCCAGGAGCCGCCTCTCTCGATATTTTATTAAAATCCCAGCAGGAAGTGATGTCACAGCATGTGAGCTCCTCCATAGAAAGTGAGCTCACGGTGTGAGCTCAACCCAGCAGATGACCATATAAGGATATGTTAAATACAATACAATACATGAATACAACACAAGAACCAATCACAGACATGTATACATTCAAATAGAATAGCAGTGACGTGCACTGCTTCCAATGACGGGAACCATACAAAAATTATGGCTCATTGTCATATAGTTATGCTATAGTTCTCGTGGACGCAGATCTGTCCGCTCTGAATCATTTAATGCCAACTCCAAGAAGTGGCCAGTCCCTTGGCGAGGCATAAAACAAACATCCCTAAAAGAGCAAACATCGCTGTGTCCACAGGAAGATTTTCGCGCCACCGGTCTTCCACCAACGTCTGTATTTGCGAATACGCTCACATGAGCGCATTACAGCAAAACCGACACTGGGGGACATCTGACAACATACATTTATAAAATTTCCACAACAACGGCCACTGGATAAATACTCTTCGGCCATGGGTTATGCCAAAAAGGAGAATTATGGGAGCACAACAGCCTCAAAAGGAAATGGTTTCAAAATTGTGGAAATATGTTGTGTCATGGACAGTATACTAGTTCTGTCCCTCCCCATGGTAGATTGTCTATGAATCAAATTTTGCAGGGATTCATAAGAGGTAAGAATAGCGGCTTCCAAGGCTGAAGCAGCATTATTAGTTCCACACAGTGGATATAAAAAGTCTACATACTCCCGTTAAAATGGCAGGTTTCTGTGATGTAAACAAATGAGACAAAGATAAATAATTTCAGAACTTTTTCCACCTTTAGTGTGACCTATAAACTGTACAACTTAATTGAAAAACAAACTGGATTTTTTTAATTTATTTTTTTGGGGGGGGGGGGGAGTAAAAATAAAATAATGTGGTTGCAAAAGTGTGCACACCCTCTTATAACTGGGGATGTAGCTGTGTTCAGAATTAAGCAATCACATTCAAACTCATGTTAAATAGGAGTCAGTACACACCTGCCATCATTTTAAGTGCCTCTGATTAACCCCAAAGGAAGTGCAGCTGTTCTAGTAGGCCTTTCCTGACATTTTCTTAGTCACATTCTACAGCAAATGCCATGGTCCGCAGAAGGCTTCCAAAGCATCAGAGGAATCTCATTGTTAAAAGGTATCAGTCAGGAGAAGGGTACAAAATAAATTCTAAGGCATTAGATATACCATGGAACACAGTGAAGACCGTCATCATCAAGTGGAGAAGATATGGCACAACAGTGACATTACCAAGAACTGGATGTCCCCCCAAAATTGTTGAAAAGACGAGAAGAAAACAGGTCAGGGAGGCTGCCAAGAGGCCTACAGCAACATTAAAGGAGCTGAAGGAATATCTGGCAAGTACTAGCTGAGTGGCAAGACAGAAGTCTTTTCTTATGAAGAAAAACATCCAAGCCACATCTGAAGTTTCCAAAAGTATGTGAGAAAATGTGTTATGGTCTGATGAAACCAAGGTTGATCTTTTTGGCCATAGTTCCAAAAGATATTTTTGGCACAAAAATAACATTGCACATTACCAAAAGAACACCATACCCACAGTGAAGCATGGTTGTGGCAGCATCATGCTTTGGGGCTGTTTTTCTTCAGCTTGAACAGGGGCCTTAGTCAAGGGAATTATGAACTGTTCTAAATACCAGTCAAATGCCAGTCAATATTGGAACAAAACCTTCAGGTTTTTGCTAGAAAGCTGAATATGAAGAGGAACTTCATCTTTCAGCATGACGACCCAAAGCATACATTCAAATCCACAAAGGAATGGCTTCACCAGAAGAAGATTAAAGTTTTGGAATGAACCAGCCAGAGCCCAGACCTGAATCCAATTGAAAATCTGTGGGGTGATCTGAAGAGGGCTGTGCACAGGAGATGTCCTCACAATCTGACAGATTTGGAATGTTTTTGCAAAGAGTGGGCAAATATTGCCAAGTCAAGATGTTCCATGCTGATAGACTCATACCCAAAAAGACTGAGTGCTGTAATAAAATCAAAAGGTGCTTCAACAAAGTATTAGTTTTAAGGGTGTGCACACAGTTATGCAACCATATTTTTTTTTTTTTTTTTTTACTTCCCTCCACCTAAAAGAGACTCAAGCGATTGGGGGAGGCATCAGTACAACTCCTTTTCATGTCACAGAACGGAGCAGGAGAAGCCAGAAGCTCTGAGTGCACCCGCCCCTCCTACTCCCTGCCAGGGAAGCGCTGCCTTGCTGTGATTGCAGAACAAGGAAACACAAGCAAACAATACTGACACTTGGGGTACTTGGTGTGCAAAATCATAGTTGTTTGGTTTTGTAATTTTATATAGAAATATCCTGACAGGTCTGAAGGTGCAGAAATTGGAGTGATTTGAGGAGTCAAGATGCAAGAATTGTGGTGATCTGAGGGGCAAAGGTGCAGGAATTGGGGTGATCAGAGGTTTGAAGGTACAGAAACTGGGGTGATCTGAAGTGTGAAGGTGCAGGAATTGGGACTGATCTTAGGTGTAAAGGTGCAGGAATTGGGGTGATCTGAAGTGTGATGGTGCAATAACTGGGGTGATATGAGATGTGAAGGTGCAGGAATTGGGGCCAATATGAGATGTGAAGGTGTGGGAACTGGGGCTGATCTGGGGTGTGAAGGTGCAGGAATTGGGGCTGGTCTCAGTGGCCTGATCTTGGGCGTGAAAGTGCACAAATTGGGACTGATCGGAGTTTGAAGGTGCAGGAACCAGGGTGATCTGGAGTCTGAAGGTGCAGGAATTGGGGTAAATTTAGGTGTGAAGGTGCAGGAATTGTGACTAGTCTGAGGAGTGAAGGTACATGACTTGGGGTGATCTGAGGAGTCAAGCTGCAGGAATTGGGATGATCTGAGGTGTGAAGGTGCAGGAATTGGGGTGATTTGAGGTGTGATGGTGCAGAAACTGGGGCTGATCTTAGATCTAAAGGTGCAGGAAATGGGGTGATCTGTGGAGTCTAGATGCAGGAGTCGGAGCTGATTTAAGGGGTAAAGGTGCAGAAACTGGGGTGATCTGAAGTGTGAAGGTGCAGGACGTGGGGTGATCTTGAGAGAACAATATTAGGATGACCACTATCACATCACACTTTATTTCCAACGATATAGTTCACAGAAGTACTTATCTTGCAGAACACGTCTCTTGGAACAAGGGAAGTTACCATTTACTTTACCACTTACCATTAATCTTTGAAAGTTCAATTTTAATTTCTTACTATTATTCAAGTAGTTTACAGCATTTCCTGTATCAAGATTCCACTTCGTGATTGAGAGTGACTTTTTTTTTTTTTTTTTTAATAATGGGCACTCTCAATTTCATTGAAAATTTTTTTCGACACACTGCTCAAAAGGTTGCCTACCCCTGTATTATGGTGTTCTGGTGTAACATCATTGATGTTACAATGATAATAGCAGGTTTCTAAAAACAATATAAACAATGCTACTACTTTTTTTATGAATGTGCAACAATGTACATTAAATCATTGTAAGTTGTTTCTGATAACCCACAGAACACTGGAAATATAATTATTCTAATCAGTATTTTTACTTTTCTTTGCAAAGGAAAAAAGAGGAAAGGCCACAGCACCCGGTTCATTGTGACTTTATCAAGGCAGTAGCAGAAGCCGTATCTATTCCAGTTATTGCCAAGTAAGTGAAATCTCTTGGTCTCATGAAGTAGGTGCAAACTTTATCACTAAAATCTTATATAAGCTTTAACCACTTGACCACTGGGCACTTAAACCCCCTTAATAACCAGACCAATTTTCAGCTTTCAGTGCTCTCATATTTTGAATGACAATTACTCAGTCATACAACACTGTACCCATATGAAATTTTTGTCCTTTTTTCACACAAATAGAGCTTTCTTTTGGTGGTATTTAATCACAGTTGGGTTTTTTTTTTTTTTCCGCTATAAGAGAAAAAAGACTGAAAATCCTGTAAAAAAAAGTTTTCTTTTTTTTTTTTTCGTTTCTGTTATAAAATGTAGCAAATTTGTATTTTTTTCTTCATAAATTTTGGGCAAAATTTATACTGCTACATATCTTTGGTAAAATAAGTACAAATTGGTGCATATTATTTGGTCTTTGTGAAAGTTATAGAGTCCACAAGCTATGGTGCCAATATCTGAAAATTGATCACTCCTGAAGTACTGACGGCCCATCTCATTTCTTGAGATCCTAACATGCCAGAAAAGTACAAATACCCCCCAAATGACCCCTTTTTGGAAAGAAGACATTCCAAGGTATTTAGAAAGCGGCATTGTGAGTTTTTTGAAAATGTAATTTTTTTCTCCCACAATTCTTTGCAAAATCAAGATTTTTTTTTCATTTTTTTTTTTTTTTTTCACAAAATTTTCATATTAGCAGGTTATTTCTCACACACAGCATATGCATACCACAAATTACACCCCAAAACACATTCTGCTATTACTTCCAAGTATGGCGATACCACATGTGTGAGACTTTTACACATTGTGGCCACATACAGAGGCCCAACATGCAGGGAGCACCTTCAGGCGTTTTGGAGCACCCAGGCCAATTCTGAAATTTCTCTCCTACATGTAAAAATCATCATTTATTTGCTCGAAAATTACATTGAACCCCAAAACATTATATATGTTTTTTTAGCAAAGACCTTAGAGAATATAATGGTGGTCATTGCAACTTTTTATCTCGCACGGTATTTGCGCAGCAATTTTTTAACATGTTTTTTACGGAAAAAAACTGTTTTGTGGTTAAAAAAAAAACAAAAAACAGTAAAGTTACGCCGAGCAAATAGATACCTAACATGTCACCCTTCAAAATTGCACACGCTCGTGGAATGGCGCCAAACTTCGCTACTTAAAAATCCCCATAGGCGACACTTTAAATATTTTTACTGGTTACATGTTTTGAGTTACAGAGGAGGTCTGGGGCCAAAAGTATTGCTCTTGCTCTAACGTTCGCAGCAATACCTCACATGTGTGGTTTGAACACCGTTTTCAGATGTGGGCGGGACTTGCGTATGTGTTCGCTTCTGTATGCGAGCTCGCGGGGACAGGGGCGCTTTAAAAAAAATATATATATATATATATTTTATTGTTCATTTTACTTTATTTATTATAGTTTGAAATGTTTTTCCGCCCCAAATTTTTTTTTGATCACTTTTATTCCTATTACAAGGAACACAAACATCCCTTGTAATAGGAATATGGCATGACAGGTCCTCTTTACAGTGAGATATGGGGTAAATAAGACCCCACATCTCACCTCTAGGCTGGGAAGCCTGAAAAAAAAAATCTTGGCTTTGATCGTAGCGGTGAGTCGGTAGAAGCACCGGAGGGCTATGATTGTTCCTATGGTGTAGGGAATCGCCGGCTGAAAAAGCTAATATCTGAATGATGCCTGTAGCTGCACCCATCATTCAGATATCCCCGCACAAAGTCAAGGATGTCATATTAAGGGGCGGCGGGCGGGAAGTGGTTATTGCAGAGTATTGCCGAGTATTGCCGAGTATTGCGGGGTATTGAGGAGAGTATTGCAGGGTATTGCGGGGTATTGCAGAGAGTATTGCGGGGTATTGCAGGGTATTGCGGAGTATGGCAGAGTATTGCACAGTATGGCAGGGTATTGCAGAGTATTGCACAGGGGGTATTGCAGAGTATTGCACAGGGGGTATTGCAGAGTATATTGCAGAGTATTGCACAGGGGGTATTGCAGAGTATTGCACAGGGATGGCTGAGCAGGGATGGATGGATGGCTGGATCTGTGACTGCAATTGTCACAGATCCAGCCCACAGCTGACATGATCTGACATGGGGGAGGGAGCTGACATGATCGGCTCCCTCCCCTCTCCTCTCACACTGTACTGATCGGTACAGAGAGGGGAGAGAGGAACCGGCGTCATCACATGACGCCGTTCTGTTTACAAGTGATCCCTCCATCATTTGACGGAGCGATCACGTGGTAAACGGCCGCTATCAGCGGCGATTTACCGTGATTCGTGATGTGCCGGGTCCAGAGGAGACTCCACGGAGACTCTGGGAGGACGTTATATAACGTCCTCCCAGAGTTAAGCAACCACCCTGTCGACATTATTTGTCGGCAGGCAGTGGTTAAGTGGTTAACACAGGGATGTCATGCCAAGTAAGTGAAATCTCTTGGTCTCATGAAGTAGGTGTAAACTTTATCACTAAAATCTTATATAAGCTTTAACACAGGGATGTCAAACTCAATTTCATTGCAAACCGTATCAGCATTATGGTGACCCTCAAAGGGCCATTGTTTCTACATAAATGTATCCAGGGCTTTTCTCTCATTGGTGCAGGAACTCAACCATGTATATACAATCCATGCTGCCCAATACAAATAAAATATAATTCTGTGTACAAATATTATCTAAATCTCTTGTGTCAAAAATTAAAACAATAACTTGTGTCAAAAAATCACCTCACCCCCTAACTTAAAGGCCAAGTTCACTTTTTTTTTCTTTCTTTTTCTAAAATCCAGATCCCCTATGTACCAATATACCAGTAATGCACCTCTGTTGCACAAACAGTTTTCTTTGGTTTTGAAGACCAGGCCTCACCTCCATCCATGGCTGTAGTTTTGCAGATCACTTCAGAAACTTTCTGGTAGACACAGGACAGACCAGCCAGTATGATCCAGGAAAGAGTTTACCAGCTGTCCTCATTAGCACACCTTCACCCATCAACTAAGTTTTCACAGCACCCTTGGCATTCCTCCGTGTGTGAATTTGCCTGACTTCCCCAGCATCCCTTCGGACAGGCTCAGGATGCGTGCTAAATTTCTCTGGGGCCACATGCAGCCCACGGGGCATCCCTAATGTAGTGCATGTGCCTGCCTGATTGGATACAGAGTGATTGGATTGATGGTGTCTCCTCCTATTAAAGTAAATCTAAAGGAGGTTGTAAAGAGATTGTGTAATCAGATTGTATAGTGTATGGCCACATTTATACACCTAAAATTACCTAGTTGCGCTTTCAGTGTCATTAATTGTTAACGGCACTCCAAACACAGAAGAAAACACACATTTCTTTCTCGTACATCACGGGACACAGAGCGACATAGTCATTACTAATGGGTTATATAGATACCGTCAGGTGCTGGCACTGGCAACTTCCAAAACCGGAAGTACCCTCCCCTATATAAGCCCCTCCCATCCGGGAGCACCTCAGTTTTTTGCCAGTGTCTAAGGTGTTGGCCAAGAAGAAACATGTGTTTTTCACTGAGCTTGCGTACAGGTTCTTTTGGGCCTCAGTAAGCTATTCCGGATCCGACCAAAAAAGCTTCATAGCTAAACGGTCGGTACCCGGGCCTTGCAGAGAAGAGCAAGGTTTTGCCTGTAATGCTTCTCTTAGGAGAGCTGGACCCTGGGATCCAGAGCTCTGGTCATACCCACGACCAAGATGTTTTCTGTGCAGGGTGCTATACAGGTCCAGGGGAGTGGAATCCTTGGGAACCCGGTCCCTGAAGGTTTGATTACAATGCCTGCCGTGATAGGTGAAGTTTGGGCTTTTGTGGACCAAACAAAGTCCTGCGGCGGGGAACAGGTAAGTGGGGGCCCCCAGGAACTTGGTTCTATTGGGGGACCCCCAAGCCTAATTTGTCTTTCTGTCTGTTACCTAATGGTATTCCCGCAAAATTCTGTGCATGCCTGTAACTACTAAAAAAATGTAATAATTTTTAATGGTGGTCAAGAAAAAAAATAAAATTATTTTATATATTTAATATATTAGACTGCGGTACCTGTGTTTGTCCACTAGAGGCCGCTGTGGAATGTTTTCTTGTCATGTGGACTAGTTTCTTCTCAGCAGAGCAAGTCCAGGCAGATGGTGAGTTCTCTTATCAGAAACTGCTTCCTCTGCCATGTTGCAATGCTCGTCCATCCCCCGGCCTGCGGCAAAGAGGGGCCCTGGCTCTTGTCCCTAGTTTCCATTTTTTCAAAATTAGCGCCGAAGGCGCACGTGGCCGCGCGCGTGCGCGTGCACGCGCCTCTATATATAGAGGTGAGCCGGGAAAGGGGGCGGAGCCTGGGGGATGACGCTCTGTGCGCGCCGCAGCGCTTCTGCGCATGTGCGGGCGTCCCAGCATGTTAAAAACCACAATTTTTGTGTGGTGAGCTGGCTATGAAGTACAGAGACAGAGCTGGCAACATTTAAAAAAGGGCATACAGCAAGCGGTTGATACAGGCATCCCCTAGAAAGGCACATTAGTAGACACCAACTGTTTCTCATAGCAGCATTTATGCTAGACTATTGTCAGTAACTAGTGTATTTCGGCTGGAATACCTCAGCTTTGTGGCTTAGGAATATGCCGTCTAAAAACTCCGGGACTAGAAATTCCAGGAGGAATAGGGGGTCTCCATCGGGCTCTGAGGATCTTGGGCATGCTTTGGCTGCACCAGTCTCCCCTGAAGAATCAGAGGTTAGTGACCGTAGAGCACCCTCAGGAGTACCTGGTACTGTGGCTGTCCTCAGTTCACCTGCTCCTGTGTATGTAACAGAGGAGGTTTTTTCCTCAGCTCTGGGAGGGCTGGAAGAGAGATTGTCAGCATTGATCGCGGCTTCCCTGTCACAGGAGAAAAGCACCCGATCTCCGTCTCCTCCCTCAGAGTGCCTGTTAACAGAGCAACAGTCCCATACAGGGATCGACCTACCTGAAGGGGATCAGGATGAGGTCGATTCGGTTGTAGAGGAATCAACAGTGGAAGAGCCGTTCTCAGCATCACATGCTGAAAGGTTATGGGTTCAGTCCCTGACTAATATGGTCCGATCAGCATTTAAAATGCCACTTGCGGAGCCATCATCCACTTCTGTCTCCTCGTTGGGGTCGCTAAAAGCTCCCCAGACTGTTTGTTCCTTTCCGATCCATCCTTTACTGGAAGGGCTCATTTACCAGGATTGGGAGCATCCTGACAAAATATTTACTCCCCCTAAGAGATTTCCGGTGGTCTATCCCATGGAGGATAAGTTCATCAGGAAATGGAGGGTCCCTACAGTGGACGCAGCCATCTCTTGTGTGAATAAATCACTGACATGTCCGGTGGATAATGTCCAAATGTTCAAGGACCCAATAGATAAAAAATTGGAGTCCTTATTAAAATCTGCTTTTTCTACAGCAGGATTGGTGACACAACCAGCAGTGGCAGCTATTGGGGTCTGCCAAGCAGTGAAGGATCAGTTGAAACAGGTCTTAAGGGACTTGCCAGATCAGCAGGCTCTTGCCCTAGCTGATCTACCTAGAGCCTTATGCTTTGCGGTGGACGCCATAAAGGATTCAATCCATCAGGCCTCCCGCCTTACGCTGTCTGTAGTACATATGCGCAGGCTTCTATGGCTCAAAAACTGGTCTGCTGAAGCTCCCTGTAAAAAATTGCTGGTCAGCTTCCCATTTCATGGTGAGCGCTTATTCGGGGAAGACCTGGACAAGTATATCCAGAGAATTTCCAGCGGTAAAAGTACACTTTTGCCGGTTAAAAATAGGGTTAGAGGTCCCTCTTTTAAGAGGCCGGCTTCTCCAGTCCCTAGGGCATCGGCTGTGAAACAGTTCCGACGGCCTCCTCGGTCAAATCCCGGAGGTAAAAATCAGGGACAGTTGCAGGGTAACAAGAAGCCCTGGAGCAGGAGAGGTACAAAACCTCCCCCAAAGTCAAATGCATGAAGGGTTGCCCCCACCCAATCGGGTGGGGGGAAGACTTCAGTTGTTCACAGAAACCTGGCGGGACACGATCCGAGACAGATGGGTGCTCTCCGCAGTAAATCTGGGATACAAATTGGAGTTAAAAAACTCCCCTCCTTCCCGCTTTATAAGGTCAAACGTGCCAAGGGATCCCCAGAAGAGAGGATCCCTCCTGTTGGCACTGGAACAATTATTGCTCCAAGCAGTAATTATAGAGGTTCCCCTGGAAGAATGGGGGTTCGGGTTTTACTCAAACCTCTTTACAGTTCCGAAGCCAAACGGGGACGTGAGGCCCATATTAAATCTAAAAGGGCTAAACAAATTCCTACATATCAGGACTTTCCGGATGGAGTCGATCCGATCGGTAGCCACTGCCCTACAAGGGGAGGAATGGTTAGCCTCGATCGACATCAAAGATGCTTATTTGCACATTCCCATCTTTCCAGCCCACCAAAAATTTCTACGCTTTGCGGTAGAAGGGCGCCATTTTCAGTTCAGAGCCTTACCCTTCGGTCTGGCCACAGCACCAAGAGTGTTCACAAAAATTCTGGGCCCATTATTGGCCAATCTAAGAACACGAGGTGTAACGATAATGGCATATCTAGACGACTTGTTGCTGATAGACCACTCAGTGGAAAAACTAGAAGTGGTTGTTCACGAGACAATCAAGTTTCTGGAATATCACGGTTGGATTATCAACCGAGACAAGTCAGCCCTAAAACCAGTCAAAAGTCTGGAATACTTGGGGCTAAGGCTGGATTCAGACCAGAGAAAAATTTTCTTGCCTCAAGAAAAGGGGTCGTCTTTGAGAAATTTGATCCACTTAGTGGGTTCAAAAAGAAAGCCATCCATACGCCTGTGCATGAGGCTGCTGGGAAAAATGGTGGCATCATTCGAAGCAGTACCCTACGGTCAATTCCATTCAAGGAAGTTGCAAAGGGCCATACTGTCAGCCTGGAACAAAAAAGTTCAGGCTCTGGACTTACCAATGTCCTTGTCCCCTTCCGTTCGCAAGAGCCTCCGCTGGTGGTTGGTTCCCCAGAATCTGGAAAGAGGGAAATCCTTCAGTCCGATTTCCTGGAAGGTGGTCACTACAGATGCCAGCCTTATAGGCTGGGGAGCAGTACTGGAGCAATGGTCTCTCCAGGGCAAGTGGTCAGAAGCAGAAAAGGCCCTGCCCATCAATCTCTTAGAGATACGAGCAGCCCGGTATGCCCTAGTAGCATGGACATCCAAACTCCAAGGGTCCCCTGTCAGAGTTCAATCAGACAATGCCACAGCAGTGGCATATATCAATCGTCAGGGGGGCACCAGGAGTCGTGCAGCCCAAAGGGAAGTAAATTACATCCTGAGATGGGCAGAAAGATATGTCCCAGCCATATCTGCGGTATTCATTCCAGGAGTGGAGAATTGGAAGGCGGACTTTCTAAGTCGCCAACAATTATGCCCAGGGGAATGGTCCCTTCATCCCGAGGTTTTCCGGACAATATGTCAGCGGTGGGGAACACCGGATGTAGATCTGCTAGCATCCAGATTCAACACAAAAGTGGACAGGTTTGTCTCTTGGACAAGGGATCCCCTAGCGTGCGGCTCGGATGCCCTAGTGTTCCCTTGGGATCAGTTCAAGCTGATATATGCATTCCCACCGCCACAATTGTTACCTCGATTACTCCGCAGAATCAGGGTAGAAAAGAAACCAGTGATTCTGGTGGCTCCAGCGTGGCCCCGAAGAGCATGGTACGCGGAGATTGTAAAAATGTCTGTGGGGAGTCCTTGGACCCTCCCACATCGTCCGGACCTGCTTTCGCAAGGACCGATATACCACCCTTCCTTACCAGCCCTAGGTTTGACGGCCTGGCTATTGAAGCCCACATTCTAAAAAAGAGAGGGCTCTCTAATGCTGTGGTATCTACCATGATCAATGCCAGGAAGCCGGTATCCAGGCAGATCTACTATAGAATCTGGAAGGCGTACATCGCCTGGTGTGAGGCCAAGAAATGGCATCCACGTAAATACGTAATAGGTAGGATTCTGGACTTCCTACAATGGGCTGTAGATAGGAAGCTTGCCTTGAGTACTATCAAGGGTCAGATTTCGGCCTTGTCAATATTTTTTTCAAAGGCCCTTGGCTTCGCATTCACTAGTCAAAGCCTTTATACAAGGAGTGATGCGTATTAGTCCTCCGGTTAATATTCCCATATGTCCATGGGATCTAAACTTGGTTCTGTCGGTGCTACAGAAACAACCATTTGAACCATTACAGCATATTTCCTTGGTGCTTCTCACCAGGAAATTGATTTTTCTAGTAGCCATTTGTTCGGCTAAGAGAGTATCGGAATTAGCAGCTATGTCCTGTAAGGAGCCATATCTGGTTATCCATAAGGACAGAGTAGTGTTACGTCCTCATCCAGCCTTTCTTCCTAAGGTGGTATCGAGGTTTCATTTGAACCAAGATGTGGTTCTTCCTTCTTTTTTCCCCAAACCTACTTCGGTAGAGGAAAAGTTATTGCATTCTTTGGATGTAGCAAGAGCAGTTAAAGCTTATCTAAAAGCCACTGCTCAGATTCGCAGAACGGATACTTTGTTTATTCTGCCGGAAGGCCCCAGAAAGGGTCAGGCAGCGTCAAAATCTACTTTAGCCAAGTGGATTCGACAGGTCATTATGCAAGCTTATGGCTTGAGAAGGAGACCGCCTCCGTTCAAAGTTAGAGCGCACTCCACGAGAGCAGTTGGAACTTCATGGGCAGTGCATCACCAGGCCTCCCTGGCTCAAATCTGTAAGGCCGCAACATGGTCTTCAGTACACACGTTTACTAGGTTCTACCAGGTGGACGTTAGAAGTCAGGAGGATGTCGCCTTTGGGCGCAGTGTGTTGCAGGCCGCAAAAGATCCTCATGTCTGATAGCGCTCAGCTTATGTATGGTGTATTGCTTTAGGACATCCCATTAGTAATGACTATGTCGCTCTGTGTCCCGTGATGTACGAGAAAGAAAATAGGATTTTTATAACCGCTTACCTGTAAAATCCTTTTCTTAGGAGTACATCACGGGACACAGAGCTCCCGCCCCTCTTTGGGGACACTTATTGCTTTGCTACAAAACTGAGGTGCTCCCGGATGGGAGGGGCTTATATAGGGGAGGGTACTTCCGGTTTTGGAAGTTGCCAGTGCCAGCACCTGACGGTATCTATATAACCCATTAGTAATGACTATGTCGCTCTGTGTCCCGTGATGTACTCCAAGAAAAGGATTTTACAGGTAAGCTGTTATAAAAATCCTATTTTTGCCACATGAAAAAACAGGTGACAAATGCAGTAACAAATTTACAAAAATTGAAATTGACTGGCTGCTCTATGTGTGTCACTGGAAAAACAAGCCAAAAAAACATGCACTCCCACAACTCTAGGTGTGAATGGGGCTTTAAAGTCAAATTGGTGCATTTACAGAAGAACAATTAGGGTTCCATCCAAACTGCACAGAAAATGTGTGCTTTTCCATGCATTTCATAAATGCTGCAAATGTGCATTGTGTTTGTGTTGTCATCACATTAAAGGCTCCCCAAGTGCGGCAAACACACGGAAAACTGCATTAACGCACCATGCACCACTCCAAAAATAGTTCTGGAGCCTCTCTGGGGCGATTGTTGCGTGTAGGGCAGTCTATTTAAGTGAATGGGCTGCCCTATGCGTGACGAGTGAAAACACTCCAAAACACACAAAACAAATGCATGCAGGAATGTTTTTCAGAGTTTTTGTTAGGTGGAGATGTGATTTAGGCCTAATGACTGGTTGTCTCTGTCTACTCCCTCCTATGTACTTGTATAAAGATGCCATACACTATGTACTACATAGCTGTTGGGAGATCTAAATGTGTTTGTACAATCAGATTGTATAGGAAGTGGGTAGAAGGTGGTATTGTAATGAGGGAGGTGTGGTCCAGAGTGTGGAACACACCCTATTGCGCCCTCTTCTGTGAATGCAACAAGGAAGTGATGGCTTCTGGAAGATGACCAACAGAAAGTGAATGCTGATACAAGCTACAGGAAGTGATATAATCTGAAAATCCATTCAATGACACAACAAGACTGACAATATTCTAAATATCATGTGAATGAAGCCAGGAAAAAGCACATTGGGAGGACTGGGTCAGGAATGGAATTGGAAAACAATTCTCTTGATTATGAAAAGTGAAATTCTGCCCACAAAGGTGAAATTATCCTTTAAATACTCATCGACTATAGTAAAGCGCAACACTTTGCGAACCAAAAAATATAAAAAAAGAACCAAAAACAAACTAAAGCCATTTTAACATATATAAATCAAATAGCAGTCCAGTTGTGTGTCCACTTAATAAAAAGTTCAACACTCAGTGCTCTGTGAACACAACATCCTACACCTTTTGCAATGCCTGCTCACCTCACAGCAAATGACCAAACACTCATCTAATTAATCTCATCCAACAGATATTCCTTAGTCCATGCAGAAACCTCCTCACTCCTCCATTCTAGGGACTCTGGAGCTTCAGTCCTTCTAGGGACTCTGGAGCTTCAGTCCTTCTCTTCTCGTCACTTCCCCAACATGTTATATGGAACGTAAAGGCAACAGCATAGTGCTCTCTATTTAAAACAAATTAATTTCACCTACTAATAAAATGCATTTACAGGAATATAAAAACAATGTGCATACAATATTACTTGCCAGCCAGGTCACCACTCCAAACTTCACCACGGTGATGGCGTAATGTCTTGGGCTGAGCTCCACCATCCTAAACATGTTGCACCCTCCTATTGGGCTTCTTCAGTAGGCAGGGATCCGAGTCTTTTTTTTGTCTTCCCCAGGTATGGCTTTAAAAGCATCCAGTGCTCGACCAGACAGCTTGCTGATGAGGATGGTGACCCAGTCAGCTTCGTCAATTTCCTGGAGATTGTTCTGGGTCTCGAAGACATGACAGTAGATTTTCTCCACCCCATCCTGGAAGGGTCGAAAAGCTGCATAGGGAAGTTTCTTGCGGCTACCCTGTTCTGCAGCTGCCGTACTCCCGATCTCCTCCTGAACCTCAAGCATTTTCAGATGTGTCGTGTCTGCAATTATCTGGGTGATCACCTCTTGGGGGGAGTGGTACTGTATAGCGACAGCCGCCACTGGATCTCTCGCTGGAGCTCGGCCATCCTGGACCCGTCCATAGCTGGCCCTCTGCTTCAGTCGCTGGCCTGGTCACTCTCCATCAACTTGGCAATTAGAATTGCCTTTGACTTGTTGCTGGCGTTCTGTCCCCTTGATTCCAGCAGATCCTTGAGTGTGCTTCGCTTAAGGCTGGAGTAGCAAAGATCCATCTGACAAGGTCCCATTGGTGGTTTGGATGTTCCAGGCACAAGAAAGCATCCCACCGCTGCCAACCAAATGTAACAGACTCCGGACACCCTGTTGGGTATTTCCGCCAAGAAGCTGCTTCCCAAGTCCTGGAACACAAGACCAATGGATCTAGCTATAGAAACCCCAAGGACCAGACAACACCAGTCTTGGAGTACACCAGAAAAGGAACTGCTTGATTTTTAGAAACACACTGAATTTATACAGCAAACCATCAGATAAGGGCTACTCCCATTATTTCAGACAAAGGTCACCTTACACAGTAGAGCTAGTCCTATCATTATAACAATGACCTCCTTAGACAGTCCGGCTCCCCGGACGAACTTGCATAAGAAGCCACAAGCAATTAGTGACCATCTGGATAACTTAAGAACACATTATAACACAGAGTTCTCCAGGCCAAGGTTCTCCTGCAGCCCAAAGTCTGTGACAATACCCCCCCTGTTCAATAGTCCGGCAGACCCGGCTAGATCCAATATGGGTCAGCTTGGGGATGTCCAGGAGCTATAGTACAATCAAAGTTCAGTTTGCTCTTTTGTCTGCCCGGCCTGTACTGCACAGTAAAGTTGTAGGGCTGCAGGGCAAGACTCCATCTCAATAAGTGTCTGTTGTCCCCGAATACTCGATTTAACCAGATCAAAGGGTTGTGGTCCATGAGCACCATTAACGATCATCCATAGAGATACGGCTGAAGTTTTTCAAGGCCCACACCAGCACCAAATATTATTTTTATATGGCTGCATACCCCACCTCCCAGGGTAGTAGCTTGCAACTGATGTAGGCAACAGGGTGCTCACCGCCATCGGCTCCCACTTGGCTTAGCACTGCTCCCAAACTGAAGGTGGAAGCATCTGTATGTACACAAAAACTTCTGTTTGGGTCAGGAGCAGCTAAAACTAGTACAAGCCAAAGGGGGTAATGAATGCTGACTTCTAAACAGATTCCGGGTCCAGAGGAATCTGCCAGTACCCTTTGCATAGGTCGAGGGTAGTTAGGGAATGACCTCGGGCGATGCGGTCTAACAGTATATCGCCTGGGCATGGGGTAGGCGTCAGTCGTTGTGCAGTTGTTTAGTCAGCGGTAATCTACGCAGAAGTGGGTAGTACCATCCTGCTTTGGCACTAACACTACTGGGGCTGTTGGAGGGCTTGATGACTCCTAAATCAAGCATGTCTTTTCTCTCCTGCCTCATACCCTCTCTCACTGACTCAGGTACCCGGTAAGCCGCCTGCCGTATAGGTGGCTGTCCTGGGATTTCCACTCGGTGCACTGTCATAGTAGTGTATCCAGGCTTGGTGGAAAACATTTCCTGATGCTGCCCGCCTAGCCTGGTCCTGCTGCTCTGGCCCTAGCTGCTCATCTAACCTCACTGTCTCTACACCTGCTATGTCCCCATCTCTCACCGGTAGCTCTGGCAGGGGAAGGTTCTCGGAATCTTCCCCGGCTGGAGCACATATGGCAGCCATCTCCTCAGGCCTCTCTTGGTACGCTTTGAGCATGTTAAAATGGAAGGTCCACCAGACTCTTTCATCTGAGCACTTAGCTACCAGGTAGGGATTGTGACATATATTTGCTGCAATACCTTGTAGGATCCCTGCCGAGAGGCCTGTAATTTGTCCAACCTGGTAGGCTTGAGGGCAAAAACTTTCTGCCCTACAGACAGGGTGCGATTTCAGGCGGTACAGTCATATCACCGCTTCTGCTGCCCCTGTGCGGTCTGGAGGTTCTCCCATACTGTGTCTGAGAGTTTCTTCAGCCAGTCCCTGAGCACTAGTATGTACTCTACCACAGAGGTCTCTCCAGCCCCTACACCCCCTTCCCAATGGGCTCTAAGTATATCTAGTGGCCCCCCCACCCGTCTCCCAAACAATAACTCAAATGGGGAGAAGACCATAGATTCGTGCGGCACTTCCCTATAAGAAAAATTTCTCCCAATCCCGGTGAGAAGTTGAGAATGTCTGCAGCAATTGCTTTAGCGTTCCATTGAACCTTTCACACAGTCCATTAGTCTGGGGGTGGCAGGGAGAGCTGTGTATAGGCTTAATTCCACAGAGCTTCCACAACTGCTGGGTTAAGTCCGCAGTAAACTGAGTCCCTTGGTCTGAGATAATATCCTGATAGAAACCCACCCTGGCAAAGATTCGGAGCAGGGCCTCCACTACTGTCTCTGCATGGATGTTTGTCAGAGGAACTGCCTCCGAGTAACGAGTAGCATAATCCACCACAGTCCAGATATATTTCTTCCCAGAGGGACTGGGTCGGGGTAATGGTCCTACCAGGTCTACGGCTATTCGGCTAAATGGCTCAGCTATGATCGGTAGGGGGTACAAAGGAGATTTAGTTTGGTCGCCCTTCTTTCCCACACGCTGACAAGTATCACAAGTACGGCAATGCTGTCTAATATCCCCAGTTATTCCTGGCCAGAAGAATAGCGGAGTCAAACGGTGAACAGTTTTGGTCACTCCAAAGTGACCAGCTAGAGGAATGTCATGTCCGATACTAAGCAGGTCGCACCAATATTTCTGTGGCACAACCAGCTGTCACTTGGGCAATGGATTTGATCCCTTCTGTCACCTGATAAAGTAATTCCCGATCCCACTCTATCCGTTCCCTTTCTAATCCCCGGGGTCCATCCCTGCCCTCTCCCGGTAGCTAACATTGAGTCAGATAGTAGTTCCCGGGTAAAGTCAGTCGGGGTAGCCCAGGTAAAGGGTGGTACCGTCTGGTTGGGGTTAGGAAAGTTAGGCCTCACCTGGGTCCCATCACCGAGTGCCTCCTCCGCTCGCCTTGCTTGCTGCTAGGTGATCACAGGGAAGGCTTCTGGGGATAAATCCACATGGGAAGATGAAGAAAGATGTCCCAAATAATTTCCAAGTAGAATATTTGCGGGTATAGCTCTCATAACTCCAACTTCCACGTCTCTGTATCCCGAGCCCCAATCCATATGCACTTGGGCAGTAGGAATGCATAAAACTTTGCCTCCAGCCACTCGCACAGCTATGGACCTCCCGGTTTTCCCAGTCATTGTAACCATCCTGGGTTGCACCAAAGTAATAGTAGCTCCGCTGTTTCTCAGTCCTTGGGCGGATCGCACATTCACCCATATGGCCTGTCGGTGATGCCTGTGATTGTCATTGGCAGCAGCTTGTATCGGGCTCACCTCATGGAGTAGCCCAAATTCCTCTTCACCCCAGCCAGTTGAGGTAGATGGTGTGGCGGCTTCCAGGTAATGAGCAGCCACTCCGGCTGGGCCAGGGGCAGCACAGTTCCATGAAGTGACATTGACATTTCGAAGACAGTTCGCTCCTTTGTGTCCCATTTGATTACACCCATAACAGCGTGATCCGGTCTTCTTGATGGGTATAGCCGGTCGGGCCATTGCAGGGAGGGCGACTGACTGCTGGGTGGATGGCTGGATATGGGCAGGTGCTAGCGCTGGTCTGGAGATGCCACGAGGCTCTGGTTGCTGGGATCTCCGGGAAGGTAAGTCTCCAGACATCCTCCATACATCATTATAATAACATAATCACATGATTAGACTATTCCTCCAACAGAATAGTAGTTCTATTTCAAACTTCACCTCATAGTCTTATCTCTATTCCACTATTCTCAATATGGTGTCGGTCTCTATCCCCCCCCCCTTTATAAGTTGCCCCCACCATCTAGCAAATAACAAAACAGGTCTACAAAATACATACATAACCCAATAACAACGATCAAGGATCAAACAAACAAACCAAGAACAAAAACAAGAACAAACAAAAAAACAAAAACAAAAAGGGTCCTTTTACAGAGAATCCCCCGCTCCACTATGTCCCCCACCTCTCCCCCATACCCCCTAGCCATGTATTGCTCCTCTATATTACTCCCATAAGCTTATTCCCTTCCTTTGAGTTAATAAAGAGATTCCATACGGACCATGTTTTCTAATATGTCTCTTTTTTCTGTTGTGCTGTCCATATCAGTTCTTCCATTTGATTAATCTCCTCTACTTTCTTAAGCCAGAGTCTTATTGGTAGGGGTTGTCTTTGCTTCCAATTGCCAGGTATGCATGCTTTAGCTGCATTTAGAAGATGGCATACTATTGTTTCCTTGTATCTCTTTACTGGCATTTTTATTTCATGTAATAAGAAAAAGGCCGGATCGTCCGGTATCTCTTCTTCCCAAAATTGCTGACTAATTTTCCGGTCCACCTCCCAGAAATCCTTGATTCTGGGGCATGACCAGAGAATATGTAGTAATGTCCCCGGTTCCTCACAGCATCTCCAGCAGGTATCCGTAACCTCCGGAAAAAGTCTGTGGAGGAGAACCAGGGTACCATTGGGAAACAATTTTATAATTTGTTTCTTGTATCTTCGTACACATTGAGGATTCAAATATGTTGTGTATTATACTGGTACATTGTTCCTCTGAAAAGGTTCTACCTAATTCCACTTCCCATTTGCCTAAGAATGGCAATTGGAAATCTTCTGATGGTCTAATCAACAGGTCATACATTTTTGAGAGAACGTGGGAAAGTAATCCCTTCTCATTACAATATTCTTCGAATATCGTTAACTTCCGCTTGTAATTATCAGATGGAGGTGAAGTCTGCAGGAAGTGCCTCAAATGTGTTGCACGCCAAAAATCTAATTGATATAGATTGGAGCTGGATGTCAATGTTTGGCAGTTAGGCCAAGATCCTGTTTCAAGGAAATGGGAGGCCTGAAATATCCCCTTTTCTAATAATACCCCAAAGGATTATTTCCTCAGTCCTAGTGCAAATTGTGGGTTCCCCAAAATGGGGAATAATTGGGACTGTGGTGTTGACAACTTCCCCTTAGAGATAAGTTCATGGCACATTTTTATTGTCGGGCCTATTAGTGGATGTGTCTTAATCGTAGATGGCAGGTCTTTATAGCACCAAGGTGCTCTATAAAGTAAAGCCCTACTCTGTGCTTGTTCCAAGTCCGGCCACATCTTTAGGTCTCTATGTCGGCACCAGTCAATTATTCTACTTAATATAGCCGCTTGGTAGTATTTATTGATGTCAGGTATAGCTAGTCCCCCATAATCCTTGGATAGAGTTAACAGGGATCTTCTGATCCTTGGATGTTTCTGTGCCCAGATAAATCCAGAAAATAGTGTATCAATCTGTTTATAACATATTGCCTAGGGATGGCAATGGGAAGTGCTTGAAACAAATATAGGAATTTTGGTAAAATGTTCATTTTTCATTAAGTATATTTCCTCTTCTGAGCCAGAAATTGAATCCCTTATGGCACCTATCCAGGAGACTATGAACCCTTCGTAGGAGAGGTGGGAAATTCAGATCAAATGTTTTTGCAAGATCCGCTGGGATCATTGTTCCCAGATAATTAAGAGCATGATCCATCCATTTGAATTTATAATTGTATTTCAGTGATCCCAGCATATCCTCTGACTTAGTTAAATTGATCTTAAAATATGATAGGGTGCCATATCTCTCCATTTCAGTGTATAAATTAGGAAGATATATCACTGAGTTAGCCAATGAGAAGAGCATGTCATCGGCATATGCTGAGATCTTATACTGAGTTCCTTCCATTGTCAATCCCTGAATATCCTGATTTGATCGAATCCTACAAAAGAAGGGTTCTAAAGCTAGTGAGAAAAAGGGGGGTGACAGTGGGCATCCTTGCCTAGTCCAATTGGTGATCCCAAAAGAGGGAGAAATAACTCAGTTTACCTTTACTTGAGCACTTGGTTGGGCATAAATACTTAAAATCCATCGAAACATATTTTCTCCCACCCCTATATATCGCAGGACCGAAAGAATAAACTGCCAATTAACCCGGTCGAATGCCTTCTCTGCATCTGTCCCCAAAAACACACACAGGAGATTAGATAAATTGGCTATATGTATTAAATATAGGACCTTAGTAGTATTGTCCCACGCTTCACGCGTCGGGACAAATCCTACCTGGTCCAGATGAATCAGAGAAGGCAATTGTCGCTGCAGTCTGGTTACAAGGATTTTTGTAAAACATTTAAAATCTGCATTTAGGAGGGATATTGGCCTATAGCGTGGGATCTTTTCCCTCCTTGGGGATCACCGTGATAAGGGCCTTAAGAGACTCCGGGGAAAATGGGCTATGGTCACTCATACCATTGTACATCCTCCTCAGATATGGTCCTAATATAGGCAGGAGATATTTATAATACTAAGCTGTAAAGCCATCTGGGCCCAGTGCCTTCCCCACCTTTGCCCCTCTCGCTGCTTCCTGGACATCTTCAAGTGTAATTGGTGCTTCCAATTCCTGTTGTGCTATAGACGTTAAACCGGGCATTCCGGACGACGCCGGGTAACTGTCTATTCCTTCCTGTGTTGGGGAGTCTAATTGTAAATTATAAAGAGAAGAATAGTATTCTCCAAATATTTTAGCAATTCGTTTAGGCATTGTAATCTTTTCCCCTTCCTTCCCTGTAATCATTGGTACATAAGTCATCACCTATTGTACCTTAAGACCCGGTTCACACAGGGGCGACTCCGGACGCGACTTCTGATTGCCCGAGTTGCCCCAAGTCGCGCTATTTTTAAAAATAATTGAAGTGACTGGAGCCATTTTTATGTACATGACTGCAGTCGCTCCGACTTCAAAAAAGGTTCCTGTACTACTTCAATCCGACTTCTAGGCGACCTGTACCCATTGATTTCAATGGAAGTCGCTCAGAAGTCGGATTCCCTGTCTTAACAGAAGCAACTTTCCAGGAAGAGAACATACATTTCTCAGGCAAACCCCTCCCTCCCACAGAGCTGATTCTTGTTTTATTGGCCACTGGAATGTCTCCTGTCCTGGAGGCGACTTCAAGTCATGTTGTAAATCACCACAAGTCGCGCTGAGGTCGCCCCAAGTCGCGCTGTGATTCATGCTCAAGTCGTGTCTGAGTTGCCTCCCAAAGTCGCGCTGGAAGTCGTGTTGCCCCTGTGTGAACCGGCTCTAAGAGTTCTAGCCAGTAGTTTGCCACATTTGTTGCCGGACTCACATGTTTACATCCAATCTGTATTGCTCTTTTTGATTTGTTCATAAGTAATTCCGTAACCTGTCTATGGCCACTCAGGAGGTCCTGTTCCACATCTGAGGTGGGAGCATGTTTATGCAATGACTCTAGTTGATATGTCTCTTAACAAGAGTGTTAACTTTGCCTCCCTTTCTCACTTAATCCTGGCCCCATGCTTTATCAGTACTCCCCGCATCAAAGCCTTATGGGCTTCCCAGATCACTCCAGGGGTACATTCAGGAGTATCATTGACCTGAAAATAACATGTCACCTCTTTAAGAACCTCCTCCATCGTCACGGGGTCTTGTAACAGACTTTTGTTAAGTCTCCACTTCACTGGATTAAGACCTCGTCTCCCCGGCATATTGTATTTTAAAAGAATTGGTGTGTGATCGGACCAGGTAATTGCCCCGGTGTTGGCCTCTGCCACTTAATGCAGCTGAAAGTGGGGTATAAGGAACAGGTCAATCCGTGAATATGACTTGTGTACTGGTGAATAGTATGAATAATCTCTCTCCCCTGAATGTAACAAACGCCACACATCCACAAATCTTGCTCCCTGGAGTGTCTGTGCCATCCGTTTCCTTAAACCAGGTAGTACTGACGAGATACCTGCGGAAGTATCTTCACCCGGTATCAAGGGCATATTTAGGTCCCCTCCTAGGATCAACTGACCCCCCCTAATCTCTTCGAGTTTATCTAAGATATCTCTACAAAAAACATCTTGTTGAGTATTGGGGGTATAAAAGGATGCCAATGTCACCTCCGTCTCTCTAATCTTACCTTTAAGAAACGGATATTGAACCCCCATATCTACTAAGGAGTCTACAGTATGTGAGCCCAGGGGATCTTCCTTGAAATAAGGATAGATACCCCCCTAGTTTTAGATACTGGGTTAGTGGCATGGTGTACGACCGGGAAGTCCCTTTTTCTAAGCAGAGGTATACTGTTATCCCTAAAATGAGTTTCTTGTAGAAAGGCTATGTCAACCCCTGATCTTTTCAGATCCCTGACATTAAGGGAAAATATAGTTAAATAATCCATTTCCTTTATATTTATTTGAATCACCGGGGGTCAAGAGAAAGTTAGGGCCCAAATGGCCACCAATGGAAAAGAGTGGGAGAGAGGGGAGGGATCAAAAAAAGAAAAAAAAAAAAAAACTAAAAACCACACCAAACTTCAAAACATACACACCTAACTATATCCTCTTGCAGTGGCTGTTGGATTTCAGCCACAACAAGTTGTATCAAAGCTTTATGCGCTCTATCTACTCTAAGAGTGCTGGCCTATTTAGGGGAAATGATGAGGCATGACCGAAGAGAGGGAGCCCCCGGGTCCATCCTCCAGCTCCTCCTAAAGGTAAAAATGAGGAGGGATAAAATAAAAAAAACGTATCCACTTATCAGCTTATACTTAAATCTTTATACTACTTTTTCCTTTCATTCCCCCCCCCCCTTTTAAACCAAGAGATCCCTATAATTCTAGAAAAGTAGTTCATAAAAAAGAATAGATTATATCATTTCAATGGAGCTATAAAGATAAAAAAAAAAAAATATTTCATATATATTTTATATATCTCCCAGGGGAAGGAGAAGAAACTTCTTGAGGGGGAAAAAAAAAAACCAGAAGAAGAAGGGGACAACACTAGTAGGATCAGTTGGGCAGCATCCGCTAAGGTAGTTGCCTGGCAGTCGGAGAGCCATGCATCTACCGATCGGAATATCTGATGAGCCCATTCCATATAGGGCTGGCCCTCTTAACATTGTAGGCTGCAAAATTTGGACCTATGAGCTTCAGAAGTGATTGCGTATCTTGCCAGCAGTCGCTCCTTGACTCGCTCGTAGTCTTTTTTTTTTTTTTTTTTTTCTTCCCAAGGTATGGCTTTAAAAGCATCCAGTGCTCGACCAGACAGCTTGCTAATGAGGATGGTGACCCAGTCAGCTTTGTCAATTTCCTGGAGATCGCACTGGGTCTCGAAGACATGAAGGTCGATTTCCTCCACCCCATCCTGGAAGGGTCGAAAAGCTGCGTAGGGAAGTTTCTTGCGGCTAGCCTGTTCTGCAGCTGCAGTACCCCCGATCTCCTTCTGAACCTCAAGCATTTTCAGACGTGTCGTGTCTGCAATTATCTGGGTGATCACCTCTTTGGGGGAGTGGTGCTGTATAGCGACAGCCGCCGCTGGAGCTCGGCCATCCTGGACCCGTCCATAGCTGGCCCTCTGCTTCGGTCGCTGGCCTGGTCACTCTCCAGCAACTTGGCAATCAGAGTTGCCTTTGACTTGTTGCTGGCGTTCTGTCCCCTTGATTCCAGCAGATCCTTGAGTGTGCTTCGCTTAAGGCTGGAGTAGCAAAGATCCATCTGACAAGGTCCCATTGGTGGTTTGGATGTTCCAGGCACAAGAAAGCATCCCACCGCTGCCAACCAAATGTTAACCTGTAAGAGAAAGGCATAATGAGCTAATATGACTAGCATAATAGCTCATTATGCATCACTTACCTTAGATCGGGGCCCCCGAAGCCGTCCTCGTCTCCCTCTTCAGCCGCAGCCATCGCTGCGGTGATAGCCGGAAGGTTACTTCCAGGTATCGCTGCTCCAGCCAATCACAGCGCCACTCCGGCGCTGTGATTGGCCGGAGCGGCGGAGACGTCATTCTGCGCATGCGCGCGGGAGCCGTCAAATTCGGCTACGCCCAGCGATTGCTGGGAAGTAGCGGAATTTGTAAATGGGATTAACCCCATGAATGCGCCGTAGACAGTGGCGCCTGTCATTTTACTAAATATCTCCTAAACCGTGTAGGTTTAGGAGATATTTTTTGCACCTACAGGTAAGCCTTAATCTAGGCTTACCTGTAGGTGCAAGTTGAAAAAGTGGGTTTACAACCACTTTAAGAACACATTATAACACAGAGTTCTCCAGGCCAAGGTTCTTTATTTTTAGAAACACACTGAATTTATACAGCAAACCATCAGATAAGGGCTACTCCCATTATTTCAGACAAAGGTCACCTTACACAGTAGAGCTAGTCCTATTATAACAATGACCTCCTTAGACAGATCGACTCCCCGGACGAACTTGCATAAGAAGCCACAAGCAATTAGTGGCCAGCCCTGTCTGGATAACTTAAGAACACATTATAACACAGAGTTCTCCAGGCCATGGTTCTCCTGCAGCCCAAAGTCTGTGACACTTTTGTAAAGTGAGTAACTTATATCTGACCCTAGAAAGACCTCTATTCCAAATAAAGCAGATCAACAGAGACTTCAAGGAAATTAAAAAAGCTTTGGGGATCAAGATAGGGACAGTTTGAAATAAATGTAGTAATTTAGAGAGAGTATCCATCTTTAAGGTGTATATACGCCCAAACCATGGTAAAGAGGTGTTCCCCCCCCCACAGGAGTCCAAATCCTTCCTAATACGAGAGAAGAGTGGGATATAACTAAGCGCGTAAAGGTCAGAGAGTTTAGAAGGAATTGTGACTCCTAGATGGGAAATGCCCTTGGTTTGCCATTGAAAGGAAATATTGTCACAAAGTTGGGACATGGTAGTTGCAGGTAGAGACATGTTGAGAGCTTCCGTTTTTCATATATTAAGTTTATTATTCCTAAATCACCCGAATGTCTGGAATTCACGAAAAAGTGATGGGAGGGAAATATGCAGATGTTGGACATAGACCAGAATGTCATCAGCGAAAAGAGATATTTTGTGGTGAGAAGAATGTTTCAGGATGCCCTGAATGGAGTCATTTTGACAATTGGCACGCGACAATGACAAAAAGGAGAGAAGAGAGGGGACAACCCTGACGTGTGCCATTGGATATGTTGAATGGCTCAGAAGAGGTGCCATTCACCAGGATTAATGTGGAGGAATGGGAAAAGAGGGACATGACTTTAGTAATAAAATAAGTTCCAAAGCCTACCTGTTCCAGAGAGAGGCGTAGGAATTGCCAATTAACCCTATCAAACGCCTTCTTGGCGTCAAAGATAGGAGGCCGGGCTTCAGATTATGACGTTGAATGTAGGAGATGAGATGTAACATTTTGGTTGTGTTGTCCCTCGCTTCCCAGCCTGGGGCACAGCCCACTTGATCCTTATGGATGACTGCAGGTAACAGAGGGAACAAATGATTAGCAAGAACCTTCGCAAAGAGCTTGATATCAATATTTAGAAGGCATATTGGTCGATAACTACTGCATTGCAAGGGGTCTTTGTCTGGCTTTGGGAAGATAGAAATGTTGGCTGATAGAAGCTCTTTGGAGGGGTGCATGGAATTGTCAATAGCATTAAACACCATAGTGAGCACAGGTGTCAGGAGGGGGCGAAAATTTTGTAGAATCTGGGGATGAACCCGTCCAGGCCAGGGCATTTACCCATTTTCAAATCCCTGATTGCACCCAGAAATTCTGGCTCAACCAAGGGTTTGTCCAAGTCAGAGGCACCCTGGGGATCAAATTCTGGTAGGGCTGTTTCAGAAATATAGGCTTGCATATTGTCTGACAGAGATATTGGTATGCTGGTAACTAGGGGAGTGGGAAGATTATAGAGCAGGAATAATATTCCCTGAAAGATGAAGAAATGCCCTGATTGTTTAAAACCTTGCCAATAGCGGAATGGGAAATAAATTGAATAGGGGGACTCCAGGGGTCTAGGGTGCAGAATTTGCGCCAGGTGTTGGCCACATTTTTTTAGCTAAGGAGTAGTGGTAGTTACGGCCTTGTCACAAGCTACAAGAGAATGAGATTCTAACAGCTGAAGCAAATCCTGTTGGGCTTTAGACAGGGTGACATATGTGGAGGGTTCCAGATTACATTTATGTAGGGATTCAAGATTAGCTATGGTGGAAAGTAATCGTCAAATTTCTAGAGCTCTATTCTTTTTCAGGCGTGAGCCCTGTTTGATAAGGACGCCCCAGGGAAAACATTTTAGAGCTTCCCATTGCATGAGACGGGAGGTGGAATCGGAGGAATGGTCAGACACAAAGTACCGGATGGCCTTGGTAACCTCTGCCACACAAAGGGAGGTCTTTAAGTAGGTTGTCATTAAGATGCCAGGACACATCTCTGCGGGAAGTAGGTGGGCGTGCCTTTGTCAAGTATACAGGAGCATGATCAGCAAAGGAAGAGGGCCCGTAGAAGCCTGAAGAGGAGTATCCAGTAGGGATTGGGAGATCAGGAAATAGTTCAGTCTGCTCTAGGTATCATGAGCGACGGAGTTATGGCTGTAGTCCCTTTCCATGGGGTGCTGAACATGCCAGACATCCACCAAATGGATAGAATGTAGGAGGGCTTTAATGTGTGCTAGTGTGGAAGTAGGAACAGATGACTTACCAAAGGAGGTGTCTATGGGAAGGGGAGAGAGCGACATTGAAATCACCGCCCACGATGAAGCATGGACCACCAAAAGAAGTCAATCTGGTGAGGACTGAGGAGAGAAAGCATGCCTGGCCCTGGTTTAGGAACGTAAATGTTAGCCACTGTAAAGATAACATTTTGAGATTTCAATTTAAGAAATATGTATCAACCAGAATCATCTATGAGAGAGTCCAGGACCTCAGGAGCAAAAGATTTGTGGAAGGCTACAGAGACACCCTTAGATCTGGATAGCGGATTAACACTATGAAATCAAGCTGGATAGTAGAGGTTACGTATGGCCGGTATGGCACCTGTACGAAATCAAGTTTCCTGCAAAAGTAAAATGTTAGAGCACATCTTATGGAAATGGTACAAAATTTGGTTCTGCTTCTCTGGCGTGTTAAACCCTCTACAGTTAAAAGTTAACAAATTGACCAGACATCTGACCGCAATGATAAGTAAAATAGATCAAGGGGAAAGGGGGGGGGGGGAGGAAAATAAGGAGATGTGAGCCTCTCTCAAGCCCATCCATAGATCCTAGTTAGACTTAAGAATGGGAAAAGGTAGTAAGGGGAGGACAAAATAGGAAAAGGTAAAGGCAGGACCAGAAGCGAGGAAGGAAGAGACAAAGAGAATAAAGACCAACATTTCTGTCTCCAGGCCTTTAGAAAATTTAACAAATACGGCACAGCAAAAGAGAACTAATGAAGACAGAAAGGAGGGAAAAAGGTTAATAAAAAGGCCACTAGGTGGCTCCATAACTTCATTAAAATAGAAGTATATGTTTTTTTGTTTGATTTTTATTCATACTTACCTAGTGTGAGGGGGTTAGCTCGGCAGCGGGTGTGTGTGACCCCCGGGATGGGCTCCCCACCCAAAACAGGCCCAGCAAACGGAGGTTGTGGTTTTCAAAATCAAAAAGGTGCGGTTTATTTTCTATTTACAGTGACAAAACACAGCAAAGCAAAAGAAACATAACAAAAATAAATCCTGGTCAAGTTGACCTCTGACTAAACATACAGGTTTCCTAACTAACAACTGGGATCAGCCTAGTGCTGTCCTAGTCCCTAAGTCCCTGGTTTTAAATGTCCAAGCAAATAGCCACACAGGCTTTTTCTCACCGCACAGGGGTTCACTCTCCCTAGACAGTCCACACAGGTCTGGTTCCAGGCATGAGCTAACATCTAATGAAGCTGGGAGTTCTTATAGAGGCCTAAATGAGCTGACAAGCTTCAGCTGGCCTCATCAACTCCCTGTCTGCACGACGCCCAGCCCTCTCCCTAGAGGTATGAGTCATCAATGAGCCCACTAGTCTCAGCTGGGCTTCATTAACTCTCTACCTAGTTGTATAAGTCGGCGTAAAGCCTGAATCTGGGCGAAATATATCTACCCCCCTGGATGCAACCAGGTGACTTTACCTTCCTGCTGTCACACTAGGTATATGCAGCATAGGTCCGATGTTTCATCTGTCCCCCGGCACCTCTACACTAAGAACCGAGCAATCGAACACCGCCAATTGCTCGGTTCTCACAGCTCCCCGAGCAGAGAGATGGAGACTGTCAGTCACTGCTTTCTGCTCTGGCCTCTCCTCGCTAACTGGAGCAGCCAGCTCAGGCTCTCAGTGGTTTGCTGAGAGCCTGAGCTGGGTGTCGGTCCAGGGACCACCAGGGACCAGCCAATCATCAGGAGAAGAATGCATGAATTTGGCTACAAAATTAAATAAATTAATAGGTAAATAGAATCTCAGATGGTATACCATTCTTTCTGAAAGAGAGCAGGGGTTGGCGGTTTATACATTACCTATGGAGCAGCCCATAGGTATGACCGTCCCAGCAGTTCCCATGATGGAGTAGGATGGTGGCCTTGAATAAGCTGTCTCCCCCGGGGTTGAGGCAGAACATCCCCCCCCCCAACAACCAAAGGAAACTGGAGAGAGGGCCATGGGGAAAAGCAGCCATAGAGTAGGCCGGACAGCCACAACACAGTTCTAAAAAATTAGGTGTGTACACATGGGACACAGGCCCAGTTCTGTGAAAAAAAATTGTAAAAATGCATGATTAAGGATTAATAAAAGTTAAGTGAAAATAAATAGAGGATGAGCGATGTAACATGATTAAAGCAACACTGTGTGCCCACAGTGAATGTGTATATGCATACCATGGTATGTGTGTATCTGCACCAGTGATTGCACTTGAACCTATAATAGGTGTTTACAATAAAAGTGATTTGATAATGTGGACACTTCCAAAAATGGGGGTACCAATATATTACCAATACAATTGTGTATGTATGTGTGTGTGTGCTCATGTAAATGCATGTATGTGTACGTGTACTATCACAAGACCAACTACGGACACTAAATTTACCCTTCAGCCCAACAGAGATTTAAAAAAGTAATTGAATCTCTCCCAGCGAATAAATCTCCAGGCCCAGACAGCTTCAATGAGGAATACTACAAGACCTTTAAACTCTTGCTAGCTTCTTATTTAGAACGTACATTTAATGCTGCTGAGGCCTCTTCCTCCTTCCCACCTGAGATCCTGAAGGCGCTGATTGTGACTTTACCAAAGCCAGGGAAGGAACCAACTACACCTCCAAACTTTAGACCCGTTTCATTACTGAATATTGATTTGAAATTATATGCCAAACTCATTGCTAAACGCCTAATTGATATACTACCCCTTCTTATTCACCCAGATCAGACAGGGTTTACCAAGGGCTGACAGACCTCTGATGCTACACGCCGATTAACAAACATTCTCTATTTGGCTAAGCTCCATAAAAGGCCTTCTCTGCTGTTGACGTTGGACGCAGAGAAGGCCTTTGATTGAATACATTGGCAATACCTAGCCCGGGTATTGGAGAAGTTTGGGTTCTCTGGTCCCATCCTTTCAGCAATTTTGGCCCTCTACTCTAAACCATCTGCCCAGGTATACACCTCAGGATTTTTATCCAAACCCTTTGACATCTCCAACGGGACCCAGCAGGGATGCCCTCTGTCCCCATTGATATTTAACTTGCTAATGGAGCCCTTAACTACCTATATCCGAACACACCCTGACATTAATTGATTCCCAATATAAAACTCTATCCACACCATTAGCCTATTTGGGAACGACATTATTATGATACAGAGGCAGAAACTTCCCTGGCTTCAGTACATTTTGCGTTGGTACTATTTAATCAGGTCTCATACTATAAGGTCAATGAAAGAAAGTCATATACTGTATAATGGGATTGAGTATTGACCCATCTTTACAAGCAAAACGCAGTTCACTGTTTCCATACACTTGGAAAGATGATGGGATAAAATATTTTGGTATAACATTAACAGCAACCACAGAGAACCTAGTTACAGCCAATTACACTCCATTCCTCAGTATACTTCATAGAAAACTCCAGGATATAGCGAAGGTGGACATGTCATGGTCAGGACGCTTAGCAGCTTTCAAGATGGTAGTATTGCCACAATTGCTTTACCTGTTCAGGACTCTACCTATACCGGTCCCAAATTCCTTCTTCTCCAGTGCCCAATCCTTGATAAATAGATATTTATGACAAGGAAAAAGGACAAGATGTGCGTTTAGAAAACTAGTAGCTTCAAGGAAAGCGGGGGGAGTAGGACATGTACTACTTGACCACTTCAGCTCCGGAAAAATTGGCTGCTCATTGACCGGGCCATTTTTTTGCGGTTGTGCAATACTGTACCCAAACAAAATTGATGTCCTTTTTTCCCACAAATAGAGCTTTATTTTGGTGGTATTTGATCATCTCTGCGATTTTTTGTGCTATAAACAAAAAAAGAGGGACTTTTTGCTATAATAAATATCCCCATTTTTTTTTTTTTTAAAAAAAGCTATTTTTTTTCTCAGTTTAGGCTGTTATGTATTCTACATATTTTTGGTGATAAGAATCACAATAAACGTATATTGATTGGTTTGCGGAAAAGTTATAGCGTCTACAAAATGGGGGATAGATTTATAGCTTTTTTTTTTTTTTTTTTACTAGTAACGTAAGTGATCTGCGATTTTTATCTGGACTGCAACATTATGGAGGACACATCAGACACTTTTGATACATTTTTGGGACCATTGGCATTTATACAGTGATCAGTGCTATACAAATGCACTGATTACTGTAAAAATTTCACTGGCAGGGAAGGGGTTAACACTAGGGGGCGATCAATGGGTTAATTGTGTTCCCTAATGTGTGTTCTAACTGTGGGGGGATGGGACTGACCTAGAAGAAATTACAGATTGTGGTTCCTAGCTATTAGGAACTCGCAATCTGCCTTTCCTCACAGAACAGGGATTTGTGTGTTTACACACTCACTTCCCTGTTCTGCCTCTCGTGCCTAAGATCACTCCCGGCCAGCGATCATCATGAGCATCGGCACCCCCGCGATTCAGCCGGCGCACCTGCTAGCCCGCTTAAAGCGACCGACATACAGCTACGACGGTTCGCGCAGCGAAGCCAACCTGCCACAGTTTAACTGTGGCGGCTGGTCCGTAAACAGTTAAAGACTACCACGCGGCTTTGATTCTTGTTCAGGTAAGGACATGGTTCCCCCAGTCACACGACACAAGATGGCTAGAACTAGAGAAATCTCAGATCCCTGGTAATGACCTATATGATCTGTTATTGACCAGCAGATTCCACACACAAATGTATACAGCTCTATCTCCTACTATAATGGCCACACTACAAGCTTGGAAGACTCTCTCAGCTATGCAGTTTAGATGTGAAAATGAGGGAAAATACTGCGCTGCTAAGTGGAAGTGAAACAGCTGCTACCACTAAACAAATAGAAATTGTGTGTGAAGATGCAAATAAAAAGTGCAGTGCTAGTGATTAAAATGTCATTAAGTGATTAACAAACATAAATTAGTGAAAAAAATATGCAACCATCAAGTGACAAAAGATAAATGTGAAAAATACATGTAAGAAATTCAAGTGATATACAAAAAAGAGGAGTTAATAAAATCCACAGGGAGCCAAAAATGCACATAGATGGGAGTGGATCTGAGTGAAAGATTCCACTAGGTGATATAAACAAAAAAGAGTTCATGAATGAACATCTCCAGTAGTTTATCCAGAAGGAGATCTAGGTTATGAATAGGATGAACCATACACAATCAGTCTCTAGAGGGAAAGTTCATGTGAAGAAAACTACAAAGGTGGTTTAAACAATATCCAAGAGGGAGGAGGGATGGAGCGGAAGGATGGATGCAATCCTGATGTTATGAGGAAGAACACACAGTGAGAATGGATCCAATATCAACAAAGTAAAGATGGGTACTCTTACCATGTGACGTGGACCCATACACCGGTCAAGGGTGGGTCAAAACAGCAAAGGTAAGAGTAGCGATACTGCGGCTTCCTCTGATGATAGTCTCCTGAAGGTTACCGATCCAATCCACTCATTTGTACCAGGAACAGCTTCCAAGATGGTAATGGCTTAACATCCGTACTCCCCAGTCTAAGAAGTTTGGTAATACAGGAGGTATTACCCCTCCAGGGGTTAGTGGTATAAGATGAATATAGAAATAAACAAAAAAAAAGAGGCCTCTACATGGCGTAGATCAAATATGACAAAAAGGGGATTTATTAAAATATAAAAACAAAAAAACAAGATGGAGCAATATGTAAAAAATCCAGCAATTGATACAAAAAAAAAGTGATCACAGATTTAAAATAGGGCGCAGAATGGGCAGCAAACGTAGGACCCTATGCATTTCGTCCTAGAGGACTTCTACAGGGGTGTGTACTAGTAGGCAGCCTCTGCGCTTATAAACTATACAAATAATGACTGGCACCATTGAGTTTCCGGAAATGCAGGCAGTGGCGTGCGCCTCAAGCCTCAGGCCAGGAAACCAATCAAAGCACCTCAAGCCTCAAGATGAAATGCCAATTGCAGCGGTGTTAAGCCGAACGTGACCACAATGTCATGACAACAGAAGGAGAAGAAAATGATGTCAAATGATGCTGGGGGCGTAGTATGAGGCATCCGGAGCGTGTCTGCATCCAAGCCTCACTGTGTAAAAAATTGTGAAGTACGCGCTCACTTAATGACATTTTAATCACTAGCGCTGCACTTTTTATTTGCATATGCAGTTTAGATACTCTGTAACAAAAACCCTTTCACTTACCACTTACTCTAGCATACCCTAGCATACCCTTGATCATTCCAGACTTACAGATAACACATTGGGTAGCTAAAGGTATAAAAGTAGTAGCGGACCTTATGGTGGGCCCTACACCAAAAAAACAATTAGGGCCAAACAACTAGAATATGGCCTAGATGACCATGACCAATACAGATACATCCAAATTACTAATTTTCTTCATACAAATCCTCATCCCTCTACTTTCATGGAGAGTAGTTCTATATCTCACCAATACCTCCACTAATATCAAAGGTATTTCATTATTCTACAAAATCTTTGAATAACAAAAAATGTATTCCTAAAATCCATAGCCATTAAAGCATGGGAGCAAGACATGGGCACTTCTTATACCACAGAGCATATGGCAAAAATCACTTCATACTACATACACAGTGACAACGAGTGTTAATTTATGGGAATTAACTCACAAAATACTGCTACGTTGGTGTTTGCCACCCTTTAACCTCAAAATTCAACCCTCAGACTTCCCCACTCTGTTGGAGGAACTGCAGATTTAGTGGCACGCTGTATCATATATTGTGGACAGGTATACATGTTTTTTGGTCTAGAATATTTAGATTAGTTTCACCAATCATAGGTTCCCCTATCTGCTGTCATGGCCGACTTATCTCTAGGAATGGACTGCATCCCAGCGGCTTCAAGAGTCATAGCAACGCACATTCTTCTCAGTTCTAGGTTGTCAATAATGAGACACTGGAGGGGCCAGAGAATGCCCTCTGTAAGAGAGGTAGTTAAGACGACTAACACCCACGCCACTTATGAGATAATGTTTGCATCCGCACAGGGTAACTACCAAGCAATGAGTTCCCCTTGGAAACAGTGAACTGAATGGTATTAAATAAGTAGTAACGGTTATGTCAAGTAATAATATGGAGATCACACTACATTTTAAATATGCTGGACTGTATGGTTTTCTTTTCTCTGCCTCATTTATTTTATTCTAATTTGGTTTATAGTATAACTATGCTTACTCGTTATACTCCGTTTTAGTTTTACATAAATAAAGTTATAGACGTCAGAGCATCCAAGAAACATCCAACTGTGAACATGATATGCTCTTCATATTTTGTATGTTCTATCTGTGCATGCTTAAATTATGCATGCTGCCTTAAGATGTTAAATGTATGTCTTTGCTTAATAAAAATTATTGGAATTAAAAATTAAATTTTTCACAAACTTTTTTTTTTTCTTTTTATTGATCCATGTTCCCCAGGGAAGGACCCAGACCCCCCATTGTATGCCCAATTACATGCATATAAACCTTCAAAGTGGGCACTTTTGATTTTTGACGTTTGGGTCCCATTGACTTTAATGGGGTTCGTTATTGGGGTTCGAACTTTTGCGGTGTTCGAAAGTTTTGGTGTGAACCAAACAGGGGTCCGTTCGGCCCATCCCTAGTCAGGACGACTGGCAGCTTTTAAAATGCAACTTCTACCACAACTGCTTTATGTGTACCATTATGTGCCTATACCTATACCCCAAAAAATGATTTCAAACCTTGCAGTCTCTATTATCTAGATTTCTCTGGGAAGGTAAAAAGGCTAGAAGCGCCTTTGCTAAACTTGGCAAAACAAATTATCATAGAAACGCACACCGTTTTGGCAAATCCACACTTACCTCACTTCTAATGAAGAACATAAAGGGGGTATCTCTATATTTTATAACTTTCTACATAACAAATCTATATTTGAAAAAAAAACTAATTCAATGATAGCCTTAGAAAGGGATATAAATGACTCCTTCTCAGTTAAACAATGGAGCATAGCTCTACAATACACATAGTCTGCCACAAAGTGCACTAACCTTTGGGAACTATCTCATAAAGTCACACAAAGATGGTATCTAACCCCACATAGAATAGCCAAATTCAACCCCTCTATATCTCCATTATGCTGGAGACAATGCTCTCAATCTGGCACCATTTTCCATATCCTATGGGCATGTAGTAAACTAGCAACATTTTGGCTCAAAATATTTACAATTCTCTGCCAAGTGACAGGTCTACCAATATAAATCTCCCCGCCACTAGCCATTCTCAATAAAGGCATAGAAGCTTTACCACCATCTTTCAGACAGTTTACCACTCACTTATTCCTGGCTGCCAAACTGGCAATACTTAGACTATGGAGATCTCTGGATCCTCCTGTGGTGACCGACGTCGTACACGCTCTCTCTACGCATTTTATCTATGAACATATGCTGGCGTCAGTAGCAGGGAAACATACAGAATTCCTTAATAATTGGCAACCATGGATTGACTGGTATAATACATACAAAACTTTATAGATATTCATCTGAACCCCAAATCTCACTTATAACCAATATCGTCTCATGAACAATCCTGAGTAGGGAACGTATTCTAGAAACTTCCCTTTCCCTACCCTCCTTCCCCAGTTATTGTTGTGTTCTTCCCTTCTGTCTTATATTTCCCTTTAAGGCAAGATTTATTGGATATAACAAGTAGACAAGCATACCACTTAGCACTGCACCATCCATTTAAAACTAGCTGTGGTAATAATCTGCTTTATACTTGGTGAATGCTTTGGATATTAAGGGTTGGGGGTGCTGCCCCCCTCTTGAGACACAGTTCAAAGGTACAAGATAGTTTGGAAGGGATGTACGTTTCAGATTTTTCAATGGCAGATCTGTCCATTTGAACTTAAAACTCAACTTCAGGGTCCGAAGAAGTGCAGGTGGAACTCTAACTCCCATAGCCTCTGACTTACTGAAATTGATTTTTAAGTTAGATAGCCTGCCATAAACTTGGAATTCACAGAGAAGGTTTGGGAGAGACGCAGCCAGATTTGTTAAGGAAAAAAGTATGTCATCAGCATAGGTTGAGATTGTATGTTGTTTTCCTCCAACAGTTACTTCAGTGATGTCCGGGTTGAGGCAAACTTTACAGAAAAAGGGTTCCAGGGATAAAGCGAAGAGAAGTGGTGATAAGGGACATGCCTGACTTGTCCCATTAGTAATGGGGAAAGGATCAGAGAGAATTCAGTTAGCTTTCACCTGGGCTGTCGGGTTGGAGTATATCTTGGTGATGCAGTTTAACATGTGTTCTCCCATACCGATATGGCGTAAGACCGAGAATATGAATCGCCAGTTTACTCAGTTGCATGCTTTCTCTGCGTCTGTGCCTACCATTACACATGGATTATTTGTTTTATTCGCTATATGTATGAGATTCAACACTCTAAGTGTGTTATCTTGAGCTTCCTTAGATGGAATAAATCCCACCTGATCAAGGTGGACTAATTGTTGTAAATGCTGTGCAATTTGAGACGCTAAAATCTTGGTGAACAGCTTGAGATCATAGTTCAAAAGTGAAATAGGCCTATAGCTGCCACAGCAGGTTGGGTCCTTACCCTCTTTAGGGATAACCATTACATGAGCTTTTAGAGTGTCTTTGGGGAATATTGTCTCAGACCCAAGATTATTGAATAACCTCACCATTTAGGGGCCAGAACGGGGAGGAAAAGTTTATAATACAGTATCGGAAAGCCCTCTGGACTTGGTGCCTTGCCCAGTTTTGACAGACTAACTGCTTGTTGAAGTTCCTCTAAAGTCATTGGAGCTTCCAGTTCCTCCCGAACTTCAGGGGGCAATTGAGGAAGTTGAGACGAGACAATGTATTTGTCTAGTTGATCTTAAGTGTGAGATTGATTTGGAAGATTATACAGAGAGGAATAGAAATCTCGAAACTCCCCTACAATCTGTTTAAGCAATATGGCTTTTTGGCCAGTGGAAGATACAATTTGGGGGCTATAGGTCGCCAATCTTTGTTCTCTAATCGATTTAGCTAATAGTTTCCTGCATTTATCACCCGATTCATAGCTAAGTTTGTGGCACATTTGTAAGGTAGCCTTTGTTTTTATAGCGCAAGCCAGTAACTTGTCTGCAAAGAGACTTAAGATTCCTTTCAAGCTCTGGGGTTGGAGCATGTTTTTACTGTGACTCAACATTATGAATTTTGACACGGAGAGATGTAAGTTTTTTTCTTCATGCAGTTTTTTGATCCGTGACCCGTGTTTAATGAGGATCCCTCTAATAACTGTTTTATGGGCCTCCCATAAAATCCCTGGATCACAGTCAGATTGGTCATTTGTCTGAAAGTAGAAGTTTAGTTCTTTGTTCACCACCTCTACAACCTCCAGGGTCTTTAGGAGACTTTTGTTTAGTTTCCAAAACCTAGTTTTGAAGGAAGGAATTTCAGAGAACATGCATGTCAACACTATAGGAGCGTGGTCTGACCATGTTATCGTGCATATAGAAGAATTCTGTACAGCATGTAATTGACTATGGGGAACAAGAAAATGATCTATTTGCGTATAGATTTGATGGGGAGAGGAAACAAATGTGTAGTTTCTTTCCCCCGAATGCTGAAGATGCCAAACATCAACTAGCCGGTCCTTATGGATGGAGTGTGCTACTCACTTGCGGGCACCAGAAGGAACAGAGGATGAGACTGATGAGGTATGTACAGAGGGCATTAAAGGAACATTAAAATTGCCTCCCAAGATCAACTGACCTTCGGAAAACTCTAGGAGTTGATCTAACATGACAGATCAAGAGATCATGATGATCGTTAGGTGCATAGATAGTAGCTAGGGTCACTTTAATGTCTCCAATCAAGCCTTTGATAAACATAACATGTCCGGCCAGATCAGCCAGAGTGTGTTGGCTGGTCATTGGGAGTCTGCCAGACAGTAATATGGAGACCCCTTTTGATTTAGCAATTTTGTTCGTAGAATTATAGGTCATAGGATAAAACCTGTTTTTAAGAATAGGAAGTTTGTCAGCTCTGAAGTGAGTTTCCTGAATAAATGCTACATCAGCGTGCAAGCATATATTTTTTACTCAGGGATGTCAACTCCCTTAGTGTAGCGCCCTGCTCCCAATGAGTGGGCACTATATGTTGAAATTTAGTTGTCTGGGCATTAGTTTAGCCCAGAAAGATTGTTTATCTAAATTATGCCACTGTTTCAGTTCGGTTGGTTGCATGATTTTCCTCCTGACAGTGGGTGTCGTTGTCACCACTGGTCAGGATAGGAAATGCAACAGGCTGAACGTATTGGGTATCTTTTTCCCAGCAGCAGCCCAGGGGGCGTGGTGAACCCGCTATGCATGCTGGGAGAGGGTACTTAAGTGACAGGCACCATTAGAGGACTCAATTGGGGGGAAAGTTGGGGGTCGTCGTTCATTGGTGGTGGGCGCCACCCACCCGATCCCGACCTGAGGGCCCTCATGGCCTCAGGGAAGTGCTGGCAGTTTCCGCCTCGGGCCACGTTGGCCTGAGGCTCTGTTGCTGAGATGTAGGCCCAAGAGATACTGGGGGCCTACTGATCCGGGGATGATCCTGTCGGCTTGCCTGCTGGAAGGGACCAAGCAATTGATGACTCAATTGGAGGATGCATCAGGGTCATATCTACCTCACAGTGCTGCTGGAGCGGCTAGAAGATCCTGGCACTGAGAGCTGTGTTCTTTATTCAGAAGATAACCCAGGGAAGGGTTACCCTAATGAAAATAATAAAAAAATTCCGCGCCAACACTACTAAATGTCAAATTACAATTACTTAATAAACAGCTGCTACTCTGCAAAATGAAAGCTAAAAAAACTTCCAAGATGAACAAGTAAAAAAAAAAAATATTATACAAATAATTAGAGTGTGCTAAGCGAAAACTATAAATGTGAACACAAATTCATTCTGTGAAAAAATATAGTGCAATTGGAAGTCCCCCAGGTGAATAACCACACTAATGACCTTCAAAACAAAAACAAACATTAATGGTGTTACTTGATAATTAATGCTTAATTGATAGGCAATAATTGAGTCCAAAAATATTCAAATATGTGAGTCCCAATATAAGTGCAATCAGAGATCACAAATCTCCAAAAGTTCCAACCAGGTGCAAGTAATGGATCCTATATTGCTTCAACCGTTGGTTAACAATAAGTCATTTGTTGCTAGTGGAAATCATAATAATCTTCTTAATTTGTGTGATAATTCTTCCACCAAACAGCAGATATCACCCAAAGTGCTCAGACAAATGATGCGCTTACCAGATTTTATTGACCACTTTAATTAAAAAGATGGTCCTAAGAGCTTATGCAGGATAGTGCCTGCATACACATCGACAGTATGACACGGGAAAATCTCAAACTCCTCCTCTCAGGCATAAAGACAGGATATGCAAATAGAAACAAGAAGTCTCATAGCGTAATACAGTTTATTAAAATAATAAGGAACACAAGGTGCCAAATGGCCTCTTACTTTAAGAAGTGCCTACCCGGCACTGGGGTTGTGAGCTCGTCTGTGTATACATTGCTCTGCTGTTTCCTCCGCAGCAGCACGCTTGGTGTCCACAGAAGATTCAAACAGGGCGCCGGGATGACATCAGCAAACACGTGACCAATTACCACCGCCGACGTACGTTTCGTTATTCACGACGGTACCTATTTGCATATCCTGTCTTTATGCCTGAGAGGAGGAGTTTGAGATTTTCCCGTGTCATACTGTCGATGTGTATGCAGGCACTATCCTGCATAAGCTCTTAGGACCATCTTTTTAATTAAAGTGGTCAATAGAATCTGGTAAGCGCATCATTTGTCTGAGCGTTTTGGGTGATATCTGCTGTTTGGTGGAGGAATTATCACACAAATTAAGAAGATTATTATGATTTTCACTAGCAACAAATGACTTATTTTTAACCAACGGTTGAAGCAATATAGGATCCATTACTTGCACCTGGTTGAAACTTTTGGAGATTTGTGATCTCTGATTGCACTTATATTGGGACTCACTTATATGAATATTTTTGGACTCAATTATTGCCTTTCAATTAAGCATTAATTATCGAATAACACCATTAATGTTTGTTTTTGTTTTGAAGGTCATTAGTGTGGTTATTCACCTGGGGGACTTCCAATTGCACTATATTTTTTCACAGAATGAATTTGTGTTCACATTTATAGTTTTCGCTTAGCGCACTCTAATTATTTGTATAATAATTTTTTTTCAAGGGTTACCCTAAGTCTGTGGCAGAGACTGTTCTATTTTCACTAAGTCTGTGGCAGAGACTATATGTGATCGAGCTACGCATTGGTTGCTAGGCCGGTGAAATTGGGCCTATCCGGTGTTTGCTGAGTCCAGCGTGGAGACAGTTGTTCCTCTGGACCTAGGAGGACCCCTGTGATCTGCAACTAAGGTACCAGAGTCCTCCCCATCCCTTCAACCCCCTCTGTTGGAAACTTTATTCAATAAAACCCTTGAAAGAGACTTTGTGTTGGTGCAAACTTCTTCTGGACAACTCTTCAAGAGAACCCCTGAGACGAGCATACGGAACGGTAGGCCCAAATTTAGACCAGCAGCTCCTACGGGGGTATCACTACATTAGCATTAAGCGATGCTACCTTAATGGTATCCATCCCAGGTACGATCAGAGAAAAAAAAAATAGGGGGGATAAAGTGAAGGGTTGATATGCAAAGAAGAAGGTTAAGAAGGTAAAGGTAGCAGGGGGGATAGAAGAGCAGGAAAAAAGAAGAAATGGGAAATGAAAAGGAAGCAGAAGCAATAAAAGTAAATAAGTTCAGGTGGCCGTATTAGGACTAAAACAATCCCTGGACCTATATTCGCAAAATATTGCAAACGGTACAGTCCGACCTGTGTCTGGAAATGTGCACCAACCTAAGTGGGAGAGTGGTTAGACAAAAGCCCAATAAGAGCAGCTCCAATCCGTCCCTCCCGAGATCCCCTCCCCCTCTGACCGTGAGTAGGGGAACCATCCATACATGGAGAGGTAAACCCTATCACAGCATTCTTGTCCAAACAAGATAATTACCAGCCAGAGATTGCTGCATAGTGAGGCATATTTTGGCGTGGGCAAACAGGTGTTTGACAAATAAAGGAAAGATAAAACATTTGTATAAAACCCAACAAAAAATATGAAAAATCAGTATGCATTTAGGAAAAGGACATAGACATTATAGCTGGAACAAAGTCACTATTCAATTGGGCGAAGATATCCGCTACGCTTGTCCACTTCCTGAGAGCATTATCATATTACATCTTCATAATATCACCTGAATGTCCCATCTGGGTCCCCAAGCAATCCCTTTAACCAAAGCTCTCTGTTAGGACTCCCTTTCCACATAAATTAGTGGAGTAAAGGTCCAACAGATGAAAGGGTGGCAAAAGGGAGTGTGTCCGTATTAACAAGTCTCCACGGACGTGGAGGCTCCCCATTTCCGAACCAAAACACGGAGGTAAGCCCTCATTAGACCTAACTTAGCCCCCACCCCCACCTAATTTACAGATTGAAAAGGGGAAGAACATGTCCACATCCAGTAGGTCGCATCCCAAACATTATCAGCTAACATGATTAGTGCAGTTTGTGATAAGCTGACATTAAGTATAGTTGTATATCAAAAAAGTAAAAATAGGTCATTAAACAATAAGAAAACCCCAGCCATGTTTCTGCTGGTCAGAGCATCAGATATACATTCCTTCCCGACGGGGGTGTGAATGAAAAACATTAAGGCACTTAGTCCTCTGAAAGGAAACAGGAACCAGGGAAGGCAATACTGAGCTGATGAAGGATTAGATGGACATATGAGTACTGAAGAGGGGAGGGGAGTAGCAGGAATGTCCACGAACATGGGAGAATAGGGTGTAAGAAAAAAGAGAGAGGGTGGGGCCTAGTAACGACCCCCTGAAAAGCCCTTTTGGAGAATTAATCACGGTCTGCCATAATAAATTGAAAACTTTATTGTTATATGAAACAATGTGTTAATATTTCACTCAATGTTAAATAATACATATGAGGAATATTACCCTATCAAACCCATTAATAAAAAAAACATTCATACAAAACAGTGAAAATGACAATGTTGTCACACTAAAGGTGTCAGACCTGAGGGCCCCATACATACACTTTTACATATACGTCCAGCTAAGGAAGACTGAGTGATGCTGCTTTGTATCAATTGTGTTGATATTTGCCTGGAGATTGGATACTAGAAATTGGGCTCAGTCTCATAAGAGATATTGGTTAAGGTGTCAATAAAGGAACATTAACGTAATGGTAGGCCCATAAGTATACTCCATGATGATGTATTGATTAATAGTTATAGACCATTTCCGAACCGCAGCCGATACAGGTGTTCAAACAGAGTTGCTATAAAAGTCTATAGAAATTCATTATGGAGGGTGCATGCTAGGTTGACCTTGTTTCAGCGCAAGACCTTTAGGTTTTACTTGCAGCTATTTTACGTGCTCGCTTCAGGATATGGTGAGCGTAGCCTCTCTCTCTGAAACAATTGTACAGTAAATCCGATTCTCGTCTATAATCATCTTCGGTGATGAGAGCGTTTTTTGTGATACGTCACTGCGTCACTTTAACTGACAATTGCGCAGTCGTGTGACGTTGCACCGAAACAAAATTGATGTCCTTTTTTTTCCACAAATATAGCTTTCTTTTGGTGGTATTTGATCACCTCTGCGGTTTTTATTTTATGCGCTATAAATAAAAAAGACCGACAATTTTGAAAATAAAAGCCATATTTTTTACTTTTTGCTTTATAATAAATATCCCCAAAAAATCTAAAAAAACAAATTTCTTCCTCAGTTTAGGCCGATATGTATTCTTCTACATATTTTTGGTAAAAAAATCGCAATAAGCGTATATTGATTGGTCAGCGCAAAATTTATAGCGTCTACAAAATAGGGGATAGGTTTATGGCATTTTTATTATTATTATTTTTTATTAGTGATGGAGGTGATCAGTGATTTTTATTGGGACTTCGACATTGCGGCAGACAGATCGGACACTTTTGACACTATTTTTAGACCATTGACATATATACAGCGATCAGAGCTAAAAATAACCATTGATTAATGTATAAATGTCACTGGCAGGGAAGGGCTTAAACACTAGGGAGCGATCAGGGGGTTAGGTGTGTTCCCTTGGTGTGTTCTAATTGTAGGGGGGATGGGCTCACTAAAACACCATGTGTCCGTTGGAAATAGTAAACGCATTTAAAGAAAGATCCTCTTCAACCCAAATCTTATAGACCAATCTCTCTGCTTTGTGCAGATGTTAAACTACTATAATCCATTCTGATCAGTGTGGGTTTATTAATGGCCGATCAACATCTTTGAATATATGGAGACTGTTTTTAAATTTAGAAATACCAGGGAGGAGATGGGATCAAGAGTTATATTATCCCTTGACGCTGTCAAAGCATTTGACTGCATCAAGTGGCATTACCTGTGGTCGGCGCTCTCAACATTTAATGTCAGTCCGGTATTTACACAATTGGTGAAACTTTTATATACTGACCCGAGGGCTAAAGTAAAGATTAATGAGGGTCTCAGAATGTTTTTCACTATTCCGGGCACAAGGCAGGGGTGCCCATTGTTGCCCCTGCTCTTTGCTCTAGCGGTAGAACCTTTTTGCCATAGCCATTAGAGCAGCGGGAGGTGTAAGAGGCTTTAGGAGAGGGATGGATGAAGAAAACATTTTGCTATACGAGGTTGATATCCTTTTGTTCTTAGGAGACGTGAAGCAGTCACTAATGACAGTGATGGATATCATAAAAAGATTTGCGATGTTCTCTGGGCTATCCATTAACTGGGAGAAATCTGTTCTTCCAGTTGATGAATTGGAACGGGAGCTGCCTGAGAGTGCTAGACACTTGCAGGTAGTGGAGAGTTTTAAATACCTGGGAATAAACATTGCGGTGAAGCCCAAGTTGTATATTCAAAAAAACTCAGAGCCCCTAAAAAAAGGTATTTACGAGAAAATGTAAGATATGGAGCCGTCTTCATTTGTCAATAGTGGGCCGTGGCAGTTTGATTAAAATGGTGTGGTTGCCTCAACTTTTATATATTTTACAGATCTCGCCTATATGTATTCCTGACGTGTGGTTTAGGAAATTGGAGTGCCTTTTTAGAGATCTGATATGGAGGAAGGGACAAGACAGAATTTGTCTGAGAATACTGTAGTTGCCAAAAGATAGAGGGGGGTTTGGCGATTCCACACCCATGGAGTTACTTTTTTAGCTGCTGAGCTTCAACAGGTGAGAGGATGGGAGGTAGGTAATGATACTATGAGATATAGTTCACAAGCATTACTGTCCTGTACCCCACATAAATCCCTAGTATTAGAAGCAAACTCATTAGGAGAAGAGTCCATGCCCTTTAGTAAAACTAATTAATATTTCAATATTCAGGGTTTACAGAATATGCCCCTATCTGGGATAATAAAAATCTACCTGAGTTGAAGGGGCTGGAGAATTTCAATAACTGGAAACAGAAGGGAGTGGTGAGACTATCACAATTATATGTAATGGAGCAGTTGAAGACGTTTCAGGAGCTAAAAGAGGAATTTTGGTTCTCAAATAAGAAATTCTATCAGTATTTACAGCTAAGACACGCATTGACAATACAATTTAAAGAAAGTTGATTAGAATGAAGTAGAGCCCCCTTGCTGAGAATGTTGGTAGACGCTTCCCTAAAAGGTTTGACCTCAAAATTGTATAAAAATATATATCTTAAAGTATTGTAAAAGGACCTTCAGCGAATAAACAGATAGCCAATGGGATGGTATAGTAACCTCAATAGACTTGTTGTCCCTCTCAGCAGCCCAGAAACTTACACAACTTTACAATATTCATAGAGTATATAATACGCCAAAAATATTATTTCAGTTCGACAGACGTCCAGATGCATCATGCCCCAGGTGTAGGGTTACAACTGTGGATTTGATCCATATGCTTTGGAGGTGCCCCAAAATATATACAGTAGATATTGGAAGGGGGTGTTGAGTAAAATAAATTCAGTATTTGAATTTGATTTACGGATGGATCCAATACTGTGTATACTGGGATATATGGAGCAAAATGTGGGATCAGCGTTTACACGAATTGCAGTTCTCAGATGTTTATATCAGGCTAGGAAAGAGATTACTTGGAAGTGGACAAAGCCTAAACTGCCCTTTGTAACAGAGTGGCTGAGCAGAGTCAATGACACAATAACAAGGGAAAATCTAGCCTATATAAGAAGGGGAGGCAAACATAGCTTTGAGGAAATATGGAAAGTATGGATTGATACTACAGGACTGGTACCCAACCCCAAAAATATATAGTAAGTTTGTGACTGCATTACATTAATTTCAACAGAGAATTGTGGGGGGGGGGGGGCAGGGAGGGAAATGGAATTTATGCGTGTGTGTGTGTGAATATATATATATATATATATATATATATATATATATATATATATATATATATATATATATATATATATTAATAGATCTTGCTGTTTTTGTCTTAAAGAAAATGCTTTTGTATATTAAAGAATAAAATAAAAATTTATGGAAAAAATTAAAACATAGCAGAAGTGGTTGTAAAGGACCAATATAGGTTTTGATGAGCAGTCCGTTCGCACAGTCTCCTCAAGAGTTGACATGAAAATGTGCACCGAGTCAGGAAATTGGCTACTAAAGGCATGGGATAAGTGCCAATATCCAAAATAGTATGAGGAAGGGACATTATATCTCAAACAGATATTTGGAAATTGAAGCAGTTTACCCAGCCCCACAATATGTGACAGTGCTTTTATTTAGAATTTTTCCCAGGCATGGGGTTCTGGGAGAGAATATAGATGAGGTAGTGTGGGGTTGATCCATAAGGGGGCATTCAGGCAGTATTGCATGGAAAAGCTTCATTCAAGGCTCAACCCTACCTTCCAAGCCTTAAAGTGGTTGTAAAGGCAGAAGTTTTTTTTTTTTTTTTTTAGCTTAATGCATTCTATGCATTAAGCTAAAAAAGCCTTCTGTGTGCAGCAGCCCCCCTTATACTTACCTGTGGTCCCTCTAGATCCAGCGATGTTGCAGGATGGTCCCGGCTGCCGAGACTCCCCTGCTCATTGGCTGAGACAGCAACCTCATTTCTCCCGCTGCTGTCAATCAAGGGCAGTCAGCCAATAAGGAGAGAAAGGGGGCAGGGTCGGGCCGCAGGTCTGTGTCTGACTGGCTTGGGTGCCCCCATAGAAAATTGCTTGGTGTGGGGGCATTCAACAGGAGGGGAGGGGCCAGGAGAGCCAAAGAGGGACCCGAGAGGAGGAGGATCTGGGCTGCTCTGGGCAAAACCACTGCACAGGGCGGGTTAGTATAACATATTTGTTATTTTTAACTAAAAAAAAAACAAGACTTTACAATCACTTTAAAGGGTGGTAAGCACAGACAGTGTTAGCGTGTATGGGCCCTTATGACCACAATAGAGTAACAATTGGAGAGCTTCCATAGAGGAGAGCACCGCCGCCTTCAGCATTGTCGCAGTGTTAGAGGTGTCAGGGCATAACCACCAGTGGGCGGTCCCCAACTGTGAGGCCCCCCTGTGAGACAGGTCTCATTAAAGTGGATAATTTATACCGGACTGGGCGAGGACCCCACTGAAAGGAGACCAATAGCTGGTTGAGGGTGGAAAAAAAATAAGTTTTTGCAAAATAAGCAAGTGAATTTAGGTAAGATTTTCATCTTTACAAGATTGATACGGCCAAGTAATGACAGTGGTAAGTTCTCCCATGCCTTAAGCCTCACCTTAACAACGGGGTTGGTAACAAGTTTAATAGCATATAATCCTTAAAGAGGAGTTTTGCCTCCCTCATGAAAAAATTAAAAGTCAGCAGCTACAAATACTGTAGCTGCTGACTTTTAATATTAGGACACTTACCTGTCCAGGGTTCCTGCGATGTCGACACCCCAGCCGATTTTCAGATCGGCTCTCGGGGTGCTGCCACCGCCATTAGTAGTAAGGGAACCCGGCAGTGAAACCTTCCGGTTTTTACAGCCAGTTTTCTACTGCGCTTGTGCAAGTCGCGCTCCACTTTCTGAATGGTCCTGCAGTCTTCCAGGACATATATGTGTCCCAGAAGGCTGCAAGGGGAAGGAGGAGGGGCCGGACATTATCATAGATTGCCTGGAATTGGGAATAGGTACTTGTTAAAACCAGATACCCACTCACCCCCCCCCCCCACACACACACACAAAAAGTGGGGAGCTCCTCTTTAACTGCAGATGTTGTTTTGCCACGGGTCCTGCCCATGATGGCATGGCAATTGAGTGGGTTCAGACACATTCCTAATGGTAGCTCTGATGTGAGACAGAGATCTTACTAGTTTTAGCTGTGGTAATATAGGCACTGTCCTGAAAGTAGATTAGTTGGCTGGCTTGGCCAGGTTAAGAATTCATTATTAGGTATTGTGAGCCAACAATAATAAGTAGATATGTAATGTGCAATTTCTCTATCAGGGATACAGTGTCATCTATGCATCTGTGATTTGTTATGTGATGTAGTTGTTAAGGTTAAATAAAGAAACAATTCCATCCAATTCAACCTGAGTGTGTGTGTTTGTTGTTAAAGGTACTACTAAGTTCCAAATATTCCTATATTTGAGTTGCCACACATTTGTGGTTTCTGTGTTCATAGTTTCTCAACCAAATATATTCTAATTATATGGGCTTTGATTTATTATTTTGGACTTATTCCTGCATAAGGTCTCTAATTAGATCTTTCATTTAATTTGTCTTTGTTGTCAGCAATTTGATAACTTGTTAATTGTGTATGTTAAACATTCCTTCTCTGTATGCTTTATTGCAGAGACTTTGTCTTTATTCCTCAGTGTTGTTGGTGTTACTTTATGCCCATTTCAATACTAATAAAAACTTTTTTGAATAAAAATAAATAAATATGCAAGGTTAAAAAATTGGCATACCATATATACTCGAGTATAAGCCAACCTGAATATAAGCCAAGGCACCTAATTTTACCACAAAAAACTGGGAAAACGTATTGACTCGAGTATAAGCCTAGGGTGTCTATCTTCATGCCTCACTGTGCCTCACTGTGTCCATGTGCATGCCTCACTGTGCCCATGCCTCACTGTGCCCATGCCTCACTGTGTCCATGACTAGACTGACGTTTAACATGGGAGTCTATGGAAGGGGTGCCCGGTTTGAAAAATCAGTGCTCCCCGTGCGTAGGTCCCCCAGACAACAAACTTTGCACACTTGTAGAGAAGAAATGGGGCTACATGTGTGCCATGTTCCTGGGTCCAGGGGACCTACGACCGGCTGGTACCGGGTCCCCAAAATCACCAGAGAAATTACCGTTTAACATGGGAGTCTATGGAAGGGATGCCAGGCTTTGAAAAATTGGTGCTCCCCGGCCGTAGGTCCCCTGGACAACAAACTTTGCAGACTTGTAGAGGAAGAGTGGGGCTACATGTGTGCCAAGTTTAGACCTAAGGCCGGCCGGTACCAGGTCTCCAAAGTCCGGGAGATCAGGCGCAAAAAGGTGACTCGAGTATAAGCTGAGGGGGGCATTTTCAGCACAAAAAAATGTGCTGAAAAACTCAGCTTATACTCGAGTATATACGGTAAATCTAATTTCACTGAAAAAGATCCTGTATATATGATGATTAGATCCATGCTATGCCCCTGGATGATATGTGATATCTATTTTTTCTTTGTAGTGGAGGCTCACAGGAAATTATACGGGAGTTTGTGGATATAGAAGCATTTAAATCTTTAACAGCTGCTTCATCTGTTATGTTGGCACGAGCAGCAATGTGGAATCCCTCTGTTTTCAGAAGAGAAGGCATTCTGTCTATAGATGATGTCATCCATGATTACATTAGACATGTAAGTAAACCTTTTTTTTATTCATGGCACATGTGATGCACTGCCTGGAACCCTGCCTGGGTGCCTCCACCAATCAGTGCCTCTTGCCCGCCAAACCCTTCCAGCAGACCGATAGCTAATACCAGCTCTTTACCCCAAGAATCATACTCAGACAAGAGGTTGACGTAAAAACCAAAGGAAAGACTCTTTATTTAAATACAGACACATACTTTATACCCCCCAGGAGGACCTTCCCCTCTTGGGGATATTAGCATAGATAAGATGTACAACCAGTAAAAAATCTATATTGCAAACTTTAACCACTTCAGCTCCAAAAGGTTTTACCCCCTTTCTGATAAGACCATTTCTTGCGATACAGCACTGCGTTGCTTTAACTGCCAATTGCGCAGTCGTGCGATGCTGTACCCAAATAAAATTAATATCCTTTTTTTTTTTTATAGCACAAATTTTATAGCACATGGCTCACAAGTTAAAAGAAAAAAAGAAAGGAGATAGAGGACCTGTTGGAAAAAATACATGAGTTAGAAATGAAACATAAGACTAACCTTGACCCTGGGGAGGCCAAGCAGCTAGATATATTAAGAGCAACGCTCTCCGGATGCTTGGACAGAAGGGCCAAAGGATAAATATAGGTTTTTCGCACATCAATTTTATGAACATGGGAATAAGTGTGGCTGATTATTAGCCAGGCAATTAAAAAAGCAACAAGAGCTTTCCCATGTCCATAGTATACAATTGAACAATAAACAGATAATAGATACTAAATCTATAGCTGCAGAATTCCAACGTTTCCACAAGGGCCTATATGATATTCAATCAACCTCTTTGAGGGTAGAGAATGGGGGGCGGGTGGAGGAGATGAGAGAATATATTTGGGGAGTCTACTCTACCAGCCCTCTCCCCTGGGACTATAGAGAAATTAGAGTTGAATATATATTTATTAGCAAAATATACATATATATATACATTCAATACCTTCCTTTTGTATAACAACGTTTACATCAAAGTTTATATAACATAAACAGTAAAGCATTAAATTGGGGGGTTGGGGGGAAACATAGGGAAAGAAGGGAGGGTAAGGGGTAATAGGATCATAGCTTAAAACAGGTTATTGGTCACTCTTGTGAGGGTGCGTATGTAGCATAGTGCCATGCTAATTCATCTGTTTAGTTAAGGGCTAGGTTTGTCGCTTGACTAGCTGGGGTGGCCCTGCACAGTGTCATCTCTCTTCGGACACCGCCCAGGGCTTGTTTACTGTCATATTTCAAACCCTTCTGTAAGGTATTGACTATGTTGGTAAAGGGTATTATTCAAAAGCAAAAATGGTGATATGAGGGTATGAAAGGGAGGGGGGGCAGCTCAGGTTATGGTCGTTCTGATTTGGCAGGTATGGTACATCTGGGGCTCTCCTTCTTTATCTGAAGCACTCTGTCATACTAAACGCTGTCTAGGAATCCGACTGTAGCGGAGTGGTGCCGCCATATTGACCATAAAGTGTTAAATTGCTCATATCTATCATCTATTTTTGCTTGCATTTCCTCCATTAGCATGGTATCATTAAGGATGTTCACCCACCCTGATAGGGGGGGGGGGGTGGAGTCCTTCTTCCAATATAGAGATATATTATGTCTTGCTGCTGATAGCATAAACCTTAAGAGGCATCGTTTTTGTGATTTGATGGACCCCGGAACAATAGATAAGAGAGCAATCATGGGAGAGGGGGTCAGTGTGGTTTGGTACATGTCATTGTAACTCTTAAATACACTATCCCAAAATGGGCGTACCTTGATGCAGTCCCACCAGACATGTACGTACGATCCCTGTCCTCCGTGACATCTCCAGCAGGTGTCCGCCGTGGCGGGGAACATTCTGTGCACCGAGGATGGGACCCTGTACCACCTTGATAATAATTTAAAGTTCTTCTCTTGAGTGAAACCTGATCTAGATGCTTGGTGTGTGTGAATAAAAGACGTGTTCCATTGGGCAGGGGTTAGTGCCACCCCCAGATCACGGGCCCACTTGTGAGTGTATGTAGGGAGGGTTTCACATTGATGAGATTGTATGTCTTTATATATGAGGGAGAGTGTGTCTAGGGGTCGGAGAGAGACCACACATCGATTCAAAATTAGTGAGTTGTCTATGTACCTGTCCTGAGAGGTGCAGAGATCTGCTAATGTGATTCAATGAGAGTGTAGACAACCAGTCTATTCTAGTGTCATTTTGGGGATCCGACGTGGGTCGGAAGTGACCTGTAGAGGGGTGGACGAATTGTTTGGCCGTGGGCCATTGTTCCCGGTGGTACGTTCCTAACTTCCTCCTGTCTAGGGAGATATGAAGGGCTGCGCTATCGAATAGGGGGGACAGGGGGCCTGGGTCTGTGGTAAGTCCAAGTTTACTGGCTTTATCGTACCACAGGGTCAGGACCGCAGATGTCAGTGGGGATAATCCTGGGAGCGAGCGAAAGGTAGCACCATACCCCCACAGCAAGGCTCTAAGGTCAATGCGCGCCATGTCTTGTTCTACACTGATTGATGGTTTAAGTAGGGGTCTCGGGAACCATTCAAGGAGTCTAGAGAAGAGTGTGGAGTTGTGGTATGTTTGGAATTCGGGGAGTCCTATTCCTCCCCTAGTTTTGGGGGAGCATAACACTTTATGTTGAAGTCTGGGTGGGTGGTTTTGCCAGATAAATTTGCTTACTAAGGTTCGGAGGGTGAGAAAGAACGCTCTAGGAAGAAGAATTGGCAGTGTCTGAAATAGATATAGTGTTTTAGGTAGGATATCCATTTTGATTACGTTCATTCTCCCCCACCATGTCAGCTTGAGGTTATGCCAGGATTCTAGAGAACGTCTGATCTCGGTTATAAGCGGACTGTAATTCAGGGGGTAGATGTCTTGTGGGTCAGAGGGGATTTCGGTGCCTAGGTATGTAACTGATTTTGTTTGCCATCTAAAGGGAAATCGTTGTTTGAGAAATTGCAGTTCCGGGGGGGGTAGAGATATATTCAGGGCTTCCGTTTTAGTGACATTCAATTTGAAGTTACTATGTGTCCCGAATCTGTCGAGTTCCGTTAAGATGGCCTGTATGCTCTGGCGGGGTTGTGTGACATATAATAGTAAGTCGTCAGCATATAATGATAATTTATGTTCAGCGGAGGGGGCAGGTATCCCATGAATATTTTTATTTTTGCGGATAGCTTGAGCCAAATGTTCCACAGTAATGGCAAATAACAATGGCGAAAGGGGGCAGCCCTGTCGCGTGCCATTTGAGATGTTAAACGAGTCTGATGATTCCCCGTTAGCCGCCACCTTCGCTGATGGGTGTGAATATAGGGCCATGATTTTGGAGATCATCTGTGGTCCTATGCCTATTTGTCGTAACGACGCGTGCAAAAAAGGCCAGCTGACCCTATTGAACGCTTTTTCTGCGTCACAAGCCAGCAGGCAGGTCGGAATGTTGTGCGATTTCGCGTGTGTGATGAGGTGGAGAGTTTTTGTTGTATTGTCCCTGGCTTCACGTCCTGGTATAAAACCAACCTGGTCACCATGAATCAACTCAGGTAGTAGAGGGGTTATACGAGTGGCTAGTATTTTGGAGTAAAGTTTCAGGTCAACGTTGAGTAGAGATATGGGGCGATAGTTACTGCATAATGAGGGGTCTTTTCCGGGTTTGGGGATCACGACTATTTGGGCTAGTAGGAGTTGGTGGGATGGGCGATGTGTGTCGTCTATCTCATTGAAGGCTTTCTTCATGAGTGGAGCCAGTTGTTGAGCAATTTTTTTGTAAAATTGGGGGGTGTATCCGTCGGGGCCTGGGCTCTTACCATTTTTAAGGCCTTTTATTGCAGTTAGAAATTCAGATGTAGTGATTGGTAATTCTAGAGCTTCCATGTCTGGTTGTGATATCGTGGGTAAGGCTGTGTCTTGTACATATTGTTGTAAGGTCATTGTGGTTGGGGAGGGAGGGTCATGAGCTGCGGGAAGGTTATAAAGTGTGGAATAGTAGTCTCTGAATTCCGAGATAATTTCGGAATTTTTTGATTTTTTCTGTTGTGATGGGAATATGATATGGTTGATGTTCTGTCTTTTTTGTTTTGGATGTAAGATTTGTGCTAGATGTTTCCCGCATTTGTTTGCCTGAGTGTAATGGACATGACGTCCTTTGTTACAAGCGATTAGTGCTCTATATGTGAAGATCTGTAAAAGGTCTCTACGGGCATTGGATAGTTCTGTCAGGGTCTTTGAGTCTAATGTGCGTTTGTGTCGAGCTTCAAGAGCTGTTATTAGAGAAAAGAGACGTGTTATATCTGCCATTCGTGCTTTTTTCAGCCTGGATCCGTGTTTTATGAAGATCCCGGGTAGGACACATTTAAGGGTTTCCCACTTATTTAAGTTAGAGGTTTCATCATGCCTATGTGTTTGTGTGAAATCTGTAATAGTCTTAGTCACCTCTGCACAGCATATTGTGTCATTCAGTAGGTTGTCGTTGAGTCTCCAAGAGGAGCGACGGTTGGTGTATGGTAGTTTCCCTAATGTTAGATGTATCGGTGCGTGGTCCGACCACAGTCTCAGGCCAATGTCGCAGTTAAGACCAAAGTCCAAGAGTGTTTGTGAGAGAAGAAAATAGTCAATTCTGCTGTATGATTTATGGGCTGGGGAGTAATATGTGTAATCTCTCTCCGTGGGATGTAAAAAACGCCATACATCCACCAAGGACATGTCCTTTAGGGTGGCACGCATGGCGCTTAGTGTGGATGGTGGCATGTGCGACTTACCAGTGGAAGAGTCCATCCTCGGCACAAGTGGAGCGTTCAGGTCACCCGCCATAATCAGGTTGGTTGTCCCGAAGGTTTGTAGGCGGGTCGTCACGGAGGACAGGAACCGCTGTTGGTTCTGGTTAGGGAGATAAACATTAGCAAGGGTTAATACAGCCTGGGAGCACCGCAATTTCAAAAGTACATATCTACCATTCGGGTCAATGCAAGTGTCTAGTATTTCTGGTGTGAAGGAGCTGTGAAATGCTATAGATACTCCTTTTGTTTTGGCTAAGGGGTTGGTGCTGTGGAACCACGTGGTAAAGTGCTTATCTGGTAGAGTTGGAACCTTGTCAGTTTTAAAGTGGGTTTCTTGAAGCATGAGAACGTGAGATTTGGTTTTATGAAAGTGGTGGAGAATCCGTCTGCGTTTTTCAGGGATATTGAGTCCTCTACAGTTGAGAGAGGATATCTTGATGCTTAGAGGGTCTGACATGATGTCCTTGTTACCTGATATTTTGGGTGTTCCTAATGCTTCAGATCACCTGCAGTTAGAATGTATGTCTTGTGTTGAGCTACGCCCCCTAGATATGTAAAGGGAGGCGGGTAGGAATGTGGGGTGGGGTTGGGAAGGAGAAGGAGAGATAGAGACAAAAAGTAAAAAAAAAATTATTAGGGGAAAAGACACTGAGGAAGGAGGGGGGGATATAGGTAGGGAGAAAAAGAGAGAACAAGGAAGGAGAAAGAAAAAAAAAAAAAAAAATAAATAAATAAATTAAAAATAAAAATAAGAACAAACAAAACACAGAAGCGTACAGGTACTGACACGAGGAGATAGTGCTTTTGTGTGCGATGACAGACACTGGAAAAAAAAAAAACGTGTCGTCACTAGCGTTGTGTATCTCGTGTCAGCTTATCAATTCACCTGGTGAATTGGCAAGTGCTACAAACTTATAGGGAGGCTACTCCCTCTAGTGTCCAAAGTGTATAAGAAACCCTGGACACTACCTAGAAAACCTAGCTAAAAGAAAAATTCACCACAGAGGCAATTAAGACTCTGTAAACCCTAATGTGGGGAACGTGTTTGGTCTGTGAACAGGAGCTCCGCTCCAACCTAAAATAGATGATGTCTAGATGTGTAAAATTAAGGCACACAGCAATAGAACGTTAAACATTTAAACCATCGTCTTCAAACCGCATGTTTTCCTGATAGCTGGGGGATCTTTGGCTGTCTCTCTAAATAATTCTGATAAACATACTGTATCCCTATGATAGGTCAGATCTGGTCGTCAGATTTAAGATCAGGGGAACAGTAGGTCAGGTGAGGCAGATCAACATCCAAGGGAAACAGCCCATATAAAAAAAATGGTCTAACAAAAAACAACAGAAGAGAAAAAAAAGAGATAACACAATTAGATGCAGATCAGCTTTTCTTAAGTGTTCCAGCAAACTTAGGCAGGGCCACCACCGGCCGGTGGTTGTCTAGGGTGTTCATCCTGGAGGAGTAGAAGTGGCGTCGGGCCTGGATCTGGTTTCTTTAGGTTGTTTACCCCATCCTGGCCTCCTGGGCAGGCCTGGGGTTGCCGGATGTAGAGGCCAGTCTGGAATCCTGATGTGGGGTAGTTCAAATGTGCCCAAAAAATTGGGTAGATCTCCGAGGTTGCGGAAGGTCGCTGATTTACCATTGTGGGAAGCGAATAGATGAAAGGGAAATCCCCATCTGTATTTGATTTGCTGTGCTTCCAGTGCATCCGTTAATGGTTTCAGAGCTTTCCTCATAGTTAGCGTTTGCTTTGAGAGGTCAGTCAGAAGCATGACTGGATAGGTGTCAAACAAAATGGATCCCTGATTGCGTGCAGCTTCCATTATGTCATTCCTGACTTTGAAAAAGTGTATGCGACAAATTATGTCTCTGGGGTATGCAGGGTTAGGATTGCGGGGACCAAGGGATCTGTGGATCCTATCAATTTCTATGGGATCATCAATGGGCTTATTCAGAACATTGTTGAACATGGTAATGGCTGCTGTAGGTAAATCTTTATTTTCTACCTTTTCCGGTACTCCGCGTATGCAAATATTATTGCGGTGACTTCTGTTCTCTTGGTCATCCAAACCATAAAACAATTGTTGTATCTGAATTGTGTGTTGCTGCAGTATGTCTTCATGTTCTGTGATCCTGGAGGAATTGTCATCTATTGCTGATTCTACCTCCTCAAAGCGCTGGCCAATATTGTGGCACAGTTCAGAGATCTCCCTTTTGTAAGATCTTTCTAGCCTGCTTACATAAGCATCAATGTCTCCTTTAGTTGGGAGGGCCTTAATGTAACTCTCCATGTCCCATGGGATTTTCTGGGCCTGCGTGTCTGACGGGGGGCTTCCTGATTGAGGTGGTCCTGCATGATCTATATGATCTGAGCCCGGGGATCGGGGTGAGGAGGGGGGGGATAGTGAAGGCCGTGAGGCCTGTACCTTTGCAGCCGCTTGTGCCGCCGCCGCACGTGTCGCCGCCATCTTGGAAGCCGGTGGGGCCCTGCTGCTTGATCCGTTCAGCAGGAAATAATCGCGGATTTCGGACGTTTTTTGCTGACCCGCCGCTCGGGGAGTGTTGTATGCACCTCTCCTGCTCATGTGGAGGGTGCCTGGGTCTGCCTGCGACCTTGCTGTGTGCCTTTAATGGACGCTGGAGCGGGAGCTGAGCTCTCACACGTCCTTCCTCTCCATGCGCCAAGCCACGCCCCCGACTATAGAGAAATTAGAAGGATCAATTACCACAGAAGAAATAAGCAAAGCAATAGAAAACCTGCCAATAGGTAAAAGTCCTGGACCGGATGGTTTAACAAATGCATATTATAAGAATTTTATTCAGACCCTGACTATACCTTTATGTAATTATTTCAATAAAATGACAGCTTCTAATCCCTTACCCCTGAAGCATTGCTGGCATATGTGACAGTCATACCGAAATCTGGGAAGCATCCACAATACTGTGCAAACTATAGACCTATTTCCCTCCTTAACTCAGACACCAAATTAATGGCAAAGATTCTTGCAACCAGATTACAGGACCAAGTATCACAAATAGTCCATTTTGATCAGACGGGCTTTATGAAGGGCCGCGAAACTAAAGACAACACCACTCGGGCACTTCATGTACTTCACTGGATGCAGAACGGACCTAATAAGATACCTAGAGTAGTACTATCAATGGACGCCGAGAAGACATTTAGAGTAGAGTAGATTGGATCTTTCTGATGGAAGTATTGAGAGGAATAGAATTACAAAGTGAGTGCAGTGCTAAACTTATTACAAAGCATGTTAATGAATTAGTGAATAATATAATCAGTGAAAAAATTATCAATTTTTTTTTTTTTAAAGTGTTTAGAAAAAGGGAAAACTAAAGCAGAGTCCCTTTCAAATTCTGGTCAGAAAAAGTTAGTGAAGAGTTAACCTCCAAAAAGACAAAGGTGAATTGCAGGAAAAAGCAGTTGGTGACAAAAATCTTCCCAAAAATCAAACGTGTTCAGGTCAACACCCAGGTGTAAGGTAGTCTGCTTACTAAAAAGCCGTGACTGCGGATAACAGTCTCACCCAGCACAGGGAAATATGGCCTCCCCAAAACCAATATGGTATCCAGAACAGCAGCTAGTAGTCTAACGTTGCTCAAAGATAAAAAAAAAATAAAGGTTCCCATAGTGCGGTATGTTGATTCAGATAATTTAATAAAATAATAATTTGCACTTACAGGAACAAAGTATAGTATTCAGCAGTTATGTCATATGAGAGCCGCGACATCTCTATTCGCTTCTCCCTATTTCCTGTATTATTCGTCTCACCACCGTCTCAGAAGGAAAAGCGTGATGACGTCACTATTGGAGGCCATACCCTACGCGTTTTGTCACAAGTGGACGTCTTCTGGGGATTGGCCGAATGAATGTGTCATCACGTTGGGTGGTTTTGTATGCCTTTAGCGCCATTTTGACTCCTGGCAACCGGAGATATATAATCTGGTCGCCATTTTAAGTATTGACTGCTAATGGAATAGGGAAATAACTAAACTAAATAGCAAAGCCATCTAGTGGCAAGAGAGGAATATAACTAAAGTGGATGACAAATAAAAGGAAGGGGAGACACATTGGAATAATAGGGCCCCCGCCGGCTTAATACAGATGTGACAACAATCTGTTGTCACAGGGAAAAATCCTTTTATAGACTGGAAAAATGACACCATCCTTGGGGGGTCGATTACATTGGGGGCAATATTGTATCTCAAAGATGGAGCGCCCATGTATATTATTAAAACTGGGCGTTCTGGAATGATAGGACCCAGAACCCTATCATTTTGTAACACACCCCAATGTTTATTGAGAATTTTTTTTATAGAAAAGTGCTGATTGGAGTATCGTGTAAACCATCGACCATCCAAATTTGTCAGGTGAAGGACGGTTCTCTCTTGTTCTATTCAGCATGGTGTTCCTGTCCATAGCAGCAACATTAGTAATGGTTTCATCAATTTCATTCTCTTGATAACCTTTATTTAAAAACCTCTTTTTCAGAGCTAGTGCCTGCTGGTAAAATTCAGAAATTTAGGTACAATTCCGCCTGATAAGCTGAAATTTTCCTTTAGGGACAGCAGCTAACCATGATTTGTGGTGACAACTGGTTAGGGGAATAAAAGCATTGCGGTCGGTCTCTTTGACATAAGTACTGGTAGTAAGACTACCATCATTAACAGTGATATTCAAAACCAAAAAATGGATGTGTGTGTTTTAATTTTAGAAGGAACGCTTCTAGGGAGGGTAAATCTCCCTCCCATAGAAGGATCACGTCATCAATATATCTTTTCCAAAGGCGTAATTCTCTAGGGGGGTTGGTATCTATACATTCTTGTTCCCACCGGGCCATGAATAAGTTTGCTAAACTTGGAGCAAACTCAGCCCCCATTGCTGAACCACAAGTTTGCAGAAATAAATCTCAACCAAACCAGAAGTAATTGTGGCTTGTTGCAAAACGTAAAAGTTCCATGATGAAATCTCTTTTGCAGAAAAGATAAAATAGGATTTTTTTTACTCACCGTAAAATCCTTTTCTCTGAGTTCATGGACCGACACAGCTTCCTGTTGACACAGTGGGCATTATCCGTTATTTAGGAGTGACTAGGCAGAAAAACTTGTAAAAAGAGTTGCATCACACCTTCTACAGTCCCGCCCAAGGGGCGGACCCTCTGGGTATAATCCCTCTCTCTGCATTCAGCAGATCAGTTCGTCAAAAGCAGTACAAACTTAAAACGAGGGGTGGGTGCTGTGTCGGTCCATGAACTCAGAGAAAAGGATTTTACGGTGAGTAAAAAATCCTATTTACTCGTTCGTTCATGGACCGACACAGCTTCCTGTTGACATAGTGGGACGTTCCAAAGCAGTGTCAAAAAATGAGGGGTGGGAACAGCATTAAAACTTCACCCCCAACAAAACAGAGCTCCTTCATGGAGGAGTTGCAACTCTAAACGGCCGCCTGCAATATCTTGCGGCCGAAAGAAGCATCTGAAGGTGCACAAACATCAACTTGTAAAGTTTAATGAAAATGTGAACGGACGAGCGTGTCGCCGCCTTAAACACCTGGTGAAAACAGACGCTTGATGCTCTCAGAGCTCGGACAGCGTCCAAAAAAAAAAATTACAATGTCGTTTCCTTAGGATTCGACGGATGAAGACACAAGGATGGCAGTACAATGTCTTCTTTGATGGAAGATCAAAAGACCGTAGGAAGAAGAAAGGTTGCGACACAGCACCACCTATCCTAGTGGAAGATCAGATAAGGAGCCTTGTATGACAAGGCTGCCGGCTCAGAAAATTTTCTAACTGACGTAAACCAAGAGGCATCTCTTGCCCTGGTTGAATGTGCCAGGAAAGGGAGGCGCCTGACCCTTCATGGCGTAAGCCTTGACCACAATCTGTCGGCTCCACCTAGAGATGGTGGCTGACAGGACCACTGGGCCCTACTAGGGACCAGCCACTGAAACAAACCGTGAGCCTGGACTCTGGAACGGAGCAGTTCCAGAAAAGCATTCTCTGAGAGTTCAGACAACGTCCAAGGAATGCAACGTTGTCTCCTTAGGATTCGATGGATGAGGACACAAGGATGGCAGTACAATGTCTTCCTTGATGGAAGGTCGGAACCCGACCCTAGGAAGAAGAAGGCTGCAGACGCAGCACCACCTTATCCTTGTGGGAGATCAGATAAGGAACTTTGCCCTTATCCTAGTGGAAGATCAGATAGGGAGGCTTGTAAGACAAGGCTGCCCGCTCAGAAACCCGTCTTAACTGGTATAACAGCCACTAGAAGGACCACTTTGTAAGAAAGTGTCAACAAGGAAATCTCCCTGAAGTTCTCAAACAGTGGTTTCTGAAACACTTAGAGGCCATGCCGTTAAAGCCTTCGACTGCAGGCAGGGTGGCATATGGGACCCTGCGACAGCAGGTCCTCTCATAGTGGTAGACGCCAGAAGGACGTCTGCTACACCAGCCCCATGGAGGTCGTGGACGGTGGCCCAGAGGGGCCGGCTGCCGAAACCATTGTACAACGTTCTCACTAGAGAGTGAGCCACCAGGGGTCGTTGAAAAGACAGCCAGGGCAGATTCCTGCCCCCTATTCGTACCTAGAGTAAAAATCTTTTGGCCCGTTCCCTGCTGAGAGCAGCAGGACTCTGGAACCAAATAAGTACGCGGCTGTCACCTCATTTCCTCACTGATGGATATGTAGGTTTTCGAAGTGTGACTGTAATCTTCCTAGGGGATGCTTTCCAAGCACTCCTCATGGTAGAGATAACTGAGTCTGATAGGTCCCGGTCTCTTAGCACCTGGCTCTCAAGCCATTCCCTCAAGCCGGTGACTGTAAAAACAGAATGGCGTATGTGACCTTGCAACAGCAGGTCCTTCCTTAGCGGTAGATGCCAAAAGGCGTCTGCTACCAGACGCACTAGATCGGCGTACCAAGGACGCCAAGGCCAATTCAGAGCAATTGGGACCATTGTAATCCTCTCTGCCACCAGTCTGCGAAGCAGATGAGGAAGGAGCTTCCGAGGATGAAAGGTATTGATTTGTCGGTACTGATTCCACAGTGCCATCAACACAACTGTCGCGTTTGCCCATGGGTCTTTTGACCTGGCCACATACCTCATACTTTCCGAATGAGTCGAGAAGTCAGGAGATATACGACTGGTGTGCTTCCCCTCTGGTAAGGGAGCCCCCCTTAGGAGGTGTGCGACCTCCGATGCTGCAGCAGAGCTGCTTGTTCCTCCTTGATGATTGACATACGCCACCACTGTGGTGTTTGTCTGACTGGATTCTGACTGGACGCCCTAGTAGCCTCTGAGACATGTGGAGAGGCAGAGCCAGATTGTCCAGATTTCCAGCTAATGATCTGCAATGGGCCTCCGGAGTCCAGCGACTCAGGTTGACTGAGCTCTTCAGACTCCTCTGCAGCTGGGAAGCCAGGCGTCCGCCATGACCACCCCCCAGTAAACAGGAAGGAACAACTTCCCAGACAGAAAAGCCAGTGATGTCGGCCACCAACTAGGGAGGTTCTGATTAGGTGGCTCACCTGGATCTTGATAATCCAGGGATGAAGGGCACTTGACCCTTCAGGACAGAGTTACCTTTTGTAACACTTGTGTGTGAAATAGTGCCTATGGTACCGCCTCGAAGGAGGCTACCATGAGGCCCAGGACTCGCCTGAAAAAAGTGGCGTGACAACCCCTCTTTGGGATGTCCACTGCCGCACTGCAGCCCGAAGGGTCTGCAACTTTCCCCTAGGGGGAAACTTTCACAAAGCAGTTGAGGGTCTGAGATCCAAGATTGGACGAACCCCCTCCAGTACTACGAACAGATTTGAGTAGAACCCCTGAACCCGTTCCTGTACTAAGACAGGAAAGTCTACCCTGCGTCTCAGCAGGTCCTGGACCGCCCCCTGTAGGGCTTTCCGACAAGTCGGCTGAAGCTGGCGGTTAAGAGGGAAAAAAATATGTTCGGTAGGCAAGCAAGATTGGGCTTGCAAACCCAGGGACGCTTCCGTCCCTCAACAGGCGCTTTATCGGCCTGGGGTCGTTTACCTGCCCGCACTAGGCAGCGGAGGGACCGCATGTGCGTGGTGAAGGAGGGTCCTAGCCTATGGCGTGGCTCCTTACCTCTTTTGGATTGCGGAAGCAATGTGCTCTTACCTCCTGTAGCATCTTAAATGATGTCATCCAGAGAGGCCCTAAAAAGTCTGTTGCCTTTAAAAGGACAGATCCAACAGGACCTTCTTGGAAGATTGGTCCGCAGACCAGCACCTTAGCCAGATCAGGTGGCATAGCGCCACTACATAACCTGAGGTCCAAGACAGCAAGGGGAAAGTATCCAAGTCTGACTCACAGACAGACTAAAGGCCCTGTACCAACTGGTCGGCCAGAGCTACCTCGTACGGAGGAGCCTGCCGTGCTTTTAACCCTTTAACCCTTTTTTTCTACTCGGTAAGTGTCTGAGGAATCAGACAAACCCCAGCCAATGCTTGGACGTACCTCTGAGCCCCCCAATGTGTATAGGTAGCGGGTGTCCCTGAAGACAGGAGCCCTTTCCACTGGAATTGTGGTAACTTGTTAAGTCTGGACACAGTGGGGTCTACTCTCGGAGGAGAGGTCCCTTTTTGGAACTCTCCTCAAGGGGTACCGAACTGCCCCAAAAAAGATAAATACATAAAACCCTTTTTGGGGCTGCCAAAGAAAAAACCTTCAGTGGGTTTTTCCACTCCTTGTACAAGGGCTTATCAAAATAAGACACACAAGGAAACACCTGAGCAGTGCGGGCTGGCTTTAGGGAACCCAAAAGGGGACCGGTGTCTCTGCTGCTTCTGCAGCATTCTGTGATCTTAGCGTGTTCCGCACTGCAGTAGTCAGATACCAAAGCCTCTTCGCGTGCTGACCTGGACCATTCTCACTGTCCAACCGGTCACGGTCTGCGGTCTCTGAGGCATCAGAATCCGGGCCATGAGCATAGCTGGGCCTGTTTCTGCATCAGAATTATCCCCGGAGGATAGAAGGGGGACGGGGGTGTTTACTACCTCCCATGTTCTTGTGTGCCGCTTCCACCCTGGCAACAGACATAGTGTCCACAGATACCTCAGGGACACCAGCTGCCAAATCAGGTGTTTTAGGGGAAAAAGAGCCTGCTTCAGACGCCATGCTGACCCACGCGCTGACACCCACAGGGCTCCAGGCAAGGTATCAAAAGACCACCCTCCTAGCTGATACAGAGATGCAGGGTCTCCCAGAGGACTCGCCACCCTTGGAACGGTACCGCTGTGCTGTCGTGTGCTCAGCCTGTGCTGCTATCCCACTGCTGCATGTGTCCGTCTGATATTTATCAGCCTTTCCTGTGTAAATCTGCGCCAGTGCAAATGCACCCTAAAGGCTGGAGACTATCGCAAAATGGCCGCCAATCGGCTGTATGGAAACATGTGGGCTCCAAGAAAATGGCCTCCGTGCCGAATATAAAGGCCAAAGCGGCTGCGGACCACAAAAGAATGGCCGCCAAGCTGCGGTCTATTCATACAGCACAAATCCTAGGAAACATGGCCGCCGAACATACGATAGAGGCCAAAGTGGATGCGGACCACAAGAAAATGGCTGCCAAGCGGTGATATTTACATATGGGTGCGAAACCACAAGAAAATGGCCGCCGGAGAGTCACTAGAGGCTGAAACAGGCATGGACCACCGCAAGATGGCCGCCGACAGCATGGAAGGGGAAAAGCACACACAGGTAAGCAAAATGACATATTTTAAATAATAGCTACTACCAGCCCCGCTCCAGGTGGAACCCCTTAGGTGACCCCCAGCAACCTTAGCTCAGAGCCCAGGGAGGAGGGAAGGCAGGGAGAGAGGAAAGAAAGAAGCCACAACCACTTACTTGATCTATCCAGGAATGTCCAGCCCAGTCACCCTGCCGAAGCAGGGGAGCTACTTACTTATCCTGCGTGTCTCATGCTGGAAGACATCCCAGACAGATCATCATCCGCACACGGAAGGTGACTGTCGGCCAGGCATGCTGTGATTGAACCCTAGGGAATGATCATATGCATGCCCTGGAGTGCTAGATCACCGGACAGGCTACTGCGACTCGGCCGTAAGGTCAGCCGAAGCTGAGCTGTCCGATGCAAGCCCTGGAGCGTAAGCTCACCGGCCAGGCTGCTGCGACTCAGCCGTAAGGTCAGACGAAGCTGAGCGGTCCGATGCAAGCCCTGGAGCGTAGGCTCACCGGCCACCCGTAAAGTGACAGGCATGTCGAGGAAAACCCAGCGCGTAGCTTGATAGCTGAAACTGGGGGGACTACAAGGATCGAGGACCCAGCCTGTCACCCAGTCGGCAGTTGATCGAAGATCGCAGGAAACAAAAAAAAAATTCCCCCCTGGACCAATGGGCCTGAAGGGAGCCATGTCCTACTCCTTGCTAGACGAAAGAAAACTGATCTGCTGAATGCAGAGAGAGGGATTATACCCAGAGGGTCCGCCCCCTGGGCGGGACTGTAGAAGGTGTGATGCAACACTTTTTACAAGTTTTTCTGTCTAGTCACTCCTAAATAATGGATAATACCCACTATGTCAACAGGAAGCTGTGTCGGTCCATGAACAAAAGAGTAAGATAAATCTTGTTGAAGATAAAAATCTACCGCTTCAAAACCGTGTTGATGGGAAATGACAGTGTATACGGAGGCCACATCAGCCATCGCTAAAATGTAGCCCTCCTCCCACTGATATCCATCCAACAGGTTTAAAACCTGTGTAGTGTCCCGCAAATAAGCAGGAGTGGTAGCCACCAGAGGTTGAAGGAAGATATCCACATATTTGCCAATCCTTGCTGTTACAGAATTGATGCTGTTTATAATAGGGCGGCCTGGAGGTTTAATAGGATTTTTGTGGATTTTTGGCAAGTAAAATATGACCGGTACCCATGGAATGATGGGAATTAAGTGAGCTTTTTCTTTGGTCAGAATCTTCCTTTTCTAAAAACTGCCTCAGCTGATCAGATTTGTTTTTATAAATTTCTTGATCTTTAAATGAAATCAATTTATCTTTGACTAAAATAATTTCCTCATTCAGTGCCCTCAATTTTGTAAATTTTTTACTCAAAAGAAATTGAAGGAATTTAACCCCTATTTCGTTAAAATAGACAAACCATCCCTCTAGGTCTGTTTTCGCCTTTCTGAACAAAGAATTTTGTGTCAAGGTCCAAAATTTGGTAATGGAATAATTTGGGATTTTAAATGAAGCACCTGGGAAAAGTGCTTCCATCCCGGATAAGTGATAAGGAAAGGGCATTGGGTCTTTGAATGAGACAGTTGACAGGTTGGGGTTGAGCTTAAAAATAATCAAGTTTAATACATGTATATGGTACTGATGCATCACAATATGAAAGGTAGCATGCACACATGAATTAACCTACATAAACATATGTACATAGCAGTCAACATGATAACTTGACAATAATGGTAGTAAAAAAAAAATGGTACATGTATGGACTAGACAGCACATAGCGACATGGTATAAAATATGTAAAACGTTATGAGTCATAAAATTGCCCTATGCGTTTATGTGAATAACTCTTCTTCAAGATGAATTAATTACAAGTGCCCTTAGGTGGTAATCAGCACCTCTAGTAGAAATTATGCCACATCCTAATGATATTTGAATAGTTAAATTTAAGGAAAAAATTTACTTTATAGGCACGTAGATATAAAAATTACACATTTTAATGTTTTACCTGAATACATTTGATCGATAATTGTATCTATGATAGAATATAACGAATACACATATTAAAAAATAAACAGATCATGTGGAGAGTTCCAAGGAGAATATCTCAAAATAAAAAACTTCCTGCAGTGATGTCGACTAGACAGATACCACACTGAATGGAGATAGCCACTTGGATTGGAGTCCACGAGATACTGATGGGATAAAAATTAAGCTCAAGCTCTACATGTTTCGCAATGTCAATATCATTGCTTCCTCAGGAGCTTCACTTGAGTGGTGCATGTTAAAGGAGTATTTGGACAGTCAGCCCACCCTAGCTCTGCGGCACCGGCAAATGAGAGGATAGTGGCCCCAGATGGATAATGGGACTGGAAACCCTGAACCCTCAGGCACAGGCAGCAAAGCCGCATATATGATGTGGACAGGTATGGGGATGCAAAAAGGTAGTTTTTGAAATGTATAGACAGAAAATGGGGGTCACTTGACCCTGGGCTGGATGTGGTATAATAAACTTGGATAACGGATTGGTACTTAGAGATAGTGTGATGACCAGGATAATATGGACTTCTGGTCTAGGAAATTAAGCGGTAATATGGCACTAGCAAATTTCTTGTATATTAATTTGTAATTTTTATATCTACGTGCCTATAAAGTAATATTTTTCCTTAAATTTCCTTATTCAACTCTTCTTCAGGGGCGGATGTTAGAGGACATCTGAAATAACAGAGTATGATAGTATCAGGAATTGACTGAGTGCAACCAGCAGACACAAAGTGTCAATTCTGGGTACTTACAATATACCAGGTTGTGGTGTAAGTGGGACCTGGGCCAAAAGAGGTGTCCATCTCAGGAGCTGAGGTAGTAAAAAATCCAGCACGGGCAGGAACACACCGGCATCATTCCCAGAACACAAACTGTCATCTCCATAGTGTGGCCAGTAGTTGATCAAGGTAGTGGGTACATTTCTAAAATGGATGAGTAGGTCCATTAGGATTACCCAGAAGTATCCAAAATGTGAGTAAAGGAATGAAAAAACGTTTGTACTTGGATCACAGAAGTGTTACCTTTGATGTGTCTTATGCAGGGACCTTTCAAAGCTATGGCGTCTGCACGTGTGTGGAGGTAAGCAGTTGTGTCCGGGAGGACGCCTTATATGCGTCCTGCATGTACCGGTGATCACCACCAACGCCACGCTGGCCAAACACTGCGTGGGGCGGGAACACAGCCTGGGCGGTATACAGACCCTCCCACAGCTGATGCCACAACGTCCAGCTGAGTCAGCTGAAATGGAAATACTGTGTCCACTTCACGATGCCCACCAGTGACGTCAGATGAGGGAGCGGTGCATGGCGCCGATGCGCTGTGGGAATCCGTCCGATCCCCCAGACAAAGTCAAAAATTTTCCCCTCCTCTTAGAGTCAATAAGTTTGAAACGTTTAATGATGTATATAAATTCACCCGCAAAATTAATATTAAAAGGCACTTTATTTTGAATCCTATTGGATATCGCAGTCAAATCGTTCATAGGATACCCACCCAAATTGTTATTAATAATGCGGCTAGTTCCACTCTTCAGAATAGGATAGTGAGAGATGTTAATGTCCTGATTCGACATACTAACCTCAGCAATGCTTCACTTTTTAATCCACCTGGATTCATTGCCCCTTCAGTGCAGGTATTTAAAGAACTTGTACTCAAGGATCTGATATCATTGAAAATTCCTAAAACAAGAGGTATTGGCGAATTTCAAACAAATCTTAAATAGATTTGTGAACGCAATGATATAGTAATATGCCCCACCGATAAGGGGGACAGTATTGTCATTCTTGACTAATCTCAATATGTAAAGGAGATGAACAGATTATTATCTGACTGCTCTACATACACCCCCATTTGCCTCTAACCCCACAGTTAGATTTAGGAACAAACTTTCTAACTTAATTACATATGGTTTTGAGCAAGGGATTGGTCATGAGAAAGAAAAAGCCCACTTAATTCCCATCATTCCACGGGTATCTGTCATATATTACTTGCCAAAAATCCACAAAAATCCTATTAAACCTCCAGGCCACCCTATTATAAGCGGCATTGATTCTGTAACCGCAAGGATTGGGAAATATGTGGATATCTTCCTTCAACCTCTGGTGGCTACCACTCCTGCTTATTTGCGGGACACTACACAGGTTTTAAACCTGTTGGATGGATATCAGTGGGAGGAGGGCTACATTTTAGCGATGGCTGATGTGGCCTCCTTATACACTGTCATTTCCCATCAACACGGTTTTGAAGCGGTAGATTTTTATCTTCAACAAGATTTATCTTTATCTTCTCTGCAGAGAGATTTCATCATGGAACTTTTACGTTTTGCAACAAGCCACAATTACTTCTGGTTTGGTGGAGATTTCTTTCTGCAAACTCGTGGTGTAGCAATGGGGGCTAAGTTTGCTCCAAGTTTAGCAAACTTATTCATGACCCAGTGAGAACAAGAATGCATAGATACCAACCCCCTACAGAATTACGCCTTTGGAAAAGATATATTAATGACGTGATCCTTTAATGGGAGGGATATCTACTCTCCCTAGAAGCGTTCCTTCTAAATTAAATCAGAATGATTTAATTTTGCAATATGAGGCGACTCACACACACACCCATTTTTTGGATTTGAATATCACTGTTAGTCATCTTACTACCAGTACATATTTCAAAGAGACCGACCGCAATGCTTTTATTTCCCTAACCAGTTGTCACCACAAATCATGGTTAGCTGCTGTCCCTAAAATAATTTTTTAGCGTATCAGGCGGAATTGTACCAAAATTTCAGATTTTACCAGCAGGCACTAGTTCTGAAACAGAGGTTTTTAAATAAAGGTTATCAAGAGCTTGAAATTGATTAAACCATTACTAATGTTGCTGCTATGGATAGGAACACCATGTTGAATGGAACAAGAGAGAACCATCCTTCACCTGACAAATTTGGATGGTCGATGGTCACTCGAAACTCCAATCAGCACTTTTCTATAAGGAAAATTCTCAATAAATATTGGGGTGTGTTACAAAATGATAGGGTTCTGGGTCCTATCATTCCAGAACGGCCGGTTTTAATAATATTCAGGGGTGCTCCATCTTTGAGACACACAATCTCCCCAATGTGACCGACCCCCCAAGGATAGTGTAATTTTTCCAGTCTATGCAAGGATTTTTCCCTTGTCGCAGATGCAACATCTGTCAGATTAATTCTTTCAAATGACGTAAATGCGAGACCTTCCAATCCACTGTGACAAATAAATCGTATGATATCGAATCATTCATAACTTGTTCTACACAATATGTAGTCTACAAGATTCAATGTCCATATCCCAAACAGTACATAGGCCGTACTAAAAGAGAATCGCATGTGCGACTAGGTGAACACGTGGGCAATATTAAATAAGGTTTTAAAAAAACATAATTTGTCCAGACATTATGATAAATATCATGATCGACAATTAAAAGGAACATTGTTTATGGCCCTTGATACCATCTGTCCACACTGGAGGGGAACAAACATGGTCAGATCTATTTCAAGACTTGAAACCAGATGGATTTTTAATATGAAATGTTTTGTACCTTTTGGCCTCAATGTTGATTGGGACATTAATTGTTTTATTAATAATTCCTAATACTGCCCCCTTTTTTTATTATTGTTCTTAAATGAGGTTTAACCACTTCCTTACCGGGCCATAGTAATATGACGCCGGCAGGAACCCTCCCTCCCTCTAGGTGGACGTCATATGACACAAATTAAACACACAGATCCACCTCCTGTCAGAGGTGAGGAGACCGATGTGTGTTTAAATAAAGGTTATCAAGAGCATGAAATTATTGAAACCATTACTAATGTTGCTGCTATGGATAGGAACACCATGCTGAATGGAACAAGAGAGAACCATCCTTCACCTGACAAATTTGGATGTCCAATGGTCACTCAATACTCCAATTCGCACTTTTCTATAAGGAAAAATCTCAATAAACATTGGGGTGTTACGAAATGATAGGGTTCTGGGTCCTATCATTCCAGAACGGCCGGTTTTAATAATATACAGGGGTGCTCCATTTTAGAGACACAATATCGACCCCAATGTGATCGACCCCCCCCCCCCCCCCAAGGACGGTGTAATTTTTCCAGTCTATGAAAGGATTTTTCCCTGTGACAACAGATTGTTGTCACATCTGTATTAAGCTGGCGGTGTCCCTATTATTCCAATGTTTCTCACCTTCCTTTTATTTGTCATCCACTTTAGTTATATTCCTCTCTTGCCACTAGATGGCTTTGCTATTTAGTTTTGTTTTTTCCCTATGTCTATTAGCGGCCAATACTTAAAATGGCGGAGCCGCTTTACTCGTTCATTATATATCTCTGGTTGCCAGTAGTCAAAATGACACTGAAGGCATATTAAACCACCCGACGTGATGACACATTCATTCAACCAAGCCCCAGAAGACGTCCACTTGTGACAAAACACGTAGGGTGAAGCCTCTGACGGTGACGTCATCACACTTTTCCTTCCGAGACGGTGGCTATACGAATAACACAGGAAATAGGGAGAAGCAAATAGAGACGCCATGGCTCTCATATGACACAACTGCTGAATACTATACTTTGTTCCTGTAAGTGCAAATTATTATTTTATTAAATTATCTGAAGAAACATACTGCACTATGGGAGCCTTTGTTTTTTATCTTTGAGCAACATTAGAACATTAGAATACAAGCTGCTGTTCCGTATACCATATTGGTTTTGGGGAGACCCTATTTCCCTGTGCTGGGTGAGACTGTTATCCACAGTCGCGGCTTTTTGGTAAGCAGACTACCTGTGTCGACCTGAGCGCACATTTGATTTTTGGGAAGATTGGTGTCACCAACTGCTTTTTCCTGCAATTCATCTTTGTCTTTTTGGAGGTTAATTTTTCACTGACTTTTTCTGACTAGAATATGAATGGGACTCTGCTTTAGTTTTCCCTTTTTCTAAACACTTTTTTTTTCAATTATTGTATTATTCACTAATTCATTAACATGCTTTATAATAAGTTTAGCTCTGCACTCACTTTGTAATTTTATCTTGTTTATTTTTTTTGTACTGAACTTATAGGTGCTGGCTGCTTTCTGTTTTCATTTATTTCACTCAGTCATCACTCACATTCTAGCGCAGCGTTAGCCCTCGGGCTTTTTTTTTTTATAATTGAGAGGAAAAGGCATGGGGGAGCAGATGATGGGATGGATATCAGCATTATATGCAGGCCCGAGAGCCAGGGTCAAGGTTAATGGTACCTTATCAGGTTATTTTTCTGATACGTAATGTCACCAGGCAGGGCTGTTCCTTGTCCCCAGTACTGTTTGCCCTGATTTTAGAACCATTTCTTTGTAGAGTGAGGGAGAATAAGGGAATAATAGGGGTTAGAATTGACTCTAGGGAACAAAGTATCGGCATATACGGACAACTTATTATTTTACCATTCTAGACCACAGGAATCTATACCCGCATTGATTCTGGAAGTTCAGAAATACGGAAGGTTATCCAACTTTAAAATAAATTTGGAGAAATCAGTATTATTACCTAGTCATGTACCATCAGCAATGGCCACATCTATGCAAACTAACTTCCCGTTTATCTGGAATATGGAATCATTACATTATCTAGGAGTGTATATGTCAGAGAAACAACCAGTTCAGCCGTGCCAGCCGCATCCCCGCACGCATCCGCGTCGGAACGGCGCTTCGGCACATGCGCGTTTGCGGCCCAATGGAACGGCGCATGCGCGCTAGTGCACGCCCAATCAGCACTCTGGCTGGCCTATATAAGGCTGCCCAGGTACTCTGACAGATTGCTGGTTTGTCTTCAGCTTCCTGTTTGAGCCATCTTCCTGTTTCCTGTATCTGAACTCTTGTTGTGACCCGAATTGACACTGACTACTCTGCTCTCCTCCTGGACCTGACCCTCGGCCTGCTTAACGGACTCTGCCTTGCCATCTGTGATTGACCCCCGGCCTGTGACTCGGATCTGCCTCTTGTCTCCAGCCCTTGACCTTCTGCCTGCATCTCGGACCTGCTACTTGTCTCCAGCCCCAGACTTGCTGCTTGTACCTTGGACTTGCTATTTGTTTGCAGTGCTAGACCCTCAGCCTGTAATCTGGGTTGGACTCCTTCCTCCTTGCCTGGGTCTTCTACTTTTGCTCTGGACTCTTGTGTCTCCTAGTAAAACAAAATTCTCCTGCGCTCTGGTGTTTCGCCGAACAGGGGTAGTGTGGTTCTGTCTTAAGGAAAGGTCTAGAGTCTTGCAACCCTCCTCAGAACAATGGGTGTTCATGCGGCTAGAGAAAGAAAGATAAAAGGAGGGCACACCGACCTAGTGCATTACCACTTAAAAGTTTTATTAAAAATAGTTAAAAAGCAATGATCCTACTCACAAAAGGAGCTTAGGTAAGCGCTTTTCTGACAGTTGAGCTGGATCTCTTGGCACCTGCCAGCAGGACTTGATGACAAAGAGGATCAGACGATACCTCAAACGTCTGGATGGCTGACGCGTTTCTGGGGTGCACCCCTTTCCTCAGAGCCTAGATAATCCATGGTATCTCTTGCCTGTGTGCCCGCAAAAATATATATGTGTGTGCACATGTGCAAAGGGGCCTCAGCTCAGGTGACCATCAATCAGAAAAACCCACCCCTCAAAACTTGGCTTATCCCGCCCATGGGGGTGAGACTCCCACATTCCCACCCCCATGAGAGGCAGCCTAGTGGCAAACCATGGTGGCCAAGGTGGGGGCACCATGGTGCCACCCCCTGCTGGTGCTGGCCAATAGTGAAACAATATGCATCCCCCAATGAACATAGCCGGCTGTGGTGTAGACTCCCCATATACAGGGGGAGAAGAGACCGTGGGTAGAAGTGGGTAAAAATGAATGGGTGTAAATGAAGGCTGAGGGTCCTTACCCCAAATCAGCAGCTCCTCACAGGGTGACGTGGGCAGTGATATCACAATAAGCAGCAGGCATCCCTGTATATCTATTGGGACGCACGCCGTCCAACAACCAGGAAGTGCGGGTACCTCCTGCGTTCCTGCCCGCACTTCCGGTTGGGCCGAGACGCAATTTCTGCTTCTGCGCACGCACCCGCAATGTATGGCGCATATCGAAACCACGGCACCAGGAAGTGCGGGTGTGTTTGCGTTCCACCCGCCACTTCCGGTCCGCCTGTAGGCCTCCCACTACTCTTCCCCTAATAGGTGGCTAGTGCACGTGCATGCCTATCATAACGGTGTCACTCCCTCTAGTGGCCAGAGATGGAAAGGGACAAGACTTGCGAGTTGGAAGTGGATGCTCATTACCGGTCACAGAATATGGCTGGCTATATACCCCCCAGAACATGACCACACACATACACAAAGACACTAGGTGCGCACAGTGGGTGGGACCCCTCAAAAAGGGTATAGAGCAAATGGTTGTATCTATACTAACCCTAAAGTTGGGGATTTGTGGTTCCCAATAACCAGCAATCCAGGATAGGAACTGGTGAAACCTAAAATTACCTGAATGCATACAAAATAAGGGCAAATACTACAATAAAATGTCTATATGCATACAAATTCTAGTAAAACCATAAATGGATGATAAAATAAGAGTATATAGATAAAATGCAATATATAGTTATATATATATGGATAAAAAAGAGTAAATGCTATAAAGCTATAGACCAACAATATTACTCCTAAGATATATATTTTACATGTTACAGCAACCCACTGTGCGCCAGACCCACGGGATAAGATCATGCTTGTATACACGTCAGATCAAGCAGATATAGGTGCCTTAGGTGAATCACTAAAGGCACAAATAATGTTGGCCTTAGAAAGTTGTTTGATCAATCAATCAAGGCCTGAAATCCCATGAGTCTGTAAAGAGCCCATTTCCCACCTACATCCAAATGGATGATTCAGTCAAGTGTATTAAATTGTTACAAAACATCCCCCCATTACAATAGACAAAATCCCGATGCACCAAGGATGGCACCCTAACATAATCCCTAAAAGGGACTCTATAGCCTATCCACCTACGAACTTTGCTCATCTATTAGGGCTAATCACATGGGGTGGTGGCCAATTGGCAGCACCAATGGCTGCCATAGAGGGCACAACCCAAATAAAGCTGATGGGGGGTATTGCCCATGACACAAAGGGGCATAGCCCATTCGCTCATGCCGAGTGTGATGACACCGGGTGATTTACACATAAGAGGCTTCGGGGAAGCTGGACAAGGAGCCTCCAGAACTCTCCAGGGCAAGCTGAGCCGCACAAACGCTGACCCAAAGTCACTCTTGTCACACATCTTCCCTTTCGGCAGGAGACTAACGCAGGGGACCCCATCCACCTTTACAGGAAATCTATTGTTTGTTAGTGAAGGGCAGAGGCCAGCAGCGCTCTGTCTCGTTGCCAGCAGTTCAGCTGGGCATAGGAGCTTCCCTACATCATCTGCTCCAGCTAACTGTTAGGGAGAGAGGCCGACTGCCCCAGCTCCCTGGAACTCTTCAGTTGTTGCTGGTGCTGGGTAGAGGTTGGTAGCACTCTGCCCTGTTGCCAGCACTTCTGCTGGTTTTCTGTTAGTGGAGACCATAGGCCCACCCACCGACACCAGATCAAGCTGCAGTTGTTAGGTGACTACTGCATTCTCTCCTTTAATCCTGATCTGCAGCTCGGGACAGACTGCCACCTCCCCACCCTGGGCCTCCAGAATTTCTTCAAGTGTAGGGCAGAGGTCTTGGACCCTCTGTCCGGTTGCCAGCACTTCAGCTGGGTTGGTGTCATAATTGTGGGGCACTGTCTGCTGCTGAAACTATCTGTCTCTGTTAGTGTCTCCCAGGTTCAATAATCCTTGTTGGGGAGGGGGAATGGCAGCTTCCTCTCACTGCATCTCTGCAATCCACTGGGGAAAAAGAAACCCCACCTCCTCACCTCGGGACTCCGAAACTGCCACACGTGTGGAGCAGGTGTCTGCCGTACTCTGTCCTGCTGCCAGCACTTCTGCTGGGGGTTTGCTAGGTGGTTCCTCTACAGAAATGTCTATTAAATCCCCAGTCTCTGGATTTGCTAAAAGTGTGGGACGGAGGTCTTGGACCCTCTGTTTGGTTGCCAGCGCTTTAGCTGGAGGAGTCTCTCATAACTCCACAGATGCTTCTGGCAGAAAATCCCATGTCTCTGTCAGTATTGTGGGAGAAAGACTGACTACCTCTTCTCTCAGGGAGGCTGAAGCTGATGTTGGGCAGAGGTTAGCAGAGCTTTGCACTGTTGTCAGCACTTCAGCTTTGGAGACCGCAATCTCCGGAGTTTCCACTGCCGATTCTCTAGAATGCTGCTGAACACATACTAGCGGTTTCCTGTATGTTCTTTCCAGATGCTGTTCCTTCTTTAGCAAATAGTCTAGATCAGGTTTAAGCTCTGAGATCCCTGAAAAACCAAGCATAGCCTCTCTGTGTTCTCGCAGGTCCTCAAGGGTAGGTTCCCCTTCATCGCCAAACACAAAACAATCTGTAAGGCTCTCCCACAGCAATCCAGGGCCACCAAAGTCATATCCCTCTGTAGAGCATTCTGTTGTCTCTCCTAAATATTCCTCCTCTGCGTGCCATTGCAGAGTCCGATACCGATTGTCCAGCTCAATCTCCTGCTGGACCAGCCTGTCCAACTAAGTCACCCATTGCTCCTGGAGCCGCTCTCCCAGGAATTGCATCCATAACTCCCTTTGTTCACTGGCCTTGTGCTCTGGGGTTGGAAAGCACTTGCTTTGTTGCATACCAGCAACTTGGAGGCATCTAATCATGTGCCTTACCCGAATCTGCTGCCTGACCTCCAGGTTTTCTTCCACAGACACAGACCTGGTGTATGCTGAAACTACGATCTGCAGCAGCACCGGGAACTCTGATGCCAGATCCATATCTCAGCTGGGGTGACTGAAGGCTGCTATCCCGATCTTGGATTCAGGTGGAGGTCTTCACAGCCAGGAAGCATGATCCTGCCGCTGCCAACCAGTTGTGACGAACCCTCTGTCCTCAAACAGATCTAGGTCCGCCGTCAATGCTTCCAGAACCAGCACCCTCCAAGCTTCTTTAGCCCCTCAGTCCACAGACACAACACCTCAATGTAGTGTAAAACAAACTGACTTTATTATCACACATGGACACAAAGATATCTCCCTTCAAAACACTTCCCTCCCACCCTTGGGAAACAGGGCGGGTCAAACTGTCCAATGACAATGGCCACACAGGTCAGGTGTGTTCAAACTTCTCAATGCACAGTCTTATCAGCAGGGGGGTTGGAGGAATTCCCCTCCCTTTTTCCTCACAGCAAACACACTTGCACACCCCATAATAGTTGAGGCAGCCAGACACAATAGACACTAGAATAGTCACACCCCAAACCATCAAAGCAAATAGTCCAACAGCATGGCACAGCACACATTATATATACATATATACATCATTGAATCTGACTAGCACAGATCATAGTGGGGGTTCTTATTCACTCTGTGCCCCTATTAGAGACACAGGGTGATTTACACATAAGAGGCGTCTGGGAAGCTGGACAAGGAGCCTCCAGAACTCTCCAGGGCAAGCTGAGCCGCACAAACCCCCGACCCAAAGTCACTCCTGTCACACTCCCTCTCATTGTGTGCCCACAAAGTCCGCAATTTTTTTGACTTGGTCAATCCTTAAATAATTAACAAACAACCTTCCACCCAAATTGTGAGTCATGCTCTCTAATAGGTAATTGACCCAAGAGACACGTTTAAATCTAAGTTATACCTACATACCAGACATCTTATATTTAACTTCTATTATTTTTAAATCATATACTCCTGTAATCATACTTCCCTATGCCCATTTTCAAAGGAGAGGGAGAGAAAGAAAAGAAAAAAAAAAAAAAAAAACCCTGTTATAATACCCCCTTAGTCCTATTATTCTCATGATTACCAATTTCCGCCATTTATATTTTCCTAGTGTCACATCGCCGCATGTGCTATGCTGTTATAAATATTAATAATTTGTGATACCTTATACATAATATTTTCCCTCCCCACCCCTAAAAAAAGGGGAGAGGAGTATTATCAAAAAAATATCCCAAATTATGCAGAAAAAAAACAGTACATATGAACCTATAAAGATACACATGTAAAAAAAAAACACAAAAACAAGAGGGGGAGGGGGCCGGGACAAAGAAGAAAAAAAAGGGAAAAATTATTTGGGTAGAGAGTAGAGTTGCGCGGACACCTGGATGTTCAGGATTCGACGGGTTCGGCCGAACTTCGGAAAAAAGTTCGAGTTCGGGACCGAACTTGACCCCGAACCCGAACCCCATTGAAGTCAATGGGAACCCAAACTTTTGAGGACTAAAATGGCTCTAAAATAGTAATGGAAAGGGCTAGAGGGCTGCAAATGGCAGCAAAATGTTGTTAAGAGCATGGCAAGTGCTCTGTAAACAAATGTGCATAGGGAAATAACTTAAAATAACATAAAAAAATAATAATAATATGCTGGAGGCCCCCTTCTCAGCAGAAGAGGTACAGGAAGTCATTAAGAACCTTAGAAACTCAACGGCACGATGCCACACATATGGTGGGAATGCCCCAGAATATGCCCTTTCTGGAAAAAAAAATATTCAATTTAATGGATAAGCTAGTGGGAAAATAAAATACTTTGAAATTAAAAAAAATTAAAAAATATAATTTGACCTAGGAGGACGAGGTCCATATGGAGTAGGAGGTTGAGGTGGCGGTGGATGTGGCTGTGTAGGTGGAAGCGGCGGTGGAGGAAGACGGGGTAGCCAACACTGGTTCAACAATACAAAAATGGCTGGGTAAGGCCAGTGATGTGTCGAATTCTGTCCCCCGTCGGATAGTGTCCGCCCTGTACTGTGCTTGCTCAGTACGTAGGACAAGGGGATTTAGAAAATCTCCGAAGACGAGCGGCGCCTGCGCGGTGAGTCCAAGTTCAAGCCACACCAACCGAGGTTCAAGCCGAGCCAAGCGAGACCGTGCCCGAAGCATGGCGACACTGGCGAGCGAAGCGAGCCCGTGAGGGGCCCTGTTACTATGTGCTACCATATGTCCACTTGGATGCTGGGGCTTGAACCTGCACTCACAGCGCAGGTGCCGTTCATCTTCGGAGATTTTGTGAATCTCCTTGTCCTCCGTACTGCGCAAGTGCTGCGCCTGCGCCGTACGGGCCGGACAGTTTTTGTCAGAACACTGGTATACATGTCTATTCTGCACAAGGTACGGACAAGTCCTGTGGGATTCATGCCTGGTTCATTTTAATGAACATGAGCTTGTCCACATTGGCTTTGGACAGGCGGCTGCGCTTGTCTGTGATAATTCCCCCTGCCTTGCTAAATACACGTTCAGATAATATACTGGCTGCAGGGCAGGCCAACACCTCCAAGGCGTAAAGGGCAAGCTCAGGCCATGTGCCCAATTTGGAGACCCAGAAGTTGAAGGGGGCAGACCCGTCATTCAGTACATGTAGGCGTGTGCACACATACTGCTCCACCATGTTGGTGAAATGCTGCCTCCTGCTAAGACGTTCCATATCAGCTGGTGGTGCTGGTTGTTGTGGCGTGCTGACAAAGCTTTTCAACATTTCGGCCATGCTAACCCTGCCTTCTGAGGGGGTGGCGGTGCCCCGGCTGCGTTGGCGACCTCTTCCTCCTCCTCAACCTTCGTCTTGTGCTTCCACCGTACCCCCGCTGTCAGGTGGGAATGCCACCAGCAGCGCGTCTACCAGCGTGTGCTTGTACTCGTGCATCTTACGATCACGCTCCAGTGAGGGCCACCCAGTAATCAGCACCAGTTAGAATGTGGGCAACTCGGCGGTCGTTGCGGAGACACTGCAGCATGTAATCGCTCATGTGTGCCAGGCTGCCCAGAGGCAACAAAAAGCTGTCCCCTGTGGGAGGTGTATCGTCTGTGTCCTCTGTGTCCCCCCAGCCATGCACCAGTGATGGCCATGACCTGGTCTGGGTGCCACCCTGCTGTGAACATGGTTCCTCCTCCTCCATCTCCTCCTCCTCATCCTCCACCTCCTATTCCTCCAGAACTGTGCCCTTACTGCCGGACAATTGTGTACCTGGCGTTTGTTGGTGCAGGAATCCACCCTTGTAGCCACTTGTGAATGACTGCCCTGAAAGCCTTGGAAATGATCCTGGTTCCTCCTCCTCCTCCTCCTCCTCCTCCTGTGCCACATCCTCTTCCATCATCGCCCAAAGTGTTTTTTCAAGGAGGCATAGAACTGGGATAGTAACGCTGAGAACGGCGTCATCGGCTCTGGCCATGTTGGTGGAGTACTCGAAACAGTGCAACAAGGCACACAGGTCTCGCATGGAGGCCCATTTATTGGTGGTGAAGTGGTGCTGTTCCTCAGAGCGACTCACGTGTGCGTGCTGCAGCTGAAACTCCACTATCACCTGCTGCTGCTTGCACAGTCTGGCCAGCATGTGCAAGGTGGAGTCCCACCTTTTGGGCACGTCACATATGAGGCGTTACGCTGCAGTGCTGACAGGCGAGCAGCAGCAGGGTGAGAACACCAAAAGTACGCACAGACAGCCCACACTTTCTGCAGCAGCTCTGGCATATCGGGGTAATTTTTCAGGAACCTCTGGACCACCAAGTTCAGCACATGCGCCAGGCAAGGGATGTGCGTCAAACCGGCTAGGCCCAGAGTTGCTACGAGATTTTGCCTATTATCGCACACCACCAGGCCGGGCTTGAGGCTCACTGCCACCAACCACTCATCGGTCTGTTGTTCCATGTCCCTCCACAACTCCTGCGCGGTGTGGGGTTTTTCCCCCAAACAGGAAAGTTTTAAAACTGCCTGCTGTCGTTTACCCCTGGCTGTGCTGAAGTTGGTGGTGAAGGTGTTACGCTGACCGGATGAGGAGGCGGTAGAGGATGAGGAAGCGGAGTAGGAGGAGTTAGCAACAGGAGGCAAACTGAAGTGCCCTGCAATCCTCGGTGGTGGAAGGACATGCGCCAAACTGCTATCTGCCTCAGGCCCAGCCACCACTGCACTTACCCAGTGTGCTGTTGGGGAGATATAACGTCCCTGACCGTGCTTACTGGTCCACGCATCCGTAGTTAGGTGGACCTTGCCACAGATTGCGTTGCACAGTGCACACCTGATTTTGTCCCCCACTTGGCTGTGCAGGGAAGGGATGGCTTGCCTGGAAAAGTAGTGGTGGCTGGGCACAACGTACTGAGGGACAGCCAATGCCATCAGGCTTTTAAAACTCTGCGTCTCCACCAGACAGATTGACAGCATTTAAAAGGCGAGGAATTTTGAAATGCTGGCATTCAGGGTCAGGGATCGCGGGTGGCTAGGGGGGTACTTCCTCTTCCGCTCCAGTGTTTGGGAGATAGAGAGCTGAACGCTTCCATGGGACATTGTGGAGATGGTTGGTGACCAAGGTGCTAGTGTTGCTGGCAGATCCTCCGTTTGCGGGTTGGTAGGTGCCACTGTCAGAGGTGGATGAAGAGGCCGAGACTGCAGCAGAAGAGGAAGCAGGAGGAGCCAGAGACCTTTCTTGTTTTTTGAGGTGTCTACTCCACTGCAGCTCGTGCTTTGCACTTAGATGCCTGGTCATTCAGGTTGTGCTTAGGTTGAGAATGTTTATGCCTCGCTTCAGGCTCTGATTGCACAGCATGCAAACCACTTGTGTCTTGTCATCAGCACATTGTCTGAAGAACTGCCACGCTAGGGAAATCCTTAGACCTGGCTTTGGTGTGCTTGGTCCCTTGCTGCGTTGGGCAGTAGCAGACGTACTGTCTAGGGGACGGACGCTCCGCTTTTGCACCCTGCTCCCTCTTCTGCTGTGCTGATGGCTCTGTGCGACCACCGCCTCTTCCTCCGAACCACACTGGTCACCTGCATGACATTGATTCCATGTGGGGTCGAGGACCTCATCATCCTCCACATCATCTTCCACCCAGTCTTCACCCCTGCCCTCCTTGTCGGTCTGCACAATTGCGAAAGCAGCAGGAGTTGGCACCTGTGTTTCGTCATCATCCGAGATGTGCTGCGATGGTCCTCCCATGTACTCATCATGAAACATAAGTGGTTGGGCTTCGGAGCACACAATCTCTTCCACTTCTTGGGCAGGGCTAGGTGGATGGCCCTGGGAAACCCTGCTAACAGAGTCATCGAAAACCAGAAGAGACTGCTGCATGATTTGGGGCTCAGACTGCTTGGCTGATTTGCAAGGGGATGAGGTGAAAGACTGATGGACATTGGCTGCAGGTGCCAACTCTGATCTTTCTTCAGGAGACTGGGTGGGAGACAATGTGAAGGAACCTGAGGCACTGTCAGCAACCCAATCTACTATCGCCTGTACTTGTCCTGGCCTCAACATTTGTACAGCCTCATTAGGCGCGAAAAAATATCACTGCAGGCTCTGTCGCCTACTCGCACCTGAGGAAGGTGTTTCACTTGTGCGTGTAGCTGGCACAGATCAACCATGTCCTCTCCATGCATCAGGAGCTCCACCAGCAGCATCACGACCGCGGCCACGTCCCTTCTTTGACATTCTCCTCATATTTTCCAAATTTAGGATCTTGCCCTAAATGGGTGTTTTTGCAATAGCAGAATACACCCAGAGTATGTAAACGGTGTATCTCACACCTACAGAAATACAGAAAATGCTATTAAAAAAAAATGTTTTTGCCCTATTTATTTATTTTTTATTTTTTGAATAGCACAATAGAAGAAAAATATATAAATTGTGTATCACACACCTCCAGATATGCAGAAAACACTGCAAAATATTTATTTTGTTTGCACTAAATGTGTGTTTTTTCAATAGCAGAATACACCCAGAGTATGCAAACGGTGTATCTCACCCCTACAGAAATGCAGAAAATGCCATTCAAAAAAAATGTTTTTGCCCTAAAAAAAATTTATTTGAATAGCACAATAGAAGAAAAATATATAAATTGTGTATCACACACCTCCAGATATGCAGAAAACACTGCAATTTTTTATTTATTTTTTGCAATAGCAGAATACACCCAGAGTATGTAAACGGTGTATCTCAAAACCTACAGAAATGCAGAAAATGCTATTAAAAAAATGTTTTTGCCCTAAAAAAAAATTTGGGGAATAGCACAATAGAAGAAAACTATATAAATTGTGTATCACACACCTCCAGATATGCAGACACTGCATTTTTGTATTTATTTTTTTGCACTAAATGTGTGTTTTTGCAATAGAAGAATACACCCAGAGTATGTAAACAGTGTATCTCACACCTACAGAAATGCAGAAAATGCTATTAAAAGAAAAAAATGTTTTTGCCCTAATTTTTTATTTTTTTTGAATAGCACAATAGAAGAAAATATATAAATATAAATAAATAAATATATATATATTGTGACAGCAGGAAGGTAAAGTCACCTGGTTGCATCCAGGGGGGTAGATATATTTCGCCCAGATTCAGGCTTTACGCCGACTTATACAACTAGGTGGAGAGTTGTATAAGCCCAGCTGAGGATAGTGGGCTCATGGATGACTCATACCTCTAGGGAGAGTGTGGGGCGTCGTGCAGACAGGGAGTTGATGAGACCAGCTGAAGCTTGTCAGCTCATTTAGGCCTCTATAAGAACTCCCAGCTTCATTAGGGGTTAGCTCATGCCTGGAAGCAGACCTGTGTGGACTTCCTGGAGAGAGTGAACCCTTGTGCGGTGAGACAAAGCCTGTGTGGCTATTTGCTTGGACATTTAAAACCAGGGACTTAGGGACTAGGACAGCACTAGGCTGATCCCAGTTGTTAGTTAGGAAACCTGTATGTTTAGTCAGAGGTCAAGTTGACCAGGATTTATTTTGTTTATGTTTCTTTTGCTTTGCTGTGTTTTGTCACTGTAAATAGAAAATAAACCGCACCTTTTTGATTTTGAAAACCACAAGCTCCGTCTGCTGGGCCTGTTTTTGTGTGGGGAGCCCATCCCGGGGGTCACACACACCCGCTGCCGAGCTAACCCCCTCACAGTTGGTGGAGAACCAGTGGCAGTTTTTTTTTAAGCCAGCATGGAGGAGATACTGAAGCAGCTGGCTCTAGCAAATGCCAATCAACAGCAGACAAATGCAGGTTTGCAAAAGAGCCTTGCAGCTCATCAACAGAGCCTTGCAGCTCAACAACAGAACTTCGCAGCCCAGCAGCAAGCTCATCAACAGAGCCTTGCAGCCCAGCAGCAAGCTCACCAACAGAGTCTGGAAGCTCAGCAACAAGCCCAGCAGCAATCTGAGGCCCGCTTCATAGACCTGTTACAGAAGCAAGAGCAGAGACTACAACAAATGGAAGCAGTAATGCAGCAACGTCCGCAGACCAGTGAGGGAAGCCGTCCCACTAATACCGCGTCCTTTGGGGTGAGTCGTTTATTGACAAAAATGACTGGAGAGGATGATCCAGAGTTATTTTTGACCACATTTGAAAGGATTGCTGAAAGAGAAAAGTGGCCTGAGGAGCAGTGGGCTGGACTGGTGGCTCCTCTGTTAACTGGTGAATCGCAGAAGGCTTACTATGACCTAGAGCCTGACCAAGCAAAAGACTATGTGATGCTAAAAGCTGAAATATTGGCAAGGCTGGGTGTCACCCAGGCTGTCCGGGCTCAGCGTGTGCATAACTGGACTTTCCAGCTTGGAAAACCCCCCAGGTCTCAAATGTATGATCTCATTCACCTGAGCAGAAAGTGGCTACAGCCAGAGACTTTGTCCGCACCAAAGATTGTGGAACGTGTTGTAATGGATCGGTTTTTGAGAGCTCTTCCTACTGCCATCCAAAAGTGGGTAAGCCATGGAGACCCAGAGACGGCCGATGGTCTTGTGGATCGTGTGGAGAAATACTTGGCTACAGAGAACCTGACGGCCTCTTCCAGAGACACTCGGACTTTCCACCCTAAGACCAGACCATCCCCAGGGGCGGATAAGAGGATTCCAAGGGGTGAGGGTGGAGAGAGTGAGAGGGTGGGAGCTCTACCCCAAGTTTGGCGAGAACAGCCTGGGAAATCAGCGGCTCAAGAGGCGGCAAGAAGGATCGTTTGCTACCGCTGCCGGCAAGCGGGACATATTGCAGCCAATTGCCCGGTTGTGGAGGAACCCATGCAGTGTGACTTTCTGACGGGCAGACGTCAGTCGCTGTGTGCGACAGTCGCATGCACTGCCATTCGAGGAACTGAGAAACATTTATGCAAAATGTGTGTTAATGGTAGAAATGTTGTGGTATTGCTGGATTCAGGTAGCCTTGTGACCCTGATAAAGGCTGAGTTAGTTAAAACAGAGGTCTCTGGGAATAGCAAGGTAGCTGTTATTTGTGTGCATGGGGACACCCGAGAGTATCCAGTGACTACAGTGTGTTTCGAGACCCCCAAAGGTACCCTCTCTCATCCAGTGGGCTTAGTATCTCAGTTACCGCATGACGCCATTGTGGGAAGGGATTTTCCGAAGTTCTGGGAACTGTGGGATGATCCTGAGCCCCCCACTGGTGCCCCTATGTACCAGGAATGTGATAGCCAGAATTCCCCTGAGAGTGGTGAGGACTCTCCGGAATTTCCCTTATCAGTATTGGCAGGGGAGACTCAAGAAACTGGAGAGGAGCCCACCTCCTCAGACGAAAACCTACTGTCTGTGGAGTTTTCTGATCTTGAGGTTCACAGGGAAAACTTTGCCACAGAACAGTTGAAAGACCCCGCCCTAATAAAGGCACGGGAAAACGTAGTGAAAATAGATGGCGAGTTAGTGAACCCAGATAATACCTGCACTTACCCATACTTCAGCGTAGAGAAGGACCTACTGTATCGGGTGGCAAAAAGGGCAGAAGAAACCGTTGAGCAGCTTGTGGTGCCCAAACCTTACAGGAAGTTGGTGTTGGAGTTGGCCCATGGGCACATTCTTGGAGGTCATCTGGGGACAGAGAAAACCCGAGAGAGGGTATTACAGAGATTCTATTGGCCGGGGGTGATGAAGGACATAGAAAATTATTGTTCCTCCTGCCCTGTGTGTCAGAGGTCGGCCCCGATGCCACATTTCCGTAGCCCGCTGGTCCCTCTACCCATCATTGAGGTCCCGTTTGAGAGGATCGCCATGGATTTGGTAGGTCCTATAATCAAGTCCGCTAGGGGGCACCAGTACATATTAGTTATAATGGACTATGCCACCCGTTATCCAGAAGCGATCCCTCTCCGAAATACCTCGGCCAAAACCATAGCCAAAGAGCTATCTCTTGTGTTTAGCCGGGTGGGTATTTGTAAAGAACTGCTTACGGACCAAGGTACACCCTTTATGTCCCGGGTTATGAAGGAGCTGTGTAAATTGTTCAAAGTGACGCAATTACGTACATCTGTGTATCACCCCCAAACCGATGGGCTGGTTGAAAGATTCAACAAAACCCTAAAACAAATGTTGAAGAAAGTGGTGGATAGAGATGGAAAGGATTGGGACTGTCTACTTCCTTATCTGATGTTTGCTATTAGGGAGGTGCCCCAATCCTCTACGGGATTCTCCCCCTTTGAGTTACTGTATGGGAGACACCCAAGAGGGCTGTTGGATATTGCCAAGGAAACTTGGGAAAGTGAGAGTTCTCCCCACAGGAGTGTGATTGAGCATGTCGCCCTGATGCAAGACCGAATTGCACAGGTAATGCCCATCGTGAAGGAACATTTGGCCCAAGCGCAGTTAGCACAGCAGAGAGTGTACAACCGTGGAGCCAAGACCCGTACCTTTTCCCCGGGGGATAGGATACTGGTACTTGTCCCTACGGTTGAAAGTAAATTCCTTGCCAAATGGCAAGGCCCCTACGAGATAATGGAAAAAGTGAGCGAAGTGAATTACAAGGTCAGACAACCAGGAAGGTGAAAGCCCGAACAGATCTATCACGTTAATCTGTTGAAAGCCTGGAGGGATAGAGAGTCCCTAGTCGCAGACACTTGGTCACCAGCTCAAACTGGTTGCGTGATTCCTGAGGTTGGAATAGCAGCCACCTTGTCACAACCCCAACAACAGGAGGTTAAGGAGTTTGTGCTTCGCAACAAGGAGGTATTCTCTGAGCTGCCGGGACAAACATCTGGGGTAGAGCATGACATCATTACCCCGCCCGGTGAAAGGGTGAAGTTAAAACCCTATCGGATCCCAGAGGCCCGAAGGGAGGCAATACGGGAGGAAGTACAAAAAATGCTGAACTTAGGGGTGATAGAGGAGTCCCAAAGTGATTGGTCTAGTCCCATTGTGTTGGTGCCTAAACCGGATGGGAGCTGGCGATTTTGTAACGATTTTCGTCAGTTGAACAAAGTTACAAAATTTGACACCTACCCCATGCCACGTATAGATGAGTTGATCGACCGGCTGGGAACAGCCCGATACATGACGACTCTTGACCTCACAAAAGGGTATTGGCAAATCCCCCTGGCCAAATTGGCCAAAGAGAAAACCGCATTTGTAACCCCAGACGGGGCGTTCCAATATAAAAGAATGCCGTTCGGGTTACAGAATGCGCCGGCCACATTCCAGCGGACAATGGACCAGATGCTGAGGCCCCATCGGAAGTATGCTGCGGCTTACCTGGATGACGTAATTGTCCATAGCACAGATTGGGCCTCACATCTGCCAAAAGTGCAAGCAGTCCTAGACTCTATCCGGGAAGCGGGGTTTACGGCTAACCCCAAGAAGTGTACCATTGGGCAGGAGGAGGCCAAATATCTTGGGTACACCATTGGGAGGGGAGTAATAAAACCCCAACTCAACAAAGTCGAGGCCATCCAGAGTTGGCCACGTCCCAACAGCAAGAAGCAGGTACGAGCCTTTCTGGGAATCGCTGGGTATTATCGGCGATTCATTCCCCACTTTGCTTCTAAGGCTGTGCCCCTAACCAACCTAACGAAGGGGAAAGGGTCGGTCATGATTAAATGGACCCCCGAGGCTGAGGCAGCATTCCAATTCTTGAAACAAGCCTTATGTAGCCAGCCAGTGTTGTACTCACCCGACTTCTCTAAAGACTTTGTCGTACAAAGTGATGCGTCAGATGTGGGGTTAGGAGCAGTATTGTCCCAGGTCTGGAACGGGGAAGAGCACCCAGTCATTTACCTCAGCAGGAAGTTGAAGTCCCATGAGGTAAATTATGCCACCGTTGAAAAGGAGTGTTTAGCGGTGAAGTGGGCTCTAGATTCCCTTCGGTACTACCTGCTAGGTAGGCACTTTGACATGGTTACGGATCACGCTCCGTTAAAGTGGATGGCTCAAAACAAGGAAACAAATAGAAGAGTGAATAGGTGGTTCCTGGCCCTCCAGGAATTCAACTTCACAGTAAAGCATCGCCCTGGCGTTCAAATGGGGAATGTGGATGCTTTGTCTCGAGTACATGAATGCCTGATTGCTGGTGTTCCAACCCCGAGGTTAAAACAAGAGGGGGGGGTATGTGACAGCAGGAAGGTAAAGTCACCTGGTTGCATCCAGGGGGGTAGATATATTTCGCCCAGATTCAGGCTTTACGCCGACTTATACAACTAGGTGGAGAGTTGTATAAGCCCAGCTGAGGATAGTGGGCTCATGGATGACTCATACCTCTAGGGAGAGTGTGGGGCGTCGTGCAGACAGGGAGTTGATGAGACCAGCTGAAGCTTGTCAGCTCATTTAGGCCTCTATAAGAACTCCCAGCTTCATTAGGGGTTAGCTCATGCCTGGAAGCAGACCTGTGTGGACTTCCTGGAGAGAGTGAACCCTTGTGCGGTGAGACAAAGCCTGTGTGGCTATTTGCTTGGACATTTAAAACCAGGGACTTAGGGACTAGGACAGCACTAGGCTGATCCCAGTTGTTAGTTAGGAAACCTGTATGTTTAGTCAGAGGTCAAGTTGACCAGGATTTATTTTGTTTATGTTTCTTTTGCTTTGCTGTGTTTTGTCACTGTAAATAGAAAATAAACCGCACCTTTTTGATTTTGAAAACCACAAGCTCCGTCTGCTGGGCCTGTTTTTGTGTGGGGAGCCCATCCCGGGGGTCACACACACCCGCTGCCGAGCTAACCCCCTCACAGTATATATATATATATATATATATATATATATATATATATATATAATCCAGATATGCAGAAAACACTGCAAAATATATATATATATTTTTTTTTTGCCCCGAATGGGTGTTTTTGGTAGAGCAGAATACACCCACAGTATGTACAGGGTGTATCTCACAGTAACATATGCAGTGCTGGTGCACTGAGCTTGCAGATAAAAGTTATATTTCCTCTGGCACTGGGCTGATGGCAGTGTAAAAAGACTGTGCACTGCAACCCAACCAGGTAAATCTATGTAGATCGCTGAGTTATTAGAATAGATTTCTGAATCTGGACTCCTAGATAATTCTCTCTACCTAAAAGCAGCAACAAGAACCTTGCCCTACACTGTCTATCTTTTCTCTCAGTGCAGTGTAAAAAGCTTGTGCACTGCACCCACACAACTAAATCTATGTAGATCGCTGACTAATTAGAATCTATTTCACAATCAGGACTGACTCCTATCATGTAATTCTCTCCCTCACAGCAACAGCAGCCAGGAACCTTTCCCTACACTGTCTAATGCAGAGTGACGTGCTGTGCTTTGTGCCTCTAGCTTATATAGAGGCTGGGTCACATGCTGCACTGGCCAATCACAGCCATGCCATTATTAGGCATGGCTGTGATGGCTTCTAAGGGCACACCAGTTAAACTAAAGTTGATTGGCTGCCCTGCAGCTTTTAAAAATGCGCCATTACATCGCGGAACACCGGACCCAAACATACAGTCAATTGTTCGGGTCCGGGACCCAAAAACCCAAAAGTCTGGTATGAACCCAAACTTTACAGTTCAGGTTCGCTCGACTCTAGTAGAGAGGGATCTATTTATCTAGTGTCCAACTATTCTACTGCAGCTGTTGGTGTTTCAAAAAAACGGGTGTGTGTTCCATCAATCACCCATAATTTACTAGGGTATAAAAGACTGAATTTTATCCCCTTTTCTCTGTCTTTTTCGTACTTCCGTATAGGCTCCTCTGTGTTGCTGTATTTCAGGGGGATAATCGGGGAAAAAAGTAGTTTGGCATTTTAATTTTGTAAATCTGCCCTTGGTCATGGCTGCTGACAATATACAGTCTCGATCTCGATAATTCAACAGACATAAAAAAATGGGCGAAGGGGTCCCCCCGGGTTTGGTGATTGAAATTAAATCCTGTGTGCTCTTTCAACCACGAATGTTGTGGACATATCTGTAAGGCCTAGTATATTTATCAATAGTTTCTCTGAGAATTCAACTGGTTTGTCTCTTTCCACTCACTCTGGCAAACCTTTAATCCGGATATTATTTCTCCTCAAACAACTTTCTGTATTAATTGCTCTGTCCTGTAAAGCACTGATTTGTTTTCTCAAAATATACCATTCTCTATTATATATTTTTAATTTATTTTCTACCTTTGAGACGCAAACTTCCGTCTCTGAAAATCTTTTGCTTGACTTTATAAAACTCATGCCTCATTATGTTGATATCTACGGCCAAAGCATACATTTTTATTGTGAGGGTCTCACTGCATGCTTTAATAGCTGCCATAATTTACTTGCCAGAGGGAGCCAGCTCTACCTCTTTGTCTACTGTTGTCTGAGTCTCTGCTGATATTCCAGCTTGGGGGGATTTTACTACTGACTTTCCTTCTGTCTTCGCTGCCATAGGAGTGGGAGAGGAACAGGAGGCAACAGTCCATGCTTTAGCAGTGCATGGCTTACCTGGGGCCATCCAGACCCGCTGTTAGAGGAACCTTAAGTTTCTGAGAATCTCCAGCTGCAAGGCAGATTCCACGTTTTCCTCACTGCTTCGCCTTTCCACCTCCCTCTGCAACCTTCCTCACTTTCCTTCCTTCTGGAGCAGCTTTCAGCCTGCAGTATCGTCCACTATCCCCCACTCCTCAACGCTTGCACATGAGGGCCCCTCCGCTCCACCACTTCGCCTGGCTATGCTTCCGCTATCAGGCCGGACAGGGTAAGGAAAGGGGGTCAGTTGACCATTCACCACCGGGATCTAGGGGTCGGGGACCATCCACTGTCCCCTCGCTGTTCGATCCTTGCTGGTTCTCTCCTCTCCACTACTACCAACTACTGCGGGAAGGAAGTCAGCTAAAGCCACCATCTCTCGCTGGAGTCACCACGCACACATGCTCTCACATCCTCTCACACCCTAATTGTATTGTGTCAGAATATCTTTAATACAGCCATTCCTGTCCAGAGCTCAAAAGCAGAAGGCTTCTTCCCCCCCACCACCTTCTATACCATAAGTCATAAGTGTAACTCTAGAAGATGTAGACATAGCAAAGAATACCCAGGGGTGGTGTTAGAAGAGTCAGGGAAGATTTATCATTGAGAAAGGAAAATCTGGGGAAACATACATAGTAGAATGAGATCACCTTCCTAGTGTCCGTACACCCTTAGGGTGTTCCACCTTGTAACCAGAAGCATATCAGAAACAAAAGGAGGGAGTGGTTACTGCACAGGGAGGTAAAGCCCCCACTGTGGGTAAACCAGCGGTTATTATGGTACAAGACTGCGTTTCAATGGTATCAAAAAAGTATTTTCCCAAGGGAGATAAAATCCACACGGTACACATTATCTATACAGTTCCTTCACCATACAAACAAACAAGGTCACTTAATAATTGTGTGTTTAGACCGTAAAAGCCATGTATGTCGCATCCATCTGTACAGTTCCCATATGGGTAGCTCAGAGCACAGGGTAAGCAGCACACATGAGCCCTGGGGCTTTCTCTCACCGACTACCATTGCAGAAATATCTCTAGCATTCTGCAGATGTATACATGCTGTGGTTAGTGTTACTGTATCCCTAGTGATTCTGTAATGTATGGTCTGTGACTAATCCAAAAGAGTCTGTTAGTCTTAGTCAAATGTTACCTGAATACCTCCTCAGGGGACAGGTATGGCTTATCTGCTTTGGATTATTGCGGGATGCAGCGCTTGCAAAAGCAGGGTCCTTCACTAATCAAGTGTGGCAGAGCTAGGCTCTGTCCCAGTGAAAATGGGGTTAAAATGGACACAGGACTCTCAAAGAAGCAATTTGAGAAGTTCCGGCAAAAGATTGGTGAGCAGAGAAAACTATGCTTTAAGTTTTCTCTGGATTTTGTAAGTCTGGATTGGGGCTGGAAACTTGAAGACTCCAAAGAGCATTGGGAGGGATGGAGTCTTCAGTCATATGTCCAGGTTTTCCAGAAACTCTGCAGTTTGTGTGTGTGTCCAGGTGCACACACTCATTATAAGGCAGAGCTGAACATAGCTCAGAGTGTGTGGGAAAGGAGTTGGTGTTACAGCAGTTGCTGGAGGGAACTGTGCTACTGTTTAAGAACTCAAGCAACATCCTTGAGACGGCACTCCATGTGGGAGAGGTTCCAGGTCAGTGGACTGAGAGAGTTGGGCCAGCTGAGAGAGTCGGGGAGACTATAGCTGATACAACTGGAAGAGAGAGTCTTGGGGACCAGAGGGAACTGTGAGTCTTGGAGGAGTGTGGAAGCCTGGAGTGTCAGGAGAGCCCTTCCTAGAGGCCAGGAGAGGGCCTGTGAAGCAAGGAACTGTGCCCAAGGCTGAGTGAGCCTTAAGAGCCAGGTGGATTGGCATTTTCAGTTGTTGTAATTTTGGGAGAAGAACCCCTGTGTGGGCAACCAAATACATGTGTGAACTTTTATTTTGTTACTTTTAATAAAAGTGGGCTACCACGCCCTTAAACCTTAGTTCCTGTTGGCGGTGAACTCACTTAAAATGCATCTATCACTGAGCTAGACATCCCCCAATATGACAGTGGTGGATTCAGTGGGCACAAGTCGGTGGAATCCGGGTCTCTGCACAAGTAGTGAGTCGCATCAGGAACTGCTGCTAGCTGTGTGTAGCAGCCAGGCGAACAGCATTGCACATAAGTTTGATGGACTGTGTGGCATGCAGGTTGTGTACCTATGTAAGGAAAATCACATGTTTCTTCCCTCTCTGCTGTGAACTGTGTTACCGGTTGCTGTGTGCAACACCACAAGAATGGGGCGGTCAAAACAGAAAAAGGAGGCGATCCTTGCTGAAGCAAGAGAAAGGCTACTGTGGCTAGAGTGTATTTCACCACATGCCCCAGCCAAACCAGAGAATTTGACTGAGTGTGAAATTTCTGTGATCTGTGGTAAATTAATCATGTCACCCCCAGTTAAAAGGGAAGTGAAAGAGGTTGTCCCTGGCAACAGGAAGCCAGGTGGACAACAGCGTGTGGAAAAGAGGAGAATGGTCGCCCGTGGAAGCAACGTCCAGGCCAGCAGGGATGTCGAGAATCCAAGGAGTCTGTCTGCTGATGGTCATGACCAGTGGAGTCCTCGAGAGTGGTATCCCATGGCAACAGAGAGCCAGGCATTGAGGAGATGCCAAGAAATAAAATTTCAGCGTCCAGTACCGTGCTTGGAATGTGGTCAAGTGGGGCATGGGATCTTTTTTTTTTTTTTGAGAAAAAAGTTTTTATTGAACAATTTACATTTGGAACATAATTCTGCAAGTTACAAGGCAATACTGGAGAAATGCATAAAACAAAGAAATGTGGCTTATACATATATAGGCACAGTAGATCAAAAAACTTGTTCAGATTGAACACTGGATTCAGTGACTATCAATAAGTGGAAAACCCTATGTCCACGCTATTCATGGAATTGCACGCTAGAAGGATGTATAGTATTACGGACCATCAGTGCATGTGTCTGCGGACTCAAGCCATCGATCCCAGATTTTGTAGTACTTATCTGGACAACCTCTGTTGATGTATATGAACTTTTTGTAGGGAAGAGTGTTATTTATATCTAGTTTCCAATCATTGAAGCTGGGGGGAGTGGGTCTCATCCACTGTCTGGCTATAATTTTTCTAGCATTAAACAATGTTTCATGCAAGAATGTTTTAGTGAATTTGTCCATCTCAGAGTCGGGGAATATCCCCAGTAAGCATTGTTTGGGGTCCAGGGTCAATGGGGATCCCATGTCATCATGGAGGAAGTCAACAATCTGCTTCCACAGACCCTGAAGGACCGGGCACGCCCAGAGTAGATGGAAGAATGTGCCCGTCGCTTGGTTACACATTGTGCACAAGGTAGAAAACTGTCGTCTAAAGCGGGCGATACTTAGGGGGGTGAGATACGCTCGGTGAACCACGTATAACTGGGTCAGCCTGTCAGAGAGCTTGGGGGATACAGTCTTGCACGAGTCTAGTGCTTCACTCCACTCCTCATCCTCCAGTGGGCCCACCTCTCTTTCCCATCTTGGTTTAAGGCTGTAAGCTAGCGTGGTAGATGATGGGGTGAGAAGCATGACATAAAAATCAGAGATCAGCTTTTGCGGGTCCACACCCTTAACCACTGCCATAATAACATTGGGCGTAGATTGTGGCAAAGGCTGGGGAAACTGAGCTTGGGCTGCGTGACGCACCTGGAAGAATCTAAAAAGCATAGAATTGGCCAGCAGGAACTCATTTTGGAAGTCCTCAAAGTTTTTAAGTGTGCCATCGGAAATTATGTGGTGCAAATAATATATTCCATATTCGCACCATATCTCTGTGTCAGGGATCAAGAGAAACTCTGAGAGTAGTCTATTGTGCCATAAGGGGGTATAATTGTTGTGTTTAGTGGTCGTTAATGTTTTAGTGGTGATGTCCCATACGCGCCTATATTGGTACAATAGGGACCCACGGTCTCTATTGGAGTTATTCCCACTATGTCCCACTGCAATTGCAGTGAGTGGGTCAGTGGTCAGTTGTGCCCACCGTGGACAGAGGAGGGTGAGGAATCTGAGTCTGTCGGTTTTATCTATGTGGTATAGTTGAGACAGTTGGGACGCAAGGTAATAAAGATTTAAGTCAGGGAGGGCTGTTCCACCTAGGTCAGTAGGGTTCTTAAGGACTCTCCAGGCCAGCTTGTGTCTGTTGGTACCCCAAATAAATGTCATGAGTATGGCCTCCATTGACTTGAAAAATTTCAAGGGTAAGTATACGGGTGTGTGCTAGAGTATATACAATATTTTAGGAAATAATATCATTTTAACAATGTTAATGCGGCCCCACACGCCGAGCGGTAGTCTCGCCCATACCTGGGTTCTAGACTTGATGAGATCGAAAAGGGGTTCTATGTTCAGGGATATATAGTCAGCCGGTGTTCTATTCACCAATACTCCAAGATATTTGATAGTGTTCACTCGCTGGAGTGGTAACTGTGCCTGTAGCTTGGGAGAGGGGAAACTATCCATAGGCAATATTTGAGATTTCTCCCAATTAATTTTAAGGCCAGAGAACTGACCAAAGTGTTCAATTGTATGTAACACCTTCCGAAGCGATGTGGCAGAGTCGGCCAGGTATAGTAGCGTGTCGTCTGCGTATAAGCTAATTTTTTCAGTCAGGGAACCAAGGCAGAGACCCTGAATCTCGGGGTCCTCTCTAATGGAGATTGCAAGGGGCTCTGCCGCCAAGGCATAGAGGAGCGGAGACAGTGGGCAGCCCTGTCTAGTGCCCCTGGATAAGTCAAATGTCTGGGAGGCCCTCCCGTTGGCCACTACTTTACCCCTGGGTGCCAGATATAATAATTGAACCCACTTAATAAATTTAGGTCCAAAACCAAAGCCACGGAGGCATCCCCAAAGGTACCGCCACTCCACTGAGTCAAAGGCCTTGGCAGTATCCAAAGCCACCACCACCCGGGACCCAACATTAGTATGTGTCGCTTGTAAGTTAATATACAATTTTCTGAGGTTGAAGGAGGTGTTACGCCCCGGCATAAATCCAGCTTGGTCAGCATGGATCAGGGTTAGAATCACTTGGTTAAGGCGTAGGGCAAGTACTTTAGCCAGAATCTTTATGTCTACCTGGAGGAGCGATATTGGTCTATAAGATTCCGGGAGGCCTGGATCCTTGCCTGGCTTAGGTATGAGGATAATTACCGCCTCGCCCATCGATGGGGGTAAGGTGAAATTGTCAAATAGATGGTTGAAGAGGGACAATAACTTGGGGGCAAGTATCTCGATGTATTGGGCGTAAAATTCTATGGGCAACCCATCTGAACCCGGGGCCTTGGATCTGGCGAAGCTCCCAATCGCTGTGGTTATTTCGTTGAGTGTAAGAGGTGCGTCTAGCATAGCCATTTGGGCATCGTCTAGCTGTGGAAAGATGATTTCCGCCAGTAGATCTTCCAATTGAGAGTCAGTGGTAGAAACCTGGGACGTATAGAGTTGAGAAAAGAAGTCCCTAAATTTAGAAGTGACAGCCTGGGGTTCCGTAATCTTTTCCCCATTAGGACCAGTGAGGGAAATGACAGTAGGGGGTCTATCCTCACTATGTGCTAAGTAGGCCAACAGTTTACCCGCTCTCTCCCCATGTTCATACATTTTTTGTCTGGCAAAGAAAAGTTTTTTCCTGGCCGTCTCGTGTTGTAGCTGATTAACCACCCTGGTTTGTAACCTGAGTCGGGCAGCTCCATCAGGAGAGGGGTTCGACATGTATCCCTGTTCAGAGAAGGACAGATCCTGCATTGCCCCGTCCAGTATGGCTGATGAATTAGCCTTCAGCCTGTTGATAAAGGAGGTCAGAGTCAGACGTGCATGCAGTTTGAAGGCTTCCCATACTACGTCTGGGGATGCAGATCCGTCATTCTCTAAAAAGTAAGTTCTCCAACTGTTACCAAGCTCGTCATCCTCCGACAACAGGGTGAGCCAAAACGGATTCAGGCGCCACGTACGGGGCGGTTTGTCTAATGGGATGGAGAGGCTAATGAAATATGGGCTATGGTCTGAAAGTAATCTGGGGGCAAATTCAGCTCCCAGTAATCTTGGGGCAAGGGTACTAGAAATGAATATAAAATCTATACGGGACATGGTGTTATGGGTAGTTGAGAAACAGGAGTAAGCTCGAGTGATCGGGAATTTAAAACGCCAGGTGTCAGTGAGATTAAAGGAAGAAATAAGTCGGGAGAATCTAGTGTGGGTTGGAGCTGTAGTAGTTAATGGCGAGGGCGACAGTTTGTCTAATGTAGGGTTCAACGTAGCGTTAAAATCCCCCAGCCACACCGCCTGAATCGAAGGATGACGAGTCATATATAGCAAGCCCTCTGTGACTATAGTAGAATTAAATGGTGGAGGTACATAGAATGCCATCAGTAGGAAAGGTTCACCATACAATTTAACCGAAAGAAAGACATAGCGCCCCTGTGGGTCAGACTGAACATCACACAGCTCAAAATGTACCGTCTTGGCAATCAAAACTGAGACTCCGCGGGCGTGGGACGAGTGGGATGAATGATATGCCCACCCAATCCATGGCCGGCGGAGTGCCATCTGGAACCGACCCTCAACGTGTGTCTCCACTAACACCACAATGTCGGCTCGTTGTTTTTTGAGAAATGAGAAAACTGCAGATCTCTTTACCTTGTCCCCAAGTCCACGCACATTCCAGGTGAGCAGTTTTATCGATGCCATAATTCAAACATTAAAACATATTGTGGGACAGTAGCATTACATGAATACAAGGTTTACCATCTATGCAGTATCAATGTTAGCATGCACTTCATTGTATTGCAGTCCATCAAGAAAAAACAAACCTCCCCCTCCCCACCCTGCATCTTCCCCAACTGATGCGGGTATGTTCCCAAAACCAAAAGAAAGTAACAACCGGTAGCAGATAAAACCAAAATATCTTGCTGTTACGTAAAAGATCTGCAGCGATCGCCTCACATGGGAGGTGTGGAAGATCCAATGCCCGCAAATAAAGAGCAACAGGCTCTTCTTGTACTGTGAACCAGAAGTACAGTGCGGGGTCGGTGGTATATAAAGTTCTGCAGTCACATAATAAAGAGATGCGTGTTCCGGTTGCTGGGGGGCGAAAATTCGCTGTGTTAGGCATGTGGATTGTAGGACTGATTGTGCTCCGCAATTACAGTCTCCAGGGTAGTTACATGGATCAACCAGTCAGTGGGGGCCCTGAGTATGGGAGACCCCCTCTGCAGGTTACAATTGAAAGAGGATTATAGCAGGGGAAGGCAAAAGGGGGTCCCAGGGGTAAGGAGCAATAGGGTATGCACCGCGGGCAGTAAAGGGGAGACAAAAAAAGGGGGTAACATACCAGGATTTGCAGACTCCCGCTGCGGCGTATAATGTGCTGGTGATGATGACAGGCAATCAATAGTGCTGATGAACATGCTCGGTCAGGTCACTCCGCCGCCCCTCTGGCGGGCCCCGGACGCTCCAACCAGGCAATGACTTCCTGAGGATCCTCAAAGAAGAACACACGGCCGTCCCTTTCGACTCTAAGACGAGCTGGAAATAGCATAGAGTATTTAAGATGTTGTATCCGGAGCCTCCTCTTCGCCTCCATGAAGCCTTGGCGGCGGCGCTGCACCTCGGCAGAAAAGTCGGGGAAGATAGCGATCTTGGAGTTTCCAAGGTGGAAGTTACCTTTTTCCCTGGCCATGCGCAGCGCCGCATCTCTATCTTTGTAGTTCATGAATTTTGCTATAAACTTGCGGGGGGGAGCCCCCTGAGGAGGAGATCTGGCAGGCATACGATGAGCCCTCTCCACCGCCAGGGTGGGGGAGAAGGCCTTGCGGCCATAGGTGTCAACAAGGAGTTTCTCCAAGAAGGTGGTAGGATCTTTGCCCTCAGCTCCCTCGGGGTGCCCGATGAAACGGAGTTTGCACCTCCGGAGCCTATTTTCCATATCATCTTGCTTGCTTAGAATCTGATTGATTTGGAGCTGCATTCGATCGGAGCTGACTTGGAGCGGCGTAACGGTGTCCTCCACCTCTCCAATGCGGGTTTCGGCTGTCGTGACACGCTCACAACGTTTTTGGAAGACTTGTCGCATGAGTGAAAGGTCCACCTTGACCCCCTCTATTTGCGCCGTCAGGGACGTCCGGCAGTATGTGATCGCCTCGAGCAGTTTAGCTGTGTCGCCTCCCGTAGCGTCCTGCTCACCGCCTGCAGCGCCACCATCTCTTTCCTCCTCCTGGCGGCGGTACTGGTCCAATTTCGCCAGGGTGGCCTTTGGCGTTTTTGGCAGAGTCATGGCAGGTATCCGCTGTGATCCCTCCCCCCTCCAAAGCAGGCAGCTCAGGCTATACCGAATGGCCGCCGACCAGCACTAGGCCGAAGCCGGGGCCTTTCCTGAACGCGGCGGCCGCGCAGTCAGAGGCTGATATATCCACCTCTGTGGGTGTGAGGGGTCCTCAGGGGGACTCTGTGGGCCCCTGCAGGCTGTTACCTGAGAGCAGGAGGGCCAGGAAGCAGCACAGGCGGCAGGTCGGGTGGAGCAAGATGGCCGCCGACTTCCAGGGCTAGGCCAAAGCCGCGGGCTTTCCTAAATGCGGCACCCGCGATCGGGATCGCGGCCCTGCGGAGGCCGTCGTACGAGCGGAGGATGGTGGATTTGCGGCCACGGATGTTCAGGGTCCCCAGGGGGTCCCGCTGGGCTGGTGCAGGATGACACTGAAGAGCAGGATGGGCTGTACAGGAGTATTGGACGGAGCTCAAATCATGCACGTCCTACTCCATGCTATGTCAGGCCACGCCCCCGGGGCATGGGATCTTTACTTGCCCAAGGTTCTGGAACACCGCTGAAGAGTCTGGAAAGGCTGCAGTGTCGCTATATGGCACCAAAGAGACAGTAGCTGGTATGGATGCAGCTGAGAGACAGCGCACTCAAGTGAAGGCTATGATGCCAGCCACTGAAAATGGTAAGACTGTTTCAGTTTGTGGGACTGAACCTAGTGAAGTGGGAGTATGTCCAGCGGGGAGATCTGTAGTACAAATGGACATAGACTTGCTGCAGTCTGCTACCCTGAGCAGGGGGGAGGCATATGGTAAAGCCCAGCTGACGGCAAGGTCAAAGATTCAAATGGACTTGGGGACTATGCATGTGCCTGCTTTAATCCAGCAGAGTGCTGGGAAAGTTGAACTAGGGGTGACCAAAACTGTCCTTGTGCCATGTTCCCTAGTGACAGGTGCTGCAGAGTTGCCCAGGGAAACTTCCAAGGAGCTTGTGGTGAAGGAGCAGAGAGTTTCCCAGGTCAGCTATGGAGCTGCCTAAGGAGCAAAGAGTTCCCCTTTAAAGATAGAGGATGCTGTGAGGTGAGGCTCACAGGCTGTGGTGGGTAATAGACAATCCACAAAAGTAGCAGATATGTCTATACGTAGTGAAAATTCTGATGGCTGTGTTGGCAAATGTGATGGTATTGGTGATAATGACATTGAAAAATGTGTTTCCTTTAATGTCATGTCTGAAAATGTTGGCAATGTGTTTACTACCAATGATGGGAGTAGGATATCTCCCATGACAACCAGAAGCGCAGGATTGTCCATGGAAGTCTCATGGGTCCTCCATGTGTTGGAGCCAGAGGTTTTCCAGGATGACTGTGGTGCTACTCTGGTGAAACAAGGGAAAACTGTGTCACACAGTGTGTGTGTGGGCGCAGCCCCACAACCCTAAGTATAACCCAGTTGTCAAGGGGTTAATTCAGCCTGCAAAAGCTGAAAGTGCAGAGCTGTATGTGTCAGTAGCGTCCCCAGAGCAGGTAGGGCAAAAGCATGTATTACAACCTGCCTTGTCAGATAATGTGTCATCCCGAGGGGATATGTATAGAAATGACCCAGGTGATGTTTTGGCTAGTGAATCCCAGGTTCCTTTGGTGCCTCTTGGAACAGGTGATGCAGTGCTACAGAATGCCTGCCAGGAAAGTACCACAGACTGGGAAGCATGGTGCAAGGAAACAGTCACAACACTAAACAAAGTGACCATGAGTTATAAAGCAATGATGGGTGACAAGTGTGTGGACACAACATCTGTTATCCCAGACAGAGGGTTTGAAGAGCGGCCGGTGCTCAAGGGCATGTCAGCCCCTGTGAAGGTTGATCCCCTCCAGTCTAAAGGAATGATTCTGGGCGTAGACATGGCAGATGGCTTGTCCACAACCCAGCAACTAAGTAATATTAAGTGTCAAGGTGACAATATGACTAATGTTGACTTTCAGAGGCTCATTGGTGTAGCGTTAGAGGTGAAGAGGAGACATGTCTGACAGCGCTCCAGGGGAGCAACAGGCTGTGATCATAGGAACTTCCAAGGAGGTGGAGGTCTCTTCAAATGTCTCAACTTCACAAGCTGCAGTGGATGAGCCCCTCCATGTCTCGGACAGGGGAAAGGTACCCAAAAAGGTCACGCATTTAGGCATAGGTTGCATAGTAATGACAAAAAACTTTATTAGAAATGCTGGAATTGGTAAAAATGCACTCACTGTACACTTGGGTGTCTCCACCGCAGTCGGACCAGGTGGTGCTGCATAGTACCAATAGGTGGTGCCGGGTGGTACAGGCCATGCTGGGAAGCTTGTTAACAGTGTGGCAAATAGTCTTGAAGTTCTCTGAGAGGGTGCTCCCAGTTACTGAGTGGCATGGAAGGCACTCAGAACTGTTGGAGACATCAAAGGTCTCTCCGGCTGGTGTAGTGACTGGAAACATCTCTGTTGGTGTGGTCCGAGGTGCGGCTGAGCAGTGGTCAGTAGAGGACGCAGATACTGCCTCACCCGCTAAACCTCATGAGAAGGATGACCCCAGAATAGACGCGGCACTAGCAGAGATGCTTTCTATCACTCAGAAAGAGGTACAACTTAAAGTACCCGGAGACAATGTGAGAAAAAGTGCTAATGTTGGTTGCTGTAACAATGTAATGTGTACATCAGAAAGAAGTAGTTTGTGCTTGGATCAGTGTAATTTGTTAGATCAATTACCCATGAGGTGTTGGACAACAGGTGAGGTGGAGCTGTGCTATGGACCCGTGGGTTGTTGTCACTTACCTGTGTGTGGTCCCTCCTTAGGTCTGGTTCTAACAAGCACTGTGATGGACAGCACTGATTGCGTTGGAAAGTGTGACATTAAAATATATGATCTGCTAGTGGTTGGTGCTGTTAAAAGCGATGTGGTTGCCGTGGGTAACCCGAGAGAGGTTTTTGAGCCTGAAAGACCTGTGGTGAAAGATAAAACTGACTTCTGTAAGCTGAAAGATGGGATCAGGGAAGGCAGAGTTCCCCCAAGAAAGGAGAGTATGCTCAGGGATCCCAAGAGAAGAATGGGAAGGCAGAGTATACGGAATTATAGGACCCTGTTAAGATCCAAGCTGGGACGTACCTGGAAGCTCACCCGGAAAAAGGGTTGGGCCTACGTGGCAGAGGTGTCCCAACTGCTATGGTGGGTGCAGGTGTTTCTCCCTCCGGATCAAAACAAGCGGGGGGGGGTGTATGTGGCAGAGCTAGACTCTGTCCCAGTGAAAATGGGGTTAAAATGGACACAGTACTATCAAAGAAGCAATTTCAGAAGTTCCAGCAAAAGATTGGTGAGCAGAGAAAACTATGCTTTAAGTTTTCTCTGGATTTTGTAAGTCTGGATTGGGGCTGGAGATTTGAAGACTTCAAAGATCATTGGGAGGGATGGAGTCTTCAGTCATGTGTCCAGGCTTTCCAGAAACTCTACAGGTTGTGTGTGTGTCCAGGTGCACACACTCGTTATAAGGCAGAGCTGAACATAGCTCAGAGTGTGTGGGAAAGGAGTTGGTGTTACAGCAGTTGCTGGAGGGAAGTGTGCTACTGTGTAAGAACTCGAGCAACATCCTTGAGACGGCACTCCATGTGGGAGAGGTTCCAGGTCAGTGGACTGAGAGAGTTGGGCCAGCTGAGAGAGTCAGGGAGACTGTAGCTGAGACAACTGGAAGAGAGAGTATTGGGGACCAGAGGGAACCGTGAGTCTTGGAGGAGTGTGGAAGCCTGGAGTGTCAGGAGAGCCCTTCCTAGAGGCCAGGAGAGGGCCTGTGCAGCAAGGAACGGCGCCCAAGGCTGAGTGAGCCTTAAGAGCCAGGTGGATTGGCATTTTCAGTTGTTGTAATTCTGGGAGGAGAAGCCCTGTGTGGGCAACCAAATACATGTGTGAACTTTTCTTTTGTTACTTTCAATAAAAGTGGGCTACCACGCCCTTAAACCTTAGTTCCTGTTGGCGGTGAACTCACTTAAAACGCATCTATCACTGAGCTAGACATCCCCCAATACCACACAAGGAAGGATATGAAGTTTGTACTTACAGTCGGTACCGCAGTGTAGATGTATCCTGGAGAGTGAGGAGTGAGCCAAACTAACCTACCTTGTGAAGTCTTCTTGGTTTTATCAGACTGCAATTGCCTCTATTGTATTGTATAGCTGAGGAATCATCCGGGTGGTCACTGACTTCCTGATATAGATGAATTGAAGGGTATCGTGGGGCTTTAAGTCTTCCACTAATGACCCTGCTCTGTCCCTTGGAGTGTGCACACTTGTAATTTTGTCATGCGGGGAGTCCCAGAACTTTGCGACTGCTGCACATAGCTGTTACGGGCTTTCCATGCAAGAGGTCCTATGATGCGATAGTGACATCAACGTGTTTCGCTACTTACAGGATAACTGTCAGAATATCTTTAATACAGCCATCCCTGTCCAGAGCTCAAAAGCAGCAGGCTTCTTCCCCGCCAACACCTTCTCTACCATAAGTAATAAGTGGAACTCTCTGCTCTAGAAGATGTAGACATAGCGAAGAAGACCCAGAGGTGGTGTTAAAAGGGCCAGAGAAGATGTATCTGTAATACCTGATGCTGTGGCTTCATTCAATATGCTTGCCAATGTAGATATGCTCACTGCTGTGTGCAGAAACTTCTGTATAGTTGCACTTGATTCTCCTCTGTGATAGTAAGGAAACTAGATGCATAATTTAAGGTGCTCCGCAGCGGATCTTACACAGTACCCCCCGCTTACGAGGCCCCCCACATGTCTAGGGGCTGGCTTGGAGGAAAATTTCAGATGAAAATTGGTCACCAAGCGTGGGGCTGAGACATCTGCAGCAGAAACCCAAGACCTCTCCTCCGAACCATAGCCCTACCAATCAATCAGAGTAACCCCCCCGTGAGTATTTGGAGTTCAATATTGCTTTATTCTCATACTGATCTGTGGTATCTGCAACAGGAGTGGGGTGAGACGTGGAGGGCACTGGGGAGCTTGAAAGCAACTGGATTGATCTGACAGAGAATTGAAAAGGGACCAATGAAGCGAGGGGCAAATTTCATCGAGGGCACCCGGAGTCAGATGTGATAGTGGAGAGCCAATTTTTATCACTAGGTAGGAACTTAGGACCAGGATGACAACGATCTGCTGCCGTTTTATGTCTTGAAGCAGCCAGTTGAAGATTCTTAGAAACCTATTCCCAGATTGAGTTGAGCGACCTTTGGATTGCAGCTGCTGCTGGTACGAGATAAGAGATTGGAACAGGAAAGGGATGGATGATTGTCGGAAAAGAGGTAGGCAGACTAAATTTCTTGTTAAATGGAAGGGGTATTCTTCAGAGGAAAATTCTTTCTGCAACAGGTACCCAGACAGATGGTCTAGGTTGGGCATCCAGAGGCTGCCCCTCGGGGGGACTGTCAGGGAAATGGCCGAAGAAGGACTGGCAATTCCGCCCAAGACAATCATGGTGACTAAGGTGGGCGGTACTTCCTCCTTGTAACCTGAACAGATCACATGACTAACTTCATGGTCTATTTAAGCCTGCTGCTGGAGCTGCTCATTGCTGGATTATCTCTTCAGTCTCCTATGTACCTTGACCTTGTTTCCTGATCCGTGCTCATCCGTTGTGACCTGGCTTGTTTTGACCTTGCTTCCTGCTCTCCTGTGTTTGACCCTCGGCCTGCTTCTGGACTCTGCTCCTGCTTCCTGACCACCCGGCTTGACCCTTGGCTTGTACCTGGACCCTGCTCGTGTATGACCTTGGCTCGCCCCTGTATATGCTCTGGACTGACCTACCTGTGTTTGACCCCTGGCCTGGCATCTGGTATCGCCGTTCATTTAAATACAACAAGCTCAGTTCTGCCTGCCTCAGCCATCCCTCAGTGGCTGAGCTCATCAGACTGCAAGCAAGCACCTGGCCAACCGTGCTTCTGTGGGCACCGTGCTTCCTGTGTTCCCAACTCCAGGGTCACGCTGCACTCAGCCGCAAGGGGGGCCCTCTTAGCATCTCGATCTCCATACTCGTTCCTGACATTCTGTGTCTGGGTCAGTGCAGACAGGCGCTTGTTGGAGCACTTATCACTGCATGCGGGATCCCCAATAAAATGGAGGTTACGGCGAGGGCATCTGTTAATGGTGTCGGTCCCTTCTGGGTCCCACTAGCCGGCCCGCACCGCTAGGTTTCCCTACCTAGTTAATTTTATAAGTTTTTAAAATAGAACGGCTGCAGCATTCCAAAAAAATTGCATGCCATTCCGTTATCCTTTTGGGGAGTGTTTACTGAAGAAGGACATTTCCCTCCGATGGGGCCCCCCGGCATCCAGGGAATTACCATGGTCCGGTGGTAGGGGCCCCTGTCTTTATGTACCCTGCAGACAGGAGGACCAAGGCGGTGGTCCGGTCCTTGTTCATGGTATTGGCCATAACCCTGGTGTCACTGGCACTTCCTTAAATGCATGATAGCGGACCGGTTGGTGCATGGCCTCAAGTATGTCTGCAATGTGGCCTTAGATACAGCTCCCTGGTTGTCCAGAACTTTCAGTATCTGTAGTGGGGCTATGCAGCATGATTTGACTGAAATGCTGGTCTGCGGACCAGACGTCCAAGAAGACTCTGGCGGATTTGCTCTTCCAGGGTTGGGGGCCTTTTGGGGCCTCACTGGATGACATTATTAGGGGCCTCCCTTTTTTTTCGCTCACAAGCGGTGTTTTCTTTCCGCCGGGCCCACAGGTGAGCGTTCCCAGGCCGACAAGGCCAGCTGAGGGGCAAAAGTGTCCCTGGGTTCGCAAGCATGTGAACAAATTTGTGACTACATGACGACTCTCGGGTGGGGGGTTGCCTTTGCAATTTTGCGGCTCGGTGGACTGCCCTGCTTTCCAACCAGTGGGTTGCGAAATGGTTTCATCAGGGTACAAGATAGATTTTCTGTCTTGCCACAAAACAACAGATTTTTTCCCTCCATTCTTCATCTTCCTCCGGCTTGTCGGTACGCCCTGTTTGGAGCAGTGCAGGACCTGCTGAAGCGCGGGGTGATAGCTTCTGTGCCGCTGCCGGAAAGGTTTTCAGGGATTCTATTCCAATCTGTTTGTAGTCCCACAATAGGACGGGGTTTGTCTAATCCTGGACCTCAAGGCCCTCAACTCCTTTGTAAAAGTACGAAGGTTCAGGATGGAATCAGTTCGCTGCTCTCTGTCCGGGGGATTTTTCTGGCGTCCTTGGAAATCAAGGACGCATATTTACAGGTCTCCGTATTTGTCGGGCATCAAATTTCTGCGTTTTTCTGTCGGGGTCGCTCACTACCATTTTGGGGCTTCCCCTTTTTGGCCTGGCATCGGCACCAAGGGTTTCTCCAAGGTGTTCACCATGATCCTGGCCTTGCTAAGACAGCGAGGATTTGCTATTGTGGGCTACCTGGACGACAAATGGGACAAGTCTCCATTGTCCCTGGATTGTCAATTTTGGGTGAGCCACCTAGTCAGACCTCCCCTGGTCTGGTGGTTGAAATCTCCGGCCCTTCAGTCCGGAAAGTTGTTCCTTCCTTTTCACTGCACGGTACTCAGATAACGCCACAACGGAGGCATATGTCTACCGTCAAGGAGGACCAAGCAGCTCGGCTGCAGCATTGGAGGTCACTGTTTGTCTCTATGACTGGCCCATAGACGGGCCTGGCGGTGTTGTCGGACACCATTCTCGATGGATCAGACAGATTGTGCTTCAGGCCTCTGCCCTTAAAGGACGGGCGCCTTCTTTCCTGTCGCGGCACATTCTACCAGGGCACTTGGTGTCTCCAGGGCCTTCCGACATCGCGTGTCTGTTTTACAGGTGTGAAAGGCGGCGACCTGGTCGTCCGTTCACACTTTCACTATGTTTTTCAAAGTTGACATGCATGTATCTGCGGATACTTGCTTCAGCCGCAAGGTTTTGCACGCGGCTGTTTTAAGTGGCGACTCCTCTTTTGAGGAGCTCTGATTGTTTGGGGTGAAGTTGTTTTCTGCTGTTCCCACCCCTCGTTTTTCTGACACTGCTTGGGGACGTCCCACAAGTCAAGATTATAAGGAAGCTGTGTCCGTCCATGGACGAAAGAGAAATTAGGATTTTTGTACTCACCGTAAAATCCTTTTCTCTGAAGTCCATGGACGGACACAGCACCCACCCCTCATTTTTAAGTTTGTACTGCTTTTGACGAACTGAGCTGCTCACTGCAGTGAGAGGGGTTATGACCAGAAAGACTGCCCCCTGGGCGGGGCTGTTCAGCTTTGCTAAAGATTACATGTTTAACCATTTACATGTCTGCCTAGTCCTCTCCTAATAGACGGAACATAACCCACAAGTCAAGATTATAAGGAAGCTGTGTCCGTCCATGGACTTCAGAGAAAAGGATTTTACGTTGAGTACAAAAATCCAATTTTTCCAACCCGTCAGGCAGGGCCAGTACATAGGGGGAAGCCGAAGGGTTACATGCCCACCTCGGGCGCAGTGTTGAGGGGGGGGGGGCACAGTGGCCGCTATAGTTCCTCCTGCATCTTCGTGACAGGATCAAAATTGTTGGCTTCTATCCCCGCCCACTACCTGCAAGGCTTCAGAATGCTTAGATCTGCTCGGGTTGAGTCCTGGCATCTATTGTCTACTTTTGTCACCGCTTGCCCACCATTTGCATTGCTTTAGAATTATTAGCTCTGTCCAGGTTGAGTCCCAGCATTTTCGGCATCTTCTGTCTCCGCTCACCTCCTATCAGACCTGTAGGAAGTGCTACAGGTAGTGGGTGTGCCAGCGGGCGGGTATATAAGGCGGCAGAAGATGCAGAAAATGTGGGGACTACATCCCCAGCAGGGCTAAGAATATTAAAGCAATGCAGGTGATGGACAGACTGGTACAGAAGCAGACAGAAAATGTCGGGACTAAACCCAAGAACACCAAACAATTACACGTACAATGCAATTATGGTCTGTTTTTTTTTTTTTTTTTTTTTTTTTTTCAGCTGAGCACCGTGGATAAGTTTGCTAGTACTCAGTGGAAATATTTTTTAAAGTAACTTTGTGCTCTTAGGTGAATTATTTTGGAGGCAAAGTGATGTATGCATTTTCCTTTTAGCTGACTAATATGTCAGGTGCCCACTAGGGATACACCAAATGTTTTTTTTTTGGTGCAGATACTGAAAATGAAAAATACACTAGGCCGAAAACCGAAACTGATACCGAAACAGCACCGATACCGAAAGTGACTGTTTTAAAAAAAAAAAAAATTTATATAGGAGATGGTCAGAGACTGGGGACATGGTACAGGAGATGGTCAGAGACTGTGGACATGGTACAGGAGATAGTCAGAAACTGGGGACATGGTACAGGAGATTGTCAGAGACTGCAGACACATTACAAGAGATGGTCAGAGACTGGGGGCATGGTACAGGAGATGGTCAGAGACTGGGGACATGGTACAAAAGATGATCCGAGACTGGGGACATGGTACAGGAGATGGTCAGAGACTGGGAACATGGTACAGGAGATTGTCAGAGACTGCAGACACATTACATTAGATGGTCAGAGACTGGGGACATGGTACAGGAGATGGTCAGAGACTGGGGACATGGTACAGGAGATGGTCAGAGACTGGGGACATGGTACAGGAGATGGTCAAAGACTGGGGACAGGATATAGGAGATGGTTAGAGACTGGGGACATGGTACAGGAGATTGTCAGAGACTGCAGACACATTACAGGAGATGGTCAGAGACTGCAGACATGGTACAGGACATGGTCAGAGACTGGGGACATGGTACAGGAGATGGTCTTAGACTTCAGACATGGTACAGGAGATCAATGCAGCCTCACCAGTGCCCATCATATGCAGCCTACCAGCGCCCAGCAGTTTACCAGTGTCCATCATTTGCAGCCTGCCTATGCCTCACCAGTGCCCAGCAGCCTGCCTGTGCCTCACCAGTGCCAAGCAGCCTAACAGTGCCCGTAATGCAGCCTGCCTGTGCCTCACCAGTGCCCAGCAGCCTACCAGTGCCTGTCATGCAGCCTGCCTGTGCCTCACCAGTGCATATAAACATACACATATAAAACGCACACATGCACACACATAAATGCACACACACAAACATGCACATATACACATGTAGCGGGGTTCTATATTTAAGGGAAGTATCTGAGTGGTAATAAGGCTCAGATCCACAAATTGTTAGGGTTCATGGACCATTTCTGTCCCTGGGAGATAGTACTGATGTGCAGTTCCCTGGGGCCTATAGGTGGCGCTGTTGCCATAGGCCCGGGTTGAACCGCAGTACAGGGTTGTGCCTTTTCTTGTTCCCTCTTGACAGCAGTGCGGCGGGGCGGGGAACCTGCTGTGCCTGTCAGGAGAGGGTATAAAAAGGGGCGACCATCTTCCAGAGGGGTCGTTGTTCCGCACCCAGGCACCTTAGGCCTGGGTGTGTGTGTCGCCTCTGGGTGCCCTAGGCCCGGAGGCCTGGGTGTGTGTGTTGCCTCAGGGTGCCCTAGGCCCAGAGGCGGAGTTGCTGTTCCATCCCAGACACCTTCAGTCTGGGGTGAGGTACTAAATAGGAGGCCCGGGGCCCAGCAACCTTCGGCTGGGGTCCGCTAAGGATCGAGAGCTCCCAGGGTACCGCCTTGCGAGGGGACCCGTATCTTGGATCGAGGAGGCCAGGGAGGTGACCCTTTCTGAAGACCCGGCACAGAGTCGTGGTGACAGTGAGGGCCTCTGGTAACTCTCCGGAGGGATGTTTTTCTTTTTGACATGGGCCAAGTTCTCCAAGAAGGCAGTGCATTTTCTGTAGGTCATAGTGGCAGTGACTCTTCGCACATCAGGTCAGTGGCAGTGACCAAATAGGGCAAGGCCCTATTCATCCGGTCAGTGGCAGTGACTTTCATATTCATTAGGTCTGTGAAAAGATCGCACGCCAAACCTGTTTGTGCATATCAGAACAGTAAGAGAACCAAGATTTGAGTTTGTGCCTGGACCTCTCTCCCACCTTATCTGACCTGTGTCTCGTCTCAACCTGTCTGCTCTTAAAGGGACTATTTATTATCCATGTGAAATAAATACAGAAGTTAGACTTTCAGTTGGTGTGGACAGTGGCTTTACTGGGGAGAATTGAGGACTTGTTTCTGGCCAAGCCAGAAGTGAGATCAGCTCGGGAGGATTCAAACACCAGCCGCAGGCAGGCCCGAGAAAACCTCAACCTCCCCATCCAGGAGGGTACAGGCTTTGTAGTGCGGTGTGCCTCAGTCTTTCCTGCGGAGGAGCCAAGTTAAGAAAAGCAGGTAAAGTCTGGGGTGGGTGCGCTATACACATATAAACATGCATACAAATAAACACACACACACACGCATGCAGACACACACATATAAACACACACACACACACACATGCATACAAACTTATATAGACAGACTTTTTAAAAATCAGGAGCCCATATGCAGCCACTGCTCGGGGAGGGGTGGGCACACGGAGACCCCACAGGCCGCCTGCAGCATGGGTGAGGAGGGAGGGGAGGAGAAGAGAGTAAGGACGGGCGCTCCAGGATGACACCCCCATGATGGGCGGAACCAGGGTGGGGCCCCACCTAGCAGGCCCGCCCCATTTTTTGTGCCATTATCAGCGTGAATTCTCTTTCGTGAAATGGCCGAAAAAGCCATTTTCGGCCGAAACTTCAGTGCATCCCTAGTGCACACCAATGCATTTGCTGTGACTCACATTTGTGTGGGCACAGCAGCCCATTCATTTAAATGGGCTGCTGTACCTGCAGGAAACACAGGAAAAGGTTACCTGCACCTTCATGAAAACGCAGCCGAAGGGAAATTGCATGTTGCTTTTGCACTATGCAATTTGCCACATCTTAAAATGTGCTGCAGTTGTGACAGGAATTATACCCCCCGTGACTTTCTGCTTGCAATACAGCCTGCTGAAGACAATCTGTTCAAGTGAATGGGACAACACTGCAACCTCCCCGCAACTGCATACAATCCACAGAGTTGTTTGTAGTGCAGCTTGTGGGTTTAAAACAGGTGGTTAGGAGGCAACATAGAGGGCGCCTGCTGAAAATACACCTCAGTCTCAGCGCAGTGCCACTTGGGAGTGAGGACAGACTGCCTTCTCCTTGTCTATCCTTGTCATGTGACATATCATATGACTGGAGAGGGAAAGACCGAGAAGCTGCCTTCATTCCCAGTGGGTGCCACACTGAGACCGAGATGTGAACTGTGAGTACACATGGGGGGGGGGGGGTACTTTGTCATCTTTGCCCAGGGCGCTGAGTGACCTTGTCCCGGCACTGCCGTCAGGTATCTGTTCTGTGGATGGAGTCAGTGTGGGAACTCAGTGGGGGGTGTCCTTGAATTTAGAAATTTTTCCTGTCAGCTGTGGCTTAGTCTGCTGTGCACTCTCTCCCTCTGCCTTCTCCCCCACAGGGTGCCTGCCACCCCCCTGCTGCCATCCTTTGAATGTTTTGCTTTGCAGTCATTGGTTGCTAGGACTGCTGGTGTCCTAGAAACCAATGATACATTTGCCACTGTGCACACACACGTGGAATTTTCTTAGAGCCGCTCCCCCTCCCAGGCAGCTCCACCCCCTAACTCCAGCCAGTTCAGACAAACTTAGCCAGTTCCCTCCCTAACTCTGGCCGGTTCCCACTCACATAGCGGCTCCAGTGACTGTCTCTCCTGCCAGTAAGGCATAGACAATACAACAGAATGGGACGCTATAAGGGGGGTATCTCTCTAATAAAGGTCTATATGGGGGGAGGGGGTACTGATATAAGGGGACTCTAAGCTAATGGGGGGTGCTGACTGAGTTCTGCCAGCATTGCTGCAGAGGTTGAAGGGGTGGGGGGGTCAGCCTGTCAGTGCTCAGACCATGCGCTCGCACACTGCATCAAATTGGTCTCCTTGGCTGTCGTCCCAGAAGGAAGCCTCTTCTAAAGATGATGCACAAGAAAGCCCGCAAACAGTTTGCTGAAGACAAGCAGACTAAGGACATGGATTACTGGAACCATGTCCTGTGGTCTGATGAGACCAAGATAAACTTATTTGGTTCAGATGGCATCAAGCGTGTTTGGCGGCAACCAGGTGAGGAGTACAAATAAAAGTTGCCTATGGTCAAGCATGGTGGTGGGAGTGTCATGGTGCTGCCAGGCACTGGGGGGCTACAGTTCATTGAGGGAACCATGAATGCCAACATGTACTGTGACATACTGAAGCCGAGCATGATCCCCTCTCTTCGGAGACTGGGCCCTCAGGGCAGTATTCCAACATAACAACCCCAACACACCGCCAAGACAACCACTGCCTTGCTAAAGAAGCTGAGGGTAAAGGTGATGAACTAGCCAAGCATGTCTCCAGACCTAAACCCTATTGAGCATCTGTGGGGCATCATCAAACGGAAGGTGCAGGAGTGCAAGGTCTCTAACATCCACCAGATCTGTGATGTCATCATGGAGAAGTTGAAGAGGACTCCAGTGGCAACCTGTGTAGCTCCGGTGAACTCCATGCCCAAGAGGGTTAAGGCAGTGCTGGAAAATACTCTACTGTTTCTGGACTTGACAATTCAAAAGGGACCAGGGGGAGCTATCTCCACTGATCTATTTTGTAAAGACACAGCTGGCAATTCATTACTTAATTTCCAGAGTGCTCATCCCTCACATCGCATTGGCTCTATACCCAAGGGCCAATATTTGCGAACCAAGCGAAACTGCAGGGACAACACTGACTTTCTAACACAGGCAAATAGCCTGAGACAACGTTTCACTGACTGTGGTTATAGTCAAAGGTCTCTCAAAAAACCATATTGGATAATCCCCTTGATCTTTTACTGTTCCAAGGTGAAACTTCATCTTCTTCTAGTTCACAAAGTCTGCGCCCGATCACGGAATACAATAACCAACACACTGCGCTAAGACGCATTCTCAAAACCCACTGGCATCTTTTGAAAGATGACCCTAAGTTAAATTTGTTTATAGATCCTGAACCATATATCACATTTAGATGTAACCAATCCCTCATGGATATGCTGATATTGAGCCATTTTCCAAGTCATCTTCCAGGATGGCTTACAGAGAGAGATAGGCTCCTCCCACCTAGCACAGGAAACACATGATCCACATTATAAAAGTACCACACATGCATTAGCCCCTCAGTATTTGTGTTTACTCCGGCCAGACAGGAGCTCCAAACAATGTTTTTTTTTTTTTTTTGTCCAGCCTTCGTGCTAGGTGGCAGGGGCCTCCCGGCGTCCATACCCAGTGCAACAGGGGCAGTACTCCTGTGGTATGAGTCAGCTTGGGCCACTCATAGACCTGAAAAAGCAGTCTAGGGTGAAGTTAAGGGACCCTGTCTCCCGCTTGGTGGTTGTAGCCTCAGTGAGGTACCTGTTAGGAGTGGAGGAGGTGATCCAGAATGGCACAGCAGGGTGTTCTCCTGGTGGAGGCGCGGGCCACCGCGTGGTTCAGGTACTCTTCTCTGCTGTTCATTTACAGAGATCCCCATGTTGCAGCGCTTCTCTATCCTCAGCGTATGGACCGCGCTGGGGGTGCAGAGTGATGATGTTACTTCCAGCGCTAGAAGTGTCACGGCCGGAAGTCCGGCGGCGTGACATCTTGGTACACCCAGACACCAGAAAAATGAAGCCCTAGCAAGGGTAACTGAAAGATAACAGGCGTGCTGTGCTGGAGGGCGACGCCGGATCCACAGTGCCGCCCCGGATTCTCCACACCTTCTTAAATAGGGGCCTGGATAAGAACATGGTGCCGAAGGCTTCCAGGAGCAGCATGGAAATGCCAGGATCCATGAAAGCAGGTCTGGAGACGCCATCAGTTGAATCAGGCCCTAAGGTAAGAAAATAGGGGGCAGGCTGCTCCTTTCCCTTTCTTATCCTCCTGTGGTGGTGGCACAGGGGGCATTAGTTTTTTTTTCAGAGCCTGTTTTTGTTTATGCTTATGGTGGACAGGTGTCGCACATAGTAGCATAGGCTCAGGTGGGGGAAACTTTAAAGATTCTTAGATTAGAATTGTGTTATCCACTGGGTGTTTTGTTAATGGGTATTTACTGCAGTTGAAGTAATGTGCTGGCGTTTGTCATCTGATTCATTGCAGGACAAAGCCCATGAGCCCAAAGATAACAAAACAGAGACACCTAGAAAAAGGTGCCCAATGTGCACCAAGAAAATGCCTTATGGTTGGAAGAAAATTGCATGTCAGGACTGTATAGATAAACTCATCAAGGGAGAGACAGGACCTGTCCTCAAGGGTTTTATGGACTCAATAAAGAAGGAGATGAAACTGACTTTACAGTCCTTTAAAGAGAAGGAAGCTCTTGCTGAACCTATCCCCTGTACTTCAGGCGCCAATACTGGTGCTAGGCCAATAGTCCTGGCCCAGGCATGGGCAGCCCACCAGCAGGGAGTACTGGAGGAGAGCTCAGAGTCAGCCTCAGATTCTGAGGAAGGGGAGCTTAATGAAGAAAAACCCAACAAGGTCCAAAGATTTATTTTTCCTTCAGAGGAAACAGAGTTGTTAAAGGCTATATACAACACCCTGGAGCTGGAAGAACCAGAAAACCAAGAGATGTCTGTACATGACCTTTTATATGCAGGCCTTCAGCCTTAGCAGACCAGAACCTTTCTGGTGCATATGTCCCTAAAAGAGACAGTACTTCAGGAATGGAAGAATCCGGAGAAGAGTCTTCTTCCCTAAGAACCTGAAGATAAGGTTTCCCTTTAAGGTGTTCAAGAAGTACGAAGTTGTGGGAAAAGTGTCCCAGACTAGATGCTTCTTTATCTAAAAGTTTCAAAAGGTTCAGAGCTTTCCTTTGAGGACACAGGCACCCTAAATGAGCCAATGGATAGAAAGGCAGAAGGGTATTTAACCACTTGACAACTGGGCACTTAATAACCAGACCAATTTTCAGCTTTCAGTGCTCTCACATTTTGAATGACAATTACTCAGTCATACAACACTGTACCCATATGGAATTTTTGTCCTTTTTTTCACACAAATAGAGCTTTCTTTTGGTGGTATTTAATCACAGTTGGGTTTTTTTTTTTTGTGCTATAAAAGAAAAAAGACGGAAAATTCTGTAAAAAAATGAATTTTCTCTTATCGTCCATGGACTGACACAGCTGGATACTGTAAATGTGTGGGTATATGTCCCTGCTCGCAGGAGAAGATCTAGGCAGAATGTTAGATGTTAAAACATTCTAGAACAAACCAGAGCTGAACAGCCCCGCCCAGGGGGGCGGTCCCTCCGGACATTAACCTCCCACCTGCAGCTAGCAGACCTCAGTTTTTTTCTGCCTAGCAGAAGGAGAAGACGTGGCTCTCTCAGGAGCCAGTCTCCTGGAAGATTTTACTTTTAAATTTGATTCCTTTGGGAATTTTATTATTTTATTTTTGAGACCTTCAATCAACTGTCGGCTAAGCAACAGGTTGGGTACACTAGTATCCTCGTAGTCTTCCTTGTCCGACCATCGAGCGTGCTGATCCTCTCCTTGTGTGCGTGAGACTCAGTTCACGACATACCTCATGACTCCAGGGGTGGCCGGGTTGCTTTCATGCTCCCGCGGTCCTCTCAAGATTGAACAGTACTTGACTGACTGTATCTCTCCCGTTGGACCGGGCCGACAGCTACGCAGTACGACTCTGTGATAGGTCTGTCTGAAACAAGCCAGTGGGTCCCTGAAAGGGACGGGTAAGTAGTCTCTCCTACTGCAGGTGAGTACATGCTGGCTGTGTTTCTGTGTGTGGGGGTTTCTCCCTGTCTCCCCCCTGTTATGCTGCTTTCTGCACCCTGTACTGGTGCTGTGATGTGGGGTGCTTGGGGGTTACTCTGGCCTGGCTGGGCGCTCATGTCTGCAGTTTCTTCTGGTGTGTGAGGTGAGGCGCTGTTTGAGGTGGTTATTGCGTGCACCATTTCCGCGCATTAGAGCTTTGAATTTCGCGCTTGGCGGCCATCTTGGCGTTCAGTGGCGCAGTTATAGCTGCGGCCGGCGGCCATGTTCTTGTGGCCGCCGCGCATTTATTTTTGGCGGCGGCGCGAATCCCCTCACAATCTCCTCACAGACTGAGCGGTCCTTAAGGGTTGGTGGGTCCTCCCGGGTATCCCCTCCTCAGCCTCAGCGTAGCCAGTGGATGGACTGTATATTCACTGTATAGTGTATAAGGTCTCAGAGGGTGGCGTTATGGAGTCTGATACACCTGCTCTCCACACTTGCCTGGGGCAACTGGCAGTGCTGTACAGTTAAACATGTTCATATGTTTCCTGCACATGCGGTCCTTATGGAGCAGTTGTCAGCAGTCCTGGAATCATTCCTGTCAGAATGGAAGCGGTGTGCGAGCAAAAGGAGCTATAAGCCCCCTCCCCCCACAAAAATCTTTACTGAAGGGGTGCTCTGAGTCAGATATGGGCCTAGCTACTATGCTCAGGACCCTACCTCTGAATATTTATTGTTTATGAACAGGACATTCCCTTTTGAGGAAGACTCCAGTTCTGTGTCAGTGAATGACAGGGCACTTGTAAGTGATCTCATTGATGATGTGAGAAACACTCTCAGGCTGGAATTGCTGTGACAAGCTTTTCTTTTACACAGTTTCCTCACTGTTTTCCTCACACTGCCTCAAGAGCAGCATGGATGAGGGAGGACTTTATTCATTTATGTATCTAGTCCCTGTGAGCCTTCTGTGTGATAACTGAGGTAACATTTCCCGCCATTTCCTGGGGAATGATTTGAGCTCTGACAGACACACGGTCTGAGGATCAGAGGTTACCTGTTACCTACATGCTGGTTCGGCAGCACAGTCAAGCAGGTTGGAATGATACAGAGAAGATTATGCGCCTCTGCACCATAATTTAAACTCATCCTATACCACTACACTGCATACATTCACAGTGTATGTATGTGTTATTGGTCTCTGTGTCTGTGTGGGTGTCCCCACGTTCCAATGCTGTGTTTCAGTGCCATACATGATATAAACGTACAAAATATGTTTATGCACGACTCCAGATACATTCACAGTATATGTATGTATTATACTCTCTGGGTTGGCGGGGGCTCCGGTGTCCTCCCGCACGCTCATGGTATGTGCGCTTCGGCTCTCTGCACAGTATAGACATGTTCAATATGTTTATTGCACATATTATACATGTTTACAGTATGGGTATACTGTTTGCGTGGGGTTCCTCTGGGTACTCCGGTTTCCCCCCACGCTCCAATGGAAATGCACAGCATAAACATGTGCAATATGTTGATTCACATGCTATCATTTCTACACGGTATCTGTGTGCTGTCTGCGTGGAGTTCTTCCAATTGTTCCGGTTTCCTCCCACGCGCTGACGGTATGTGCGCCTTTGGCCTTCTGCACAGTTAAACATGTTCAATGTTTATCACGCATGCTATAATACCTACACGGTATGTGTAGGCAGTCTGTGTGGTTTTCCTCTGGGTACTCCGGTTCCCTCCCACACTCCATTGGTATGGGCGCTTCGGCGCTATGCACAGTCTAAATTTGTGTGATTGGATATCCACATACTAACATACCTACCCGGTATGTCTTTGCAGTCTGTGTGGGTTTCCGCCCACGCTACATGACATGCATGCCTTTGGTGCAATACACAATGTAAACATACACATTATGTTTATACACTACACTAAATACATTCACAGTAGTTGTAGGTATTGCATTCTCTGAGTATGCATGGGGTACTTTGGTTCCTCCCACGCGCCAACGGTGTCCCTGCCTTCGGTGCTATGCACACATGAGCTTGTGCAAAATGTTTAGCACACACACTATAATACCTACACGGTATGCGTATGCAGTCTGCGTGGGTTTCTGCCCATGCTACATGACATGCATGCCTTTGGTGCAATACACGGTGTAAACATACACATTAGGTCTATACACTACACTAAATACATTTACAGTAGCTGTAGGTATTGCATTCTCTGAGTATGCGTTGGGTACTTCGGTTCCTCCCACGCGCCAACAGTGTGCGCGCCTTCGTTGCTATGCACACATGGGCTTGTGCAAAATGTTTAGCACACATACTATAATAGTCTGCATGGGTTTCATCCGGGTGCTCAGGTTTCTCCCCTGCGTTCCAATGGTGTGCACATTCTCAGCGCTATGCACAGTATAAACATGTGCAATTTGTTTATTCGCAGGCTAACATACCTACACGGTTGTGTACGCAATCTGCGTGGCTGGTTTACGTCCAGGCCCCGATGATGTGCGCGCCTTCGTCGCTGGCACAGTATATACACGTTTAATAGGTTTATCCACAAATACTAAACTACATACGGCGTATGTGGTGGTATTATGCTCTTTGTGGCTGGGTGGGTTTTCTCCCACACTCTCCATTTGTGCGTTTGACGCAATACATAGTATAAACTATGTGTTTGCACAATCAGCACCTATCCATGGGTAGCTGCTGGATGGAGCATTGTCACAAGGATCCTTAGTTTCAGGGGTATCACTTTCCATCTGCTTTTAGTGGTGATCAGAAGCGCTGGCTTGGACTGTGTTCGCCAGGCTGGGGTTAGCGTTACGCCCGTTAGTGGCTGCGTCTCTGGCATTTTTTGTAGCTCAATGACTGGGCAAAAGCCTCTGCTTCATCCATCAGTCGTCTAGCAGGTGCACTACAACTGCTTTAGCCTTTAGGGAATCTGTGCCCGGGGTGGGTTTGCGCCACCTGTGGAGGCTGAGGTACTAGTCCTCTGACCGAGTTTCTAGGGAAGTTCCGTCAAGTTGCCTTTATTGGCCAACATTTGAGGCACCCTGTACACTGGGGCCTCCCTTCTCCGATACATTGCGGAGTCTCTTTGGGATTTTCATACATCTCGCTGCAAGACGGTCCTGTCGGCCGTGTGAATTGCAGGCGAAGGGTCCTTGCATCCGGAGGTGTTTCCACCTTCTTTACCGGAGGTGGGGCACCAAAAGTGGACCTTGTGGCCTCTCGACTCACTCGCAAGGTGGCAAGATCGTGGTCAGGTCCAGGGACCCCTGGGCGGATGCGTCAGACGCGTTGGAAGCCCGTGGGGGCAGTATCACCTGATATATGCTTACCCTCTGCTACTGTTGTTGCCTCGCCGGCTTCGCAGAGCATACTGCATCCTGCTTTACAGTCCTTGGCTTTAATGGCATGGCTGTTTAAAGCCAGGTGCTGAAGGACCAAGTTCTCTCGTATTCGGTCATCTCTTCTATGTTGTTGAAACGGGAATCTTCCTCCAGAAAGATATCTCACCGTACCTGGAAGGCTTACATCGCTATGTGCGAGGAACTTGAGTGGCATCCTCGGATGTATTCTGTTCCCAGGATTTTGCTGTTCTTACAGCGTGGTGTGACCCAAAAGCTGGCCTTGCATACCTTTTTTGAGGGTCGGATTTCGGCCTGGGCTGTCTTTTTCAACGACCGCTACCGGGCCATTCCTTGATTAGCACCTTTTGTGCAGGGGGTTCGCCATGTGATCCCCCCTGTCAAGCCTCATATCCCTACTTGGGATCTGATTTTGATGCATCTCGGTTCTCCAAGAACATTCCTTTGAGAATATCAGAGAGATTCCTCTCTTGACCTTGTCCTGGAAGTTGGCCTTAGTGGCCATTGCTTCGGTTAGACGGGTGTCTGAGTTGGCGGCCTTGTCCGGCAAGTCGCCTTACTTGGTCCTCCATAAGGATATGTTGGTGTTGCGCCCACGACCATCCTTCTTTTCTAAGGATGGTCTCGGCCTTTCACCTTAAGAAGGACATTGTTCTTCCGTCCTTGTGTCCTCACCCATCGCATCCCTGAGAGTTTGCGCTTCATACATTAAGATGGGTACAAGCCTTACGGGTGTACCTGTCTGCTACTGTTTCCATTCGGAAATCCGTGTCTGGTCCAAAACAGGGCCGAGCGGTGTCGTCTGCCACTGTCTTTAGGTGGATCAGGCAGACCGTCATACAGGCCTATGCCCTTAAGGGGCGGGCGCCTCCCTTTCCGGTTTTGGCGCATTCCACCAAGGCAATTGGTGCTTTCCGGGCCTTCCAACATCAAGCGTCGGTTGCACAAGTGTGCAAGGTGACGACCTGGTCGTCTGTTCATACCTTTTCAAGATTTTATAAGCATTGCAGGCCGCTGTTTAATGTCGCAACTCCTCCGTTGAGGAGCTTGGCTTGTTTGGAGTGAAGTTTTGGTTGTTCCTTTGCTACCGCTCCCACCCTTCTGATACTGCTTTGGGACGTCCCACACGTTTACAGTATCCAGCTGTGTCAGTCCATGGACGATAAGAGAAAATAGGATTTTTGTACTCACCGTAAAATCCATTTCTCTGACGTCCATGGACTGACACAGCACCCACCCTTCCTTTTAAGGTTTATACTGCTTTGTTACGAACTGAGGCCTGCTAGCTGCAGGTTGGAGGGTAATGTCTGGAGGGACCGCCCCCCTGGGCGGGGCTGTTCAGCTCTGGTTTGTTCTAGAATGTTTTAACATCTAACATTCTGCCTAGATCTTCTCCTGCGAGCAGGGACGTATACCCACACGTTTACAGTATCCAGCTGTGTCAGTCCATGGACGTCAGAGAAATGGATTTTACGGTGAGTACAAAAATCCTATTTTTCTTTGTTTCTGTTATAAAATTTAGCAAATTAGTAATGTGTCTTCATACATTTTGGCCAAAATTTATACTGCTACATATCTTTGCTAAAAATAAGTACAAATTGGTGTATATTATTTGGTCTTTGTGAAAGTTATAGAGTCCACAAGCTATGGTGCCAATATCTGAAAATTGATTACACCTGAAGTACTGACGGCCTATCTCATTCCTTTAGACCCTAACATGCCAGAAAAGTACAACTCCCCCCCAAATGACCCCTTTTTTGGAAAGAAGACATTCCAAGGTAGAAAGAGGGATGGTGATTTTTTTGAAGTTGTCATTTTTTCCCACAATTCTTTGCAAAATCAAGATTTTTTATTTTTTTTTCACAGAATTGTCATATTAGCAGGTTATTTCTCACACACAGCATATGCATAACACAAATTACACCCCAATACACATTCTGCTATTACTCCAGAGTATGGTGATACCACATGTGTGAGACTTTTACACAGCGTGGCCACATAGAGAGGCCCAACATTCAGGGAGCACCATCAGGCGTTCTGGAGCACCCAGGCCAATTCTGACATTTCTCTCCTACATGTAAAAATCATAATTTCTTTGCTAGAAAATTACATAGAACCCCAAAACATTACATATGTTTTTTAGCAAAGACCCTAGAGAATACATTGGTGGTCGTTACAACTTTTTATCTTGCACGGTATTTGCGCAGCAATTTTTCTAACAAGTTTTTTGGGGGGAAAAAAAACAGTGTTGTGCTTTAAAAAAAACAAAACAGTAAAGTTAGTCCAATGTTTTTGCATAATGTGAAAGATGAAGTTATGCCGAGTAAATAGATACCTAACATGTCACCCTTCAAAATTGCACATGCTCGTGGAATGGCGCCAAACTTCACTATTTAAATATCCCCATAGGCGACACTTTAAATATTTTTACTGGTTACATGTTTTTAGTTACAGAGAAGGTCTAGGGCCAAAATGATTTCTCTTGCTCTAAAGTTCGCAGCGATACCTCACATGTGTGGTTTGAACACAGTTTTCATATGTGGGCAGGACTTATGTATGCGTTCGCTTCTGTATGCGAGCACACAGGGACAGGGCCGCTTTAAAAAATGTTTTTTTTTCTCTTTCGTCCATGGACGGACACAGCTCCTTTAGTCTTGACAAGTGGGTTATGTTCCGTCTATTAGGGGAGGACTAAGCAGACATGTTAGATATACAAAAACATGCAATTATACCAAAGCTGAACAGCCCCGCCCAGTGGGCGGTCCCTCTGGTCATAACCCCATCACCCTGCACTCAGCAGCTCAGTTTTGTTTCTGCCTAGTTTAGGAGAAGTACCTGGCTCCCTAGGGGTCCATTGGTCCTGGAGAACTTTTTTATTTTTTATTTTTTTATTTTCAATTTTGGATCCTGAGATCTACCTTCAACTGCCGGCTGGGTGACAGGCTGGATAATATAGATCCTTGTAGTCTCTCCAGTTCGGCCATTGAGCGTGAGCAGGCCTTTAGCTACGCGTTTGGTCAGCCACGACATACCCCGTTTGCTCCAGGGGTGGCCGGTGAGCTATATGCTCTGGGGGCCCACATATGACCAGACTACTGCTGTCCAGTCACAGTGGGCCATGGCCGACAGCCACTCTGTACTGCTCGGTGATGGGTCTGTCAGGAATGCGTCCAGCAGTCCTCGCAGGGACGGGTAAGTAAGGTTCCTCCTGTCTTGGCAGGATGGAACAGCTGGGCATTCCTGTGGTGGTCGATCAGGGGGTCTCTAGTCCTCCCTTTCCTCTCTCCCCGTCCATCCCTCCTCCCCAAGCTTTGCTGGACCTGCTGTGTACCTCATCGGGGGGTCCCTGAGGGGGTCTCTGGGTCCTGACTGGGGGCTGCGTGGTGTGTCCAGGTCTGCTCTAGTGTGGGTGGTCTGCCTTGTGGGGGGCCTCCACTCGGATGCCCAGTTTTTTTGTGGCCTTTTATTTTTACCTCAGAAAGCCGCACTGTTCCTAATGCTAATACAGCTGGCGGCCATTTTCTTGTAGCCGAGCTGTTTCTATAGCTAATACAGCGGTCGGCCATTTTCTTGTAGCTTAAGCTCTTTTTTCCTGAGTTAACCGGCGGCCATCTTTGTGAGGATTTTTACATTGGCTGGACCTCTAGTGCTGGTTTGTCATTCTGAACGGCGCGAACGGCAGATCACCTCAGAGACACCTCAGGCACACACTGTGCAGGAGTTTAGAGCGAACGGCAGCGGTGAAGCAGTGCCTGGGTCAGGGCGGTGAGTCCTCTGGGAATACCCCTCGGTCTGGGCAGCTAGGAGGGTGGGCCTTTTCTTGTACCTTGACTTGTTCCCTGAGTGGCTGTCAAGTGTGTGGGTCAGCATGGCGTCAGAAGCTGGCATTTCTTCCCCAGACATACCAGTGGTAGCAACCAGTGCCCCTGCACCTGCGGTACCTGTGGACGCTCTGTCAGCAGTCCTGGAATCATTTGTTGCCAATGTGGAAGTGGTGTGCGGGCGTAAGGGGGGTAAAAATGCCCCCTCCCCCCACCATCTTCTGGGGAAAGCTCTGACTCAGACGCGGGCCTGGCTGTGAAACAGGACCCCTGTTCTGAAGGGTCAGAGTATGCAGATAGTAAGGAGGAATCCGTGTCTGGGTCATCACAAGACAAGGCGCTTGTTGGAGCACTTATCACCGCAGTGCGGCAAACCCTCAAACTGGAGGATGTGGCTGGGACATCTGCTGAGGTGTCGGTCCCACAAGCCGACCCGCGCTACTAAGGTCTTTCCTTATGTAACTTATTTTGATAAGTTTATAGACAAGGAATGGGAATGACCGCAGAAGACCTTTTCGGTCCCAAAATGCATGGCGGTCCGTTACCCTTTTGAGGAGAGCCTTCTGAAAAAATGGGCATCTCCCCCGGTTGTGGACCCCCCGGTATCCCGGTTAAACAAAGTAACCACTATTCCGGTTGAGGGGACTCCTGCATTTAAGGACCCTGCGGATAGGAGGTCCAAGGCGGTGGCCCGGTCCATGTTTACCATGGTGGGATTTGCATTACGGCCAGTATTGGTGTCACAGACACTTACAGAATGGGCTAAAATTTTGCACCAGGAGTTGGAAAGACAACAGGTTTCCCCGGTCTGCGTAGAAATGGCTGACCAGATGGTGCATGGCCTCAAATATTGGTGAAAGTGAATATATAGATGAATTATATACTTGTGGAGGCGCTAAATATAATTACTCGTGATAAATAATAAAATACCAAGTGTAAATAAAAAATAAATATAATGAACCAAACACCAGCCTACCTAAACACACTATATTAAACAGTGTTAACTGAATCAAAATTGTGCAAATTTTGCCCAAATCTTGCATAGATGTGTATAGAATGGAGTCCTGTAGAACGATACAGAACAATTGAACACCTTTGTACAAAATTACATTTGTTGAAAACTGTACATGATGAATTTATATATCAAGTGCCATCAAATATGTCTGTGATGCAGCCCTGGACACTGCTCCCCTGCTTTCTAGAGCTTCAGTATCTGCTGTGGTACTGTGTCGCCTGATTTGGCTAAAATGCTGGTCCGCGGACCAGACTTCCAAGAATGCTCTGGCTGATTTGCCTTTCCGGGGTGGAAGGCTATTTGGAGCCTCGCTGGATGACATTAACGATGTCACTGGGGGTAAGAGAACACTGCTCCCACAATCCATAAAAGGAGCCACGCCGCAGGCCTGGGCCCTCCTTTTCCGCTCAGAAGCGTTTTTTTCGTGAGTTTGGGCCCGGAGGTAAGCGTTCCCAGGCCCAACAAGGGGCCAACTGAGGGACAAAAGCGTCCCTGGGTTCGCAAGCCAAAAGCGCCCGTGAACAAATCTGCTACTGCATGAAGGTTTGCCCCCGCCAGACCCTCGGGTGGGGGGTCGTCTTCGCGAGTTTGCAGCTCGGTGGACCACCCTGCTTTCCGACCAGTGGGTTTGCGAAGTGGTTTCATCAGGGTACAAGATAGAATTTATTTCTTGTCCACCAAACAGGTTTTTTTTCCCTCAAACCTTCATCTTTCTCCAGCTCGTCGGAACGCCCTGTTTGGGGCAGTGCAGGACCTGCTGAAGCACGGGGTGATAGTACTTGTGCCGCTGCCAGAAAGGTTTCAGGGATTTTACTCCAATTTGTAGTCCCAAAGAAGGACGGGGTCCGTCCAATCCTGGATCCCAAGGCCCACAACACATTTTGTAAATGTGCGAAGGTTCAGGATGGAATCAGTTCGCTCTGTGGTCGCTGCACTCCATTGGGAGGATTTTCTAGCGTCCTTGGACATCAAGGACGCATACTTTCATGCCCCCATATGCATCAGGGATCAGAGATTTATGCATTTTGCAGTCGGGGACGATCAGTACCAATTTGTGGCTCTCCCTTTTGGCCTGGCATTGGCACCAAGGGTATTCACCAAGGTGCTCGCCCCGATTCTGGCCTTGCTGAGATCGTGAGGTATCGCTATTGTGGGCTACCTGGACGACCTCCTTCTGAGAGCTGCTTCAGACTCAGGATTAGAGGAGGATGTAGCCATTGCCAGTCAGACCCTTTAAGAATTTAGTTGGGTACTGAACCTCCAGAAGTCGGTGTTGGTGCCAACTCAGCGCCTGTAATATGCCCTTATAGTTGGAGGTTATTATTATACCCGCTAATAGACTGATTTATAACTCACACCCCCACCTGGGCACCACTGTTAATTAATTATTGGATGAGTTTCTCCATAAACCCACCCCCTTGTGTTTTTTATTTCCATGTTTTTGATGAGATTTCACTTCTCTTCTGGGTTTAGCTCTCCAAAACCGCAACACCTACATCATTTATACTTCTATTTTTATTCACTCACCGTGAGGGGTAAACTAGAGGTGGAACACTCACAAATATATATACACACCGTTTTGACCAAATATTTGTTGTTTTTTCCTGGTCTGATTGAGAGTCTTTTGATCCAAACACCTCTATCACCGAATAGTGTTCAAGTAGGATTCTTGTTATGGCATATCTTTTAGATGAGGACATTGAACGTGAAATCAGTTTAGCTTTTTCATGTGAACAGCAGACAGGTGTGACCAATGATGACACACTACGAACCCTGTTTAAAAATCACAAGAAACTTACTGTGAAATACTTAAATCGTAAATGGGATATCTCCTCTCTAAAATCACATATAGAACACAGAATTATCCCCAGAGGACTTAGGGAACGCATAATTCCGGCTGGCCATTTACACACCCCTAGATTCCTAGAACAATGGAAAAAGAGTTGTGTAACCCGGGGCCTTGAGACCCTGCAAATGATCATTGATGAAGAAGTCGCACAGCTAGGGGAAATTCAGTCAGAGATTGATAAGAGTGTAAAACTGCTAGAACCCTTTAAAAATGACCCGGAGTTTGAGACTAATAATGAACTCCTGAAAAAAGAGATAGAGAGATTACAGAAGACCCTGAAAACCACCAAACAGGAGCGTTTTAGACAGAACCTTCTTGATTGGGAGAAAGGTGACATTTTTGATCCCACCATTCAAAGAGGTAGGAGTAAATCCAGGCGAGGACGTAATTCTAAATCTAGAGGAAGAAATCCTTCCCCCTATATTTCCTCTGATAGTGAACAGGATTCTTCTGAAACCACCATACCAAAATCGGTCATTTTTTTAGACCCAAAAGGGGATGTGGTAGGAGGTCCCATCCCCACAAAATCTGTACCCAAAAAATCTACACACAGGGAGAAACCAGATTTACAGACACACAACTCCAGACAGGGAAGCAGACGAGACGTGGAAAGACACAACAGGGACCTAAGATCAAAAGCACACAAGAAATAACTGAAATTGATATAACAGCAGTGAATGGTGATGAACTCACCAAAACTGCTGATATGAAAATAATAAACCTCACTGAGTTTCCATTGAATGAACACCATCATTCACTCCTAAAAAGAGGATTGTCGTTTTCACCAAGAGCCTCAATGAATGAATTTGAGGTATTCAAAGACATTAGTCTATTTCTGAGGAAACTGGTATTTAAATGCTGGCATAACCAACGAGATAGTGAACAGCCAATGACCGATGTGGATAAGGCTGAACAGGAAGCCTTGATGAATTTGGTTTCCCTTCTGGAGGAAAATGAAGATGGGGAGACTGATCTACCAACTGAAATAGAGCCCGGTTGCCCGCGCCAATCCAAACTCCCTATCAAATCATTGAAAATGCCCCCATTAGCGAAACATCGCTGGATTTCACTTTTCTTGGATCAGGTCCAAAAAGACCTATCTAAGGTAAACTGGCAATGGAAAGGTCTAGACAATTTATCTAAAAATGAACGCAAAGCACTTAGACAACTTGAGGAAGCACATGATTTAATTATTAAGAGCAGTGATAAAGGTGGCAACATTGTTCTTCTCACTCAGACAATGTATGAAGGAGAAGTTGACCGACTGTTAAACGATAAGGAGACGTATCTACGACTTGACCAGAATCCTTTTCCTAAGATTGTGCAGGAGCTAAATTTTAAAATGAGTTTTGCCTATGAGGAGAAATTGATTACAAAGAAAGAATTTGAATATCTTAGGGTGATCGAATATAATACACCGATATTTTATATTATCCCCAAAATTCATAAATCCATTATTAACCCTCCCGGCAGACCCATAGTCTCTGCCATCAAGGGTCCTTTGGAAAGGGTGGGCAAATTGACCGATGTCCTCATTAAAGATCTGGTTGTCGAGCTCCCGTCGTTTATACAGGATACCAGGGATGTGCTCCGACATCTTGAAGGAACCATATATCCCCCGGGAGCACTCCTAGTGGGGATTGATGTCGAATCCCTTTATACATCAATCCCTCACGAATGGGGATTAAAAGCCACCGACTATTTCCTGCATCAGAAGTTTCCCATGCTAGCAGCACAAAACGAGTTTTTGGTCGACACTTTGAAGTTTATGTTGACCAATAACTGTTTTCAGTTTCTCAACAGAAACTATAGGCAGATAAGAGGAACTTCGATGGGAGCACCCTGGGCGCCTGCGTACGCATGTTTACATCTGGGTCTTTGGGAAGAACAATTGGTGTATACCTCTTCTCTATACCAGGCGCATTGCAAACTCTGGTTAAGATTCATTGATGACGTGATCATGCTCTGGGCGGGGTCCACGGATGAACTCACTGAATTTCTGGGTGAACTCAATCACAATAATAGGAACATCAAGTTGACTTACATTTGGCATTCACAAACACTCCCCTTCTTGGACCTATCCATATCGGTCATTGATGAAAAACTTGTCACCAAGACATTTAGAAAAGACACAGCAGCCAATAGCTTATTGTTTGCTGGCAGCCACCATCCTACGTCCCTCATACAAGGAATCCCGGTGGGACAGTTTTTGCGTAGCAAACGCAATTGCTCTAGGGACACTGATTTTAAGGTCGAGGCTGACCAACTTTACAATAGGTTCAGAGACAGAGGTTACTCCCATCGTTGTCTGAGGAAGGCCAAAAAAAGAGCCTTCCAAACTGAAAGGGATACATTATTGATTAAAAAGAAAATGGATAAACAAACCCAACCTCAGGCTCCCATCCGCATTATCACCAAATACGGGTCTCAGTGGGGCCAGGTCAGAAACATACTAAACCAACATTGGCATATTTTATCTGATGCCCCTATCCTGAGGGACTTTGTAGGTGAACGACCTATGCTCACTGCGAGGAGATCTCGCAACTTAAAGGATAGTCTGGTCCACTCGGAATATTCAAGATCTACCAGGACAAACTGGTTGACCGACCTTCCCCCGTTGAAAGGCATGTATGCCTGCGGCAGGTGCCCTATATGTAAATATGTAGATCGCACTGATGTATTTAGTAACTCAGATTGCACAAAAAGTTTCAAGATTACTAACTTCATTAATTGCCTTACTACACGTGTGATCTACATGCTTACTTGCCCATGCGGGAAAAACTATGTGGGGAAGACGAAAAGGCAGCTAAAAATCAGAATAGGTGAACATATTCAAACAATACTTAAGAAAGATGATGAACGACCCCTATCTCTTCATTTTCTGAAACACCATGAGGGAAAACCTGAGGGACTCACTGTAAAGGGCATATACCGCCTGAATCTCCCCCATCGACGGGGAGATTTCGATAAAATATTGTATAAGAAGGAGAAAATGTGGATATATAACTTAGATAGCATGCAGCCGATGGGGTTAAACAACGAATGCAACCTATCGGTTTTCCTTGATGTTTGAAATAATGTGGTGTGACCACATAGGGTTAAAGAACTATGCAACTATTCTGTGACTATATCCACAATTATTCTTTCTGATTGCCCATGTCTAAAATTATATGAAGACAATATATACTTCCCCACTAAGATGGGCCCGTTACCATCGGTAACCCCTATGCTTTCTCCTCCAGATAAATGTTCATCAATGATCGTTTTCAGCAGCTCTCCCCATTTTGTTTTGTTGGAAGTAGAAGTGATTCAGGCAAAACAGACATGTGCCTGTACATGGATATTCATGCCAGAAAAATATAAATTTCCATTTAATCCTGTTATAATCCCGGACCATGTACACTCGGTGGTACTAACTTCAAGTATAGCCGAGTTTATGTGAGAACGGGATAGCTGCATGAAGACTACTGTGTATATCTGTATCTCTGTTACCTATGGGGTATTTTGGAATACGGTAACTAAAAATCCATAATCTATAAACGATTCCCCCATACACATAGACGGGTCTGTTTTCCTCCAGATAAATGTTCATCAATGACCGTTTTCAGCAGCTCTCCCTGTTTTTGTCTTGTTGGCAGCAGAGGTGATTTAGGCAAAACAAACATACACCCGTACATGGATATTCATGCCAGAAAAATATAAACCTCTATTTTTTCTTGTTATAATCCCCGACCATGTACACTTGGTGGTACACCGTTACATGCATGGCCGAGTTTATGTGAGAACGGGATTGCTGCATGAAGACTACCGTGTATACTTGCATCTCTGTTACTTATGGGGTATTTTGGAATAAGTTAATTAAAAATCCATAATCTACAAACGATTCCCCCATACATACAGCCTCATTGGTTTTTATCTATATGATGTTTGTTGCCTTTCTATTGGCATATTGACAAACATAAACTGATAAACCGATAACCGACATGGGTATTTGAAAGATGCAATGCATTTTCACCCACTGACTAATAAATCAATGGTACCACAGATATGAACAGGGAAATATTGCTGTTGAGCGGTGTCTTTTTCTTTGTTTTCTTTGTTTCCTGGAATGACACCTCACATGCATCCACGATTCCCCTGCTTTCTCGACTTACCAATGAAAGCATTACTATGGCACGTATGAACAGCAAAATATTTCCTCTTCGATTTTATGTGTTCCCATGAACTATGCCCCTCATTAAATGTTTCCCCCCCCTCCCCATTCCCCACCCCTCACGGTGGATCTCTATTTATTTATTCGTTTCTGTATAGTCAGTATCAATAGAAATGCTTGAACAGGCGTGAATGGGTGTATGAGTGATCCAATTTTCCAACAGGTACCTTAATTAGGAACACATGTTGGCTTAACTATATCTGGACAGACACCATGCTTATGCGCATGCTCCGATGAAACCTTAATGAAGGTGAAACATGTCAGCAAGTCAAGCAATTTTTTGCTACACTTTGTGTAGCGTGTAAACAGGGGTGCCTAACCCACCGGACTAACCACCCCCACCAGCCGCCATGATCTGTTACTATGCCGCTTTGATCTGATGATAGCTCTGCGGCGCATCAATATCGATATTCCATTTGTGTGGACAGACTTTCCATTCCATGTGCATTTATTGGGATGATTCCTCCCGGGCTTGATGAATGGAACTCAATACATTCCAGGTGATACCAACAGAAGCATAGACTAACAGCAGCCGACCAACACACTTTGAACTGGTGAGTGAGTGTCTTACATATATGAACTTTTTGGCAGCTTCCAATGGATGGTGGATTTATCCCACAGATATAACTTTGTGAGGGACAACTGTCGACTATTAATTCGGCCACAGTCACCCCATTTTTCTGAAGCGCAATTCAGCCAATCTTTATCCCTGTGACACCCTCACCCAACTATTGATTGTTCAATCATATTGGCTGGTCTATGGCTACCCAGCACCGTCACCTGTCAACTTTTTCATCATAAACAGTCACACGCACGGATCGAATACTGTTCATCTATCAGGCACTTACATAATAACCCCAAAGTCTTTGTGACTATGCCTATATCGATATTCCTTCCATGATCAGCAACGGTTGCATGTGTGTGGTGTGTATGGTCGTTTGGGTGGCCACCTCTGTTTTCACAGTTTTTTCTTTTTGACTACTCTTATTTTATTATAGTTGTCTTCTGATGTGGTGTATAAATATCATGTATAATCATTAAATTGTTTTTTTATTTTTACAATTGCGGTTTACTTAGATTTAGTATTTTTAGTTTAGTTGAGCCTTTTTGAAGAATACTGTCTGTGGGGGGGTCTTCCCTCTCCTCTCTCCTGTTTTTTTGCATATGATTTCCTTATTCAGAGGCTCTACAGGTGGAATATGCCCTTATAGTTGGAGGTTATTATTATACCCGCTAATAGACTGATTTATAACTCACACCCCCACCTGGGCACCACTGTTAATTAATTATTGGATGAGTTTCTCCATAAACCCACCCCCTTGTGTTTTTTATTTCAGCGCCTGTAATACCTGGGCTTGATCCTGGACTCCTCGGAGGGGAAGGTTTTTCTCCCTTTAGAAAAATTGCAGGCTTTTCAGGTGGCGGTGAAGCTGTTGGCATCCCGCAGGTGATGGTCGCTGCGCTTTTGCATGCGAGTTTTGGGTCTCATGGTGGCCTCCTTCGATGCAGTACCGTATGCTCAATTCCACACTCAAGTCTTGCAGAAGGAGATCCTGTCCAAGTGGGACATGTCTCTGTTGTCCCTGTTTTGTCAAATCCGGGTGAGCCAACTAGTCAAGACTTCCCTGGTCTGGTGGCTGACATCTCCGGCCATTCAGTCCGTAAAGTCGTTCCTTCCCTTTCACTGGAGGTAATTCTTGACGGACGCCAGCCTGACCGGTTGGGGGGGTGTTTGGGGGGTCCAGTCGACACAAGGTCGCTGGACACAGGAAGAATCCTGCCTGCCGGTCAATGTACTGGAACTTCGGGCGATCAGGCAGTGCCTTTCCACATGGTCACAGAGGCTACAGTCAGGATCCAGTCAGACAACGCCACGGGGGTGGCGTATGTCAACCATCAAGGAGGAACAAGGAGCTCGGCTGCAGCATCGGAGGTCGCTTACATCCTGCGGTGGGCAGAAAGGAGCGTGTCGGTTCTATCGGCCGTATACATTTTGGGCGTAGAAAACTGGCAGGCGGACTACCTAAGTCGCCAGATGCTGGACCAAGGAGAATGATCGCTACACCCAGACGTGTTTCAACTCCTTTGCCTGAAATGGTGCACGCCAGACGTGGATCTCCTGGCTTCTCGATTCAATCGGAAGGTATTGATGTTTGTGGCCAGGTCAAAAGATCCAGGTCGGGATCCGGTACTCACTGAGCGTCAACGCCACGCTCCCTGCGTCCGCACGTTCGGCGTCTAGACACCACGCGCTGACGTTAAGCACCTCCAACTGCGTGCCTCATGACGGGGGTATCGAGCACCTATATATGGGCGCTGGTCGCTCCATTGTGGTCGCTTCCTTCCTCTCTGAGGGCACGCTATTTAGCGTGACGTTGGCGGGACTGTGCTGGCGAGCAGGCATGCTATTTATATTCCATTTCACTGTAATTACTTTCACCCATTTTGGCCCCTGTACACCTAATCTGTTATTCCTTCTTTCTTATACCTTTATATAGCCTGTTGTGGTGGTTTTGTTTTGACACCTGCCTTGGTCTTCAGTTCAATTACACTTGGGTATTCATACAACTATCCTTCACTTTCACCACTTTTTCTTTCTTTCTAATTTAGCACATCACCCTCATGCTCATTATCTTATTACTTAGTACTATATAATATTATATATTATTATTCATTACAGATGCCCTACCGGGCTCCTACTCACCCACAGTGTTGACACGAGAGGATTCTCTTTGTGCATCGCCCTCTCACATTCTAATTGTATTGCCTTGCCGCCGCACTTCTACCGCCTCAGCTCCCGGGGGATCTGTTTCTCACCCCTTGGTACATCCAAACTTGAACACTAGCAGATACCCTCTTTTTTAATACTTTTACAATTCTACTACATACCCACAGGTAAGAGTGTTAGGATTACAGTTATTGTTTCCCCTCTTCCTGCCTTAGTTAATTACCATTAACTAAGATTATTATCTATTATACATTATAGGTGTCCCCAATTAACTGCTCCTGATGAGTGGATACAACTACACAAAATGCGTAGAGCTTTCATATTTGATGTTGCATCACAGCAACCATAGTCAGCAGTTTTTATTATATGCTACCATGTCTTGTTTTTGGGTTTACTGCCGATATTGAGGTTGATCATGTGTTACTTTGTATATTATACTACCGTTTTTACTATAATGTGATACACTAATCATGTTTTATTTTACATTATATCATGCTTATTGATTTAATATTGATGTCACTCTATGCAATATGCCCCAAAATTATGTCAATAAAATATCTGTTCATATAAAGTCCCGCTGCCTCCTTTGCCATGTAATTAGGGATGGAGACCTGTGTGCTGGATAGCCATGGTCTCGTATAAAGTCCCAACCCATTTTCTTCTAAAAAGAAGTCCCACTGCCTCCTTTGCTGAGTATGGCAGGGTGTTGCAGAGTATGGCAGGGTGTTGCAGGGTATGGCAGGGTATGGCTGGGTATGGCTGGGTTTTAGCAGAGTATTGCAGAGTATGGCAGGGATGGCTGAGCATGACTGGATGGATCTCTCCCCCCCTTTCACACTGTACCAATCGTTACAGAGAGGGGAGAGAGGAACCAGCGTCATGACATGATGCTGGTTTGTTTACAAGTGACGGAGCGATCACGTGGTAAACGCCGCTACCAGCGGCCATTTACCGTGATGCGTCGGGTCCTCAGGAGTGCGATTCTGGGAGGACGTCAATGTACGCCCTCCCAGAGTTAACAAACTGCCCTGTAGCCATCAATCGGCTATGGGCCAGTTGTCAAGTGGTTAAAGAAAGCGTGGGAAGCCTGCTCAGCTAACTTTAAACCAACCTTAGCCACTACATGTGTGGCTCATACGCTTGATTTGTGGCTTAAACGGCTCTGCACTCTTCTGGAGTCAGACACTCTCAGGGAAGAGATTTTGGATGATTTGCCAACTTTAAGTAAGGCAGTGGCCTATATAGCAGATGCGTTCACAGAGTCTGTAAAGTTATCGGCCAGGTCTACAGCATTGATTAATTAAGCCAGGAGGGCTATCTGTGTCAAAAACCAAGCTCTAGAAAGGTCGGCTGATAAAAAGAAGGGGCTTCCTTTTCCCATAAAACAGCAGCAACAACAAAAAAGGAATTTGTGTCCCTTCCAGAGGTCAGGAGAAAGGAACCATCAGGGGGACAGACGGCAGCATAACAAGGGTTTTGTAGCAGCGCAAGACCAGAATAGAGGGTGGCAGTACAGGAGGGGAAGGGGCAGAGGTGGCTTCCTTTTCAAACCCTCCCAGCCTAAAGACCCTTCCCAGTGACTCAGTCGGCCATGTTGGGGGAAGGTTGGGGGTCATTCCTCCCACAGTGGCAGGCCATTTCCAGCAACAGCTTTATCCTTGATCTGATCAAGTCAGGATAGAGCTAGTGGGCTGCCCCCCTCAAAAATTTCACCCAACAATTCTCCTGAAAGACGTGGAGAAATCAACAGCTATGTCTTCCCTCCTGCAGAGTATGCTGGAGGAGAAGGTGATAAGCTTCATCCCCCCAACTCTAAGAAAAGGGGTGTTTTATTCTCACGTTTTTCTGATAAAAAAGCTATCAGGAAAATTTTGAGCCTGAAGCAAGTTAACATGTTTGTAAAGTACAAACGATTCAAAATGGAGTAAATTTACACCTCCAGAGATTTGTTAACCCCTGGGGTCTTTATGGTCTCATTAGACCTAAGAGACGCCTATCTTCATGTCTCCATTCGAAAGGAGTCCAAGCAATATCTCAGGTTTGCAGTGAAGAATGGGTTCAAGACCCTCTTCTTTCAGTTCAATGTTCTGCCCTTCGGATTGGTGTCAGCACCATGCATCTTCACGAAGATTCTGGCAGAATCTCTGTAGACCCTGAGATCGGAGGGGATTCACATAATTCCCTATCTGGATGACCTGCTAATCTTTGCAGACTCAGCAGACAAAGTGAAACAGAACCTGAGCAGAACTATCAGACACCTTCAGAAGCTGGGGTGGCTGGTAAATCAGGAGAAGTCACAGTTAGTACCTACTCAAAGTATAGTATTCCTTGGATACCTAATAGACTCGACTACATCCAAAAATTTTCTGATAAAAGAAAAAGTGGCAACAATAATTGCAGAGGTGAGCAGTCTCTGCGCAAGTACAGAAACCTCAATTCAAGGTATAATCAGGGTCCTTGTTTTGATGATAGCAGCCATCCCAGGAGTCCAGTGGGCACAATTCCATACTTAAGCACTTCAGGCGTTCATGCTTTCTCTCTGGGATGGAAGGAGGGAATCTCTGCAGAGGCAAACAGAGATACCGCAGGAAGTAAAACTGTCAATCGAGTGGTGGTTGATCCCCGCAAATCTCTCTGTCGGTCGACTTTGGTCCCAACACAACCTTCTAACGGTTACCATGGACGCCAGTGGTCAGGAGTGGGAAGCCCACTCAGGCGCACAGATCGCCCAAGGGGCCTGGAACCGGCAGTAAGCCACCCTCTCCTCCAATGCAAGGGAGCTGAGAGCAGTTCTAAAGGCTCTAGTAGCCTTTGGTCTGACCCTTTTGGACAATATTACTACCGTAAGCTACATCAACATGCAGGGAGGTACAAGAGTGGCAGACCTTACGAGGATAGCAGAATAAATCTTTCAATGAGCAGAGGCAAATATTCTATCCCTGTCTTCAATTCACATAAAAGTGTAATTAAATACTCTGGCGGATGTCCTAAGCAGGGAGGTTCTGTATCAGACAGAATGGTGCTTGAATCGAACAGTGTTCGAACAGATAGTGCAGAAGTGGGGAATCCCACAGATAGACCTTTTTGCTACAAGACAGAACAGGCAGGTGGAACAATTTTTCTCCCTCCAGAGAGATTGTCTCAGTCTGGGCCTAGATGTCCTATCCTAATCCTGGGAAGCAAGTCTGGTGTATGCGTTTCCACCTTTTGCCCTCATTCCAAAGATTACCCTGAAGATAAGAGTGTCGAGCATGAAGGTTATCCTAATCACACCATTCTGGCCAAGGAGGTCTTGGTTCTCAGGACTACTAAGACTCAGCATCACGTAGCCTTGGAGACTGCCTTACAGGACAGACCTCATATATCAGGGCTATCCTTGAATCATCCAGAAGTGAGCTCTCTCTGATGGCCTGGCTTCTGAGAGGGAGCTGTTAGAGCGGATAGGGTTATCAGCAAAAGTAATAAATACCATCCTTAGAAGCCGGAAGCCGTCCACTAACGCAATTTACAATAAAATCTGGAAGAAATTTGGGGCCTGGTGCATGCTCAACAACAGTGTCAGGAGCCATGATCCCGGCTGTCCTAGATTTCCTCCAAGCTGGATCAGACCTAAATCTTGTTGTCAGTACCCTTAAGGTGCAGGTATTGGCTCTAGCTTTTTAAATCAAAGGCTGGCAGAAGAGCCCTTGGTTAAAATATTCCTTACATCCATCAGCCGTAAGCGGGTCCCCAAGTCAAGGAGGTTCCCTTCCTGGGACTTATCCATTGTGTTGCAAAGTTTTTGTTAAACACTGTTTGAGCCAATAGAGGAACTGCCCATAAAGCTCTTAAACTTGAAAACAGTGATTTTAGTGGCCCTAGTCTCCGCTAGGAGGGTTAGTGAGATATAGACACTCTCAGTGTCTGAGCCCTTCTGCATTATTTTACAAGACAAATTTGTCCTCTCTCTGGACCCGGCATTTCTCCCCAAGGTACCATCTAACTTCCATAGGTCAGAGATCCTAAAAATGACAAGGAGGCTGGATTTAATAAAATAGATGTCAGGAGATGCTTGATCGCTTACATAGAGTGCACCAAGAAATGGCGATGTTCCACCAGCTTGTTTGTGTTGTTTGTGGGTTCAAGCAAGGATAAAGGGGAATTTAAAAATACCATTGCAAGGTGGATGAAGTCACCACCATTAGGAATAAATGCTCATTCCACGAGCGGTTTCTACTTCTTGGGCTAAAAGGGCAGGAGCATCTCCCCTCCAGATTTGCAAGGCCACAATCTAGTCCAGGTTCCAGACTTTCGTAAAGCATTACAGACTGGACCTGCTTGCCAGCCAAGACCAGACGTTCGGCAGGAAAGTGCTGCGGGCTGTGGTCCCGGCTTGATCAGGTAGTCCTATATTGTCCTCTCTGTAAGCCATCCTGGAAGATGACTTGGAAAATCAGTGTTATTACCTGTTTACTACTTTTTCCAGGAATCTTCCAGTCCGGCGTCAGTTCCCTGCCTTCTTTGTTGGTGGATTAGCAATGTAAAGCATAAAATAAAGCTACACTGATGAGAGGGTTTAATGATTGCTTATTCTGAAGCCTTGTGGTACTTTTATAATGTGGATCATGTGTTTCTTGTGCTAGGTGGGAGAAGCCTATCTCTCTCTGTAAGCCGTCCTAGAAGATTCCTGAAAAAAGTAGTTAACAGGTAATAACACTGTTTTCCCTGCACAAAAAAATAGAGAACCATATGGTTCTCTACCCCGAGGCACCTACCGATGTGGTACTTGTAACTATTGTCAATTTATAAAACAAGGCAAGAATGTGCTATTACCAACAGGTAAAAACCTGGAAATGCACCATTTTGTTAGTTGAAACACTTTTGATATAGTATATTTACTTACATGTGGGTGCGGAGGATACTATGTGGTAAAACAAAATGGAACTTTTGGAAACATAAAGGACCATGTTACGGACATACACAGGGAAATTACAGAAAAACCTTTACCTAGACATTTTGCTGAGTTTCATAACTATCAAACTTATTCTCTTACTTTTCAGGTTTTAATGAGGGTTCACCCCCTGGAAAGAGGAGGTGATTTTGACCAAAAAATCCTACAAGTAAAATCAAAGTGGATTTATAAGTTAAAGGCAACCAACCCACCGGGGTTGAATGATGCCATTAGCTTTGCCCCTTTTTTTTATAGATAACTGTTTCATGTATTTACATTTTAACACCGAGCCACTTAACCGAGAACCTAGAAATAGGATGTTTTGTTTATCTTGAATGGTGATAAAATGGTTACATTAGTCTCTTTTGACGGTGGGTTTATATTATGTTTTGATTGTAGTGTTTTGCTTTGATTGTTTAATTGTTCTCTATTTTTGTTTTGTTTTTCTTATGATGTAACTGTACGGTGACGGTTTTGAGGTTGTGTGTATATGCTGAAACACGCTCTAGTGTATATTCAGATACTTATGGAAAATAATACTGATATGATTATAGTTGCAAATTTCCGTTACAGCTATTTTATATTTTTATTATATATATATATATATATATGTAAAAAAAAGAGGAAAATCCGAATTGCCCTGCCCAACTCCTCTAATCTCAGCGCTAAGGAGCAATATAAGCTCTACACCAGTCTAACAGATCCAGGTATATGGTGAAAAATAATTAATAAATGAATAGGTGGACAAAAGATGTCCGTCAGCAGCCACTTAAAACAATAAAAATATTAAACAAAAATGATGTATCAAAAAACTGTATAGCAAGCAACAGTAAAAATTGCATCAAAGTAGCGCTAAAATCAGTTAATAAAAACCGACTTGTGAATATATATATAAAAATACATATGAAAATACATAGATAGGGAGAGCTTGATTAAAGCAAAAGGACACAATGACTAAGCATGAAAGGTCCGTAAAATATGAGAGTCTATGGGAAGTGGGAGAAATAGATCAAAATCACTTTTCACGCGATGGGTGACCTCTCTCCAAAGATAACTTCACAGATATATTCCACACACCCCTTAGGGGTTTAAACTCACCACAGTGATGAAAATATTAAGCCTGAACGATATCCAAAGCGGACTGCTCAGTCGGTGTGTCTCAGCAAACTTCCGTCATCCAGGAACATAGGAAGACAAAGGCTCCACATAGTGTAATCCCGTTTCAAATGTATTTATTAAAACAACATAAAAATTCTATCAAACCAGATGCTACAAAAGTTCCTACTCGAGAAAATCTGGCTCAATGTCAGCATTAATTGCATAGGTGTATCACTCAGCTCGCTATTGCTGACAGTCTGAATGAACCTGATAAGCCAAATGAGCCGCTGGATGTTATCTCTGTGTTAAAAAGAAACTCCAGCGTGATCCCCTAATTGTTTCCTGCTCCTCCACAGGATCTGTGGAAAAAAGAGAGCTTCTCTGTTTGAAATGTCTAAGCGCTGTGAAATCACTCCCTGACCGGTTTCATCCTTACGATTTTGTCAAAGGGGTCAGACTGTCAGCAATAGCGAGCTGAGTGATACACCTATGCAATTAATGCTGACATTGAGCCAGATTTTCTCGAGTGGGAACTTTTGTAGCATCTGGTTTGATGGAATTTTTATGTTGTTTTAATAAATACATTTGAAACGGGATTACACTATGTGGAGCCTTTGTCTTCCTATGTTCCTGGATGACGGAAGTTTGCTGAGACACACCGACTGAGCAGTCCGCTTTGGATATCGTTCAGGCTTAATATTTTCATCACTGTGGTGAGTTTAAACCCCTAAGGGGTGTGTGGAATATATCTGTGAAGTTATCTTTGGAGAGAGGTCACCCATCGCGTGAAAAGTGATTTTGATCTATTTCTCCCACTTCCCATAGACTCTCATATTTTACGGACCTTTCATGCTTAGTCATTGTGTCCTTTTGCTTAAATCAAGCTCTCCCTATCTATGTTTTTTCATATGTATTTTTATATATATATTCACAAGTCGGTTTTTATTAACTGATTTTAGCGCTACTTTGATGCAATTTTTACTGTTGCTTGCTATACAGTTTTTTGATACATCATTTTTGTTTAATATATATATATATATATATATATATATATATGTTTTTTTGTTTTTTTTTGCTTTTGTATACTGATATATCTTTGACACCAGTCATTGATTATATATGCCACCAGCATGTTGGCTCTAGCCTGGCCCGTGTCTCTCCGACCACTACAGATAGGTGGTAAGTGGAGGCATTGGCTTTGTGACAGGATTGACTTTGGGTTGGGGGTTTGTGCATCTCAGCTTGCCCAGGAGAGTTTTGGAGGCTCCTTGTCCAGCTTCCCCGACGCCTCTTATGTGTAAATCACCCTGTGTCTCCAAAAGGGCCACAGGGTGAATGAGAACCCCACTATGATCTGTGCTAGTCAGATTCAATGCTGTATAGATGTGTATATATAATGTGTGCTGTGCCATGCTGTTGGACTATTTGCTGCAACGGTTTGGGGTGGGATTGTACTCTATTGTCTATTGTGGCTGACTCAACTATTATGGGATGTGCACGTGTGTTTGCTGTGAGGAAAAAGGGAGGGGGGATTCTTCCAACCCCCCTGCTGATAAGATTGTGTACTGAGAAGTTAAACACACCTGACCTGTGTGGCCATTGTAATTGGACAGTTTAACCCGCCCTGTTTTCCAAGGGTGGGAGGGAAGTGTTTTGAAGAGAGATATCTGTTAACATGTGCTTGAATCAGGAAGCATTGACAGTGGACCTAGATCTGTTTGAGGACATAGGGTTCGTCACAGGCTTATTTACGTTCATGCCTCCATCTATTCCCATATGCCATCAGGGAACTCTGCATAGGATGCTCCATCGGGCTTTGAATGCACATATTCCTTCCGAAGTGATAGGGTACCCATACCTGCATTGTTTTTGGTTGCGCACTTCCGCTCCGTGGAAAGCACGGCACCCACCATGATGCAACATCTGGATCGCGTCACTTTCGGTGTGATCCCGAAACTATTTCCACCTCCCCGTTCATCTGGCTACATCCCCTCCCTGCAGGTGGCGTGTGATGTTGGTATTGCCGATCCTCTGACAGGCGATACTTCCCAGAGATGGGACATTAGGTTGTTGAGCGCATTGGATGCCTGGCCCACACCTAACACTGTTATTTGTGGCAAAGAGATGAGCCCGCCCCGCATGGAAACTCACGCATCTGGATGTTTGTTGTTAACATTTGGAATGAAGGTAAGATGCCTCTGGAAGAATTTATTTATCCATATATTCATATCAAACACACCCTGTCTGTGAAGATTTATTGTAAGTAGAGGGGAAATACCGCGCTGCTAAGTGAGAGTGAGATAGCAGCCAGCACTAAGCAAATAGAAAATGTGTATCAATAGTGGAAAGTAAACAGTGCAGCGCTAATAATTAGTGATCATAAATTAGTATGAAAGTATATAATCACATATACCAAAAAAAATATATATAATAAATGCATAAATAGGAGATTGTCCTATAGGTGATCCACAAAATGGGCATAAATACCAACTATTCAAACATAAAACATTCTGTGGTTAAAACAAAAACAGTATAATACTGCTAATGGGTATATCATGTGATGAATCAGTACAAACGTTATCCCTGGAAAATAACAAAATATATGTCGGGCTCCAATGTGGGGAGTCCATATATCAATGTCTATAAACAATGAAAGTAGAGGTATCCCAGGGAAGGAAGATGTTGAGGGGATAACAATCCTGGTGGTGGGAACCTGAAGGAGAGGAACCCCTTGGGGAGCCTAGGATGGAAAGATAATAAAAGATGGGTACTCTTACCATGTGACGTGGACCCAGACACCTGTTAGGGGTGGGCCTAAAAAGCGAGGGTAAGAGTGGCGATCCTGTAGCTTCTCATGGTGCGTATTTCTTGTTAGTTCACCATAGCCTCCATCCACTTATTCCTGGGATCCTTTCACGACAAGCAGGAAAAAAGGAGCAGCACCTCTCATAGATCTCAGAGAGTGGGTTGATATTTTGCAGGGATGCCCCTCCAGGGGTTCAGCAGCATAAAAAGTGCATAAAGCGTGGAAAAAAAGAAGAAAGAAAGCCTCCACATGGCGTAGATCAATAAAGCAAGGACTTTAATTAAAAAAGTTAAAAGACAAAAAATGAACATAAAAGCTCAAGTAAAGTAAAAATCCACCGATTCCTACAGGTGATCACAAATATGGAAAAGGGCGCAGTACAGGCAGCATACGTGGGACCCTATGCATTTCATCCAAGTAGACTTCTACAGGGGTGTGACACCCCTGTAGGAATCGCTGGATTTTTACTTTACTTGAGATTGTATGTTCATTTTTTTGTCTTGTAACTTTTTAATTAAAGTCCTTGCTTTATTGATCTACGCCATGTGGAGGCTTTCTTTCTTCTTTTTTCCACGCTTTATGCACTTTTTATGCTGCTGAACCCCTGGAGGGGCATCCCTGCAAAATATCAACCCACTCTCTGAGAGGTGCTGCTCCTTTTTTCCTGCTTGTCGTGGAAGGATCCCAGGAATAAGTGCATGGAGGCTATGGTAAACTAACAAGAAATACGCACCAGGAGAAGCTACAGGATCGCCACTCTTACGCTCGCTTTTTAGACTCACCCCTAACAGGTTTCTGGGTCCACGTCACATGGTAAGAGTACCCATCTTTTATTATCTTTCCATCCTAGGCTCCCCAAGGGGTTCCTCTCCTTCAGCTTACCACCACCAGGATTGTTATCCCCTCAACATCCTCCTTCCCTGAGATACCTCTACTTTCATTGTTTATGGACTCCCCACATTGGAGCCCGACATATATTTTGTTCTTTTCCAGGGATAACGTTTGTACTGATTCATCACATGATATACCCATTAGCAGCATTATACTGTTTTTGTTTTAACCACAAAATGTTTTATGTTTGAATAGTTGGTATTTATGACGATTTTGTGGATCACCTACAGGACAATCTCCTATTTATGCATTTATTATATATATATTTTTTTGGTATATGTGATTATATACTTTCATACTAATTTCTGATCACTAATTATTAGCGCTGCACTGTTTACTTTCCACTGTGAACATTTATTGTTTTCTCTCACCTTCTCTTCACTGAGGTAGTCTTTCATGAACATGATGTTATTGATTTTTTTTTTTTTAGATCGCTTGGAAGAACCACACAATTCAAAACATCTATCAGGGCACCCCAGGGTGCATTTGATATTTCCTCCTCCTTCCCTTACCAGTTTTGGGGTTTCCTTATCATATTCAATAGATTTTTTAGGTGAGAATCTCCCTGTCTCTTCTCTGTCCTTTCCTCCTTTCTTTTCCCTCCCGTCTCTTCCTCCCCTTTCCCTCTCTCCCCCACTCTCCTTTCCCTTTTCACTCCCCCCTCTCCCTCCCACCCCACTTCCTTTCCTTTACCTCTCCTTCCCTGCTCTCCTCTTCCCTCCCCTTCCTTTCCTTCTTCCCCCCCTCTCCCCCTCCATTCTTTCCCTTTCCCCCTCCGGAACCCTCCCTCCCTATTTCCCTTTCCCCCCTCTGTTCCTTCTGTCCACCTCCCCCTTCTTTTTACAACCAAAAATTTATTTTATTGGGATTTTATGTGATAGACCAACACAAAGTGGCACATAACTGTGAAGTGGAAGGAAAATGATAAATGGTTTACCAAATTTTTTACAAATAAATATGTGAAAAGTGGTGTGCATTTGTATTCAGCCCCCCTGAGTCAATACTTTTGTAGAACTGCCTTTCGCTGCAATTACAGCTGCAAGTCTTTTTGGGGATGTCGCTACCAGCTTTGCACATCTAGATAGTGACATTTTTGCCCATTTTTCCTTGCAAAATAGCTCAAGCTCTGTCAGATTGGATTGTCTGTGAACAGCAATTGGATTTAGGGCTGGACTTTGACTGGGAAATTCTAACATGAATATGGTTTGATCTAAACCATTCCATTATAGCTCTGGCTGTATATTTAGGGCGTTGTCCTGCTGAAAGGTGAGCCTCCACCCCAGTCTTTTGCAGACTCTAACATGTTTTCATCTAAGATTTCCCTGTATTTGGCTCCATCCATCTTCCCATCAACTCTGACCAGCGTCGCTGTCCCTGCTGAAGAAAAGCATCCCCACAACATGATGCTGCCACCACCATGTTTCATGGTGGGGATGGTGTGTTCAGGGTAATGTGCAGTGTTAGTTTTCTGCCACAAATAGCAATTTGCTTTTAGGCCAAAAAGTTCAATTTTGGTCTCATCTGACCAGAGCACCTTCTTCCACATGTTTGCTGTGTCCCGCACATGGCTTCTCGCAAACTGTAAACAGGACCTCTTATGGCTTTCTTTCAACAATGGCTTTCTTCCAACAATGGCTTTCTTCCAACACTGGCTTTCTTCTTGCCACTCTTCCATAAAGGCCAGATTTCTGGAGTGCAGGATTAATCGTTGTCCTGTGGACAGATTCTCCCACCTGAGCTGTGGATCTCTGCAGCTCCTCCAGATTTACCATGGGCCTCTTGGCTGCTTCTCTAATTATTATATTACACACAGATGGACTTTATTTACTAATTAGGTGACTTTTGAAGGCAATTGGTTCCACTAGATTTTAGATAGGGGTATCCGAGTAAAGGGGGCTCAATACAAATGCACGCCACACTTTTTACATTATTAGTTATTTGTAAAACATTTTTAAAACCATTTATCATTTTCCTTTCACTTCACAATTATGTGCCACTTTGTGTTGGTACATCACATACAATCCCAATAAAATACATTTAAAGTTTTGGTTATAACATGACAAAATGTGGAAAATTTAAAATGGGTATGAATACTTTTTCAAGTCAAAGTAGACAAAAGTGTAAAATAATCTGTGGGTTGGCTTTCACCTATGCATTTTGGGGCACATGTGTGCAGCAGCCTAAGCAGCCAACTATCACTTGCTCCTGCCTTGGATAGCCGATCACACTGCTCTGGCACCTGCTGGTGATGAATCCGATGCTCAGAAGCTGACGCCAGACTCCATCTGCAGCGTCCCACTCCTGCCATACATCGGCCAAGATGGCACCTGACTCCACACTGACCATGTTGCAGAGAGTTCAGGCTGACTCAGCAGACAGCTGGGATATTTTCATTGAGCACCTCTATAATCTTCAAGAGGCCTCTCAGTACTTGCTATTCTCCCAAGCTAGGTATATCATCCATGAGGAACTGTCAAAAGCTTCAACCTCTATAATGGCGGACCTCTGTTGTGAAATTTATGAAATAGGCCACCGCACAGCCTCTTAGGAGAGACGCGTGAATTATGTTACCATGGTCATGGATGGCGAGCAAGATCTGGAGCAGGCTCAGAATGAGCTTTTCAACTCTTTGATACTAATTGGAAGACTACCAAAACAGAGCCACAGTAGATGGGCGCATCAGTGGACTCTTTGAGATGATTGCAGATCTTCAAGGGTCTGTCCTGGCTCTTTTCCAGGAGCTTTTACTGGACCTCCCTGCTAATAGGTTGGAGATGAACCAGGTTCACCGTGCCCTGGGCCCTAAGATTTGATGCCCTCCACGGGGCATTATTGTTAAACTTCACTACTTTAGCACAAGGGAGCTGCTCCTTTAGGCTGCTAGAAACAGCTCATAGTTTTCATTCCAGGGTCATCCCTGCAGTCTCTATACGAACTTAGCCCACTCCATATTGGGGAGACAGGCTTTCTGTCCTTACTGAGGTATTCGTCTTCATAAACAGAACCTTCCTGAGCGCAAGTTATAGCATGTTTGAGCTCAAGTATACAGAGCCCTACAGACAAGGGCTGATTTATACTCGGGCTCCACCATTTTTCACATGGTTTTCAGCTTTCAGTGCTCTCACATTTAGAATGACAATTACTCATTAATGCAACACTGTACCCATACGAAATGTTTGTCCCTTTTTTCACACAAAGAGAGCTTTTTTTTTGGTGGTATTTATACACCACTGAGTTGTTGTTTTTTTGCCCTATAAATGAAAAAAAAAAAAAGACCGGACATTTTGTAAAAATGCATTTATCTTTGTTTCTGTTATAAAATTGAACACATTTGTTTTGTTTTTTGTTTTTCATAAATTTTGGTCAAAATTTATACTGCTACATATCTTTGGTAAAAATAACCCAAATCAGTGTAGATTTTTTGGTCTTTGCAAGTTATAGAGTCCACAAGCTATGGTGCCAGTCACTGAAAATTGATCACACCTGATGTACTGACAGCCTATCTCATTTATTGAGGCCCTAAAATGTCAGGAAAGTACAAATACCCCCCAAATGACCCCTTTTGGAAAGTAGACAGTCCAAGGTATTTAGTAGGAGGCATGGTGAGTTTTTTGAAGTTGTAATTTTTTTCCACAATTCTTTGCAAAATTAAGATTTTTTTTTTTCTCTTTTCACAAAATTGTCATAAGTTATTTCTCACACACATCAAATGCATACTTGAAACTACACCCCAAAGTACACTTCCCCTGAGTATGGCGATACCGCATGTGTGAGACTTTTACACAGCCTGACCACATAGAGAGGCCCAACACGCAGGGGGCATAAATTACACATATCATTTCTTGACTACCTCTTACACTTTTAAAGGCCCTGGAGCACCAGGACAATAGAAATGCCCAAAAAATTACCCCATTTTAGAAAGTAAACACTCCAACGTTTATTCTATGAGGCATAATGAGTATTTTGAACATGTAATTTTTTCCACACGTTTTTGGAAAATGTGGAAAAAAATAAAAACACTTTTTTTTTTTTTTACACAAAGTTGTCAATTTATAATATATTTCTAACACATAGCACGTACATAGCAACAATTACACCCCAAAATATATGCCGCTACTCCTCCAGAGTATTATGATACCACATGTGCTCCTGGGCATGGCGATACCACATGTGTGAGACTTTTCTACAGCTTTGCCACATGCAGAGGCCCAACATGCAAGGAGCACCGTCAGCTATTTTAGGGACATAAATTTCAAATCTAATTTGACTTACTATTTCACTTTTGTGTTGCACGGATGAGCACTGATGTGGCACGGATGAGAACTGATGTGGCATGGATGTGGCACAGATGGGCACTGATGTGGCATGGGTGAGCACTGCTGTGGCATGGGTGGGGCATGGATAGGGATGGATGAGCTTGAATGAGCCATGGATGGGGATGGATGATTATGAATGAGGATGGATGGATGAGCCATGGGTGGGCACAGATCAGCGTTGTGGGAACTTCAGATCCAGGCAACAGCGCTTCTGCACCCGTTCTCTCCTCTCCTTGCACGCTGTATCGATCGTTGTGAGGAGAAGAGCTGAACTGGACATGCTCCAGTTTGTTGACAACTGATCTATCTGTCATTGGACAGAGCGATCGCGTGGTAAAGGGCCGCTATCATTGGCCCTTTACCCCGATCCGTGACGTGCTGGGTCTCTACATTTCCGAGTGTGCGTGATTCTGGGAGGACGTCATTGTACACCCTCCCAGAGTTATCTGACCACGTTGTAGTCGTCATTCAGTTATGGCCTGGTTGGTAAGTTGGTAATACTAGTTTATCACTGTTTGTTTTTATCTATACCATGCCATGTTATTATTATCCTACAGCGTTTTCTTGTTTTTACCATTCTTCCTGACTGGGAGTTCTCCTGGGCATCTACCCTATTCAGAGTGCATTGCCTGGCTACTTTTTCTTTGGGTGCTCAGAGATATCTATTTCACCTTTGAATATTCAATAGCTTTTTGTCACACCCCTCCTCCTTTTTGATGTCATTATATCGCTCCCGGAGGGAGCACATCCAGTCATAGGACTGTTGATTGCCTCAAAGTTTCCTCTAAACCTGGGGCTCAATTTCCAGCTTAGAGTTGTTAGCTGTAGATAGCTTCTTTTTGATGTCCCTTAGTGTTCTGCAGCCGGCTGCTCCTTTGTTCTGCTATAACCTAATCGTGCCTCCTTGGTCAACCACCTGCAGAATTAGAGTCGGTTCACACAGGGGCAACACGACTTCCAGCGTGACTTTGGGAGGCAACTTGGACACAACTTGAGCATGAATCACAGCGCGACTCCAGGCAACTTTCAAGGCAACTTCAAGTTGCCTTCAGGACAGGTGACTTTCCAGTGGCCAATCAAACAATAATCAGCTCTGTGGGATGGAGGGGGGAGAGAGGGTTCTGCCTGGAAAACTAGTTTTACTTCCTGGAAATATATAAAATTACTACAGCGCTAATATGTAAATAGTGTAAACCACAAACCAAAGATACCTAAATGGTGCTAGCTGCAAACATAAAAGGAGAATCTGTGCCCTCCAAAGTGAATAAATGTTAAAATATATGATGCGCTTACACCAACCTATTGTTTGTGCACAGTGAACTAATTTAACATGCTTAATACAATGTGCTAAAAACACAATATGCTCAGTGCTAAAATAATCAACTTAAACAGTGATAATATGCAGTGCTTATAAAGAAAAACAGCATAAATGGATTCCAATGTGGTGGACACGACAGTCCTGCTCACAACTCCTTGCTTCCACTATGCGAACTGTAACCTCAGATGATTCATCCATAATAAAAAGGTCTGCCAGTCTATATTAGCACTGAGCATATTGTGTTTTTAGCACATTGTATTAAGCATGTTAAATTAGTTCACTGTGCACAAACAATAGGTTGGTGTAAGCGCATCATATATTTTAACATTTATTTACTTCCTGGAAAGTTGCTTCAGTTAAGACAGGGGATCCGACTTGGAGGCAACTTCCATTGAAATCAATGGGTACAAGTTGCCTAGAAGTCGGATTGAAGTCGTACAGGAACCTTTTCTGAAGTCGGAGCGACTGCAGTAGTGTACATTAAGACGGCTCTATTCACTTCCATTACTTTTCTAAATTGCGCGACTTGGGGCGACTTGAAGTCGGATCCCAGGACGCCCCTGTGTGATTTTTTTTTTTAAATCTAATTATTCACTGCAAGCTATGTTTATCTCTACTCCTATTGTTCCAACATGTCCATTTTGACTTATATGCTTGATTAATGTTGTGTACATCATATATCTCAGCCACTTGAAAGGGAAATGCATTTTCCTGCTTCCTCTCTTTAAACAATGTGCCGACTGTATCGGGTGCCTACAAAATTGACCAATTTTTTTTTTATATTTACCATACCAAATCTTGCTTACTAAACCAACTTTGCCTCCTCTAAGCAACTCCCTCTTGGCCCAAACGTAACTTCCATCCACCCTACTGCACCCCCCCTTTCTTTTTTTTTTTTTTCTTAGCTGCATTTGGCATTTCACTCCTTTGGTGCAACCTAACCCTGAAGGTGCCTATTCTGTCCAGCACACAGGCTTGAAGTGTGGTATTTATGGCAGATGAGGTAATTTCACCCTGGCCCATTCAGAAGAGTATTTACCCAGCCATAATTTACATGATAGAAGATCCAGAGATGTTTGTTTTCTCACAGAACTGTTTAATGCAGAGTTGAGGCAGGTAAAAGGCAATAGTTCTGAAAGCGTTCAAGAAGCAGTTTCGTTACATAGAAGATATTAAACAAAATATCTCCTAGCAAGTGGAGAGTGGGAGGGGTTACAGAACAACAAGTAGGGAGGGAAAGGTCTTAAAGAGGAAACAACATTTAAAGCGGCACCTACAAATACATGAAAGTGGGTCTAGTCATGGGACATGACTCTCCCGGCCTGAAATATTTATATTTCATAACCCAAACAACAAAAAATAATATGTCCAAGTAATTGTAAGCGGTTGGTCCGAACCTAAAATGAGAGAACATGCAAAACCAACAATATAACAAGAGTCTCAACTTTTTTTGGTTAAAAATATTGTCAATAGTCATGGGACGTTTGAAAGATGTAGGGTTCCAGCATACTTTGCGGTTCGTGGCAATATTGTCCCCGCCATGACTTGTAAGTAATTGTTCCGGATACACGAGTCACTCATTAGACAGGAGAAGTACCAGCTCTGTGACTGGTCGGAAGAAAGTCTGTGCTGTACCTCCTTTGGTCACGTTTACTTCCACCTTCTGAAACTTCCCATCATTGCTGTGCAAGACCTTAGTAATGAAGACCCACAGGCCATTCATTGTGACATGCTTCCTTATAAGAACGAGGTCTTCTTCATTAGGGTTTGGCCTGGGTATTTGCCATTTGTGACGGCCTTTGAGAACTTGCAGGTACTCTTTCCTCCACCGGTGCCAAAACACATTGGATAGGTGTTGTACCTGTTTCCAATGACACCTGTAAATGTCTTTTGGGTGGATCTCTCCTGAAGAGGCTGTGACGGTCCCGATCTTTTGTGTTAGGAGTGAGGCTGGAGAAAGAATTACTGGATGATCTGGATCTGAAGACACTGGGACTAGTGGTTTTGCATTGACTATTGCCGATGCTTCTGCTAGAAAGGTGATCAAGGTCTCATGGGTAAGCGGTGCAGATATATGGTCCAGTAACATGAAATCAATAATTCACCGTGCAACACCAATCATTCGCTCCCATGATCCTCCCATGTGTGATGAATGTGGAGGGTTGAATACCCAAGTACACCCATTGTGAGATATGAAGTTGTCTAACTGTAGTTCCTTACATGCGCCAACTAAGTTGGTACTACAGTCGGACCTTAGTTGCTTAACTGGCCCTCTGATGGAGAAGTATCTTCGTAAGGCATTTATAAAATAAGAGGAATCCATGGACTTGATTACCTTGATATGTATTGCTCTGATGCTAAGACAAGTAAACAATACGGCCCACCTATTGCTGTTAGCGGCTCCACCATGAGTCCTCCGAGTAATGACAGACCATGGCCTGAAAACATTGACTCCCACGTAAGAAAAAGTTGGATCGGTACTTAGCCGATCAACTGGTTAAATTGCCCATCTGTTGCTGCTGATGTCTTCCCCTTAATTTGTGGCATTTGATGCATTTATAGAGTATGGGAGAAACACATCTTTTCATCCCAATAATCTAGAGGCCAGCTGACCGAATGGCACCTTCTGTGAAGTGAAGACCTTGGTGTTGCACTCGCTCATGATGATAGCGAACCAGCAGGGTGGTGATGTGATGTTGACTTGATATGATAATAGGATTCTGTTCTTTACTGCACACATCAGATCTCCCTATACGACCTCCAACTCTAAAAAGTTTGACGTCAATCACAGGGTTTAGATTGAGGGGTGGACTATTCTTAGGCAGGTTTAATCCATTATTGATATTGTCAATTTCTTGTCAGTATACGTCTTGTTGCACACAGCAGATGATGACCTCTTCAGTGTGTGCAATATCTGCAGATGTAGGGCATTATGAACAGATATGCCAACCGTGACACTTTAAGGATGAGTTCCCTTTGAAACAACTGGCAATAACTGGCAATATGCATCAAACGAGCAATGGCTCTAACTGCAGATACCCAGCTTGAAAAGCGTTCAAAGCGGTGTGACTTTAGTTTTGTACTCATGGTGGTATAAAGCGTAATACTCAGTCTTAATTTCTTTGTCGTCTTCAGGATTGATCAGTTTGTAGGTATCTTCAGAAGGAATTAAGTGTGATTCCTTATATAGGAATGCTGGAGACGACAGCCACAAACTATCCTGGAGAGCTGCTGAAGGTACAGCTCTGGTCCCACAATCAGCCGGATTCAATTCAGTAGAGATGTATTGCCATTGTTCTGGTGACAAGAACTTCTTGATACGTTCTACCCTGTTGCTGACATACACAAATTGTCTTGTCTGGTTGTAAATGTAACCAAGTACTATCTTACAGTCTGTGTAAAATGTAAAGGACTCAATTGTAATGTCCATTTCACCTTGTATGACTTTGTGCAGCTGTGTTAGCAGTTTAAATTGCCAAAGTTCAAGTCTTGGAATGGCATGTGCAGGTTTAGGTGTGAGTTGAAATATGAATCTTTCTCCGATCAGCAGTTGAAATGGAAACGGGCATGACGGCGTGGGATTTGAAGTGTCTCTAATGACAGCAGAGAATACTTAATTTTTTTCCACCTTTGTTGTTTCTTACTAGGCAAAGAAGTGTCCCAGTCTGTTTTCAGTGAAAAGCTGCCCAAGAAGCATCTTACCTTGGATGGTGACTGGGGCTATGAATCCCAGTGGATCAATAGATGCTGTTCACCGTGGACAAAACTCCCCTTTTGGAGAAGGGTTTGTCACAGGTTGACACTTGCGAAGTAAAAGTGTCCAGTTTTATGTTCCAAAGCAGACCTAAGCTTCTTTGCATAGGAAGTGTATATGATCCAAGATCAATGTTATTAAGACTGGCTGCATAGTCCTTGGAATGACAGGTGTTCATTAGCTCACGGCTATTAGATATGATCTTGTGAAGTCTAAGGTTTGCCACAGACAGCATCTCCTGTGTTCTGGTAAGGAGATCATCTGCTTCTTCAGCTGTGGGGAAGGATTTCAGTCCATCATCCAAATAGAAGTTCCGTTCCACAAATTGATGAGCACTGGATCCATATTCTTCTTCTCCCTTCTGGGTTGTCCTCAACCCATAGGTTGCTACGGCAGGGGAAGGACTGTTGCCGAAGACATGCACCTTCATTCGGTAATCTATTACCGTGATGTTGTTTTTGTGCCACAGGAATCGGAGGTAATTTATGTTGTTTCATTTGACAATGAAGCAGTGGAACATTTGTTGGATGTCGGCCATCATTGCTACAGGTTTTTGTTTAAAACAGATCAAGACTCCAATCAGACTGTTGTTCAGATTGGGTCCCGTAAAGAGCAGGTTGTTGAGAGACGCTGTCACGTACCTCATGGTAGTGAGCCCGAATTGCAGGGGACGGCCTCCCTTACGGCCCCCACTCTCGGCCCCCTGGTAAGGTGACAGTTGGCACAGGAGTAAGGAGTGGCACGGGTGCCTGGCAGGATCAACTGTGGTGAGGTGGTGATTCAAACACCCGGAAGCTTCCTTGCAGAATACCGGAACTGGAACGGCTAGCAGGCTGGATCGGAAGTAGCACAGCAGACTGGATCGGTCTCGCAGACTGGATCGGAAGAAGCACAGCAGACAGGATCAGCTAGCAGGCAGGTTCAGCTTAGCAGGCTGGATCTGGGACAGCTCAGCAGACTGGATCGGAAGAAGCACAGCAGACAGGATCAGTTAGCAGGCAGGTTCAGCTTAGCAGGCTGGATCTGAGACGGCTCAGCAGACTGGATCGGTTAAGCAAACTGGATCGGAACCAGGAACAGGGTAGTAAACAGGCCGGGTCAGATATCAGGCGGGCAGCAGAAGTACAGGGTGCAGGCAAAGGGTAGTCACAACAAGCTGGGGTTGGGTGCAGGCAGATAACAGTTTGGTCAAGGTAAGCCGGGTCTTTTAGCACAGGTATGGTCTCAGATCAGAGAAACAAACACAAACGTTTCTGCGCTGCTACTAAGTACAAAAAAGTGGCTGCAAAACCTGTGGACAAAAAGGTGCATAGAACAAAAAAAGAACAAAATTGCAGCGCTAAGTGGGTGTGTATCAACAAATAAATGAAAAAAAAACTAATATACAAGAAAAAACTCAATAATTCCCTGTGTGAAAAGTGTGGTTGTTGAAACAACAAATAGTCCTTAGTGGGTGATCCTCAAAAACACATTCAAATTAATATAAAAATAGAGTCCAATAGTGTTCCATAATAATCCAAAATAAATTTGTGATAATGAACAGCATCAAACACTTCTGGATCAATAGTGAAAAGGAAAGGACCACCACCGATATAGAGGAGGCTTACCAGACTTAGTGGACCCTACTGAACATATGTCCAGAGGGTCAACATAGGCTTTGGATGTATGCTCCTGAAGGGTCAGCAGCTGATGATGTACCCAAGGAGTGTCTCTCAGTAGGGTCCACTAAGTCTGGTAAGCCTCCTCTATATCGGTGGTGGTCCTTTCCTTTTCACTATTGATCCAGAAATGTTTGATGCACGGTCGTGGCAGAGTTCCAGGACAGATACTCATAGATCCTCGGGGATATAGATCTTGTCCTTATGCCAGAGCAACCCGACCTTAACCTGCAGTTCCAATTCAGGAGAGGGCAACTGCCCTGCGGAGGCTTGTTTAAGTCTGGAGAGCAGGTTTTCCTGAAGCAAGAGGAAATTCCCAGGGGCAAGGATGGTATCCGAAAGAGAAACTTCTTTGGGTTTGTGAAACATCCGAGACAAGGCGTCAGGCTTAGTGTTCTTGGAGCCTGGACGATACGTGACATGGAACGAAAACCTGGAGAAAAAGAGCGCCCATCTGGCTTGTCGTGGTTTCAGTCTCTTTGCAGATCTCAGATATTCCAGGTTCTTATGGTCAGTAAATATCAGAATTGGATGGGCAGCTCCCTCCAGCAGATAGCGCCATTCTTCTAGCGCAGACTTAATCGCCAGCAACTCCTGATCCCCCACATCGTAGTTCCTCTCTGCTGTTGACAACTTGCGTGAGAAGAAGGCCACTGGGTGAAGCAGGGCCTTGGTTCCTTGTCTCTGGGACAATATTGCCCCTACAGCGATTTTGGATGCGTCTACCTCGAGGACGAATGGCAAAGAGGAATCCGGATGCTTCAAGACGGAGGCAGAGGTAAAAAGTCCCATAAGGGCCTCAAAGGACCAATGGAAGTGGTTCCCCTGTTGGGTTAATTGAGTGATTGGTGCAATGATGGCCGAGAATCCTCTGATGAACTTGCGGTAAAAATTGGCGAAACCGACAAAACGTTGGATTCCCTTCTTGTCTGTAGGGACTGGCCAGTCTAGGATTGCAGCAATCTTCTGGGGGTCCATCTCGATGCCCTCACTGGAGATGATTAATCCCAATAATGGTATACTTCCCTGCTCGAACGCACATTTTTCGGCTTTCGCATATAGGCCATGTTGTCGAAGCCGGGCTAACACGCTCTTGACATGCCTGCGATGGGATTCGAGGGAGGAAGACAAAACTAATATGTCGTCTAGATAGACGATAACAAATAAGTCCAGAAAGTCCCGAAGGGCATCATTAATGAAGTATTGAAACGTGGCAGGGGCATTGCACAACCCGAAAGGCATCACCAAATACTCGAAGTGCCCAAATCGAGTACGAAAAGCAGTCTTCCACTCATCTCCGTCCCTGATGCGGACCAAATTATAGGCTCCACGGAGATCAAGCTTGGTGAAGACATTGGCAGCCCCCAGTCTCTGGAATAACTCTGGCATCAAAGGAAGGGGATAACGGTTCTTCACCGTAATTTTATTTAATTTGCGGTAATCCACGCAAGGATGAAGGGTATGGTCCTTTTTATCGACGAAAAAGATGCCCGCGCCTGCTGGAGACGTGGACGGGCGAATAAACCCCTTCTTCAGGTTCTCGTCAACGTATTCCCTTAGTGCCCCCTGTTCAACCTCTGTCAACGGAAAAATCCTTCCAAATGGGATTTATGCCCCAGGTAATAGTTCAATGGGGCAGTCGTAGGCTCGATGGGGTGGTAGAACCTCTGCCCGTTGTTTACTGAATACATCCAGGTACTCATGATAGACTTCTGGAATAGACTGACGTAATTCAGCTTCTGAATCCAGGCAGAGCAGGTTAGACGGCCCATGAGGGGCGTGAGAGCCACAGAACTGCTGGCAGTAAGGTGACGAAAAGGTGACTTCCCCTGTGGCCCAGTTGATGGCAGGGTTGTGAGCTTGCAGCCAGGGCATACCAAGGATCACAGGGAATAATGGAGAAGAGATGATGTCCATACGTAACAGTTTGTGGTGGGAGCTGGAAATGAGAGCAGGAATAGGAGCAGTTTCTAGAACTACAGGGCCGGATTTAATAGCAGACCCATCAGCCAGGTGAACAGAGAGTCCATGGGTCTTGGGAAGGAGAGGAATCCGATGTTTAGCAGCGAATGAAGAGTCCGTGAAACAACTGCAGGCCCCAGAATCAATAATGGCGCGGGTTGGTAGGGTCTTTCCTGAAAGCTGCAATGAGACTGAAAGGGCAAGATGAGATGCAGTCTTGGCTATAGGACCCGTGTATTCAGGAATCATAGAGAGACATTTACGGAGCTTCAGAGGGCAGTTCCTAACGTAATGTCCAGGCTCTCCGCAATAGAGACACAGATTGTTCATCCGACGACGTTGTCGCTCCTCCGGGGTAAGGGAAGGACGAAGAACCCCAAGCTGCATGGGCTCAGGTGCGTTGGGTGCGGAAGCTGGTGATGCAGTGGGTACTGGGTGCAGGTGACTTGGAGCCCTTGGGAGCATCCAGGTTGAGTGAGAAAACCCTGTAGCTCTATCAGCCCTTCGTTCTCTTAGGCGTCGATCAATCTGTATGGTTAAATCGATCAACACATTCAAAGTCTGTGGCATCCCAACTCTAGCCAGCTCATCTTTCAGAGAATCAGAGAGTCCCATGCGGAACTGGTGACGGAGAGCGGCTTTGTTCCAGTCCGTATCTGCGCTCCACCGCCTAAACTCGGCCACGTAGTCCTCTGCTGCCCTGCGTCCCTGCTGAAGGGTACGCAAAGCCGCTTCTGCAGTTGCTGAAAGCTGGGGATCCTTGTATAGCTGAGCCATAGTGTCAAAGAAGGAGGCAAGGTTGGTCAGAACTATGTCCTTTCTTTCCAGGAGACGGTGGGCCCAGGCTTGGGGGTCCCCGGTAAGCAGGGAAACCACAAAGCCCACTTTAGTGATTTCCAGAGCGAAGGTTCGTGGCTGGAGGGTGAAGTATAGTTCGCAGGAGTTGCAAAAGGCCCTAAAGCTACTAAGATTTCCAGAAAATCTTTCGGGTGCAGGGACCCTAGGTTCTGGAGGAAGCATTACTATTGTTTGGGTTGGTTCAGTCCCAGTGTAAGAGGTGGAAGCATGGGGAAATCCTTGGGTTCCGGTAGGGTTGGGAAGAACCAGTAACCGTTCTTCCAGCCGGGTGTAGCTTTGTTGAAGGTCCTTGACTGCTTTGGTTAGGTCTGCCAGATGCTGACACAGATCTTCCATAGGGGAGGCTCCCTGCTCAGGCTCAGGCATGGCTGTCTGCTACTGTCACGTACCTGATGGTAGTGAGCCCGAATTGCAGGGGACGGCCTCCCTTACGGCCCCCACTCCCTGCCCCCTGGTAAGGTGACAGTTGGCACAGGAGTAAGGAGTGGCACGGGTGCCTGGCAGGATCAACTGTGGTGAGGTGGTGATTCAAACACCCGGAAGCTTCCTTGCAGAATACCGGAACTGGAACGGCTAGCAGGCTGGATCGGAAGTAGCACAGCAGACTGGATCGGTCTCGCAGACTGGATCAGAAGAAGCACAGCAGACAGGATCAGCTAGCAGGCAGGTTCAGCTTAGCAGGCTGGATCTGGGACAGCTCAGCAGACTGGATCGGTCTCGCAGACTGGATCGGAAGAAGCACAGCAGACAGGATCAGCTAGCAGGTAGGTTCAGCTTAGCAGGCTGGATCTGAGACGGCTCAGCAGACTGGATCGGTTAAGCAAACTGGATCGGAACCAGGAACAGGGTAGTAAACAGGACGGGTCAGATATCAGGCGGGCAGCAGAAGTACAGGGTGCAGGCAAAGGGTAGTCACAACAAGCCGGGGTCGGGTGCAGGCAGATAACAGGTTGGTCAAGGTAAGCCTGGTCTTTTAGCACAGGTATGGTCTCAGATCAGGGTTAAGCACACAACGCTGTAGAGCAGACAGCAGGGACTGTCTGTAATTGACAGGTTTAAATAGTCTCTCTGGCGCCACCCACTGGACGCACACGCAAACGGAGACCAGGAAGTCCGGGGCACCTTTTTCTGGCAGGATCTCCATGACTTTGCCCCCCCCCCCAAGGGGCAGCCTTCGGGTGCCCATCCGGGCGAACTTTTCAGGGTGAGACCTTTTAAAGGACTTTACCAGACTGGCAGGATCTCCATGACAGACGCCTTCAGGCTGAGCACTGGATTCGAAGATGAACCTAATTTGGCCTGGCTTGCGAGGGTGATACACGCTAAAGAATGGGAGGTACCAGCATTCTTCTCCTTCCTTTAGTGGAGGCGCAGGCTCAGCGTGGTCCCTGTCAAAGATGTTCTGCATGAAGTCAACAAGGAGTTTTTCCATATCAGGTTTTCTGTTCAAAATGCGCTTTAAGGAGGCAAATTTAGCAACAGCTTGTTGTAGATTGTTTGGCAGTCTTTCTCTTGGACAGCGAAAGGGTAAAAGTGCTACCCAGCTGTTGGAAGAACCCTGAAAGAACTGATTGTCCATGACCTTGAGAAATTCCCTATCTTCCACTGAGGGTGCTAGCACATCATCTTCACTAGTTGAAGCAAACACTGAAGAACCAAGGTTGTCATCACAAGATGGGAAGAAGTTTGTGTTGCCTTGGTTGTGTTGCCACTTGCAGCCGCTTAACTTCTCTTTCACCCAGTAGTGGTGTGGACATGGCTCAAAGTAGATATTGTGTCCATTTGGCAGTACTTTTGTCTTGCATGAAGAAATGTTGGTAGGCGGTTTCATCTTACCTATATTTTTTTTTTTAAAACAATGAATGGTGCCCTGTGAAATCAGTGAACAAACATAATGGAAGCTGCCCCTTTAAAAGTGAACAGGTCTCCAAATGCTGCGGGAAAATTATATTAAAGGATGAGGTGCTAGTGATGTTCAGTGAATCAAAAATGCAAATACAAATAAATAGCAAGCTAAAAGTTCCTGTAAAAAGGGGTCATAATTCTCTGGTGAGTGGCCACCCATCTCCTGAGCACTTGTGGTGAAGAACTAGGAATCCGATTTTGAGCATCACATTTTGGTGTTGGGATTTATCATATATGGACTTTTAGCTTGCTATTTATTTGTATTTGCATTTTTGATTCACTGAACATCACTAGTGCCTCATCCTTTCATCTTACATATGCAGGCGTTGCCGATGATGACCCAGCCATGGTCAAGGATTTGGGCAAATTGAGCGTCTGGAGGTCCATCTATTTGCTGGCATACTTTATGGACTCTTTGAATGCCTCTTCCCAGCAAAAGCCAGATTTGTGCTTGGTTGTCAATTGGCAGTATTTTGTCAGCTATAGCCCTTAAGTGGGTGTGGTGAAGAGCAGCTGATGGTGTAGAGATCTATTCCATGTTTGCTTGTATTTGGTTGCACTCTACAAGTGTTGGCAAGGACAACTCTAGGTCACCTTTCAAGGAAGCCACAACAAGTCCATAGGTTCTTCTCCAGGTGGCCACTGTTGTACCACTATAGATACCTAGAATCTAGGGGTGGACAATCCCCTTTTAAGACAAGTAACTCAAACAGTTATTATCTTGCTAGTGATCGATTACTTTGATCATCTAAGATAGCGTACACCTTAACAGTCTTTTGTGGACGATCCTTGTGGTACACATTCACTAAGCATAGTTTGGCACAAGACTTACCACAAAGGTCTTCCCCGCAGACTTCAGTACATGAAGAAGATATTGCAGGGATCTCAGTCACTTGAGTTGTATTCTCTCTGCCGTTCTTTGATGGGGAAGGAGAGTTTGTAAGTTGCATAGATTTGGGTTTAGATGGATGAAGCGCTTCAACATGGTCGTCACAGTCTTTAGCGAGATGCTCAGTGAAAGCACATCTAAAACATATCCCAAACATCTTTAGAAGTTCTTTACATTCCTGAAGTGTTTTGTTCCTGAAGCCAATACATTTTTGAGAGGATGAGGTTTCTTGTGAAAGGAAATAAACAATTTATGTTTTCAATCTTACCACTCTGGTTGTTTGTGACTGGAACTGAGGTGGCAGAGGGGAGAACGTCCGTCTTTTTCACAGACACGGGACCTCTATGGTTTCTGTAGCTGGGAATGTGGGCTGCTGCCACTAGGGAGAAGTGGAGCAGAATAGCACTCACCATGAGAGAATCTTGGGTCATTCTTGGTCTCTGCGATGTTCCTAACAAAGTCACATAAATAGGAGAATGGAGGGAAAGGAACCTTGTTTTTTTCTTTTGTACTCTGATCCGAGTGTAGCCCATCTTTCTTGTAGACTATATGGCAGCTTAGAGACAATTGGGATAACCCCATGAGAGGTGTCCAGGTAGCTGAGGCCAGGTAGTTTGGGGTCTGCCTTGGAGCTCAAGGAGGAGATCACTCAGTCTCTAAAAACTCTTGATTGTCCTTACCGGATATTTTTGGGAAACCTTGCATCTGAATAGAGCATTCTCTATGGCTTCTGGACTGCCAAAGATTTTTTCTTGTCTTTCCCTAGAAGCGGTGCGGCCTGCGGTTGGGTTGTCCATGTAGACTGACCTAAGTCTCTTGGCCGGTAAGTGATGTGAAATGAAAATCTGGAGAAGAACAACGCCCACCACGCTTGATGCGGCTTCAGACGATTGGCAATTCTCAGATACTCGGTGTAAATGAGTATGTGATGTGCTGCACCTTAATGGGCAGAAGTTTACGATCACCCACATTGTAATTCTTCCCGGCTGGAGAAAGCTTATGGGAGAATAAGGCTATGGGGTGCATTAGATCATTGAGGCCTTGGCGTTGGGAAATGACTGCCCCTACTGCTGTTTCTGAGGCGTCTACCTCAAGTAGGTAAGGCAGAGAGGGATCCGGATGATTCAGGATGGGGGCAGAAGTAAAAAGTCTCTTTAGAGTTGCAAAGGCAGCTTGAGCCTCGGGATTCCAGTGGAACCGAAACGTTCTGTTTTGTCAGCTCAGTAATTGGAGAGATGATAGCGGAGAACCCCTTGATGAATCTTCGGTAGAAGTTTGCAAAGCCAACAAAACGCTGTACCCCCTTTTTGTTTGAGTATGCAGGCCAGTCCAGAACAGCTGTCACTTTTTGTGGGTCCATCTTGAATCCCTCCGTGGAAATTACCAGACCTAGAAACTGGATACTCTCCTCTTGAACTCACACTTTTCTGGTTTGGCGGAGTCTGCAGAGTACAATTTTGATACGTTTCCAGTGCTGATCCAGAGAAAATCAGGATATTGTCTAAGTAGACAGTTACAAAGGTATCTAAACAGTCTCTAAAGATATTGTTAACAAAGTGCTGAAAGGTGGCAGGGGCGTTACACAGACCAAAAGGCATCACTAGGTATTCATAGTGGCCGAACCTGGTACGGAACGCTGTTTTCCATTCATCCCCTGCACGAATACGTACCACGTTGTAGGTCCCTCGCAGGTCTAGTCTGGTAAAGACGGAGGTAGTTCTCAGTCTTTGAAAGAGCTTAGGCACCAGGGGCAAAGGATACTGTTTTTTAACAGTGACTTTATTTAGTCGGAGAAGGGATCACCGCTCCAGGTGGATGTGTGGAAATGGCACTCTTCTCAAGATGAAAGCATCAAGTGCAGGCTAAGCATATAGCAATTAGAAGAGGGAAGGTCTGGACAGCCGCACTCCAATAAAAATGCCTTTATTGTGCAAAATAAATAAAAACTGACGCGTCTCACACTCAACAGTGCTTAGTCATAGCTATGACTAAGCACTGTTGAATGTGAAATGCGTCGGCTTTTTTTATCCTGTACCCTGCTGTGGTGTGTACTTTTGTTATTTTGCACAATAAAGGCGTTTTTATTGGAGTGCGGCTGTCCAGACCTTCCCTCTTCTAATGACTTTATTTAGTTCTCGGTAGTCCACACAGGGCCATAAAGGGTGGTCCTTATTCTCTACGAAAAAGGTTCCTGCCCCTGCCGGAGAAGTAGATGGTCGGATAAATCCCCTCTTAAAATTTTTGTCCACATATTCCTTTAAAACATCCAACTCCCGCTCAGATAATAGGAAGATTCATCCAAAGGGGATCTCAGCCCCTGGGAGCAGTTTAATTGGACAATCATATGAGCGATGGGGAGGAAGAGTCTCAGCCCCCCGTTTGCTAAAAATGTACAGAAACTTGTGATATGGCTCGGGTACTATTGAGTGTAGCTTCGAATCAGATTCCAGGCACAGCAGAGGGCAGGAGACCTTGGGAGGCATGGGCAGGCAGTGTTTTTGACAATAGGAAGACTGGAACTTGATATCTCAGGAGCCCCAATCAACTTGCGGATTGTGGGCCTGTAGCCAGGGTAAGCCCAACATGACTGGAAACAGAGGGGACGCAATTTCAGTGGATCAGTACACAGCGGATCAGTCCCTAGCAGCGGTGAGGCCTGCGGTTGGGTTGTCAATGTAGACTGACCTAAGTCTCTTGACTCTCTACGCAGATTGCGGACAAAGCCACCTGATGAGCAGACCTGGTTCTTCAACAGCAGTAATTCCAAGGTCATTGACTGCAGTTCTGAAGGCACATTTCCAACTTCTGTAACTGACACGTACCTTGGAGGTAAGCCTGGCGTGCAGAGGGAGACCTGTCTTACAGCCCTGGCTCCGGAGTCACTGGAGTTGAGACAGTGACCATAGGAGCACAGTGAGGTATGAGTGCCTGCAGGGTTCTCTTGGCTGGAGATGATGGCAGCTGAACAAGAGCTGGCTTAGGTGCTGTGGATGCAGGATGCAGGTGCGCTTGCGTATGCAGGTCAGCGGATGCAGGAGCGCTGAGGAGAAGCAGATGCACTAAGATGCAAGACAGCAGGCAGAAGAAAGGTCAGAAAAACAAGGTCATACACAGCGGATCAGTCAGCAGAGACAGCAGGCAAGGGATAGTCAGAGTTCAGGCTGGGTTGGTAACAGAGGATCAGGCAGACAAGTAAACAGAGCAAGGTTAAGGGAGCCAAGGGTCATGACTGGAGACAGCAGCGAGGTCAGGAAGCCAGGTCAGTATTAGATAAGATTCAGGATCAGGTCACAGGGTAAAGCTGCAGATCAAACAGCAAAGAACTAGTGCAGCTGAAGCCCCTTTTAAAGGCCACTGGGCGCCAAGGATGAGTTACTGTGTGCGCGTGGTCGATCCCCGTGATCTGCACATGCGCATTGGCGCACGTCTGTTCACAGCTGGATGCCTATTGTGCCTCTGTGATCCTGTGTGCCTTAGACTAGCTTCAGCACTAGGAGCAGTGTGTTCATGACAGTAACTCTCAGGTAGGTCATCAAAGCTTGTAAGACCTGTCTTAGTAAGTTCACGGCGGAGTATGTACTTTACAAACTCTGCTGTACCTGTAGTCTCTGGCTTTGTGCAGGAAGCAGCTGGCTGGATGGTTCTGTTCACATTGTCACTCACGTTGTTAGGAGATGCAGGGATATATGGTGCAGCAAAGACATTCAGCTGTGGAGTTGATTTAGAGTTTGATGATCTGTTGATCTGGAACTCTGAAGTTGACAGGAGGTTTGTGACTTGCTTGCAGTTTGGTCTGATGCTCTGTGATGCATGCAGAAGAGTTAGGATAGGGAACAGGAAGTGTGTAGTCTTGCATGAAAGAAGTGGCAGGAACATCTTTGGCGTGGTACTTTGGAGTCTCTGGGTTATCAGGAGCATAGAAGGTGAATCAGCGTACACTGCTTTGGCTTAGGACATAGTCTTTTGTGCGCATAAGAGGATATTCCACCTCTACGATGCTTGAGCTGATGCTTGCTTCCATTCATAGCTTGTTCTAAGACCTTTAGCCTTCCCATGGCTGTAGCACTGTTCCTTGTAGGCTTCTATATCTGCCCTTTTGCATCCTGCTTCTGCTTAGGCTTGAGCTTCCCTTGCTGCTGCCTCTGCTTGGGTTTGAGCTTCCCTTGCTGCTGCCTCTGCCTGCATCTCTGCTCTCTTTTGCGCAAAGGCAGCCTGTACCTTGGTAGCTTCAGCTTCTGCATAGGCACTGATTAGTTGCTTGTTAAGTGTATAGTACCTTGAACATTGAGATCTAGAAGATTTTTTAGAATGTCTAGTTAGTAGATGCGGGATGTGGGATGCACCATCCTGTAATTGTGCGAGTCTTGCTTCTGCCTTTCCTTTAGTTTGCAGAATAAAGCTGTCTCTTTCCAGGTTAAGCAGTTGGCCATTTTTTAATTCATCTAGTGAATCCTCAGTGTTAATGCTCTGCAGGATGTTTTCATATTTATTGCTTGTAGTTTGATATGCGACGTATGAGGCAGACAACTCCCTAATGGCGCCCTCTAGTTGCAGTACCTCATAGTCTGGAGAAGTGGTTTTAGACACAATGGAGAGAACTTTGTCCCAGAGATGTTTTAAGCTAGCTGATAGTTCATGTCTGATTCATAGTTCGCTTTAACCTTCCAGGTGGGCTTTACAGTGTGCTTTGATAATACAGCAGGCTCTGTGTCCTGTTGCTGGCTTGCACTATGTGTTGCTGGGAGCAGTGGTTCCTCACCGAGAGACATTATGGAGCCTTCCTGACTCGTAGCATGAGGGGGGACACAGGCTGGGGAGTAACCAGGTAAAAATCCTCCTGGGACCAAATACCAGCACATAAGGACTTTATAATTTGTTTCAAGGGCTAAAATGTTTTGAGAGGAGGATTTAGTGGTTGCCCAAATAGCATCCCAATCCTCTGACTCCTGATCTATCCCAAGGTCTCTTGGAATATTAGGCGAAGGGGACGTGACATGACTATATAGACATGATATAATACCTGGAGCGTGCAGATAAGAGTTACATATACCTTCATAAAGTGACAGACTAGTGAGGTAAGAGTGTGTCTGTATGATGGACCTAAAAAAAGTGAGCAATCTGGAGATATTGAAATAATTCCTAGAGCGAAACATATGCTTAGTTTTATCCCGTCACTCTTTTCTTTCACTTTTTCCCTTTCTTCCCACTCTTCCCCCATTCTTCCCCCTCCCTCGTTGGGGTCCTGGCCAGTCCTTGATCTGGAGTAGTGTCACTATTTTCCCCTCCTCTTATGATACCACATACTTGGTATCTGCCCCCACAAAGCACAGAGGGGTTCTCATTGCTGTATATAACCACACAAATTGGTCGGTAAAAACCCTATCCTCAGGGTCATGATCTTTTATTACAAGTCAAAATCCTGGGCTCGGATACTACCATTTTGTGCTATTATGCATTTAATATGTCCCAAATGTCATTCCTATCTCATCTAGTGGAACGTGTTGCCACCCATGGCAAGGAAACCATATTTTTTGTAGGGACTTAGTGCCTTGAAAAAGTATTCATACCCCTTAAAATTTTCCAAATTTTGTGATGTTACAACCAAAAACGTAAAATTTATTTTATTGGGATTTTATGAGATAGACCAACACAAAGTGGCACATAATTGTGAAGTGGAAGGAAAATGATAAATGGTTTACAAATAAATATCTGAAAAGTGTGGCATGCATTTGTATTCAGTCCCCGAGTCAATACTTCGTAGAACCACTTTCCGCTGCAGTTACAGCTGCAAGTCTTTTTGGGTATGTCTCTACCAGCTTTGCACATCTAGACAGTGACATTTTCTCAGGCGCTGTCAGATTGGATGGTGAGCGTCTGTAAACAACAATTTTCAAGTCTTGCCACAGATTCTCAATCGGCTTTAGGTCTGGACTTTGACTGGACCATTCTAACACATGAATATGCTTTAATCTAAACCAATCCATTGTAGCTCTGACTGTATGTTTAGCATGGTTGTCCTGCTGGAAGGTGAACCTCTGCCCCAGCCTCACGTCTTTTGCAGACTCTAACAGGTTTTATTTTAAGATTGCCCTTTAATTGGCTCCTTCCATCTTCCCATTAACTCTGAGTAGCGGAAGAGGTTGAGGAGGAGTCGTTACATAAAGTGGTGATATTAATCTGCCCACAACTTGGGGTAGTAACGGCACCAAAGGAAATTGAACTTGATAGGTTGCACAGAGTATCGGGACCTCGGTCTTCAGATCCTGATAGACCTAGAGATGTCATCGGCCGTTTCCATCGCTATACACATAAAGAAATGATTAGTCGCAAAGCTTGGGAAGCTGGCACAATATCCTTTGAAGGTATGAGAATCAAAATTCTACCAGATCTCTCACGGGCTACATTGCAGCGGAGGGCCCAATTGCACACGCTGTTAGAAAATATTAAATCAGTGGGGGGCTTGTTTAGCTGGGGGTACCCAATGTCTTTGTTGATGAAGAAAGGATCCCTCTCATTTTTACTCTCCCTTCATTTGGAACTACCAGATCTATTTAATTTCTTGGGAATAGAAGAAATTGAGGTTTCAGACTGGTTGCAACCAATAGAGAGAAGAATACATAAAGGGGGCCTACAAACGAGAAATAGGGGAGTCTCAACGCAGACAAGTGGTGGACGACAGGAGCCAAGTACAGAAACTGCGACTGGGACGGGAGAATCATGAGCCATAAGAACAGAATTAAATAGAGAAATCAATGAATTACTTCTCCCCTTTTTTTTTCTTTTTAAGGGTTATGGATCCCCATCTCATGAATTGGCCACACAAGTGAGCCAACCAATAGGAATGGCAGGCATTACAGGGGACCAGGAACTTTTTGCTCGCCACCATTTTTTTTTTCTTTTCTCCTTTTTTAGGGTTTCTAGGGTAAACTTTTTCCCCAGGATATTTTCATCCTTACTACCCCCAGAACGAAAGAAAGAGAAAAAGGACATTGAAAGTTGCAGCTGGTATCTCCTACTCTGCTTATAAGTGATTTTTTTTCTCTCTTTTTGTTCCCTCTCTTTCTTTGTCCCTTGATATTTTGTTCCCCCTTCTACATGGAACTATCCTGGACATGCCCCTTTATCCACTTCTCCCGGTTTTGATTGATTTTGTTTATTTTCTATTTTTTTTTTTGAGGAGTGGGAGAAGGGGGGAGAAATATAGATGATATACAGTGAGAGGTAGCTTAGATGGGTTTTGTTCTACCCCCACCCCCCCTGGGATTTTGTATGTATCTTAGCTCCGTAGTCAGCGGGGGAACGACCCGGGTTGGAGGAAGAATAATGGTGACATGAAATATGAAATTATCCTTATAATGATGAAAGACTATATATACAACTGAAGTTTGATTCTGGACTGAATACATGCAAATGAAATGTGATTTTTGTGGTTTCGCACAAGGGGGAAAGTCGCTATTGGTTTTTTGCACAATAAGATTAATTATTTTTTCCGTATATGGATGGGGGAAGGGTGGGATGGGTGGGAGTCATTGAAAAGGGGGAATAAAAGGAGGTGGGTGGAGGGGGGGTGGGACATAGCATTATTACATGTTAACAATTATTTTCTGACACATAAAATATAACACTAAATAACACATTAGTATAGCACACTAGTAAATACAATTTTGTGGAGAATAAAAGAGGGCGGGAGGGGGGGATAAGGAGGGAAAGGGGAAAGGGAATATAAGGATTAGAATACAAATAATAATACACAATAGGCAGGTGGGGGACACATCAGAGGTGCAGGGGATATGGAGATGGCATGTATTCAGAAATTTAAGTTAAATAATAATAATACGGAATGATGTAAAAGAAATGCCTCTGGAAGGGTCCGGAGATGCAAGGAGGGAGGAGGGTAGGGAGGAGGGGGGCGGGGGGGGAGAATGGGTAGGGTTCTCTATTACATGGAGAGGGGGTGGGGAAGGGAATGGAATGAAGAGATATTATTAGAGGTATCTCCCCTTTTTAAGGGGATAGCGATGTGGAGTATGGAAGGGGGATATTATTTGGAGAAATAAAGTAATAACTGATCATATGATATATAATATGAAGGTCTTCATGAGATGGGACAGATGGAATGTGTATAGATAATATATGAAGATAATATATTGTATATAGCTAAATAAAGATGAGTAAAATATGGAAACCTAGCAGAAATTAGAGGGAATTAGACGAACGGTTAAGATGTTATTACCTAGGAGGAGAGAGAGCGCTATATGAAGCAGTAAGAGTTTTATAGTATGAAAAAAATAATATGGATATGGGTAGGGGGGAAATATATGTATAAAAGTCTCTGTGGTATAAAAATATTACAGAGACTAAGAGGGCGGATAGATACACCCAAATAAAGATGTAGGATTTGTTCTATACCTTGGAAATGGACTGGAGAAGGAAGGGTTAGGAGATAAGTGATGTGACAAAATAGAGGATTAGGATGGGGCTGCACTAGAGAGTTAAATAAGGTAAGAATGAATTAGAGGGGTGGGGGGGGAGCTCAGCCACTTATACCATTGTAGACCAAAACCCCAATTTCGGCACCTACGGGAAAATTGAATTCCCAAGTAGGAGCCGTTTAATAGTCCTCTGACCTTCGACCCCCCCCTTTTTTTTTTTTTTCCGTGGACTCCTGGGTCAGTTAGCTTCTGGGTTGGAAGATGGATACAAGACGGATTATGTCACTAAATGCTAGGGGGCTTAATATCCCTGAAAAGCGTAAGATGCTATTGAATGAGTTAAAACACTTAAAGACCGATGTAGGATTTATACAGGAGACTCACTTTAAGGAAGGTGCCTTCCACAATCTCCAAAATAGATATTTCCCAAACGTATACCAAGCTTCGAATCAAAAAGCTAAAACTAAAGGAGTAGCAATTCTAATTTCAAATAGAATACCATGGTCACTCACGGATAAATGTTTGGACCCTGGGGTAAGATATATTTTTTCTTAAAGGTGCTATAGGCGGGGAGAAGGTAACTCTAGCCACTATGTACGTACCAAACGTACACCAAGATAACTTTATGGCAAAAGTACTCTCAAAATTGATGGATTTTAGGGAGGGAAAGTTGATATGTGGAGGAGATTTAAATATGCCCCAAGACCCAAAAGTAGATACATCCGGGGGGGCCTCATTGGTATCCAGTGGAATTAGAAGACGTATTTTGCGGAAATTACATGAACTTCAATTGGTACAGTAGATGGGTGGCGTATTATGCATCCAGAGGAGAGGGACTATACTTCTCAAATCCACACCAAAAATACTCTTGAATAGATATTTTTTTGGTACCCCATCAAGTACTCCAGTCAGTACAGGACATATCAATAGGAAATATAACATGGACAGACCACGCACCAGTTAAGATGAAGTTAACTTTAAGGGGGGGGGGACCCAACCAACAGATTGGAGATGGCGCTTAAATGAAAGTTTATTACAGATCCCCCAAATTACAGAAGACCTGATCAATGAAATTAAGTGGTATTTCCAGATAAACGATGACAAAGAGAGGGTATAGTATGGGAGGCCCATAAAGCAGTAATGTGAGGTATTTTAATTAAACATGGTGTCATGGATATGCAGTAGTGTTTGTCTGTCAGCTTACCTTCCTTCCCATGTGTTCATCTTAGAGGCCTGAGCCCTTTCACCTGGCTTCCTTTATAATCTCTTCCCAGCCAGACTCCACCCCAGGCCCTATCACAGAACACTATATTAACCTGTGCACTGCAAGCCTGCTTTGCTGATCAACGTGTTTGTTAGGCATTGTGTGTTTGGGTTCCTGCCTGCCGTGTGCTACGTCTGTCTCTCTGTTACAATATTGGCTTGTCCCCGACTATCCCTGTCTGCTCGTGACCCTTGACCTTCGGCTCGTTCTTTCGTTATCCTTGTCTGCTTGTGGCCCCTGACCTTCAGCTTGTTATTCGGTTCTCTCATATCTTGTGCTGCTGCTTCCCCTCTTTTCCCCTTATCCTACGGGGCGTGAGCTAGGAAACTCCAGGGGCCGCGACCTGGTCCCAGCCTGCAGCATAACATCCTCACCACTAGAGGCCCTGGAGAAGACCTGCTGGGTCTTAGACTCCGCGCCCTGGGGAATCTTGGCTCTAGCTTCCGTTAGGATCCCGGTTGTGCTTCTTTGGTCCCGCTTTCCAAAACCACCCAGTTTCCTATCCGCAGCAGTCAGCCATAGGGTTCACTACCTTGCGGTGCACTCCTGTCCCCCTACGGTGTGCATCTGTCACCTGGCCACAGGTGACCTTGACAGTTTGATCAGCCACGAACCCGGCTGACATCCCGTTACCCGTGGATGATCCGTTGCAGGGCATAGTTTGCAGACTTGAAACCCAGGAATCGAATCAGACTCAGGTGATGCGATTCCTCCAGGATCTGGGTTCTCGCTTTGAGCAGCTTCAGGCCTCCTTGGGAACCCTGAATCCGCAACCTCAAATACAACCCTGCGGCTGCACCTATTGCACCAGTCGCAGCCACACACTCACTACAGCTGCCAGCTCCGTCCCGTTTCTCTGGGGACTCCAAGGCTTGCAGGGGGTTCCTTAGCCAATGCACAATTCATTTTGAGCTCCAGCCCCAAAACTTCCTGTCTGATCGGGCTAAGGTAGCCTATATCATTTCCCTCCTCTCTGGTGAAGCTTTAGCCTGGGCAGCCCCTCTGTGGGAACTGAATGATCCAGTGGTTTCTAGCCTGTCTGGCTTCTTGAAACTTTTTCGGAATATCTTCGAAGAACCGGCTCGTGTCTCTTCAGCGGCCAGCGCCCTTTTACGTCTCCGCCAAGAGTCTGCTTCTGTGGGACAGTATGCCCTTCATTTCCGCATACTGTCGGCTGAGTTGAGCTGGAACAATGAGGCCTTAGTCGCAACCTTTTTGCATGGCCTGTCTGATAGAGTGAAGGATGAATTAGCAGGAAGAACCATCCCCACTGATCTGGCCGGCGTTATCTCCTTGTGTAACCAGATCGATATTCGCTTTCAGGAGAGGACCTTAGAAAAGCAACGCCAGTACTCCTTGGTTCTTAGTCAGCCTGAGCTCCCCTCTCTTCGACCCGTAGAGCATCTCCTACCAGCTGAGGAACCCATGCAGCTGGGTCGGACCAGGCTATCCCCCGAGGAACGTGCTAGGCGCAGAACTCTTTGTCTGTGTCTTTACTGTGGGGGCAAAGGTAATTTTTGTGACACTTGCTCTCTTTGTCCAGAAAAACGTTCAGGTCCACTTCATCTGGAAAGTGGAGTATTGGACCCAGAAATATCACCTTCCCCTTCTCGTCTTCTGCTTTCTGTGTTCCTTCATGTTGGTGCTTCTTCTCATTCGGTCTCAGCATATCTGGATTCCGGAGCCGCTGGTAATTTTATGGACTGGGAAATCGCATCGTCCATGAGACTTACTCTTTTGCCCCTCACCACACCATTGGTGGTCTTGGCGATTGATGGTACTGTTCTCCCAGGGGGACCTATCCGCTTCCAGACCCTCCCTGTTAAGATGTCGGTAGGGACACTCCACCAGGAGTGGATATCCTTCCTTATCTTACCCAAGGCCTCAACGCCTATAATTTTGGGTCTCCCATGGTTACAGCTCCATTCTCCTCATGTGGACTGGACTACTGGACAGATCCTGGCTTGGGGTCCCTCCTGTTCCTCGTTCTGCCTACCCAAGGTTGCCCCCTGTGAATCTGAGCCGGTCATTCATTCCAGGTTGCATAACCATTTACATTTCTCTGTCCCTAACCACCCTTGGACGCACAGCCAGGCTAGCTTGTCTACAAGTCCTGCAGTCGCTACGTCTTGCGATGCGATTCAGGTAGTCGCTACACCTGACTTAGCTATTCACTCTGCCTCTGTACTAGTTATGCCAGTCCAGCCCATGCCCAGTGAGCCTCCTACTTTTTCTTGTTCGGGACATTCTGCTTGTCCTTCAGCTATTCAGTTTGACTCCGGCGACATGTCACCTTCTAACCAACCTGACTTCAGGGTTCCACTGACATCTGCCCAGTCTGATGGTCCTGTGCAAGATGACCAGTTCCCCTTTAAGGGTCTAGGGGACCCTCCTCAGATTCCTGTTGATCCTCTCATGCCCTTGCTTATTCCTAGAGAGCCTTTGGTCCTCAATAGATCTTCTTGTCATCTCCCTACCTCGTTTTCGGTCTCTGAGGATAATCTTAAGTACGAGGTTAGACAAGTTCTGGATTCTCGGCTCTGCAGAGGCATTCTTCAGTACCTTGTGCATTGGAGAGGTTTTGGTCCTGAGGAGGCGTCTTGGATCGCTGCATCTGATGTCGCTGCACCTCATCTGTTGAGAAGGTTTCATCAGAGATTTCCCTTTAAGCCTGGGCCCAGGCGGGGGAGGGCCCATAAGAGGGAGGGTACTGTCATGGATATGCAGTAGTGTTTGTCTGTCAGCTTACCTTCCTTCCCATGTGTTCATCTTAGAGGCCTGAGCCCTTTCACCTGGCTTCCTTTATAATCTCTTCCCAGCCAGACTCCACCCCAGGCCCTATCACAGAACACTATATTAACCTGTGCACTGCAAGCCTGCTTTGCTGATCAACGTGTTTGTTAGGCATTGTGTGTTTGGGTTCCTGCCTGCCGTGTGCTACGTCTGTCTCTCTGTTACGTTATTGGCTTGTCCCCGACTATCCCTGTCTGCTCGTGACCCTTGACCTTCAGCTCGTTCTTTCGTTATCCTTGTTTGCTTGTGGCCCCTGACCTTCAGCTTGTTATTCGGTTCTCTCATATCTTGTGCTGCTGCTTCCCCTCTTTTCCCCTTATCCTACGGGGCGTGAGCTAGGAAACTCCAGGGGCCGCGACCTGGTCCCAGCCTGCAGCATAACATCCTCACCACTAGAGGCCCTGGAGAAGACCTGCTGGGTCTTAGACTCCGCGCCCTGGGGAATCTTGGCTCTAGCTTCCGTTAGGATCCCGGTTGTGCTTCTCTGGTCCCACTTTCCACAACCACCCAGTTTCCTATCCGCAGCAGTCAGCTATAGGGTTCACTACCTTGCGGTGCACTCCTGTCCCCCTACGGTGTGCATCTGTCACCTGGCCACAGGTGACCTTGACACATGGATCCTGAGTGAAAAAGGCTAGAGAAGAACAAATAAAAGATTTATTAGAAAAGTTACAGGAACTCGAGACACAACATAAAAAAAGAAAATAAATAAGTGTAGGAATAGAATTAGCACATCTGAGAAGACAAATAGCTGACCTCCTTCGATATAAGGCCAAAGCGATTCTACAGTATTGGAGGAGGATAGAGTATGACTCAGGAGACAAATGTGGTAAATTATTAGCAAAAAAATTAAAAAAACAGATAGTCATATATACCAACTATTAAAACAAAAGCAGATCAAAAACTCTAATTTTCAAAAGAAATAGTGCAAGAATTTGGAGACTATTACTCTTCGCTATATAATTTGCCTGAGAAATCCGTTTTTCCTCTGTCTCTCAAAAAATACGTGTCCCCCTCACGGCGGTCTAGATTATCATCACCAGTTCGCAGGGAATTAGAGAGACCAATTACTGTAGAGGAAGTGCAAACAATAATGAAAACAATAAAACATGGTAAAGCAGCAGGTCCGGATGGGCTAACTATACAATATTACAAAAGTTTTATTACACATCTGGGACCATATATGATTAAGATGTTTAATGAAGTTGAACAAACAGTGGTGCTACCACCCGAGGCCGTAACAGCGCACATCACAGTCATTTCAAAAGAGGGGAAGGATCCAGCGAGCTGTAGTAGCTATGGACCAATATCTCTGTCGAATGTGGACTTAAAAATCTTAACAAAGATTCTTGCATCCCGTATACAGTCTCAGCTTTCAGAAATAGTACATCTCGACCAGGTAGGATTTATCCCAACAAGAGAGGCAAGAGATAGTACTATAAAAGTGTTAACTTTGATTTAGATGGTAAATCATAAGAAGATACCAAGTGTTTTTTTAAACACGGATGCAGAAAAAGCATTTGACAGAGTAAATTGGAAATTTATGTTTGAGGTCTTAAAACAGATGGGTTTAAGTGAGTGGATGGTCCAATGGATAGCAGGAGTATATATGGGTCCTCGGGCAATGGTAAAAGTAAACGGGATATATTCTAGGCCATTTACTATCACAAATGGAACCCGGCAGGGCTGCCCCCTGTCGCCTCTTTTATTTGCTTTGACATTAGAACCTCTTCTAAATAAGATTCAACAGAATCCGGATATTGTGGGTATTGATGCAGGGGGGAAGGAATATAAAGTATTGGCTTATGTGGATGATATGCTCTTCTCACTAGCAAGACCACAAATTTTGTTACCTAATCTAATGAAAGAAGTAGAATTACATGGGACTATGTCAAATTTAAAAATAAATTACAATAAGTCAGAGGCGATGGGGGTGGCACTTCCGGATTCCATCAAAAGTGGACTGGAACATAGCTTCAAGTTTAGATGGACAACTAAAGAATTTAATTACTTAGGAACGTGAATGCCCCCCAACTTAACAGATATTTTTTAGTTAAATTTTGTACCATTACTTAGCAAAGACAGAACATTATGGGAAAGCTGGAGTAAAGGCACACACTCATGGTTTGGGAGATGTAATATTTTAAAAATGAGTGTGGTGCCAAAATTTATTTCTCTTTCAAGCACTGCCGGTTAGAATCCCCACGTCTTACTTCAATCATTGTGGCATATTTACTAAATTTATTTGGGCCAGTAAACGACCAAGGATAAGCAGAACAGTGTTGACCTTTCCTAAAAGGGCTGGAGGAATATCAGCAGCAGACATGTATAAATACTATCAGGCGGCACAACTCGGCAAGATGGTGGATTGGAGTTGACATGGGGATTATAAACTGTGGATTACTATGGAGCAGCAAATGTGTCCAGTTCCTCTAAATAGGGCTTTATGGTGTTATACAACTTCACCATTACTAGTAAAAAATCATCCTACAATAGGTGAAACCTTAAGAAAAGGAAACAAAATAAACCAGAATCCCAAATTCTCCATTAAAAAACTCTCCCGTTTCCAATTCTGGGAAACCTAGAATTTTCACCAGGTATGGACTCACAAATATTTAGGAAACTGAGGGAAAAAGGAAGTTTCCAAGTCTCACATTTTTTAGGAGATAGGGGATGGGTATCAATTGACAAGTTAACACAACGAGGAGGGCAATATGAAATCCCCATATGGCAGACCCTACAGGTTAGACATTATTTTGAAACCCTGGGACCCACAGGAAGATACAGGCGAACACAAACTAAGTTTGAGGAGTATTGTGAGGGAGAGGAGCCACTACCTCACGTAATCTCTAAACTGTATATAATTCTGACTGCACCCTCAGAGGAGTTTAAAATGGATTGTGTTGCCAAATGGGAGCGAGATCTAGGCCAAACTTTCTCTCCAGCACAATGCCAGAATATTATAGACCTGTCTTTAAAATCTTCAAGGTGTACGAAAATGCAGGAATCAAATTACAAAATATTAACACGTTGGTATTATATGCCATCGGCCTTGAATAATTTTTTTCCAGAAACATCTGACAGGTGCTGGAGAGGATGTGATGAAAAAGGGACAATGATGCACATTTTCTGGGCATGCCCAGTAATTAGAAATTTTTGGCAAACGGTACAGAGAATTACTCAAATATTCACTGAAGACCAGATTGTAGAAGACCCAGCTTTCTTCTTGCTACACCATACACAAATCCCACCGAAAAACTTGGGTCGAAGGGAGGGGATCGGGGGAGGATTAGGGAAATAGGGATTAAGGAAGAAGGAGATGTAGAGGGAAAAAAAAGGGGGGTAAAATAGGAAGTAGAGCTTAGAAGATGATAGTAAAATAACGAAAGTGAAATAATATGGTTTAAATAAGGTTTTCTTTATTGATTTATGAATGGCGAAGTATCTGACCTTTTTTCTTTCCTAAATGGTAATGTTATATCTGTATACCCTGTTTTAAGAAAATATAGAATTAAAAAAAAAAAAACTCTGAGTAGCTTCTCTGTCCCTGATGAATTAAAGCATCCCCACAACCTGATGCTGCCACCACACTGTTTCATGGTGGGGATGGTGTGTTCAGGGTGATGTGCACTGTTAGTTTTCCTTCACACTTAGCGTGTTGCTTTTAGGCCAAAAAGTTAAAGTTTGGTCTCATCTCACCAGAGCACCTTCTTCCACATGTTTGCTGTGTCCCCCGCATGGCTTCTCACAAACTACATACAGAATTCTTATGGCTTTTTTTCAACAATAGCTTTCTTCTTGCCACTCTTCCATAAAAGCCAGATTTGTGGAATGCACAACTAATAGTTGTCTTGTGGACAGATTCTCCCACCTGAGCTGTGGATCTCTGCAGCTCCTCCAGAGTTACCATGGGCCTCTTGGCTGTTTCTCTGATGAAGGCTCTCCTTGCCAAGCCTGTCAGTTTAGGTGGACGGCTATGTCTTGGTAGGTTTACAGTTGTGCCATACTCTTTCCATTTTTGGATGATGGATTGAACAGTGCCCTGTGAGATGTTCAAAGCTTGGGACATATTTTTATAACCTAACCCTGTTTTAAACCTCTCCACAACTTTTATCCCTGACCTGTCTGGTGTGTTCCTTGGCCTTCACGGTGCTGTTTGTTCACTAACATTCTCTAACAAACCTCTGAGGGCTTCACAGAACAGCTGTGATTAATACTGAGATTAATTTACACACAAGTGGACTCTATTTACTAATTAGGTGACTTCTGAAGACAATTTGTTTAACTAGATTTTAGTTAGGGGTATCAGAGTAAAGGGGACTGCATACAAATGCACGCCACACTTTTCAGATATTTATTTATATAAAAAAAAAATTGAAAACCATTTATCATTTTCCTTTCACTTTACAATTATGTGCCACTTTGTGTTGGTCTATAACCTAAAATCCCAATAAAATACATTTAAGTTTTTGGGTGTAACATGACAAAATGTGGAAAATTTCAAGGGGTATGAATACGTTTTCAAGGCACTATAAACTAGCGCTTAGTCATTACCTCAAAAATACCCTGCACTCAGTAGGCCTAATATCTTTTTCATATGTAGTCCTGGTTACCCCTAGTAACAATTCCAAGCTGCCATATATTCTCAATTGGGAACGCAACTTCAGGGAATCATTGGAAATCTCAGAATGGAAAAAAATCGGATCAGCAGCTGTTCAATGCTCTATCAATATCTTGGCCCAGGAAAACACCCATAAAATACTGCTGCAATGGTATACAGGAACGGCTAGTGAAATTTACACCTTCTTTTTCTCCTCTGGATTTCTAGGATGTGGTGCCCTAGATACGTTACTTCATATTTGGTGGCAATGCCCCAAAGTTTAGTGATTATGGATAGTTTTATAAAATTTGATATGTACCATCCTCAACAAAACCCTTGCGTGTAACCTATGGTAAGCTTTGCTGCACAGGCCTACCCCAGGCCATACTAGGTCTGAATGGAAGTTGGTATCCTTTATAAATTTTGCAACATGTCAAGCCATTGCAAAAGTTTGGAGGCAGCTGTCATTGAACTTTTTTTAATTGAAGCAATGGATCTTAGGCACCATGGTTCATGAAAAATCCACCTCTATACTGAACGATACACAATCAAAACCTTATACATTTTTTGCTCTGCCTCTGATATCATAGGAGGTGTATGTGGTTGTAATGCCCGGATGGAGGAAACCCCTCTTTCCTCTTTCTATACCCTTCCGCTCAGATCTTTCCTCACACTTTTTTCCTTTTTTTATTTTTTCCCTCTTTCTTCTGCTCCCCCTTCTTCTTTATTGCTGCCATTGAGTTTTCCTCCAACTCTATATGATTAACCTTAAGGGCAGCCAATCGGTGTTCTGTTCTAATACAACCCTGTTACTATGGACTAATCTGCGTCCTTTTCATTAACTTAGCTTATCATATGGTATTGACACCTTCCCTTCTGCAAACACAAAATGAAGGGCGCATGCACCTAGTACATTACAAAAAAAAACATTTATTGGATAACAAAATCAGTAAAAAGTGGGTACTGAATCATTAGCTTAGCTCTGAGGAAGTGGGTGCACCCCCAAAATGTGTCCGTTTATACCCCTTGATGTGATATGTCATATGTGTCCGCACTGCTCAACATTGTGTTTTATGGCACATTGATAGTTGCTACTTTGTGAGTACCCATGTTTTACTGTTTTTATTATCCAATAAATGTTTTTTGGTAATGCACTAGGTGTGCCTACCATTTTGTTCTCTTTTTGTAGTATCTATCGGATTACCCCATCTGAGGAGGGCAGCATCCGCCTAGTCCTGGAATACCATTGTCCTTGCAGCTTTTTACCACAGAGGACCTCTGGAAGTGACTTCTTGCCTTTTTATACCTTCCCCTTCTGGTCAGTCTTTCTCCACCTTTGGGGAGTAACCCCTTATGCAGTATGCAGTCATAGTTCACTGGACTCCATTCAGGTTAGCATATGTCTTCCCTCCAGTGTGGATTCTCCCTCAACTACTCTGCAAAGTAGAAGAAAATAAACCAGTGATTCTCATTGTAGTAAACTGGTCCAGAAGGCCCTGGTACATAGACATGCTCAAACTTCTAGGGGTCGACTCCAGGCCTCTTCCAAATAGGCCAGATTTGCTATCAGAAGGCTCCACCCTGCTTCTTGGTCGCTGGCTTCAATAGAATGGCAGATATATTTCAGAGTCAGAGGCTCTCTTGTAAGGAGCCCTTTCTAGTTCTTTCAAGAATAAAGTGATCTTTCGTCCAAGACCCTCCTTTCTACAGAGCTATTAGATTCTAGCTTACATATGTCAAACACAAGGCCGTGGGACGAATCCTACCCACCCGGTCTTATGTGGCCCTTGCGCCCAGTTTTTCAGCTGAAAGGTGGTAGAACTCCATTCCACCACCTTAGGGTCTTGACCCTCTTCAAATCCCTGCACACACTCACAGCATGGCACAGTGAGGATAGATCTCCAGGGAGAGTTTTAATGATCTCCCTGCATGTTTTTGCAGAGCAGCTTACACAGGGAGTTACTATAGGCAGGGGGGAGACAGTTGAAGTTGAGGTTGCATACTGTGCATAGCGCACGCCTAATCCCTGCACTCTGTCCACAGTTTTTTCACCTCTGGTAGAGCACAGAGGATAATTTACATTAATCTGGTTGGAAAAAGTCAATTTAGTTCAACCAACATCTAAAAATAAATAAATATGCACACACAAATAGAAAACCTCCATATATACAATCCTATACCCACAGTTAATCCAGAGGAGGGCAAAAAAAAAACAACAAAGCATGATCCAATTTGCTCCACGGGAGAAAAAAAATCCTTCCTGATTCCCCAACAGGCAATCAGATATTCCCTGGATCAACTTTACCTATAAATATTGCAATATGACTATGTAACTATGTATCCAGTTAAATTTATGTATCCAGTTACATTTTGTGCATTTAGGAAAAATCTCGCTTGGCTTGATTTTGTGGGCAATTTTAGATGTGGGGCTAATAATCGGCCCTGTAGTCAATGTACGAGGTGGTATCAAAAAGTTTTGAGTTTTAAAACACGCCAACAGATGGCCGCACATGGCTACACGCACAGTCACAAGGAGCACTTCATAAGTCAGTATGTCAAAAGACATTATCCAGTGTACATCGGGAACTGTGCACTGGCGCTATTCTGGCCACTTGCGTTACCACATCTGCTATTTCATCATGGACAGCAAGTTTGAACAAAGAGCAATGTGTAAGTGGCAACCTAGTATGTATAAGTGGGATAGTTGTATATCAGTATCCAATGGCCGAGAGTTCAAGATTAAGTATTTTATTAATTATAGGACAGGCATTATGGTTGTGAGCATGGATGAGTGAGCACGTCTCCAGCCTGATCTCCCATGGTGCCCCAGTATACTAAGCTTGTCAAGCTGTTGCTGCTAATGGATTTCGGAAAATGCCATCAATAATCAGCCTGCCGGTCAATCTCCAGCTGAACGTGTTAGCAGACCGGGAGACAGAGTGAGCGCGCTGGAGCTGGGACCGGCTTGTACTAGCAACATTATTTCACACCTCATTTTATATCATTTGCGTTTCACTTTCACCTTCAGCAGCATTGATGGAGTTCTTTCAATTTCTTGAAAATAGAGAAATTAAGCTTGATGAGATTTTCTCTAATTCAGCCAGTCCCTTCTGTTGGTTCTGATGATGTACCATCCCTCTTTAAAAAAAAAATAATAATAGGTTTTGTTTTTGAAAAGAAAATTAAAGTGGTTGTAAACCCCTACATTTTTTTATTTTTTTTAAAACCACCTGTAAGAGAAAGCCATAATGAACTAATATGACTAGCATAATAGCTCATTATGCATCACTTACCTTAGATCGGGGCCCCTGAAGCCATCCTCGTCTCCCTCTTCAGCCGCAGCCATCGCTGCAGCAATAGCCGGAAGGTTGCTTCCGGGTATCGCCGCTCCAGCCAATCACAACGCCGCTCCGGCGCTGTGATTGGCCGGAGCGGCGAAGACGTAACTCCGCGCATGCGCGCGGGAGCCGTCAAATCCGGTTAAGCCGAAGCATTGCTGGGACTTAGCCGGATTTGTGAATGGGATTAACCCTATGAATGCGCCGTTGTCTAAGACGCAGGTTTAGGAGATATTTCTTGCACCTTACAAGTAAGCCTTAATCTAGGCTTACCTGTAGGTACAAGTTGCAAAAGTGGGTTTACAACCACTTTAAAGCCTGGTGGGATATCACATCATTTGAACAATACATTCATTGTAAATTAGTACCGAGACGCTTAAGATGGGATATCCCACCAAGTAACGGTTTACTAGATGATATGTGGTATGATTTTTTTAACAAAAAAAGTTTGGAACTTATGGATCTTTTATTAACCACTTCAACACCGGGCTTTTTTTTACCACCTCAATACTGGGCCTATTCTGGCAGTTCTCTCCTACATGTACAAATCATCATTCCTTTGCTAGAAAATTACTCAGAACCCCCCAAACATTATATATGTTTTTTTTAGCAGACACCCTAGGGAATAAAAAGACAGTCATTGCAACTTTTTTTCTTGCACTTTATTTGCGCAATAATTTTTCAAACGCCTTTTTCTCTTATCGTCCATGGACTGACACAGCTCTAATATTGAAACATGTGGAGAAGATCTAGGCAGAATGTTAGATGTTAAAAACATACATTCTAGAAAAAAACAGAGCTGAACAGCCCCGCCCAGGGGGGTGGTCCCTCCAGACATAACCCTCCTACCTGCAGCTTGCAGCCTCAGTTTTTTCTGCCTAGCAGAAGGAGAAGACGTGTCTCTCTCAGGAGCCAGTCTCCTGGAAGATTTAAATTTTATTCCTTTGGGAATTTTATTATTTTATTTTTGAGACCTTCAATCAACTGTCAGCTGGGCAACAGGTTGGGTACACTGGTATCCTCATAGTCTTCCCTGTCCGACCATCGAGCGTGCTGATCCTCACCTTGTGTGCGTGAGACTCATTTCACGACATGCCCCATGACTTCAGGGGTGGCCGGTTGGCTTTTATGCTCCCGCGGTCCTCACAAGATTGAACAGTACCTGCTGTATCTTTCGTGGTGGACCGGGCCGACAGCTACTCAGTACTACTCTGTGATAGGTCTGTCTGAAACAAACCAGTGGGTCCCTATGGTACGGATAAGTAGTCTCTCCTGCTTCAGGTGAGTACATGCTGGCTGTGTTTCTCTGTCTGGGGGGTTTCTCCCTGTCTCCCCCCTGTTATGCTGCTCTCTGCACCCTGTACTGGCGCTGTGCTGTGTGGGGGTACTTGGGGGTCACTCTGGCCTGGCGGGGGGTGCTCATATCTGTGTGCTGGGGCTGTGAGGTGTGAGTGTTTGGAGAAGCCACTAGCTGGCATGGCTATTACTATTTAAGCTGTGCTCGGCGGCCATCTTGCCGCGGATCAATGGCGCTGCTTACACGCGGCCGGCAGCCATTTTCTTGAAGCTGCAGCGCTTTCACTTTCGGTTTTGGCCTCTATCGCCACTGCTGCGGCGCGAATCTCCTCACACTCTCCTCAGACTTCACTCACCCTGGCAGCGCGGTGACATACAGCAGAGCTGAGCAGTCCTTACAAGGGTTGGTGGGTCCTCTGGGTATCCCCTCCTCAGCCTCAGCACAGCCAGTGGGTGGACTGTATTATTCACTTTATAGTGTATAAGGTCTCAGAGGGTGGCAAATATGGAGTCTGGTTCACCTGCTTCCCCACTCTTGTCAGAGGCAACTGGCAGTGCTCCAGCACCTGTGGTCCCTATGGACCAGTTGTCGGCAGTCCTGGAAAATGTTCTTGTCAGGATGGAAGCGGTGTGCGACCACAAGGGAGCTATTAAACGCCCTCTCCCCACACAATCTCCAGTAGGGGGAGTGCTCCGATTCAGATATGGGCCTAGCTGCTGCTGCTCAGGACCCTAGCCCTGAGTATTTTAATGTTTTTGAACAGGACATTCCTTGTTAGGAAGACTCCAGTTCTGAGTCAGTAAATGACAGGGCGCTTGTAAGTGAACTCATTGATGCTGTGAGGGACAGTCTCAAGCTGGATGCTGTGGCTGAGGTATCTCAGGCGGACACTTTCTCCTTTGGTTCTTTTCAAGCTTTTCTTTTACACAGCTTCCTCACTGTTTCCTCACATGCTGCGTCGAGAGCAGCATGGATGATACAGTGGTACAGAGTGCCCCCGCCCTAGTCGGTGCAGCATGGTGGGGGGGCACTTTATTCATTTATTTCTATAGTCCCTGTGAGCCTTCTGTGTGATGTCTCTGAGGCAACAACAGGGTCTCTGCACCTGTGGTTTCCCGCCATTTCCTGGGGAACGCTCTGAGCTCTGACAGGACCACGGTCTGCGGTGTCAGAGGTTACCTTTTACCTGCATGCTGCTTCAGCAGCACATTTAAGCAGGTTGGAATGATACAGAGAAGATTATGCGCCTCTGGGCCATAAATAAAACGTATTTTATAACTCTACACTGGATACATTTACAGTGTATGTATGGGTTATTGATCTCTGTGTCTGTGTGGGTTTCCTCCCACGTTCCAATGCTGTGTCTTCAGTGCCATACACGATATAAACATACACAATATGTTTATACACGACTCTAAATACATTCACAGTATATGTATGTATTATACTCTCTGGGTCGGCGTGGGTGTCCTCTGGGTGCTCCGGTGTCCTCTCACGCTCTCACGGTATGTGCGCTTCGGCTCTCTGCACAGTATAAACATGTTCAATATGTTTATTGCACATGCTATAAATACTTACAGTATGTCTATGCTGTCTGCGTGGGTTTCCTCCGGGTACTCCAGTTTCCTCCTACGCTCCAAGGGTAATGCACAGCATAACCATGTGCAATATGTTTATACACATGCTATCATTCCTACACGGTATCTGTGTGCTGTCTCCGTGGGTTTCTTCCGGGTGTTCCGGTTTCCTCCCTGGCTCTGACGGTATGTGTGCCTTTTGGCTCTCTGCACAGTTTAAACATGTTCCATATGTTTATCACGCATACTATAATACCTATGCGGTATGTGTATGCAGTCTGAAACTTGTGCGATTTGATTATCCACATGCTAACATACCTACACGGTATGTGTGTGCAGTCTGCATGGGTTTCCTCCGGGTACTCCGGTTTCCTTCCACGCTCCAAGGGTAATGCACAGCATAACCATGTGCAATATGTTTATTCACATGCTATTGTTCCTACACGGTATCTGTGTGCTGTTTGCGTTGGTTTCTTCCGGGTGTTCCGGTTTCCTCCCTCGCTCTGACGGTATGTGCGCCTTTCGCTCTTTGCACAGTTTAAACATGTTCCATATGTTTATCATGCATACTATAATACCTACGTGGTATGTGTATGCAGTCTGAAACTTGTGCGATTTCATTATCTACATGCTAACATACCTACATGGTATGTGTGTGCAGTCAGCGTGGGTTTCCTCCGGGTCCTCCGGTTTCCGCCCACGCTACATGACATGCGCGCCTTCGGTGCCATACACAGTATAAACATACACATTATGTTTATACACAACACTAAATACATTCACAGTAGATGTATTTATTGTATTCTCTGGGTCTGCGTGGGGTTCCTCTGGTTACTCTGGTTTCCTCCCACGCGCTAACGGTGTGCGTGCCTTCGGCGCTATGCACACATAGACATGTTCAAAATGTTTATCACACATACTATAGTACCTACACGGTATATGTATGCGGTCTGCGTGGGTTTTAATCCGGGTGCTCCGGTTTTTCCCCCGCGCTCCAATGGTGTGCCCATTTTCAGCGCTATGCACAGCATAAACATGTGCAATTTGTTTATTTGCATGCTAACATGCCTACACGGTTGTGTACGCAGTCTGCGTGGCTGGTGGCCGCCTATGCCCCAATGATGTGCGCGCTTTCGTCGCTGGCACAGTATAAACGTGTTTAATATGTTTATCCACACATACTAATTACATACGCCGTATGTGGTTGTACTATGCTCTTTGTGGCTGAGGGGGTTTCCTCCCACGCTCTAATTGCGCGTTTTGACGCAATACACAGTATAAACTATGTATTTGTACAATCAGCACTTATCAATGGAGCAGAAGCGCTGGCTTGGACTGTGTTCGCCATGCTGAGGTTAGCGTTACGCCTGGTAGTGGCTGCGTCTCTGGCGTTCCTGAAGCTAAATGACTGGGCAAAAGACTGCTTCATCTATCAGTCGACCAGCAGGGGCATTGCAATTGCTTTAGCCTCTAGGGCACCCCGTTAGCCGAGGCCTCCCTTCTCCGATACATTGTGGGGTCTCCTTGGGTTTATCATTCCCATCCCGCTGCAGGACGGTCCTGTCGGCCGTGTGCATTCCAGGGGAAGGGTCCTTACATCTGGAGGTGTTTTTACCTCCTTTACCGGAGGTGGGGCACCGGATGTGGACCTTTTGGCCTCTCGACTCACTCGCAAGATGTAGAGATTCATGGCCAGGTGCAGGGATCCCTGGGCAGGCGCGTTGGTGGCCCGTGGGAGCAGTATTGCCTGATGTATGCTTACCTCCGCTACTGTTGTTGCCTCGCCTGCTTCGCAGAGTAGTGGTCAAGGCCATTCCGGTGATCCTCATTGCTCCGGGACGGCGACATTGGTACGCCAATCTTTTTGGCTAGTCGCAGACGTTCCTTGGTGACTGCCTATTTGGGTGGACCTTCTGTCTCATGGTCGCATACTTCATCCTGCTTTACAGTCCTTGGCTTTGGCACGGCTGTTAAAGCCAGGTGCTGAGGGACCAAGGTCTCTCGGATTCGGTCATCTCATCTATGTTGTGGGCACAGAAATCTTCCTCCAGAAAGATCTATCACTGTACCTGGAAGGCTTACATCGCTATGTGTGAGGAGCTTGATGGCGTCCACGGATGTATTCCGTTCCCAAGATTTTGCTGTTCTTACAGCGTGGTGTGACCCAAAAGCTGGCCTTGTGTACCATCGAGGGTTGGATTTCGGCCCGGGCTGTCTTTTTCAACGACCGCTAGTGGGCCATTCCTTGATTAGCACCTTTGTGCAGGGGGTTCGCCATGTGATCCCCCCTGTCAAGCCTCCTCCCCCTCCTTGGGATCTGAATTTGGTGCTCTCGGTTCTCCAAGAACATCCCTTTGAAAATATCAGGGAGATTCCTCTCTTGCCCTTGTCCCAGAAGGTGGCTTTCTTAGTGGCCATTACTTCTGTTCGACGGGCGTCTGAGTTGGCGGCCTTGTCCCGCAAGTCGCCTTACTTGGTCCTTCATAAGGATAAGGCGGTGTTGCGCCCACGACCATCTTTCCTTTCAAAGGTGGTCTCTGCCTTTCACCTTAATGAGGACATTGTTCTTCCGTCCTTGTGTCCTCACCCATCGCATCCCTGAGAGTTTGTGCTTCATACATTGGATGTGGTACGAGCCTTTACGGGTGTACCTGTCTGCTACTGTTTCCATTCGGAAGTCTGACTCACTGTTTGTGTCTGTCTCTGGTCCAAAACCGGGCCCCAGTGGTGTTGTCTGCCACCTTTTCTAGGTGGATCAGACAGACCGTTATACAGGCCTATGCCCTTAAGGGGCGGGCGCCTCCCTTTCCGGTTACGGCACATTCCACCAGGGCAATTGGTGCTTCCTGGGCTTTCCGACATCAAGCGTCGCTTGCACATGTGTGCAAGGCGGCGACCTGGTCGTCCGTTCATACCTTTACTAAGTTCTATAAGGTTGATGTGGCTGCATCTTTGGATGCTTCCTTCGGACGCAAGGGTTGCAGGCCGCTGTTTAAAGTTGCAACTCCTCCGTTGAGTTCTGCTTGTTTGGAGTGGAGTTTGATTTTTCTTTTACTACTGCTCCCACCCTTTTTTGATACTGCTTTGGGACGTCCCACGTGTTTCAGTATTAGAGCTGTGTCAGTCCATGGATGATAAGAGAAAATAGGATTTTTGTACTCACCGTAAAATCCTTTTCTCTGACGTCCATGGACTGACACAGCACCCACACTTCTTTAAGGTTTGTACTGCTTTGTTCCGAACTGAGGCTGCTAGCTGCAGGTAGGAGGGTTATGTCTGGAGGGACCGCCCCCCTGGGCGGGGCTGTTCAGCTCTGGTTTTTTCTAGAATGTATGTTTCTAACATCTAACATTTGTAGGAAAAAATGATCTACTCAGGAGGAGCAAGACAAGGGTCGGACTTTGTAGGCAACACACGAAAAATGGAATAGAAAAATTGCTTTAATGTCACATAAATGTTAAACAAGGATAAAAACCATACAATGTATATCTCAATAGGAGGTCCCTTGAACGTTTTTGACGTTCAAGGGACCTCCTATTGAGATATACATTGTATGGTTTTTATCCTTGTTTAACATTTATGTGACATTAAAGCAATTTTTCTATTCCATTTTCCGTGTGTTGCCTACAAAGTCTGACCCTTGTCTTGCTCCTCCTGTGTAGATAATTTTTTCCTACAAATATACGGATGTGGCAGTGTGAGTGCCGTCCCCTTTCCCCTATATTTTTTAATATGTAACATTCTGCCTAGATATTCTTCACATGTTTCAATATTAGAGCTGTGTCAGTCCATGGACGATAAGAGAAAAAGGTGTTTGAAAAATTATTGCGCAAATACTGTGCAAGAAAAAAAAGTTGCAATGACCGTCATTTTATTCCCTAGGGCAGGGATATGCAATTAGCGGACCTCCAGCTGTTGCAAAACTACAAGTCCCATCATACTCTGCCTCTGAGTGTCATGCTTGTGGCTGTCAAAGTCTTGCTATGCCTCGTGGAACTTGAAGTTCTGCAACAGCTGGAGGCCCGCTAATTGCATATCTATGCCCTAGGGTATCTGCTAAAAAAACATATATAATGTTTGGGGGTTCTGAGTAATTTTCTAGCAAAGGAATGATAATTTGTACATGTAGGAGAAAAGTGCCAGAATAGGCCCAGTATTGAGGTAGTAAAAAAAGCCCGGTGTTGAAGTGGTTAATAAAAGATCCATAAGTTCCAAACTTTTTTTTGTTAAAAAAATCATACCACTCCTGTAATGATTCATCATCTAGGAAACCGTTACTTAGTGGGATATCCCATCTTAAGTGTCTCGGTACTAATTTACAATGAATGTATTGTTCAAATGATGTGATATCCCACCAGGCTTTAATTTTATTTTCGAAAACAAAACCTATTATTATTTTTTAAAGAGGGATGGTACATCATCAAAACCAACAGAAGGGGCTGAATTGGAGAAAATCTCATCAAGCTTAATTTCTCTATTTTCAAGAAATTGAAAGAACTCCATTAATGCTGCTGAAGGTGAAAGTGGAATGCAAATGATATAAAATGAGGTGTGCAATCAGCGCCAAAAAAATACATACAATACCCTCCAGAAATGCAAGCTGAATACTAAAGACTTTCACAAAAATCCAAGGAAATTCTATACGTTATAAAAAGTGCAGCACAAATAAATAAAAGTCCACTATAATGGCGAACTACAAATCCCAGAAGATAAACATGACTCCACCGGTAAAGATCAACAGCAGCAAGTAAATGGTGACAGACCCTCCACCTCCAATCTTTTATCTACGCTCGCCTCAAAGCATAGACTCCTAGGTTAACAGGTAGTCATGCAAGCAGATCCCACACAACAGGTAGTCCGTTCATACCTTTACTAAGTTCTATAAGGTTGATGTGGCTGCATCTTCGGATGCTCCCTTCGGCCGCAGGGGTTGCAGGCCGCTGTTTAAAGTTGCAACTCCTCCGTTGAGGAGTTCTGCTTGTTTGGAGTGGAGTTTAGTATTTCCTTTACTACTGCTCCCACCCTTTTTTGATACTGCTTTGGGACGTCCCACGTGTTTCAGTATTAGAGCTGTGTCAGTCCATGGATGATAAGAGAAAATAGGATTTTTGTACTCACCATAAAATCCTTTTCTCTGACGTCCATGGACTGACACAGCACCCACCCTTCTTTAAGCTTTGTACTGCTTTGTTACGAACTGAGGCTGCTAGCTGCAGGTAGGAGGGTTATGTCTTGAGGGACCGCCCCCCTGGGCGGGGCTGTTCAGCTCTGTTTTTTTCTAGAATGTATGTTTCTAACATCTAACATTCTGCCTAGATCTTCTCCTACGAGCAGGGACATATACCCACGTGTTTCAGTATTAGAGCCGTGTCAGTCAATGGACGTCAGAGAAACGGATTTTACGGTGAGTACAAAAATCATATTTTCTCTTTTTGTCCATGGACGGACACAGCTCCTTAATTCTTGACCATTGGGTTATGTTCCTGTTCTATAGGAGAGGACTAGGCAGAACATGTTAGATATTTAATACATGTTACTTTAACAGAGTTGAACAGCCCCGCCCAGGGGGCGGTCCCTCCGGACATAACCCTGCAGTTATGCAAATATGAATCCACCAAAGCTCACGCTAAATTTACTGAGAAAAGTCAAGAATTAAAAATATTTCTTGACAGACTTAATAAAAAAATTATTTCCAAAAAACAGGCCAAAATAGTTAAAGACCGTATGGCCTTTTCAGAGGGATACGCCTACAAATGGGAAAATCCCCCCAGGGGACGTGGTCCAGGGTTCAAGAATAGATCATACAACAATCGCTCAAATATCTATGCTTCAGGCGATAATGAATCTGATTCTTCTTTGTCTTCTATTCCCTCTCAGGTTCAACACATGCCTACGACAAATAATGCACTTTCCTCCAACGGATCACGTAATCGGGGTCACCATGGTGGTGGGTACTCTATCACTCCCTACACCAAGAAAAAACCGACTAATACAGCAGGCTTTACAGCTTCACATACCCATGCACAAGGTGGTCAGAGTAGAGGTGAAGGGAAAACACCTAATTTTGATTTGTCCCAATATGCGTATATGGGTCCAATTGCTGCACAGGCTGTGCAGCAGATGCACACACAAATCACACCTCAAAATTCACAAATCATTAACACTTCCTCTACTATACCACGAGGGGCAGAGGGAGGCAACATGTGTCACAATTTGAGCAGACCCTCTCTAACAAAAAATACTGTCACTGCCCCCACCTATGACAGGTCTTCACAGCAAGGAGCACTGGATGGGCGGACGCATGTAGACAAAAAACACAAAATATCCAAGCTCAACTTACCAACCAATCAGCAACCAAACGAATTCACCTGTCTAACAGTGCGTTTAAAAACAGGGGTTTAGTTGCACGCATTTGCAAATACATGTGTAAGCTGCAGGCCCCGTCAAGGCTCCCTGTGTACTGCAGTCCTAACTCTAAAATTTAAGGTCTCCTCAGTGGAAGCACATGTATGCTGATGGATAGATAAAGGGCAGATGACTGGAGGGAGCCCCACCCTCCATTAAAGGGGCAGGAGCACACTAGACACCCAGCACATAGAAGCAAAGATGCTAGTGCGTTGCCTGACCACAATGACATCAATACAAAAAATACTGTCACTGCCCCCACCTATGACAGGTCTTCACAGCAAGGAGCACTGGATGGGCGGACGCATGTAGACAAAAAACACAAAATATCCAAGCTCAACTTACCAACCAATCAGCAACCAAACGAATTCACCTGTCTAACAGTGCGTTTAAAAACAGGGGTTTAGTTGCACGCATTTGCAAATACATGTGTAAGCTGCAGGCCCCGTCAAGGCTCCCTGTGTACTGCAGTCCTAACTCTAAAATTTAAGGTCTCCTCAGTGGAAGCACATGTATGCTGATGGATAGATAAAGGGCAGATGACTGGAGGGAGCCCCACCCTCCATTAAAGGGGCAGGAGCACACTAGACACCCAGCACATAGAAGCAAAGATGCTAGTGTGTTGCCTGACCACAATGACATCAATACAAAAAATACTGTCACTGCCCCCACCTATGACAGGTCTTCACAGCAAGGAGCACTGGATGGGCGGACGCATGTAGACAAAAAACACAAAATATCCAAGCTCAACTTACCAACCAATCAGCAACCAAACGAATTCACCTGTCTAACAGTGCGTTTAAAAACAGGGGTTTAGTTGCACGCATTTGCAAATACATGTGTAAGCTGCAGGCCCCGTCAAGGCTCCCTGTGTACTGCAGTCCTAACTCTAAAATTTAAGGTCTCCTCAGTGGAAGCACATGTATGCTGATGGATAGATAAAGGGCAGATGACTGGAGGGAGCCCCACCCTCCATTAAAGGGGCAGGAGCACACTAGACACCCAGCACATAGAAGCAAAGATGCTAGTGCGTTGCCTGACCACAATGACATCAATACAAAAAATACTGTCACTGCCCCCACCTATGACAGGTCTTCACAGCAAGGAGCACTGGATGGGCGGACGCATGTAGACAAAAAACACAAAATATCCAAGCTCAACTTACCAACCAATCAGCAACCAAACGAATTCACCTGTCTAACAGTGCATTTAAAAACAGGGGTTTAGTTGCACGCATTTGCAAATACATGTGTAAGCTGCAGGCCCCGTCAAGGCTCCCTGTGTACTGCAGTCCTAACTCTAAAATTTAAGGTCTCCCTCTCTAACCCCTACCCCTTTAGGGGGGAAACTACCCAATTCATCAGTGATGAAGAGTTGAGTGTTATTAACTTAACTCCACATCCCCTTTCCTCTGATGAACTAATGGTACTCAAGATGGGCCTTAGCTTCTGTCCAAATGCAGCTATTGACAAGTATGAGGTCATCAAGGACCTATACTTGTTTGCAAGAAAACTTACATATAACCACATCTTTGATCCCGATAGGAAAAGATTACGAGCTGAAAAGGATCTCTCTGAGCAAATCAAAAAGTACACAATGAGAGAATTCAGAGCTCTAATGTTGCTATTGGACGAAAGCTCAGATCCTAATAATGTGCAATCAATTAGCACACAACCAACTGACACCAGCCAATCAGTTACGATAGAAACTAAAAGGCCCAATTTTAAGAATAAGTCAGATCAATTTCCCGACCTTAATACAAACCCACAGGTGGCAGCTTTCTTGATAGCCATGGTTCGGGAAATCAAAAATATGCCTACTGACAATTCACCTGCAAATTTACCCCCCCGACAACAACAAGCTTTAAGAAGCCTACAAACCAGGAGGGATACAGTGATAAAAGCATCAGACAAAGGGGGCAATATAGTGCTGCAAACCTGTGATCAGTACGAAACAATGTGCTTTGAGATTCTGAATAATTCAGAATGGTATAAACCAATTACCCAAGACACCATAGCACAATACAAATTGGAATTTAAACTTCTAATTTATACAGCTTACTCAGCAGCACTTATTGATAAATCCACTTATGATTTTTTCAATGTATCCCACCCCAGAGAGCCCATTTTCTATGCAATTCCAAAGATCCACAAAAATCCTAGCAAGCCACCAGGTAGACCCATCATCTCCGGCATAGGTTCTATGACGGAGAATGCCAGCCGATTTATTGATTTCTTTCTTATGCCTCATGTGTCAAGTCTACCATCTTATGTGCGGGACACGTCCGATCTCCTTCGGAGATTGGACGGCCTCGCCATCCCTTTGGAGGCAATTTTCGTCACTATAGACGTAGAAGCGCTTTATTCCAGTATACCACATGATCTTGGCCTAAAAATGGTTGAAGTATTTTTGAAAGAACAGGATCACAGGCAATGGAAATTTCAGTCTTTCATAATCCAGTTGTTGTCTTTCATTTTGAAACACAACTATTTCTCATTTCTCGGTTCCCACTACCTCCAGGTACAGGGCGTGGCAATGGGCACATGTTGTGCACCAGCCTATGCCAATCTGTACCTGGGGGGGTGGGAACGAGAGATCTTTTCTGATATTAGATATCGCCAGTACCTGGACCAGACAATGTGCTGGTTCAGGTACATTGACGATATCATTGTCATTTGGACTGGCACTTTGTCCCTCCTCAAGGAGTTTCTACAAGAACTCAACATTAATAATTTTAATTTAAAATTTACTTATGATTGGCATCCACAACAAATTTCCTTTCTGGACGTACTCTTATACAGAGACTCTAGTAACAACATAGCTACCAAACTATATCGCAAACCTACAGCCGGTAATACTTTATTGCATGCTGACAGTGGTCATCCCATATCCCTAGTGCATAGTATACCTTATGCACAGTACATCCGCCTGCGCAGAAACTGCACCTATGATGCAGATTTCAGGCAGCAGGCAGATGAATTACGTACCAGATTGCTTCAACGAGGATACAGCAAAAGCCTTCTCCGACGGGCTTACAACAAAGCCAACGGACAAGAGAGAACCTCTTTACTGTACTCCAGACCTAAGACCAATACGGACCAGCAAACCACTAAATTTATAACTAAGTATTCGGTACAACATACATCACTGCGAAGGTGCCTGGAACAACACTGGCACCTGCTCAGTGAAGACATTACAGTAGGTAAATATGTGAAAGAAACTCCAGAAATAGTCTTTCGAAGGGCCACCTCAATTGGTAGTAGATTAACAAACAGTAAAAATAAACCAAACTGTTATCCTGTAAACATAGATCGAGGTCTCTATACCTGTGGACAATGCACTTATTGTCCTTGGGTATTACCAGGCAAGAGATTTAAGCTTCCAAATGGCGAAAGTTTTTGCCCTAGATTTCACGCGACGTGCAATACAGAGGGTGTGGTATATCTTATGCTCTGCAGATGTGGGGCATTCTATATAGGAAAGACCATCCGACAGTTTAAGCAACGTATATATGATCACATCTACTACTCCCAGTTTGCTAAGATGATTACACCGGTAAGCCGCCATCTAGGACTATACCATAAGTTTGACACCTCTATGGTCAAATTCTTGATATTAGAGGTGATCCCACAAGACACCCGAGGGGGCAATTGGGACAAACGTATACTCCAAAAAGAGACTTTTTGGATAGAACACCTTGAAGCGACCAGGCCCCCAGGTATCAATGAGATACTATCGTATCGGCCGTTTCTATAGAAGTACAACTTTGGTGGGGGTGTATTTTCATTACTACCTTCAATTCCTCTCACCAATAATACAGATGGTCTTTGTAGATACAGTCTGGGTAGCCACTGGTTAAGCTAGCAAGTCTAGACAATTAGCCCACACCGGTACCAACTCTATTGATAATCAGCATTTGTATGATCGTTGCGGCAAATTCTGCCAATACTGGGTTTTTGTACTATTTTGTACTATCCTTGTACTATTTCTGCATTGTGTTTGGTGGTTTGCCTAGGCTTATCATGTGTTTCCCTAATTGTAGCTATTTTTCTAATATGCAATCACCTTTTTTAATATAAGCAATAACAATCATTGCAAGTTGTTGCTTTTTTTGAAACTGACATTTAGTTTAACAAGCATGTATTAACATGCAGTTTATTTTGCCCAATCTGGTTCTTCACCCCTAGGTGTCTCTCTTCCCTTGATCTCTTGTTAGGCTTGGTGTGGAGTGAGGTGATGGTGAGGGGATTATGCGGCCACCCAAGCCGTCGAGTGATGATCCACGCCCCTTTGGGCGGGACCACACCCTGACGGCGACTCGACGCTTCCACTCTGCGTCTCGGGTAGCACTTCCGCCCACACTCGCACAGGAGGTCGACAACAGGCCGTCCTGACGTGAGTGTTGCTACGGCACCGACGTGCAGTGCACCCATTCGGCCGGCTCACGTGACGTCATACGTCATGACGGTCACGTGATCGGGATGCACATTTAAGCGAGGCGCCCTCCCCAGTATGTTACATGTCACTGGGGAGAGCAGTCGCTCGCAAGTTATGCGGAAGAAGACGGCGGTTAACTTTAGAGCAAAGTGCAGATAATCCCTGACTACCGAGGGCTGCTACCTACTAAACGGAGGCACTCCCACCAACATCTATTACAAGTCCAGACTGGGCAACTCTGCAAGTTAGGACAATACCGATTCCCTGCTAGCATAATTGAAACTACCAGTACCCATATCCGTGTATCAATTTATCATTTTTTTTTTTTCTCCATAATCGGAGTTTAAACACGGATATTGGGCTCTACATCGTAGCTATATATTATGCTATTCAGTTTTTTCAAGATACCCAGAGGCAATGTTCTACTACTGCCATCCTGACCATCTATAAACCTCCGTTTTTACTTGAAAAACCTTTTAATCCATACATTCAAAAAACTCCTGAAGAAGCGACTTATGTCGCGCAACATGTCGGGTTTAGGAATGAATTTCTGACGACACACCACCAATCAATGCCACCAGCAAATACTGGTATCCAATATACTGAAAGAATTGACCTTGATGTCATTCTACCCAGTATAAATTCTAATTCCTCATTGAATTTTGGCTATTGGGTGATGTGTATAAGTGTGTCAACACTAGGTTGATGAATAGTTCTATATAATATTCATTTTATTTGTATGTTTTGTTATCCTTTTCTTTTGTTAATTTTTAATAAAACTTGAGTAATTTTATATCAACTTGTCGTGCCCATAAAGTCCATCTTTTTATCCTATTTTTATTTAAACTTTAGAGCAAATTCCATCACTGAGGTATTTATTGCAAGGTTTGATCTTGCTTTTTTAATATAAAATACGTCCTAAACGTTGTGGGATTTCTTTCATTGTGCCTAACCACTATTCCAATTTTCTTGTCTGTGTGTTTCATACAGATAGGAGATTGGATTAACACCCTCCTATAATGAGCAGTGTGAACTGAAGAGCCTGATAGTGATGCCGGGCATGCACTCTGGCTAGGTAACAATATTTTGCCAGTTTATCCTTTCTTCTTTAGTTTGAAAGTTTATACCTGACAATATAATTATCCTTACTGTATATGTTTTATAGCCACAGGTTAACTTCAACTGCCTGTGGAAAACTACTTACCTTTCATTCCGATTCATTTATTATGATGTTGGGGAACAATTCTATCTGAGTTCCAACTATGCTAAGGTGAATGCTCAGATCCATTATACCATCTCATATGTGCATGCTCTGAGATATGGGTTTTTTTGTTGCTTTAATAGGCCTGCTGAGAGAATTATGTTAATGTCTTTCAGCATATCTATGCCTTTTTCAAACTAATTGCTCTACGAGCCCATACCTCTCGAGGACCACCGTACGGCGCCGCAAATTCCCCTTTTTCTCAATTATTATTCTCTTACACTACAAGTAAGTTACTAGCTTATATTACTAGGTTGGCCCTAGGGCACTATAATAATATATATATTTCTCTTGTTTCTTTGATAGACTATGCTGGTTTACTCTATAAATACTTGGTGCATCCCCATGTTCCCACTACTCACTTTCCCCTCTTTCTTCCTCACCATTTCAGCCTGGTGAGACGCCCCTAATACGGGCACAGGTTTTTGGGGTTTAGACACCTGGGAGGGGGTGAAGCGATTGCATTGGGCAAATTCAAGTGATACTTTTGGTAAGTGTTAGATACTGGCATCAGTGTCTGATATACTTGCGAAGTACAATACAAATGTATATATTTATGATGCATATCTAAAATTTGATTTTCTATCTTGAAATTTAGAAGCTCCTGAGGAAGCGATTTGCGGACAATCGCGAAACATGTTGAGCTATTTTTAACCACTTAACAACCACCTGCCGACAAATAACGTTGACAAGGTGGTTGCTTAACTCTGGGAGGACGTTATATAATGTCCTCCCAGAATCGCGCTCCCGCGCGCCCCCTGGGGCGCGCACACGGGAAACTCCGTGACCGCCGGGTCCAGAGGACCCGGCGGATCACGAATCGCGGTAAATCGCCGCTGATAGCGGCCGTTTACCACGTGATCGCTCCGTCAAATGACGGAGCAATCACTTGTAAACAGACCGGCGTCATTTGATGACGCCGGTTCCTCCCTCCCCTCTCTGTACCGATCGGTACAGTGTGAGAGGGGAGGGGGAGGGAGCGGATGGCAGCAGCAGCACTGTGGGCTGGATCTGTGACAATTGCAGTCACAGATCCAGCCATCCATCCATCCCTGCTCAGCCATCCCTGTGCTATACCCTGCCAATACTCTGCAAAATACCCTGGTGCAATACTCTGCAAAATACCCTGGTGCAATACTCTGCAATACCCTGGTGCAATACTCTGCAATACCCTGGTGCAATACTCTGCAATACCCTGGTGCAATACTCTGCAATACCCTGCGAAATACTCTGCAATACCCTGCGAAATACTCTGCAATACCCTGCGAAATACTCTGCAATACCCTGGTGCAATACTCTGCAATACCCTGGTGCAATACTCTGCAATACCCTGGTGCAATACTCTGCAATACCCTGGTGCAATACTCTGCAATACCCTGGTGCAATACTCTGCAATACACTGCACAATACTCTGCAATACCCTGCAAAATACTCTGCAATACCCTGCAAAATACTCTGCAATACCCTGCGCAATACTCTGCAATACCCTGCGCAATACTCTGCAAAATACTCTGCAATACCCTGCACAATACTCTGCAATACCCTGCACAATACTCTGCAATACCCTGCACAATACTCTGCAATACCCTCCACAATACTCTGCAATACCCTCCACAATACTCTGCAATACCCTCCACAATACCCTGTGCAATACCCGTGCAATACCCTGCCATACACCGCAATACCCTGCCATACACCGCAATACCCTGCCATACACCGCAATACCCTGCCATAGTCCGCAATACTCCGCAATGCCCTGCTAAACTCTGCAATGCCCGGCAATACTCCGCAATACTCCGCAATGCCCGGCAATAGTGCTGCAACGGATCGGCGGTGATCCGTGATCCGAACGGGTCACCCTATTCGGATCGGATCACCACTCGATCCGCGGAGCGACCCCGCGGCCTCAGCCTTAGGAAAGGCCGCGGCTTCGGCCTAGCTCCGGAGCCGCGGCCATCTTGGTACACCCGGCGGCGGCTGCCTTGTGACGTCATCACCCCTCGCTGCTCGTGGATCTGAACTGGCCGGCGGGAGAGACTGGTAAGTGGGGGAGATGCACATTACTGGGGGAGATTGTGGATATTACATACGGGGGGAGATTTTGGATATTACATACAGGGGGAGATTGTGGATATTACATACAGGGGGAGATTGTGGATAATACATACAGGGGGAGATTGTGGATATTACTGGGGGAGATTGTGGATATTACATACAGGGGGAGATTGTGGATATTACATACAGGGGGAGATTGTGGATATTACTAGGGGAGATTGTGGATATTACTGGGGGAGATTGTGGATATTACAGTGGGGGGGGATGACGTGGATATTAGTAATTTTTTTTTTTGCCAATCCGAAAATGATCCGATCCGTGGCTCTGATCCGAGGATCGATCCGATCCGTGAGTTTTTTGATCCGTTGCAACCCTACCCGGCAATACTCCGCAATGCCCGGCAATACTCTGCAATGCCCGGCAATACTCTGCAATAACCACTTCCCGCCCTCCGGCCGTCATATGACGTCCTTGACTTTGTGCGGGGATATCTGAATGATGGGAGCAGCTACAGGCATCATTCAGATATTAGCTTTTTCAGCCGGCGATTCCCTAAACCATAAGAACAATCATAGCGGCTGTTCCGCCGCTTGATCATTCTTACGGGAGGCGAGAGGGGATGTCCCCCCCCCCGCCGCCCTCCGGTGCTTCTACCGACTCACCGCTACGATCAAAGCCAGGATTGTTGTTTTTTTTTTTTTTTGTATTTTTTTCAGGCTTCCCAGCCTAGAGGTGAGATGTGGGGTCTTATTGACACCCCCCCCCCCCCCATATCTCACTGTAAAGAGGACCTGTCATGCCATATTCCTATTACAAGGGATGTTTACGTTCCTTGTAATAGGTATAAAAGTGATCAAAAAAATGTTTAGGGCGGAAAAACATGTCAAACTAAAATAAATAAAGTAAAATGAAGAATAATTTTTTTTTTTTTTTTAAAGCGCCCCTGTCCCCGTGAGCTCGCATACAGAAGCGAACGCATACGTAAGTCCCGCCCACATATGAAAACGGTTTTCAAGCCACACATGTGAGGTATCTCTGCGAACGTTAGAGCGAGAGCAATCATTTTGGCCCTAGACCTCCTCTGTAACTCAAAACATGTAACCAGTAAAAATATTTAAAGCGTCGCCTATGGGGATTTTTTAAGTAGCGAAGTTTGGCGCCATTCCACGAGTGTGTGCAATTTTTAAGGGCGACATGTTAGGTATCTATTTACTCGGCGTAACTTCATCTTTCACATTATGCAAAAACATTGGGCTAACTTTACTGTTTTTTTTTTTTTTTTTTAAGCACAAAACATTTTTTTTCCGTAAAAAACGCGTTAAAAAAATTGCTGCGCAAATATCGTGCGAGATAAAAAGTTGCAACAACCACCATTATATTCTCTAAGGTCTTTGCTAAAAAAACATATATAATGTTTTGGGGTTCTATGTAATTTTCTAGCAAATAAATGATGATTTTTACATGTAGGAGAGAAATGTCAGAATTGGCCTTGGTGCTCCAGAACGCCTGAAGGTGCTCCCTGCATGTTGGGCCTCTGTATGTGGCCACGCTGTGTAAAAGTCTCACACATGTGGTATCGCCATACTCGGGAGTAATAGCAGAATGTGTTTTGGGGTGTAATTTGTGGAATGCATATGCTGTGTGTGAGAAATAACCTGCTAATATGACAATTTTGTGAAAAAAAAAAAAGAGAAAAAAAAAATCTTGATTTTGCAAAGAATTGTGGGAAAAAATGACAACGTCAAAAAACTCACAATGCCTCTTTCTGAATACCTTGGAATGTCTTCTTTCCAAAAAGGGGTCATTTGGGGGGTATTTGTACTTTTCTGGCATGTTAGGGTCTCAAGAATTGAGATAGGCCGTCAGTACTTCAGGTGTGATCAATTTTCAGATATTGGCACCATAGCTTGTGGACTCTATAACTTTCACAAAGACCAAATAATATCCACCAATTTGTACTTATTTTTACCAAAGATATGTAGCAGTATAAATTTTGGCCAAAATTTATGAAGAAAAAATAGTAATTTGCAAAATTTTATAACAGAAACGAAAAAAAAATCATTTTTTTACAAAATTTTCAGTCTTTTTTCTCTTATAGCGCAAAAAATAAAAAAACCCAACAGTGATTAAATACCACCAAAAGAAAGCTCTATTTGTGTGAAAAAAAGGACAAAAATTTCATATGGGTACAGTGTTGTATGACTGAGTAATTGCCATTCAAAATGTGAGAGCACCGAAAGCTGAAAATTGGTCTGGTTATTAAGGGGGTTTAAGTGCCCAGTGGTCAAGTGGTTAAACTATCAAGAAATACATGGACTTCCTTTTGGGGGACATCTCTTTGCCATATATATCTTCAGTGGGAAGATTCATCATGTACACCCACGAATTGAGTATTTTGTATCATTGAATGTCCCAGTATGGTTCATGTCCATGTTTTCTTATTTTAGATTATATCTTCTTGTATTCTGAGAATACAATTAGTAAATTGTACTATTGTGCTAATAAAATTTGTATAATTTATATATATTCGTGCCTTCAAAGTCCATTTTTAATCTACCTAGCTACATACACATAACCCTGCAGTCAGCAGCCTCAGTTTTTTTTTTCTTCCTAGTAGAGGAGAAGGACCTGGCTCCCTTTGGGCCCAGAGTCCTGAATACATTTTTACTTTTTATTATTTTATTTTTTGAGAATCTTCTATCAACTGCCGGGTGGGCATGACAGGCAGGATAATATAGATCCTTGTAGTCCCCTCAGTCCGGCCATCGAGCGTGAGCAGGCCTTAGCTACTTGCGGGGTCGGCCATGACATACTCCATGGCTCCAGGGGTGGCCGGTGAGCTATGCTCCAGGGTTCACATATGACCGGGCGGCTTGCTGTCTCAGTCACAGTGGACCGGGCCAACAGCTACTCCGTACTGCTCGGTTGTAGGTCTGTCAGGAACGCACCATCAGGTCCTCGCAAGGACGGGTGGGATGGAACAGCTGGGCATTCCTAAGGGGGTCGTTAGGGGGTTCTCCTGCCCTCCCCTCTCTCCCTCTGTCACCCTTTTTCCTCCTCCCCTTGCGGGGCTCGCTGTGACTGGAGAATACCTTTTAGGGGGGCTTCAGGTCCCGGCGGGGGGCTGTGGGGGTGTCCAGGCCTGCTCTCTGTGTGGGGGGTAGTAAATTCTCGGAAGCCTCCGCTGCTGGCCTTCTTGTCCACCTCACCTCACCGCATTTTTCTGGGGCCACTTTCTCTGAGGCACCCGGCGGCCATTTTGGAGTGGGTTTTGGCCTCTACTGCTGACTGGGCTTCCTGAACCGCGCGAACGGCGCAATTCACCTCACACAGTTCCTCAGTCACACGCGGTGTGTGGATGGAGAGCGGGCAGCGGCGCTGAACAGTTTCTGACTAGGCAGTGAGTTCCCTGGGTATCCCCCCCTCGGTCAGTGCAGCAAGGAGGGTGGACAAAATTTTGTGTCCGGTATCTTGACTAAGTCCCTAAGGGCTGTCAGTGGGCAAAATGGAGTCAGAAGCTGGCGTTTTTCGCCAAACATTCCAGAGGCAGCAACTGGTGCCCCTGCACCTGCGGTTCCCATGGACACTTTGACTGGAGTCATTTGTTGCCAGGGTGGAATTGGTGTGCGGGCGTAAGGGGGGTACTAAGTGCCCCCGCCATCAACCTGGGGAATGTTCTGACTCAGACTTGGGCCTGGCTGCGGCTCAGGACCCCGGTTCTAGTATGTCAGAAGAGGCGGACCAGGACCTTCCCTGTGAGGAGGACCCCTTGTCCGGGTCAGCTCAAAACAGGGCACTTGTAAGTGCACTTATCAATGCTGTGAGGGACACTCTCAAGCAGGAAGATACAGCTGGGACTTCCACAGCAGTGTCTGTCCCTTTTGGGTCGCACAAACCGACCTGCTCTGTTAAGGTTTTTCCTTATGTCGATTTCTTTGACAAGTTCATAGATAAGGAATGGGAACGGCCGCAGAGGTCCTTTGCGATCCCTCAGCGCATAACGGTCCGTCACCCATTTGAAGAGAGCCTTTTGAAAAAATGGGCTTCTCCGGTCGTTGATCCCCGGTCTCTTGGTTAAATAAAGTAACCACTATCCCGGTGGAGGGGACGGCTGCTTTTAAGGACCCTACTGATAAGAGGTCCGAAGCGGTGAGCCGCTCCATGTTCACCATGCTGGAATCAGCATTGTGGCCTATATTGGCTGCTACCTTGGTGTCCCAGACACTCATGGAGTGGGCAAAAATATTGCAGCAGACTGCGGAGGAGCATCAGCTCCCTCCAGAATGTGTGTCACTGGCTGAGCAGTTGGTACAGGGACTCGTGTATGTCTGTGATGCAGCCCCCTTGATCTCCAGGGCCTCCGCATCTGCGGTGGTGTTGCGCCGCCTAATATGGCTGAAATGCTGGTCCGCTGACCAAGCTTCTAAGAAAACTCTGGCAGATTTGCCTTTCAAAGGTGGGAGGCTTTTTGGTGCCTCCCTGGACGACATCATTAAGGATGTCACTGGAGGTAAGAGCACACTTCTCCCTCAGTCCACTAAAGGGAAGGAGCCGCGCCGTAAGCCGGGGCCCTCCTTTCCCACACAGAAGCGGTATTTTCGTCAGTCAGGACTTGCCGGCAGACCCTCCCAAGCGGACAAAGGTCCAGCTGGGGGACAGAAGCATCCCTGGGTGCGCAAGCCCAACAAGCCAGCAAACAAGCCTGCTACCGCATGAAGTTTTGCCCCTGCCCGACTCCAGAGTGGAGGGACGGCTTTGCGGGTTTGCAGCTTGTTGGACCTCCCTGCTCTCCGACCAGTGGGTCTGCGAGGTGGTCACCTCGGGGGACAAGATGGAGTTCCTTACTTGTCCACCAAACAGATTTTTTCCCTCAAATCTGCCTCTCCTTCCGGCTCGGGCTGCCCTCCTGGGGGCAGTGCATGACTTGTTGAGGTGCGGGGTGATCATACCCGTACCACCACAGGACAGATTTCAGGGTTTCTACACTAATCTGTTTGTGGTCCCAAAGAAGGACGGAGTCCATCCAATCTTGGACCTCAAGACCCTCAATGGCTTTATAAAGATTCAAAAATTCTGGATGGAATCGATTTGTTCGGTGGTGGCTGCGCTCCATCCGGGAAACTTCCTGGCGTCCTTGGATATCAAGGACGCATACTTGCATGTCCCCGTCTGCGTCAGGCATCAGAGGTTTCTGCGCTTTGCGATCGGCGAAGACCACTATCAATTTGTGTCTCTTCCCTTTGGCCTAGCATCGGCACCAATAGTTTTCACCAAGGTGCTCGCCCCGATTCTAGCTTTGCTGAGACAGCACGGCATTGCTATCATCAGCTACTTGGACGACCTTCTTCTGAGAGCTACTTCAAGCTCAGAATTAGAGGAGGACATGTCTATAGCCAGTCAGACCCTCTGGGAGTTTGGTTGGATATTGAACCTCCAAAAGTCGGTGTTAGTACCGACCCAGCGCCTAGAGTACCTGGGGTTGATTCTGGACTCCTTGGAGGCCAGAGTCTTTCTTCCCTTGGAGAAGTTGCAGACACTCCAGACTGCGGTGAGGTTGTTGACATCCCGCAAATGGTCGTCTCTCCGTTTTTGAATGCGAGTCCTGGGCCTCATGGTAGCCTCTTTCGAGGCAGTACCATATGCCCAATTCCACACTCGGGCCTTGCAGAAGGAGATTCTCTCCAAATGGAACAGATCTCCGTTGTCTCTGGATCATCAGATTCAGATAAGTCATCTTGTCAGGTCCTCTCTGAGTTGGTGGCTGAGATCCCCGGCTCTTCGGCCCGGGAAGTCGTTCCTCCCCTTTCATTAGACTGTGATCATGATGGACGCCAGTCTGACCGGTTGGGGGGGAGTCTGGGGGGTTTAGGCGGCCCAGGGCCGCTGGACTCCGACCGAATCCCAACTGCCGTTCAATGTTCTGGAACTCCGGGCGATCAGGCTGTGCCTCTCCAAGTGGTCACAGAGACTGAGGGCATCCAGTCAGACAATGTCACGGCTGTGGCATATGTCAACCATCAAGGAGGAACAAGAAGCTCGGCTGCAGCGTCAGAGGTTACTCACATCCTACGGTGGGTGGAAAGGAGCGTGCCGGCCCTATCAGCAGTTTACATTCTGGGCGTGGAAAACTGGCAGGCGGACTATCTGAGTCGCCAGATGCTGGACCACGGAGAATGGTTGTTACATCCGGAGGTTTTTCAACTCCTTTGACGGAGAATGGGGCACGCCAGACGTGGATCTCCTGGCTTCTTGACTCAATCGCAAGGTGTCGAGGTTCATGGCCAGGTCCAGAGATCCCTGGGCAGATGCGTCAGATGCGTTGGTGGCCCGTGGGGTCAGTATCGGCTAAGTTATGTTTTTCCCCCACTGAAGTTGCTTCCTCGTCTACTCCGCAGAGTAGAGACCAAGGGAATACCGGTGATTCTAATCGCCTCAGATTGGCCCAGGCATCCCTGGTACGCCGACTTTGTGCGGCTGATGTGCCCTGGTGATTGCCAATGAGGGAGGACCTTCTCTCGCAAGGTCCCATTCTTCCTCCTGCTTTACAGTCGCTGGCTTTAACGGCATGGCTATTGAAAGCCAGGTACAACCATGTTGAGGGCACGGAAATCTTCTTCTAGGAAGATCTACCATCACACATGGAGAGCCTACATCTCTATGTGTGAGGAGATGGAATGGCGTCCACGGACTTATTCGGTTACCAGGATCCTGCTGTTTTTACAGCGCAGAGTAGATCAGAAACTTGCCTTAAGCACCATTAAGGGGCAGATTTCAGCCTTGGCTGTTTTCTTTCAGCGACCACTGGCGGCTCATTCACTGGTAAGTACGTTTGCGCAAGGGGTCCGACATGTGGCTCCTCCGGTGCGACCACCACTACCTCCGTGGGATTTGAATCTCGTGCTCTCGGCACTTCAGAAACCTCCTCTCTCAGAAGGTGGCCTTCCTGGTAGCCATCACATCCGTCAGAAGGTTTTCTGAATTGGCGGCCTTGTCTTTCAAGTCCCCATATTTGGTCCTCCATAAGGACAAAGCGGTGCTACGCCCACAGCCTTTTTTTCTTCCGAAGGTGGTTTCGGCCTTTCACCTTCATGAGGACATTGTACTTTCATCCTTGTGTCCTCGGCCATCGCATTCCAAGGAGGTTGCACTACATTCTTTAGACGTGGTACGTGCCTTGCGGGTGTACCTGTCTGCTACGGCTCCGTTCCGGAGGTCTGACTCGCTGTTTGTGTCGGTGTCTGGTCCGCAGAAGGGTCTGGCGGCTTTGTCTGCAACCATTTCTCGGTGGATCAGGCAGACCGTCATTCAGGCTTAAGCCCTTAAGGGGCGGGCGCCTCCCTTTCCCGTTACGGCGCATTCGACCAGGGCTATTGGTACATCTTGGGCTTTCTGACATCAAGCGTCTGTATCACAAGTGTGTAAGGCTACGACCTGGTCGTCCGTCCACACTTTTTCAAAATTTTACAAGGTTGATGTCAGTGCATCTTCAGATGCTAGCTTCGGCCGCAAAGTTTTGCAGGCGGCTGTTTGAGGTTGCATCTCCTCCGTTGAGGAGCTCTGCTTGTTTGGGGTAAAATAGTTTTTTTGATTGCTGTGCCCACCCCTCATTTTTTTGACACTGCTTTGGGATGTCCCAATGGTCAAGAATTAAGGAGCTGTGTCCTTCCATGGACGAAAAGAGAAAATAGGATTTGTTGTACTCACCGTAAAATCCTTTTCTGTGTCGTCCATGGACGGACACAGCAACAAACCCTCCTTTTTTTAGTTTGTACTACTTGTTTACGAACTGAGGCTGCTGACTGCAGGGTGGAGGGTTATGTCCGGACGGACCGCCCCCTGGGCGGGGCTTTTCAACTCTGTTAAACTCTGTTAAAGTAACATGCATTAAATATCTAACATGTTCTGCCTAGTCCTCTCCTATAGAACAGGAACATAACCCAATGGTCAAGAATTAAGGAGCTGTGTCCGTCCATGGACGAGAGAGAAAAGGATTTTACGGTGAGTACAAAAAATCCTATTTTTATATAAACCGGCAGAAAGGTCCTCCATTGTACCTGTGGCTACTTATTCTACCTTAAAGAATAAATCAGTGTTCAATCCGCCAAACGTAGACACTAAGCATGTCAAAGTATTTAACCACTTCCTTTCTATTCTGGCACTCCTCTCCTACATGCAAAAATCATATTTTTTTATTGCTAGAAAATTACTCAGAACCCTCAAACACTATATATGTTTTTTTAGCAGACACCCTAGGGAATAAAATGGCGGTCATTGCAACCTTTTTATCTCACACAGTATTTGCGCAATAATTTTTCAAACGCTTTTATTTGGGAAAAAAAAAACGGTTTCATGAATTAAAAAAATAACAAAACAGTAAAGTTAGCCCAATTGTTTTTGTATAATGTGAAAGATTATGTTAAGCCGAGTAAATATATACCTAACATGTCACGCTTTAAAATTGCGCACACTCATGGAATGGCGCCAAAATTCAGTACTTAAAAATCTCCATAGACGACTTTTAATTTTTTCTTACAGGTTACCAGTTTAGAGTCACAGAGGAGGTCTAGTGCTAGAATTGTTGCTGGCGCTCTAACGCACACGACGATACCTCACGTGTGGTTTGAACAGTGTTTACATATGTGGGCGGGACTTGCGGGTAAACACCCCTTGTAATAGGAATATATCTTGACAGGTCCTCTTTATGGAGAGATGCAGGGTCAATAAGACCCCACATCTCTCCTCCAGGCTGTAAAGCATGAGTTTGTGAAAAAAAAATTACTGATCTCATGCCGACAGCCGCGACTGCGGCTTTTTTTTTACTTCCGGATACCCGGGTGTGACGTCATAATGTCGCACCCGGGCCTCCGACGGCCATAGAGATGACTGGAAATCTCTATGCTTCCCATCTGGCCCCGGCCGATCATTTCTATGGGTCCCAGATGGCACGGGAGAGCCCGAAGAAGCACCAGAAGGCAGCAGGAGGGGGGGTTGTCCCCTCTTGTCACCTATAAAAAAGATCAAGCGGCAGAACTGCTGCTATGATCATTTTTATGGTGCACAGAATCGCCGGCTGAAAATAGTGATATCTGAATGATGCCTGTAGCTGCAGGCATCATTCAGATATCCCTACTGAAAGTCCAGGACGTCATATGACGTCCTTGGGCGGGAAATGGTTAAGAATATGGTATTGAGTGACTTCAATGAAAGTTCGAAAAATTAGAGACCCCTCCTTTATCAAAAAAGGCATCATTTCACTAGCGTCCAAAAAGGAGTTGGTGATACGCCCAGCTGATAAGGGGGAGGTTTAGTAGTGATGAGTAAAGAGTACTACAAGGGTGAAATGGGACGATTGTTGGGGGACATTAATACGTATAAAGTTTTGAAGAGTGATCCCATTTTTGAGTATAAAGAGGATTTGAGTCTTTTGGTTCAGAAAGGCCTAAAACAAAAAGTTTTGAGTAAAAAGAAGCCACTTACTTAAACCCTAGTGCCTGTAGGACCCCCATTATATATTTCTTACCAAAGGTCCACAAGGATGCTTTGCATCCGCCGGGGAGGCATACAGTAAATGGCATAGAATCAGTAACGGTCCGTTTAGGCCAATACATTGATTATTTTCTCAAGCCTATTGTCTCTGGAACAAAAGCCTATCTCAGAGACACTAAACAGTTTAGAGGAAGTTCCTTGTATGTGTAATAGTATACTGATCACAGCAGATGTCAGTTCTTTATACACTGTTATTAGTCACTCAGATGCTGTGCTTTCTGTTAAATGGGCCCTACAAAAAATCAGATCTTTCCAGTAGACATAAAAAATTTATATTACAATGCTTGGAATTCTGTTTAACCAATAACTTTTTCTGGTATAACAGAAATGTCTACCTCCAAATCATGGGCGTCGCTAAGGAGGCTAAATTTGTCCCCAGCGTGGCTAACTTGTTCATGGCCCTGTGGGAGGAGGAAAGCATTTTTCAGGAACGTCCCAACCAGCTAAAATGTTGCAAACGATATATTAATGACCTTATCATGATCTTGGAGGGCGATGTTACCAGTCTTGAATTATTCATGTCTAAGTTAAACAATAATTCTAAAAATATCTCTTACATGGAACTGGGATTCCCAGAAAATGGTGTTCCTAGACTTAGAGATTTTTAGAGAAAGCGCTGCTTTCAAGACTCGTAATTACTTCAAGCCCACGGACAGGAATGGCTACATTCCTCTTGTTGACAGCTGCCACCATAAAAGTTGGCTTTGTAACATTCCAAGGGGGCAATTTATCCGCCTAAGGCGTTAACTGCACTTCCAATGCTGATTTTGTAGCTCAATCTCAGATCCTTGCTGATAGATTTCATAAAAAAGGCTACCACAAGGATCAAATTCAGGATGAGATTGAGAAGGTTGGTACACTGGATAGAACCAGTTTGGTTTCAGATTCTAATAACAAAAGAGCTGACAAATTTGAATTTAAGATGGTCCTGGACTACAACATACAACATAAACAATTTGAGAGGATAGTGAATAAACATTGGGAGGTTCTGAGGAAGGACAAGATTCTTGGAACAGTTCTCCCTCTATGGCCCCAATTTATTTGCAATAGAGCCCGGCCCTTAGGGATGTCATAACTCCAGGTGTGATTGATCCTCCGATAGAAAAGAGAAGATTCTATTCTCTTTAAATTTCGGGTTTTTATGCCTGTGGACGATGTCAGTCATGTATACAGTGGAGATTTAATATAAAAAGTGTTCGAGTGGGGGAACATGTCAACAACATCAAAAAAAGGTCTGAGGACCCATAGTGTTTCCAGACACTTTAGACAATGCCATAATAGGGGGACCCCAGATGCTTAAAATTCTGGGGCAATGAGAGGGTAGACAGACACTGGAGAGGCAGTAATTATCTCCGTCATAATAGTCAAAGAGAATCTTTCTGGATAGTGGAGGCGAAAGTTTTAACACCTAAAGGGTTGAATGTCAATTTCGACCTAAATTGTTTTATTTGTGATATTTTTTTTTTTTTAACTTTATATATTTTCTATTAATTTTAAATACTTTTGACGGTATGTATTTTATCATGTTTATGATTACATTTTTATGATGTTAAATGTGGTGTTAAGGGATAGCATCGGGTGAGTCTATTTGTGAAAAACATATTTGATAAGCCAGGGTAGATATGCGGACTATCCGCTAAGTGGAAGCAACCTGGCCGTGCTTGTGATTACTAGCACATTTTTTCCTGCATAGACTGCTTGTATAATTTATCAATGGGCTATCTATGTCGGGTCTGTGAGCTTGGTTTGATGCTTTGTGCACCAATCAGTTGTTAATTTAACTTAAGTTCTTTCATGAGCCTCGTGTATCACGGCTCGCAAGTGTTGTCGGTTGGCATGACAACCAAGTTTTTTAAATCAGATGTCGGGTGATGCCGAGGCCCTGCCCCGCTGAGGAAGTTCAACCGAATGTAAAACGTACGGGGGAGGTGCCACGCTTTGGATGACGTCACCCGTTGCCATCCTTCGGTATCACCCAGCACAGTGTTGTGCTATAAGCCTGCATATATCTTGTAACATGTGAGTAGTCCGTGTTGGATTTTGATACATTTTATATTGATCGCACAGTGAACACTTAGATCTCCCCTCTTTTCTGCATATGTTGTGTTGTCCCCATTGATGAAATGGCTCTGGAGGAAAAGTTACCAATTGACTCAAACCTGCTACCTACCTGTTGTGTGGGATCTGCTTGCATGAATATCTGTTAGCTCAGGAGTCTATGCTTTGAGGTGAGCGTAGATAAAAGATTGGAGGTGGAGGGTTTGTCACCATTTAATTGCTGCTGTTGATCTTCACCGGTGGTGTCATGTTTATCTTCTGGGACTTGTAGTTCGCCATTATAGTGGACTTTTATTTATTTGCGCTGCACTTTTTATAACGTTCATGATTTTAAAAATGGATCGATATATCTATGGCAGAATAAAATTATCCCGCCACCAATCCCCACTAACAATAACAGTATCAGTAATCCTCCTGGGACCCCTCACATTAGAGCAAGAACTAGCAATCTAAATCCAGATGCTCATTCTACTCCATACAATTCTCTGTATCATAGAGCCTCCCAGCCTCAGAATGTCAAAGGTAGGGGTGGAAGGGGAAGAGGGACGCAAGGAGGAAAAAGGTTAAGAGGAGGACCACAATATGGGACATCACAAGCCCATAAAGATCATCAGTACCTTGTGCCCACACAGAATAGATTTTATCCTCTAATCCAATAAGATGAATGGGGGAACATCACATCACCTCGTCCTTTTTTATGGCACTGGAGGAGAGGTTTCCGGGGATACCGGAGAAACCGTCCCCTCAGGGGAGGACCGCAGGGGTCCCTCAGCCCCTCCTCCCAATCAGCAGGGGTGGTGGAATATATATAAGTGAAAAAACCGCACTAGACCAAAAATAATAATAAAAGCTGCTAATACTCAAACAAACAAAGCGAAAAACAAAATGGATTCAAAATAGTACAGCGCTTAAAAATCAATTTTAAAATAATGGCTACTAGACGTAGCTAAAATAAGTGATGAACTGAAACACAGTGAATATGAAAATCAATACATAGAGTTCATGAACAGTCCATTCCAATGGGTGATCTCTGATATGAATTATCCTCCATGGGAATTGAGGAACATACCCCTATAAGTGAATGTGGAATGAATACAAAAATGATACGTGAAAAATAGTCCAAAACAACATGTGTGTGTTGGGAGGGATGTCTATTCCTAGAACACACCGCTCAGCATGGAAAGATCAAAGGACCCAAATGTTGATGGTGGAAACACAAAAGAAGAGAAGAGAGCACAGTTGATAAAGTCGGGTACTCTTACCGGAAACGGTGGACCCACCTGTCATATGACAGTGGGTCAATTGAGCTTAATGGTCGCTGTGACCGGACAATGGAACTGAGAATCCTGGATGCCTGGGACCGATTCCAGCAGAGTGATGAATGATCAGCTCACACAATGGTGATCCCTCTAATCGTTTGCAGGCTCCAAAACGTTCCAAAATTAGACGCAGGGGTGGGAGAAAAAAGAAAACTCCAGATGGTGCAGGTCAATATAGCCAATCAAGGTTTATTGAATAAATTTTGTCTTTACAGACATAGAAACAAATAAAAGTGATCACAAAATAGTAAAAATATAAAAGCAATGTGGGGTACAGTGATAGCAGGCCCTACGCGTTTCGACTCCCAAAGTCATCAACAGGGGCATAGTGCTGTACCCCCCACATTGCCGACTTTAAATAAGGTCTGACAGATATCTGACCCACCCTGAAGGGGCGGAGTCAAAACAGGAAATAGTAAAATATCCCACAATGTCAGACTATCACCCATATAAATCCTACCTTGACCTGCAAATCTACATGTCAAACTACAAATAATATACAGACAATGCATGGTATTAATACTATTATTAATAAAAAAAACAAAATAGCACAGATTTATACAGATGATTTTCAAATATTCCCGCCAAAAATACAAACCAATCCGATTGCACAAACTGATGACAGCATCTGTGTGAAGCACCTGGAACTCTGAGTCCTAATGTCCACAGTTAGCCCCACCGCCAGAAGAGGGCGTCCAATTGCCCGATGGCATCACATAACTGGCACACGGGAACATCTAAATGCAGCAACATCACTCAGATGTTGCCGCAATATGTATTGGGGACACCGGAGTAGCGTGGCGCCGCGGCGCACCACACCTATGGACGTACGCAGCGTGTAGTTCATGTGAACGTCACGCGCGCGCCCGAAGACGGCGTCATCACGACGCCGCAGTCAGAAGATGTGAGACAGCAACGTCTCATTACAAGGAAATGCCGCATCTCCATGGTGACATCCGAAGCCATGGAGTGGGCGCCATCTAGTGGACACAATTAATATGACTGGATACAGAAATAAAATCTGCTGATGGGCATGTATCTAAAAGCCCAAAACAACACCATACATCAGAGTCTACCAACTGTTCTCAATCCTTCCTTGCAAACAAATAATAATAGCTGGAAAAATATAAAAAAAGAGAGAGGGACCCATTCCTTTATCCCACAACCAAACAGGTAATGAAAATGCAAATAGCACATGAGAATATATATAATCAGCCGACACATCCTGTCACAACATGAACGCAGAATGCCCCATACACGCGTATGATTACACATGTACATGAACATTCCACGGACAAAAGCCAGCTAATGACACTTAGAGTGGGAAAAAGGAAATGGAATCCATATGGAGCAAAACAACCGCACCATGTCACCTGAAAGGGTGCACACGGACGATGGATTGCAACATAAATAATCATAAACCATCCGTGCTGACTAACATGGACACATGAGCTCAGGGTACTCACGCCCGGTTAATGAAACAATTGATGTCCCATTCAACGTTCATACCGTGGGGTGAGTAACACCTGAGCTCATGTATCCAGTAAGTCTCTAATCTCGAGACACCCCGCAGAGAGGAGTCCCCCCTCCAGTGGGGGACAAACCTATCTATCACCTGAAATAGGGTGCCTCTAGGATCCTTTGCATGGTGTTCTAAATAATGTCGTGAAACAGTATGTTTATCACAACCTTTGCGAATTTTAGCTATGTGTTCATTAACACGAATAGAAAAATTCCTAATCGTGCGCCCTACATATTGGAGTTTGCATGGGCATGTGATTAGGTACACAACGAACCTAGTAACACAGGTGGTGAACTGCTTCATAGTGTAACTGCGTCCCGTGACACTAGAGCTGAATGTTACCGTTCTACGTCCACCCAATGCATTAACCATGCAAACATTGCATTTCCTACAAGGGTAATAGCCATTAGCCTCTGGAAAGAAAGAAATCTTTTTAGGAGGATCTATTGTATTGGGAGCTATTTCACCCTGGATAGAACGGGCACCTCTAAAGATCACCCCTGCACGTTCAGGGAGAGAGGGTCCAAGGATTCTATCACTTAATAACACTTTCCAATGTCTATTCAAAATCTTTTTTATTTCAAGATGTTGAGTAGAGTAGGAAGTAAAAAAGGACCATTTGAATCTATCCTCTCTCGCATTTCTCTGTTTGTTAATAAGGAGGGAGGACCTCTCAACATCCAATGCAGAAGAGATGTCTTTATCCAACCCACTGGATGGGTAACCCCTGTCCAGAAATCTTTCTTTTAAAACATTGGATTGGGCCAAGAAATCATCATCGTGGGTGCAGTTCCTCCTAAGACGGAGAAACTGTCCCCGAGGTACTGATTTCAACCATTGATCGTGATGACAACTGTCTACAGGGATATAGCCATTTCTATCTGTTGACTTGAAATACGTTTTAAATTCAAGATGGTTATTGACAGACATGATTTCCAAGTCTAAGTAATGTATAGACGAGGAACTGGCCTCATATGTTAATACGATTCCCCGATCGTTGTCATTAAGGACCGCCATGAAAGTATCTAGAGATTCTCTCGTGCCCCTCCATAGGAGGAGGATGTCGTCTATATACCTAGCCCACAGGACTAATTCAGGTCTATTAAGGGCATAGAGGACATCCTCCTCCCACTGGGCCATAAAGAGATTTGCAAGACTGGGGGCATATTTGGCTCCCATTGCTACACCCTTGATTTGGGAGAAGAATGTTCCCTGGAACCAAAAGTAATTATGCCGTGTGGCAAAATCCAATAGCTCCATGATGAAATTCCTCTGTATCAAGGACAGTGAGGAGCCTCTAGTAAGAAACAACTCCACTGCCTCGAGACCCAAACGATGTGGAATACAGGTGTACAATGCAGACACATCTGCAGTGACTAGAATCAGATCTCCCTGATGATGCACCATCTCCAGCAAATTGATGGTGTCCTTGGTATCCCTCAAATAAGAGGGCATCAATTTCACCAACGGCTGGAGAAAGTGATCAATATATTTCCCAATTCGTGACGTAACCGAGTCGATCCCACTTACAATGGGACGCCCAGGGGGATTGACTGGGTTTTTGTGCACCTTGGGAAGATAATAGATAACAGGAATGTGAGGTGCCAAAGGGACCAAGTATTCCTGTTCTTTCTTGTTAAGGACATTCAAAGAGAAACCTTCATTGATAATATTTACCAGAGCTTTCTTATATTTCAAAGTGGGGTCCCCAGGTAAGAGACTATAGGTAGCTCTGTCCTCTAAGAGTCTATGCATCTCTTTAACATAGTTGATCTTATCAAGAACCACTATCCCCCCGCCTTTGTCGGCCGGACGGATAATGAGATCTTTGTTCTGGCATAAAGTTTTTAAACCTGCCACAATGGTTGGATCCTGATGAACTCTCTTGGCAGGTAGCCCGTCTAAATCCTTCAATACAAGGGTACGGAACACATTAATGGATGGAGCTGAGTTAACTGGAGGGTTAAACAAGGAGGGATTTGATAGCCCTGAATGTACACCAGTAGGAAAACCACCGGAATTGGTTGCAGAAGCAGATCCCAAAGGAACTGTAGAAGTCCCATCGTTTTTTTGGGCATCAACCGATGGGACTGCTAAAAAGTGCCTCTGGATGTTTAACTTTCTTATGTACTTCTGGACATCTATGAAAGTGGAAAATTTATTTAATTTCCGTGGTGGGACAAATTTCAAACCTTTGTCTAAAACAGATTGCTCTTGGGGGGTGAGAGCAACCGAACTTAAATTAAAAATACCTGCACCTAATTGACCCTTGGTCTTTTTGTGCTGGATGCGCCGCCCCCCTCTAGAGCCTCGTTTCTTCTTGGGCTCTTGGGGGTATGGAAGGTGGGTTTGTGAAAACCCTGATGAGGAAATGGACCAAACTGATTATGATTATAATTATAAGTAGGTCTCGATTGTGATTCATCGCCCCACCCAGAGTGTGAGTACGAATCATAATAGGGATCGTAAGATCCTTTACCCTGTAATGGAGCATAACGGTTCTGGGTGGGTACTGGTGTACCCTGCATGTAATTCCCATTTGACCCAGACCCGCCATCTCTCCAAGGGAGAGAAGTCCTCCCTGATGAATCACCAGAGTACATATGACCTCTATCCCCTTGTCCATAGCCTCTACCTCGTTGGGGGTGTCCTCTTCCTCGAGGTACGGAGTGCTGTCTACCCGGGCCGGGCCCATTATGAGTTACAGCCTGAGTATGTTTCACACTCCTGGGTGTACGATTGGCACCCTTGTTATTTTGAGGTCCACGTGAACTGGACACAGAGGGAGGTTCATAAATCAAAGTTCTATCTGTAATGATATCAACAGGTTCAGACAGGTCCATATTTGGGTTATTCTCTAGGGTATTAGCCTGGTTGGCTAGTTTTTTCTGCCAACCAAAGACCAAATTACCCTTGTAATCCCCAGTATCTCTGTTATACTTCTTTTGTTTCTTACTCCTCTGGTCTTTTTCCTCTTTTTCAAGAAGAGTTTTTAGAATAGTGGAGAGAGAAGCATATTCAGGAGTTCCACTGGAGGGAGAGAGTTTATCTCTAATATCCCTAATTTCTTGATCCAAAATGGAAAGCCTGGCCTGCTTTCTCTCAACCAAAAAGCCGATGAGTTTCAAGCCAGCCTCATTAAAATAGGTTGCCCAAAGGGCTAAATCTGACTCTCCTTGTTGTGGAGAAACATCCCACCTAAGGCCTCTAGGGACCATTTTCTCTTTGATATATTGCTCAAGAAACGCAATGTCCCATTGGAGATGTAATTCAGAGATCATTAAGTTCTTGAGCCTAGCAAAGAGTCCACTGACTTCTGTGTCGATGCTGTGGATGGTAAAAACTCCATGTGTGTTAAATGACCTTGAGGTCCGATATTCAAAAACATCCATATGAACACAGATGAAAGGGCAAGCAGCAGTAAATAATGTGTCAAATATGTGAAATATATATATAAGTGAAAAAACCGCGCTAGACCAAAAATAATAATAAAAGCTGCTAATACTCAAACAAACAAAGCAAAAAACAAAATGGATTCAAAATAGTACAGCGCTTAAAAATCTATTTTAAAATAATGGCTACTAGACGTAGCTCAAATAAGTGATGAACTGAAACACAGTGAATATGAAAATCAATACATAGAGTTCATGAACAGTCCATTCCAATGGGTGATCTCTGATATGAATTATCCTCCATGGGAATTGAGGAACATACCCCTATAAGTGAATGTGGAATGAATACAAAAATGATACGTGAAAAATAGTCCAAAACAACATGTGTGTGTTGGGAGGGATGTCTATTCCTAGAACACACCGCTCAGCATGGAAAGATCAAAGGACCCAAATGTTGATGGTGGAAACACAAAAGAAGAGAAGAGAGCACAGTTGATAAAGTCGGGTACTCCTACCGGAAACGGTGGACCCACCTGTCGTATGACAGTGGGTCAATCGAGCTTAATGGTCGCCGTGACCGGACAATGGAACTGAGAATCCTGGATGCCTGGGACCGATTCCAGCAGGGTGATGAATGATCAGCTCACACGATGGTGATCCCTCTAATCGTTTGCAGGCTCCAAAACGTTCCAAAATTAGACGCAGGGGTGGGAGAAAAAAGAAAACTCCAGATGGTGCAGGTCAATATAACCAATCAAGGTTTATTGAATAAATTTTGTCTTTACAGACATAGAAACAAATAAAAGTGATCACAAAATAGTAAAAATATAAAAGCAATGTGGGGTTACAGCGATAGCAGGCCCTACGCGTTTCGACTCCCAAAGTCATCAACAGGGGCATAGTGCTGTACCCCCCACATTGCCGACTTTAAGGTCTGACAGATATCTGACCCACCCTGAAGGGGCGGAGTCAAAACAGGAAATAGTAAAATATCCCACAATGTCAGACTATCACCCATATAAATCATACCTTGACCTGCAAATCTACATGTCAAACTACAAATAATATACAGACAATGCATGGTATTAATACTATTATTAATAAAAAAAACAAAATAGCACAGATTTATACAGATGATTTTCAAATATTCCCGCCAAAAATACGAACCAATCCGATTGCACAAACTGATGACAGCATCTGTGTGAAGAACCTGGAACTCTGAGTCCTAATGTCCACAGTTAGCCCCACCGCCAGAAGAGAGCGTCCAATTGCCCGATGGCATCACATAACTGGCACACGGGAACATCTAAATGCAGCAACATCACTCAGATGTTGCCGCAATATGTATTGGGGACACCGGAGTAGCGTGGTGCCGCGGCGCACCATACCTATGGACGTACGCAGCGTGTAGTTCATGTGAACGTCACACGCGCGCGCCCGAGGACGGCGTCACGACGCCTTTACGTCGCGTCATCACGACGCCGCAGTCAGAAGATGTGAGACAGCAACGTCTCATTACAAGGAAACGCCGCATCTCCATGGTGACATCCGAAGCCATGGAGTGGGCGCCATCTAGTGGAAACAATTAATATGACTGAATACAGAAATAAAATCTGCTGATGGGCATGTATCTAAAAGCCCAAAACAACACCATACAGCAGAGTCTACCAACTGTTCTCAATCCTTCCTTGCAAACAAATAATAATAGCTGGAAAAATATTAAAAAAAAGAGAGAGGGACCCATTCCTTTATCCCACAACCAAACAGGTAATGAAAATGCAAATAGCACATGAGAATATATATAATCAGCCGACACATCCTGTCACAACATGAACGCAGAATGCCCCATACACGCGTATGATTACACATGTACATGAACATTCCACGGACAAAAGCCAGCTAATGACACTTAGAGTGGGAAAAAGGAAATGGAATCCATATGGAGCAAAACAACCGCACCATGTCACCTGAAAGGGTGCACACGGACGATGGATTGCAACATAAATAATCATAAACCATCCGTGCTGACTAACATGGACACATGAGCTCAGGGTACTCATGCCCGGTTAATGAAACAATTGATGTCCCATTCAACGTTCATACCGTGGGGTGAGTAACACCTGAGCTCATGTATCCAGTAAGTCTCTAATCTCGAGACACCCCGCAGAGAGGAGTCCCCCCTCCAGTGGGGGACAAACCTATCTATCACCTGAAATAGGGTGCCTCTAGGATCCTTCGCATGGTGTTCTAAATAATGTCGTGAAACAGTATGTTTATCACAACCTTTGCGAATTTTAGCTATGTGTTCATTAACACGAATAGAAAAATTCCTAATCGTGTGCCCTACATATTGGAGTTTGCATGGGCATGTGATTAGGTACACGACGAACCTAGTAACACAGGTGGTGAACTGCTTCATAGTGTAACTGCGTCCCGTGACACTAGAGCTGAATGTTACCGTTCTACGTCCACCCAATGCATTAACCATGCAAACATTGCATTTCCTACAAGGGTAATAGCCATTAGCCTCTGGAAAGAAAGAAATCTTTTTAGGAGGATCTATTGTATTGGGAGCTATTTCACCCTGGATAGAACGGGCACCTCTAAAGATCACCCCTGCACGTTCAGGGAGAGAGGGTCCAAGGATTCTATCACTTAATAACACTTTCCAATGTCTATTCAAAATCTTTTTTATTTCAAGATGTTGAGTAGAGTATAGACGAGGAACTGGCCTCATATGTTAATACGATTCCCCGATCGTTGTCATTAAGGACCGACATGAAAGTATCTAGAGATTCTCTCGTGCCCCTCCATAGGAGGAGGATGTCGTCTATATACCTAGCCCACAGGACTAATTCAGGTCTGTTAAGGGCATAGACGACATCCTCCTCCCACTGGGCCATAAAGAGATTTGAAAACAGAATTTAAACCTAAAAACACGCAGGTGAAAATTAGGAGAAAATGTAGCGCTAATAAACGAAAATCACTAAACTAATATAATAGCATTCACTAGTGAAACTGTGATAATCAAATTGTACTCCACGTGACATGTGATAAAATTAAAAAAACAATAGTCCATAAAGTGAAACAATGTTCCAAAGAAGAAAGAAATATTCCAAAAAGAGATGTGTAGTCTTCTTAATAGAGAATATCTTCCACCCCACCGTGCACGTATCAGCTCCCCTTTGAATATGCACTCACCAGCTGTAAATGCCTCCCACTCTCGTGTTCGGCTCAAAGGCTTGCTAGTTAACCACTAGAAGGTGAACGACCATCAGCTTGTGTGTCAACACAGGATGTTCCATACATGTAAAAATAAAAAGGTGCTCCAATAGTGTAAAATAGTAACGACCAAATTTATTCAAATACACAACCACACTTCAAATATTACACTCACATGATATGAAAATAAAACCAGCCTTAAATCAATCACAGCAAGCAGAAAAAAGTGTAAGATGGCACTGCAGTGATTTGCGGTCACGGCGGACCCAAGGTGTACGCTCGGTACAGGTCTCTCACCCCCTCCTGAGCTCCGGGTCACAGCAGCCGTGTAGCGTTCTTAGCCTCAGCGTGTCACGATAAAGTCAATGATAATGCAGCCATGCACCCGACGTTTCGTCACTAGGACTTATTCATGGGATTGGCTGCTCATTCCCTCACAACTTCCCTTTATGCTTTCCCACCTGCCTCTCACCAGAACTTCAATCCTGCACCTGCACACTTCCTGTGTCCCCATGACCGCAAAGTGCTAACATGCCGATGCCCGGTGACACACAGACATAACAGCTTGCGCTTGTTAGTGTGTAAAAAAATGCAAAACAATAGTTTAAATGGTTTAAAGCCTCACTGTTGAGAGTATGGTGTGCAGCAAACTAATAATAATAAAAAAAAAATAGAACACAAATCCATTTCAAATTTAAAATCATACCTGAAAAGAGAACCACTATAATTTGGTATAATAATTAATGGGGCTTAAGAAGCATCTATTTAGCAGGTCATAATGATTGCTAAAAACTAATTTAACTGTATCAAAAATACAGGAAAATAATTACATTTATTAAAATTATTAAAATCTCCTCTAACAAAATAAGGAGGGCTGTCACATACATGATGTAACAATGGATGGTCTCATCAAAAGGGTCGTAAATAAGCCATCCACCGCAACACCCCAAATCCCAGAGCCATTCGGCACATGATGGCAACTGTGCTTCAAATTAACCCCGGATTCAGGTATATTTACAGGCACCAATGGTAAAGCCAAATAACTGCTGTCTGTAAGACCTCCCTCTTTTAAATAAAAACGTCACAACTGCAAAAGGCGAGGGGAAGACACTGTATAGAAACGTGCAAGTTACTGCACAATCCCAAACAGTGTCAACCCACATGGAACTAGATGCTCACTAATCAAATGAGCCTAATTATACGTAATATGAAGAATAATAAAAAAAATGAAGAATAATAAAAAAAAAAAAAAAATCTTATTGGAACAGGCACAGTAGACAGTAGACAGTAGACAATTATTATAGAAAAAATCATTCTAAAAAAGTAGGAAAAAATAAAATGATCACTATAATTACTACAAAGCTGGTCAGAAAATGTTTAAATAAGTTTGATGTCTATATAGACACACACAAATTTATTCGAACTTTAAACATGAAAAAATATTTTCTGAGCCAAGCAGCGGAAGTTTCGCAAAAGGTCACTTACACTACTGAGAGAATTGATAGCGGATTGAAAAATAAATCCATATTCAATCCCCAGAATCCAAGTAACCATTTCATTGAAGTCTTCAAAAGCCTGGTGCTGAAGAATATTGAAGAACTGGCTCCTAAGAAAAGAGTCAATCCTGAATATATTAAAGAGGGCATCAGATCACTTGAAAAAAGGAAGGACATCATTGTGCGCCCCGCTGATAAGGGGGGAGGGGTGGTAGTGATGGACAAAACTTTTTACAGTCAACAATTGAATGAATTATTGGAAGATAGCGTGACGTACAAAAAACTTGGAAGTGATCCAACAGATTCTTTCTCTACCCAGTTGGAGTTATTAGTGGAGTGGGGCTATGGCATTAATGCCCTAAACTCCAAGGAGAGACGACATTTGGTACCCAGTGCATGTAGAATTCCCATCATCTACACGTTACCTAAAATCCACAAGAACAGTCAAAATCCTCCAGCCCGCCCTATAGTTAATGGAATAGGGTCGGTAACAGCCAGATTGGGTGAATTTCTAGATAAGTTCCTCCAGCCTAGTGTAAAGGCAACCAAGGCCTACTTGAAGGACACTTCAGAATTACTGCAACTGATGGAAGATATTCAACTTAGCACCACTGCTGAAACCTATTTGGTGACAGCTGATGTGTGCTCTTTGTATACCATCATCCAATATGAAGATGCAGCATTAGCGCTTAACTGGGCCTTGAGCAAAAGGGATGATATCCCGTATACACAAAAAAGGTTCTTGGGACATGCATTAGAATATTGCATGTCACACAATTACTTTTGGTGGCAGGGACAATTCTATTCGCAGCAGGTTGGCGTGGCTATGGGAGCCAAATATGCTCCTAGCCTCGCCAACCTGTTCATGGCTGAATGGGAGGACAGGCAGGTGTTCAGTAAACAGCTCCCACAGTTGAAGTTTTACCGCAGGTTCATTGATGACCTCCTGTTTATTTGGGAGGGAACACGTGAATCTGTTGTGGACTTCTTAGAGGGTCTAAATCATAATGTGAATAACATTAAATTGGAATATCAGATAAGTGATGAGACTGTTAATTTTCAGGATTTAACCATTGAAAAGGATAACAATAGACTGAATACTAAAGTATTCTTTAAACCGACGGATCGGAATAGTTATCTGTCAATAGGAAGTGGACATCATCCATCATGGATTAGGAACATTCCAAAAGGCCAAATGTTGAGGGTCCGTCGTAACTGCACGAAGTTGTCAGATTACCAACTACAATCCCAACTATTGAAGACAAAATTTCTGCAGAAGGGATATACAGAAGGCTCTTTAAATGAAATAATCCAGGAGGTATCTGAGATACCAAGAGAACAATGCCTGAGAAAAAAATCTACAGAGGAGATACCAAAAACTGAACACCAACTGGGGTTCATTTCTAACTTCCATTGCCAGTATAAAGAGATCAAAAACATCTACAAAAAACACTGGCATATACTTGGGAGGGACAGACATCTTGGGCAAATAATAACTCAACAACCGAAATTTATATACAGGCGTGCCCCCAATTTCGGTGACCAAGTAGTAAGGAAGATTTTGGACCCCCCAGATAAGCAATTTCTAAAGATTGACTTAAAAGGTTTTTTGCCTGTAGAAAATGCATTTGCTGTAGGACTGTTAGGGTAAGCAATAGAGGAAAAACTGAAGTCTCTAGTAGTGATGGGGAGTCCTTTGACATTAATGAATTCATCACATGTAATTCCACACATGTGGTGTACTTAATGTGGTGTCCATGCGGATTACTGTATGTAGGAAGGACTAAAAGGCTTCTGAGGGTACGAATATCTGAACATTTATCAAATATAAGAAAAGGGGTTCCGCTTCCATAGTGTGTCATTACACTTTAAGGAAAAGCACAACCAGGATCCGTCTTTATTACAATTTTGTGGGATAGATGTTGTCTATCCAGCCTGGAGGGGTTCCAACAGGGTGAGAGACCTGTCCCAAAGGGAAACCCGCTGGATTTTTCTGCTCAAGTGTCTTAGCCCTAGAGGGTTAAACATTGAAGTCGACTTAAACTGTTTTATTAATAATTTCTGACCAGCTTTGTAGTAATTATAGTGATCATTTTATTTTTTCCTACTTTTTTAGAATGATTTTTTCTATAATAATTGTCTACTGTGCCTGTTCCAATAAGATTGTTTTTTTTTTTTTAATATTTTTTATTTTTTTTTATTATTCTTCATTTTTTTTATTATTCTTCATATTACGTATAATTAGGCTCATTTGATTAGTGAGCATCTAGTTCCATGTGGGTTGACACTGTTTGGGATTGTGCAGTAACTTGCACGTTTATATACCGTGTCTTCCCCTCGCCTTTTGCGGTTGTGACGTTTTTATTTAAAAGAGGGAGGTCTTACAGACAGCAGTTATTTGGCTTTACCATTGGTGCCTGTAAATATACCTGAATCCGGGGTTAATTTGAAGCACAGTTGCCATCATGTGCCGAATGGCTCTGGGATTTGGGGTGTTGCGGTGGATGGCTCATTTACGACCCTTTTGATGAGACCATCCATTGTTACATCATTATTGTGACAGCCCTCCTTATTTTGTTAGAGGAGATTTTAATAATTTTAATAATTTTAATAAATGTAATTATTTTCCTGTATTTTTGATACAGTTAAATTAGTTTTTAGCAATCATTATGACCTGCTAAATAGATGCTTCTTAAGCCCCATTAATTATTATACCAAATTATAGTGGTTCTCTTTTCAGGTATGATTTTAAATTTGAAATGGATTTGTGTTCTATTTTATTTTTATTATTATTAGTTTGCTGCACACCATACTCTCAACAGTGAGGCTTTAAACCATTTAAACTATTGTTTTGCATTTTTTTTACACACTAACAAGCGCAAGCTGTTATGTCTGTGTGTCACCGGGCATCGGCATGTTAGCACTTTGCGGTCATGGGGACACAGGAAGTGTGCAGGTGCAGGATTGAAGTTCTGGTGAGAGGCAGGTGGGAAAGCATAAAGGGAAGTTGTGAGGGAATGAGCAGCCAATCCCATGAATAAGTCCTAGTGACGAAACGTCGGGTGCATGGCTGCATTATCATTGACATTATCGTGACACGCTGAGGCTAAGAACGCTACACGGCTGCTGTGACCCGGAGCTCAGGAGGGGGTGAGAGACCTGTACCGAGCATACACCTTGGGTCCGCCGTGACCGCAAATCACTGCAGTGCCATCTTACACTTTTTTCTGCTTGCTGTGATTGATTTAAGGCTGGTTTTATTTTCATATCATGTGAGTGTAATATTTGAAGTGTGGTTGTGTATTTGAATAAATTTGGTCGTTACTATTTTACACTATTGGAGCACCTTTTTATTTTTACATGTATGGAACATCCTGTGTTGACACACAAGCTTTCAGCTGATGGTCGTTCACCTTCTAGTGGTTAACTAGCAAGCCTTTGAGCCGAACACGAGAGTGGGAGGCATTTACAGCTGGTGAGTGCATTTTCAAAGGGGAGCTGATACGTGCACGGTGGGGTGGAAGATATTCTCTATTAAGAAGACTACACATCTCTTTTTGGAATATTTCTTTCTTCTTTGGAACATTATTTCACTTTATGGACTATTGTTTTTTAATTTTATCACATGTCACGTGGAGTACAATTTGATTATCACAGTTTCACTAGTGAATGCTATTATATTAGTTTAGTGATTTTCGTTTATTAGCGCTATATTTTCTCCTAATTTTCACCTGCGTGTTTTTAGATTTAAATTCTGTTTTCATATTTATCATTTTAAGTGGCAGCTTTAGTTTAATATATTTTTTCAAATTTTTTTGTATTAGCGCAGTGGTGGTACAAGATATTAGGAGCGGTTGTATTTTGATACCTATTTTTATTGTCATAAAGAGATTTGCAAGACTGGGGGCATATTTGGCCCCCATTGCTACACCCTTGATTTGGGAGAAGAATGTTCCCTGGAACCAAAAGTAATTATGCCCTGTGTTGCAAAATCCAATAGCTCCATGATGAAATTCCTCTGTATCAAGGACAGTGAGGAGCCTCTAGTAAGAAACAACTCCACTGCCTCGAGACCCAAACGATGTGGAATACAGGTGTACAATGCAGACACATCTGCAGTGACTAGAATCAGATCTCCCTGATGATGCACCTTCTCCAGCAAATTAATGGTGTCCTTGGTATCCCTCAAATAAGAGGGCATCAATTTCACCAACGGCTGGAGAAAGTGATCAATATATTTCCCAATTCGTGACGTAACTGAGTCGATCCCACTTACAATGGAACGCCCAGGGGGATCGACTGGGTTTTTGTGCACCTTGGGAAGATAATAGATAACAGGAATGCGAGGTGCCAAAGGGACCAAGTATTTCTGTTCTTTCTTGTTAAGGACATTCAAAGAGAAACCTTCATTGATAATATCTACCAGAGCTTTCTTATATTTCAAAGTGGGGTCCCCAGGTAAGAGACTATAGGTAGCTCTGTCCTCTAAGAGTCTATGCATCTCTTTAACATAGTTGATCTTATCAAGAACCACTATCCCCCCGCCTTTGTCGGCCGGACGGATAATGAGATCTTTGTTCTGGCATAAAGTTTTTAAACCTGCCACAATGGTTGGATCCTGATGAACTCTCTTGGTAGGTAGCCCGTCTAAATCCTTCAATACAAGGGTACGGAACACATTAATGGATGGAGCTGAGTTAACTGGAGGGTTAAACAAGGAGGGATTTGATAGCCCTGAATGTACACCAGTAGGAAAACCACCGGAATTGGTTGCAGAAGCAGATCCCAAAGGAACTGTAGAAGTCCCATCGTTTTTTTGGGCATCAACCGATGGGACTGCTAAAAAGGGGTGGTGGAAGCCTTAGCAGGAGAGATCATATCAATACCCTCCGGAACCTGTAAGAAAGGAAGGAGAGTGTGTAGGGCAGGCAGGAGGATCCAATTTAAACAAAAAAAGAAGGAGAGAGGGTGGAATAGAAGGTATTTACAATTTTAGTAAAGTAGATCTTACATATAAACAGATGAACATCTTAAATTCAGGACCTAAATGTGCCCCAAAAAAAGTGTTAAATAAATTTGATGTATATATGGATATATACAAATATATAAGAAAGATCAACATAAAGAAATATGTTTTGAATAGTGGATCTCTAAACACTAATATGATAAATAGGAATATAATATGAGTAGATGGCAGGTTAAAAAACAGATCATTGTTTAACCCAGCTAATACTGCAAACCAACCATGTGGAGGTTTTTAAAAACCTGATTGTGAAGGATCTTGAACAAATAATTCCTAAAAAAGAATATAAATCCAAGATTTAGTCAGGAGGGTATCGAGCAATTGGAAGATAGGAATGACATTATAATCTGCCCCGCAGATAAAGGGGGGGGGGTCGTGGTTATAATGGATAAAAAAAAATGTGTTCTTCAACTTGCGAATATGTATCTGATGAAAATACATATGTAAAATTTAGTTCAGACACTACTTTAACTTACTAGAAGGATCTTCAACAATTGAAAATAAATACTTAGTTTTTGTAGAATTCCTACTATTTATTCTTTACCTAGGGTGCACAAAGACCGACTAACCCTCCAGCACGCCCCATTGTGAACAGTATAGGGTCGGTCGCAGCAAGAGTGGGACAGTATCTAAATAATTATTTGCAAACGAGCGTCGTGCAGACAAAAGCTTACTTAAAAGACACAAATCATTTTTTGCAGTTAAACAGTGGAACTTACCTATCAGGAAAGTCTGAGGTTTATCTGGTGACAGCAGATGTGTCTTCTTTGTACACCATTATTCAGCACAATGACGCTTTGCTGGCCTTAAATTGGGCCCTCAGCAGCAGAGATGATATACTGTTTGAACAGAAAGTATTTTTGAGACGGGTATTAGATTTCTGCCTGTCTCACAGCAAATTTTGGTATAATCATCAGTTCTTTTCATAAAGAAGGGGTGTTGCGATGAGTACAAAGTTTGCTCCTAGCTTGGTAAACCTTTTTATGGGGGAGTGGGAAGACAAGTTTGTGTTTGCAAAAAAGAGAGAGTGTTTATATGTTTATAAAAGGTACATTGATGACCTATTCTTTATTTGGGAGGGAAATGAGAACTCCCTACCCAATTTTTTGTCTGAACTTAATTCTAAAAATAACAATATAAAATTGGATTATGAATATAACAGAGAACAGATTCATTATCTGGATGTAAATGTGTCGAGAGTAGGGGACTCACTGTCTACCACAGTATACTTTAAACCCACAGATAGGAATAGTTACCTGCCTGTAAGCAGTGGTCATCACCCCCATTGGTTAAGAAACATCCCAAAGGGACAGATAATGCGGGTGAGAAAAAACTGCACTACGGACACAGATTTTTTGGCACAATCTAATGTTATTAAGGATAAGTTTGTACAAAAAGGTTATGAGGAATACCAATTAGATAAAATTATACATAAAAACGATTAGAAACCCCACGTGAAATGTGTTTAAAAAATAAAGGGGGTGTAGGTAATAATAAACATGAATGGGGATTTATCTCCAATTTTCATGTACAATATAAGGAAATTGAGGCTATCTTCCAGCGGCACTGGCATATTTTGTGTATGGACAGAGTGCTTAAACAAGCCCTACCTGAAAATCCCTCTATTATTTATAGAAAAGCCCCAAATTTTGGGGACAGGATTGTAAAAAAAAGTTCTGGAACCACCCATTAGACCATGCATGTTTTGGGACCGTGCAGGTTTCTTTTCATGTAGGAGGGTTTGATCAAATTTACTTTACTTACTTACTAAAATTTCAGAATTTATCACAGCAGCACTACACATGTGGTATACGTTTTACAGTGTCTATGTAATTTGATGTATGTAAAGCCTCGTACACACGACCGAGTTTCCCGTCGAAAAACGACGAGAAACTTGCTGGCAGAGCTTTCTTGCCGAGTAAATCGGTCGTGTGTACGCGGCTATCAGGTTTCTCGTCAAGAAAACCGACAAGAATCTCGACGAGAAATATAGAGAACCTGCTCTCTATTTTCTCGTCGAGATTCTCGTCAGCCTGTTTCTCGACGAGAAAAGTGTGTGTGTGTGTACACTTACCTGTCCTCCGGGAAGCCCGTGCATGCTCGAAATGACTTTGACGCATGCGCGGTAGCTTCCTAGGCATAGTTAGGGTGAAGCAAGATGGCGGCGACGGCATCGAATGTGACGAGCGCATGCTCGTCATAGTCGATGACGTCACCGCGTTCGCTCCATTCAAAGAACCGCGGGTTCTTTGAATCGAGCGTCTGTACACTCGGCCGGGACAAGTTTCTTGTCCAAAAATCTCGTCAAGAAAATTGACGTGTTTTTTCATGACGAGATTCTCGGTCGTGTGTACGAGGCTTAAGAGGTACTAAAAGAATCTTAAAAAAACATATTTCAAAGCATATATATAATATAGAGATTGGTTTTAAATACCATAGTGTGTCTTTGTATTTTAAAAAGTACCATAACCAGGACCTGTCTGGCCTAAAATTTTGGGGTGTTGATAGTGTTTATCCCAATTGGAGGGGGTCCAATTTGGTACGTGAAATATCTAAACGAAAAACTAAGTGGATATTCCTTATGAATACAATAACGCCTTGCGGGATGAATATAGAATTAGATGTCAACTGTTTCATAAGTGATTATTGAAGTATATAGTCCGGTCCCTAAATATTGGGACATCGACACAATTCTAATCTTTTTGGCGCTTTATACCGCCACAATGGATTTGAAATGAAACGAACAAGTGTGCTTTAACTGCAGACTTTGAGCTTTAATTTGAGGGTATTTACATACAAATCAGGTGAACGGTGTAGGAATTACAACAGTTTTTATATGTGCCTCCCACTTTTTAAGGGACCAAAAGTAATGGGACAGATTAACAATCATAAATCAGACTTTCACTTTTTAATACTTGGTTGCAAATCCTTTGCAGTCAATTACAGCCTGAAGTCTGGAACGCATAGACATCACCAGACGCTGGGTTTCATCCCTGGTGATGCTCTGCCAGGCCTCTACTGCAACTGTCTTCAGTTCCTGCTTGTTCTTGGGGCATTTTCCCTTCAGTTTTGTCTTCAGCAAGTGAAATGCATGCTCAATCGGATTCAGGTCAGGTGATTGACTTGGCCATTGCATAACATTCCACTTCTTTCCCTTGAAAAACTCTTTGATTGCTTTTGCAGTATGCTTCGGGTCATTGTCCATCTGCACTGTGAAGCGCCGTCCAATGAGTTCTGAAGCATTTGGCTGAATATGAGCAGATAATTTTGCCCCAAACACTTCAGAATTCATCCTGCTGCTTTTGTCAGCAGTCACATCATCAATAAATACAAGAGAACCAGTTCCATTGGCAGCCATACATGCCCACGCCATTACACTACCACCACCATGCTTCACTGATGAGGTGATATGCTTTGGATCATGAGCATTTCCTTTCCTTCTCCATACTCTTCTCTTCCCATCACTCTGGTACAAGTTGATCTTGGTCTCATCTGTCCATAGGATGTTGTTCCAGAACTGTGAAGGCTTTTTTAGATGTTGTTTGGCAAACTTTAATCTGGTCTTTCTGTTTTTGAGGCTCACCAATGGTTTACATCTTGTGGTGAACCCTGTGTATTCACTCTGGTGAAGTTTTTTCTTGATTGTTGACTTTGACACACATACACCTACCTCCTGGAGAGTGTTCTTGATCTGGCCAACTGTTGTGAAGGGTGTTTTATTCACCAGGGAAAGAATTCTTCGGTCATCCACCACAGTTGTTTTCCGTGGTCTTCCGGGTCTTTTGGTGTTGCTGAGCTCACCGGTGCCTTCTTTATTTTTAAGGATGGTTCCAAACAGTTGATTTGGCCACACCTAATGTTTTTGCTATCTCTCTGATGGGTTTGTGTTGTTTTTTTTCAGCCTAATGATGCCTTGCTTCACTGATAGTGACAGCTCTTTGGATATTGAGAGTTGACAGAAACAGATTCCAAATGCAAATAGCACACTTGAAATGAACTCTGGACCTTTTATCTGCTCCTTGTAAATGGGATAATGAGGGAATAACACACACCTGGCCATGGAACAGCTGAGCAGCCAATTGTCCCATTACTTTTAGTACCTTAAAAAGTGGGAGGCACATATACAAACTGTTGTAATTCCTACACTGTTCACCTGATTTGGATGTAAATACCCTCAAATTAAAGCTGAAAGTCTGCAGTTAAAGCACATTTTGTTTGTTTCATTTCAAATCCATTGTGGTGGTGTACAGAGCCAAAAAGATTAGAATTGTGTTGATGTCCCAATATTTATGGAGCTGACTGTAAGTATAACTCCACTCAAATTATATATTTTTTTTAGGAATTTTAACTCTGCATATATATTAAGTTTAGAAGCCATAGAGGGCATAGTTATTTATTTTCTGTTTTCCCATGTTTAATAGGGTTTGCCAATGAACCAGAATATTTCATTGTTCTATAGGCTAGCCCATATAGTCAAATGAGAAAAGTTTGATTCTGCGATCATTATTTTTTAGAATGTTAAAACGGAGTTCCACCCAAAAATGGAACTCCCACTTTTTGGAACCCTCCCCCCCTCACATTTGGCACCTTTCAGGGGGGAGGGGGGTGCAGATACCTGTATAATACAGGTATTTGCACCCACTTCAGGGCATAGATAGCCGCATTATCTGTGGGTATCTACGCCACTTCCCGTCTCCGCCCCCCCCCCCCCCCCCGCTGTCTTCTGGGAGACACACATGTCCCAGAAGACAGCAGGGGCCATTCGGATTGCACAGCGTCTCTCGCGCATGTGCAGTAGGGAACCAGGAAGTGAAGCCGCAAGGCTTCACTTCCTGATTTCCCTTTCCGAGGACCGAGGGATGGGTCGGCTTTGGGTGCTGACATCGCAGGCACCCTGGACAGGTAAGTGTCCTTATTTTAAAAGTCAGCAGCTGCAGTATTTGTAGCTGCTGACTTTAAAAAAAAAAAAAAAAGACTTTGGCGGACCTCCGCTTTAATGTGAGGATCGCTAACATTTTATTTGTATGTTATTATCACTGATATTTTATCTCTATTTTATTAATTGTTTTTCAGTCAAGTCTTGCACTGTTTTAAAATGTGATGTCATATATATTTTGCAATCAATGGTTTTTATCATACTATGTTTACAGCATTCAATAAATTAAATGTTGTATTGATCTATGCTGACGGTTGATCCACGTACAACGGAGGGTCTGTGAGGTTGCGGGCTATCTGCTAGATACGGACATTTGTCTGATGTGGGTAGTAGGAAGCTCGCCAGGCTGTCTTTCAGGTGCACGTGAATATCAACTAATAGCCGTCTTGCAAGTCTAGGTATAAATGTAGTATGATGCAGTGTCTTAATAGATTCCAAAATGGTTAGTCTATATAATGGTACGTCATATCGAAAAGTGTCACGGTGGGGCTATACGACGACCAGCAGTGACGTGAACATGCCATTCAGGGATTCCACTAACATTGGAAAGCCGCGCTGTAGGGGGTAGGAGACTCCGTCACGCTCCCTGTTTGCGCTATCACTTAAATTGATATGCCGGTTTGGTTTTGTATTTCTGTAAGTGTATGTCCTACAAGGGGGGAACCTAATCGTATTCAATAAATTAGTTTGAAATGGGATTACACTATGGAGTTTTTTTCTTTCTCCATGTAAACTAGTGTTTGACCCGTCCTCCCGGCTGCAACAGGACCTGTGATTAACCTTCCAGGGAGAGTATTGAAACCAAGATCTGGTGTTCTGTGCCTGTTACCCAGCACAGTCTGGTAAGAGTCTGATCCATAGGGGGATTTTTTACCCCCCCCCCCATCCCCCCAATTCTACACGTGTGGAGGTGATGGTGACAGTGATATATCCAGTGCGGAATCAAAACACCTTTTTTGGACTCTATTAAACATTTAATGTGTACTGTTCACATTTTATTATTGCAGCAGTTATCGGGACTATAAACTTTCATGATAGAACACCCAGAATAGCGGGAATGTGTTTGATTATGTAGTGCTGCCCTGACAAATATTGTGTGTTTAATCTGGATAATATGTTGTTATAATTCCCGTGAAAAAAGTGGATGACCTAGCACCTGATATCCTACAGATATTCTATTCATTCTCGGATCACTTATTTCAGTTGCAGAGCTCTTCAAGGTACTGTCGCCATTTTGGAATGCGTATCACCACTACTGCTACATGATTCTCAAATCCTTACTATTCATACATAATTTGGTATACATTTTCTTTCTGATATTTTGATTTATATTCTAGGATGTATGTATATATTTTTTGAACATAATTTTGGGAATGATGTGGGTTTTAATAGATATACCATTGTTAAACATATTTCATTACAAAAATAGAATATTTTAAAGTCACAAAACACATGTCGTGTGACAGTGGCACTAATATGCAGCACTGATGAGGCATGGACTGTGTCGGTATTTTTTTTTTGTTTAATTTTTTTTTTTTTTTTTTTTTTTACAATGCTTGTTTTTTTGGGGGGAAGGGGGGGAGTGTACGGTGTCTGTGTTGTTTTTTTTTTCCATTATTTTTAAAATGTAACCTTTAAATATTTATTTATTAAAAAAATATGTTTTTTCCGCCCTGTTGGTGGGGAGGGGGTGCTTTGGTGAGATTTAAGAGGTCTAAACAGTCACCTGACATCTCCCATTTCAGACAGGGAAAGGGACTGAGGACACAGATTTTAAAGTCCCTTTCTCTGCAGCCTCAGCTGCACTGAAGATGAATGGACAGGAGACAGAGGATCCTCTCCATTCATAAACTGAAACATTGTAAACACAGTCTATGATGCTCTGTTATGAATGGACAGTCAGTGATCACTGACTGTGCATTCAGAAAAGGAAGGAGCCAGTAAATTACATATATAGAGGAGGACTGGGAGAGAGGGAGGAGCACATGGGGAGCCTGAGGGGGACCCGGACAGAACGCGGAGCACACGGGGGAGCTGGAGGGGGACCCGGACAGAACAAGGAGCACGTGGGGGAGCCGGAGGGGGACCCGGATAGAATGAGGAGCACACGGGGGAGCCAGGGGAGGACACAGGTGGACAATCAGGGATGATCGGTGCAGCGGTGGGGGGAGGTACAAGCGCCGACCCCCCTGTATAGCTTTCAATAAAGCATCCGACAGCCGTGGGAGGGAGATGAGGAGAAGCGGCTGTCAGCTGCTTTATTGAAAGCTTTAAAGAGAGATCGGTGCTTGTACCTCCCCCCACCACTGCACTGATCATCTTTGAGGCTGCCCGCTATGCTGAGGATGCCTGGCCCGATACAACAGGTGTCGGATTAGGCATCGGAGTAATTGCACGAGTACTGATACTCGTGCAAATGCTTGGTATCAGCACCAATACTCGTATCGGTGCAACCTTAGTTTTAAACTCCTGATATTTCACCAACCCCCACCCCAGCATGATTGTAAAAAATAAATAAAAAAAGTAATATAAAATAAAATGAAAATAAAAAAAACTTAAAAAATATAAAACAAAACAAATTTCTGGCCATGACAGTGCACATGTATCTGCACATCTGGATGCAAACTTAGCCCCTTATACATCTCTATACCCATGTAACAACTTGGATGTACAGTTACCTGCATACAGCTGTGGCATCTTTGGTTTGTACAGGCTGCTGCCAATGATTGTATGCAAACACCTGTGACTTCTATGTGCAGAAATATTCTGTTTTTAATATGATATCTATGACCATTTGCGGCGGTGTGATTAAAGCCTCGCACACACGGCCGAGTTTCTAGTCGCAAAAAAAACGTTGTTTTTCTCGACGGGTTTCTTGTCAAGCTTGACGAGATTCTTGTCAAGCTTTCCTTGCATACACACTGTCAATCCAAAATCTTGTCGGTCTAAAAACGCGGTGACGTACAACACGTACGACGGCAGTATAAAGGGGAAGTTCCATTCTCATGGCGTCCTCCCTTGGGCTGCTTTTGCTAATCTCGTGTTGCCGCGTGTTAGTTAAAGTTTAGGAAGAGACAATTCGCGCTTTTCAGTCTTCGTGCTTTCAGTTCGTTACAGCGTGAAGAATGTGCTATCTCCATTATGAACGCTAGTTACTCTTTCGTTCATGGACCGACACAGCTTCTCAATTGACAAAGTGGATATTATCCATTAATTAGGAGTGACTAGGCAGAAAACTTGCATCACACCTCCTACAGTACCGCCCAGGGGGCGGACCCTCTGGGTATATCCCCTCAGTCTGCATCTCGCAAATCAGTTTTTTTTCTGTCTAGCAAACGAGTAGGACATGGCTTCCTTCGGGCCCATTGGTCCGGGGGGAAAAATAAATTTTTTTGCTACTTTTTTTTTGTTTCCTGCGATCTTCGATCAATTGCCGACTGGTTGACAGGCTGGATCCTCAATCCTTGTAGTCTCCCCAGTTTCGGCCATCGAGCGTGTGCCGACCCTAGCTACGCGCTGGGTTTTCCACGACATGCCCGTCGCTCCACGGGTGGCCGGTGAGCCTACGCTTCAGGGCCTGCATCGGACCGCTCAGCTTTGGCTGACCTTACGGCCGAGTCGCAGCAGCCTGGCTGGTGAGCTTACGCTCCAAGGCTTGCATCGGACCGCTCAGCTTCGGCTGACCTTACGGCCGAGTCGCAGAAGCCTGTCTGGTGAGCGTTGCGCTCCAGGGCATACATATGATCGTCCCCTTGGGTCCAATCACAGCATGCCTGGCCGACAGTCACCTTCTGTGCGCGGACGATGATCTGTTTGGAATGTCTTCCAGCATGATACATGCAGGATAGGTAAGTAAACTCCCCTGCCTCGGCTGGGTGATTTGGCTGGACGTTCCTGGAGAGATCGAGTAAGTGGTTGTGGCCCCTTTCTTCCCTCTCTCCCTGCCCTTCCCTCCTCCCTGGGCTTCTAGCTAAAGGTTGCTGGGTGCTGGGGGTCACCTAAGGGGTTCCACTGGAGCGGGGCTGGCTGTAACTAACATTTAAAAGAAATGTCATTTCTGCTTACCTGTATGTGCTTCCTCCTCCATGCTGTCGGCGGCCATTTTGCGGTGGTCCATGTCGGGTTCGGCCTCTAGTGACTGCCCGGCGGCCATCTTCCTGTGGTTTCGTCGCCATTTTCTTGTAGTTTCACACCCACTGGCCTCTATCGACTGAACGGCGGCCATGTTTGTAATGATCCACGCTGTATGTATATATTGCCGTTCGGCGGCCATCTTTTTGTGGTCTACGGCTGCTTTGGCCTCTATCTTCGGCTCAGTGGCCATTTTCTTAGAGCCCACATTATCTTCCATACAGACGTTTTGGCTGCAATTTTGCGAGAGTCTCCGGCCTCTAGGGTGCATTACACTGGCGCGAAAAATTCACACAAGAAGCACTGATAAAAGAAGCAGACTGACACAGCAGTAGTGGGACAGCATCACAGGTGCAGCACACGGCAGCATAGCGGTACCAGTCCAGGGTGGTGAGTCCTTTGGGTGACCCAGCATCTCTGCAGCGCAGGAGGGTGGCCTATTGATATCTTGCCTGGAGCCCTGTGGGTGTCAGTGTGTGGTCAGCATGGCATCGGAGCCAGATGTCTTCTCCCCTGAAACACCAGATTTAGCAGCTGGTGCCCCTGAGGTGTCTATGGACGCTATGTCGGCAATCCTATAGGCGTTTGCTGCCAGGGTGGAAGCAGCACACGGGAATACAGGGGGGAGTAAACGCCCCCGTCCCCTGCAAGCTTCTGGGGATAATTCTGATCCAGAACCAGGTCCAGCTACGGCTCGTGGCCCAGATTCTGATGCATTAGAGACTGCAGACCGTGACCGGACAGTGAGGATGGCTCCAAGTCCAGGTCAGTACACGAGACGGCTTTGGTATCTGACCTTATTACTGCAGTGCGGGATACGCTAAAGTTGGAAAATACTGTAGAAGCAGCAGAGACTCCGGTCCACTTTGGGTTTCATAAACCTGCCCGCACTGCTAAGGTGTTCCCTTGTGTGTCTTATTTTGATAAACTCTTATACAAGGAATGGGAGAACCCACTGAGGGTCTTTACGGCCCCAAAGAGGTTTGCGGTACGGTACCCCTTTGAGGAGAGTTTTCTGAACAAATGGACCTCTCCCCCTATAGTGGACCCTCCGGTGTCCAGACTTAATAGAGCCACCACAATTCCAGTAGAAGGGGCTCCTGTTTTCAAGGACCCTGTGGATAAGAAGGCTGAAGCACTCGCTCGCTACCTATACTCAGTGGTAGGCTCGGCAGTACGCCCGGCATTGGGGCGGGGGCCCTAGTGCCTCAGACACTTACTGAATGGGCAAGATTGCTACTCCAGGGGTTAAGGAGCGAGATGCCAGGGCCGGTCCTAGGCGGGTGCGCCGCGTGCACCGCACCCAGGCGCCTGCAGAGGGGGGGCGCTGAAGTGCCAGAGTGCTCCCCTCCCGCCTCCCCCTTATTGTCACTGTCTCAGGCTGTGGTGAACCCCTAGCTGGCAGAGAGCCAGAGACCCCTTTTTACTTTATTTACTACGCCGCTGGCTCAGTGCCCAAACTGGTTGCTACTTGACGCCCGCTTGGCGTGTAGCAACCAGTGACGTCAGAGCAGGAGAGAGGCAGAGACCTATCAGAGCGGAGGAGATTTAACTTCCTCCTCCGCTCCTTCTGTTTAGCTCCACCCACCTCCTCCCTGTATGTTCGGGACTCCAGCCAGGCAGCGGCATGCAGAAGAAACCTCTGAGACAGACTGCAGTGCACAGATGAAACGAAGAGATGGTGAAAGGCAAGTGACATGCAAAGCACTGATTGACCAACATTACACATCCATCGGGGTTAAAATCCTGTCATCTCTCCCCCAGCAGCCACAGTTCAGCACTTCTCAGAAACTCGAGTGTGTGTGTCAGCCTGGAGCCTGGAGCGAGCCTCTTAGTGTAGTGTGCAGAATAAGGAGATAAGGGTCAGATAAGGGGTCGGCACTCGGCAGGAGAGGACACTGACAGATTACACCTTGGATGGAAGGAGGACACATCCTTAGATATCAGGGCAGGGTTCATGCTGGGACTTGTAACCCTTCACTTTTGGGGGATGTGACTCCCCCCACCAAAAGTGAAGAACTACAGGTCCCAGCATGAACCCCTCAGAGCTGAAGATGTTTCCTGCATCCCTGCACACAACTCCTCCCACTCGGCCCTTCTGTCCAGCTGCTCGCTGTCTCTTCTCTCCCAATACTTGTTTGCCTCTCACTGCAGCAGCCCCCCCCCTCCTCCTTCACCCTCATTTAGAGCAATGTCCCTCTGTCCCTCTTTCCTCCTTGTTTGTCCCTCATTTTGGTCTGATCTATATAGTTGTATTAAAAATGCACTAATTATCTATTAAAAAGCATTTTACAGAGCAAAACCTTTAACCCATATTCCAAATTGCTGCATTTGTAAATCCCAGAAGCCAATATAAAAGAATAGTCGTGGTAAAAAGCACCTGTGGGTTTAACCAGTTTTTTTTTGTATAATTCTCCCTTAAAGGGGGCGTGTCCTATGTCTACATATTTTTGCTAATAGGTGTGCCTCATTCCCATCTCAGAAAGTTGGGAGGTATGCTTCTATCCATCCCACGGTCCCCCTGTCCATCCCACGGTTCCCCTGTCCATCCCACGGTCCCCCTGTCCATCAGTCCCCCTGTCCATTCCACGGTCCCCCTGTCCATCAGTCCCCCTGTCCATCCCACGGTCCCCCTGTCCATCCCACTGCCCCTCTGACTACTCTGCGGCCCCCCTGACCACTCTGTTGTTCTTCTTGATGCCTAGAGCCCACTTTTGATCTTGCACACAGGCCCGCTGATTTCATACGCCCCTGCCCCAAAAATATGCAAAAAAATATGTCAAAAATCATCTTTTTTGGGGGGGTGTCCCTGAATGGCAGTTTGGAAATGTGGTCACCCTAGCATAAATAAAACTACTTCCGAACTGTCCCAGCTTTGGAACAGCATGGACAGTTCATGGCCGAATCTAGGGAGGTGTGCTGTGTGCCCGCCTCCCAGGCAACAACTACCAGGATGTAGATTGTGCCTGGGCAGTGTTGCTAAACTTCAGTGAGAAGAAGCTGTCTCCGGGCATGGCATGGCAGGGCGGGGCGGGATGGACAGGCTGGCTGCACCTGTGTGTGTTGATTTTCCCCCAAAGCCATGCCAGCACACTCCCCCTTTCTGCAGAGACGGGACAGGAGAGGAGAGAGATATTGATTTGCTCATCCTCCTCCCGCCCCTCTCCTCTGTGTCTGCCCCGCCCACACTCCAATCCCTGGCTTAGTACTGTGCACGAGAAAGGGGTGTGGCGGGAAATTTTAAGCAATGGAGGAGACAGATCCACCTGAGTGTATGATTGTCACTGTCAGAGCCTGCAGAGACCAGCCCTGGAGTAAGTGAGTTCTACATGACTACTGGGCTCTCCCCAGGGAGTGCGTGTATGGGAGGGGTGGAAGACCGCAATCTCCTCATGCTGTGTGGAGGACTGGTGGCAGCCCACTATGCTGGGACTTGTAGTGCCCTCTGTGGGGGGACTGAGGAATCTTCAGTTCCCCACAAAGGGCACTACAGGTCCCAGCATAGTGAAATGCATTCTTCAGTCCCCTCTAGGGCACTACAAGTCCCAGCATAATGGGAATGCATTCTTCAGTCCCCTCTATTCTAGTGCACTACAGGTCCCAGCATAATGGGAATGCATTCTTCAGTCCCCTCTAGTGCACTACAGGTCCCAGCATAGTGGGAATGCATTCTTCAGTCCCCTCTAGTGCACTACAGGTCCCAGCATAGTGAAATGCATTCTTCAGTCCCCTCTAGGGCACTACAAGTCCCAGCATAATGGGAATGCATTCTTCAGTCCCCTCTAGTGCACCACAGGTCCCAGCATAGTGGGAATGCATTCTTCAGTCCCCTCTAGGGCACTACAAGTCCCAGCATAGTGGGAATGCATTCTTCAGTCCCCTCTATTCTAGTGCACTACAGGTCCCAGCATAGTGGGAATGCATTCTTCAGTCCTCTCTAGTGCACTACAGGTCCCAGCATAGTGGGAATGCATTCTTCAGTCCCCTCTAGTGCACTACAGGTCCCAGCATAGTGGGAATGCATTCTTCAGTCCTCTCTAGTGCACTACAGGTCCCAGCATAGTGGGAATGCATTCTTCAGTCCCCTCTAGTGCACTACAGGTCCCAGCATAGTGGGAATGCATTCTTCAGTCCCCTCTAGTGCACTACAGGTCCCAGCATAGTGGGAATGCATTCTTCAGTCCCCTCTAGTGCACTACAGGTCCCAGCATAGTGGGAATGCATTCTTCAGTCCCCTCTAGGGCACTACAGGTCCCAGCACAGCAGGTTGCTCTGACAGAACAGAAGGAGCCTGAGAAGATTGGCGCCGCTCTGCGTGATCCAGGGGCACTGGCAGACTTAATTTGCTGGGCACTGCTAGGCTGCAATTGAGGTATTGATCTCTTGTATCATGTCTGCAGTCTCTCACCATCTCCTGTACTATGTCTGCAGTATGTCTGGGGGCTCTTTCTAACAGCCCTCTCTGTGTCCGTTAGAGAGACCCCCCTTCCAGTTCCCATTAGAGCACTCTCTTCCTGTATTTTGTTTATTATTAAGAGATCATATGAGGATCCCAGGGTATCAAAGACTTCTTAGGGGAGCATCTCTGTGTTTAATTCGTTGCCATAGAAACATTTGTAAAGGGGAGGAGTTAGTATAATGAACACACCCATGCGAGGGCGCAGAAATATTTTTGCACCCAGGCGCCTGTGACCCTAGGATCGGCCCTGCGAGATGCTCCTCCTGATGAGATAACATTGGCTGACCAGTTGGTCCAGGGCCTTAGGTTTGTCTGCGAGTCAGACATGGATACTATTCCCCTGCTGTCAAAAGCTTTAGTTTATGCAGTAGCAATATGCCGCCTGATCTGGCTAAAGGGCTGGTCTGTGGACCAGACCTCCAAGAAAGCCCTGTTGGATCTGCCTTTTAAGGGCGACAGAGTTTTTGGGGCCTCTCTGGATGACATCATTAAGGGATGCCACAGGAAGTAAAAGCACTTTGCTTCCTCAAACTAGCAAGGGTAGGGGCCACGCCAAGGGCAAGTGCCCTCCTTTACTGCACGCAATCATTTTTTTCGTCCCCCTAGGGCGACAGAGAAAAGACCCCAGGCCGACAAGGCGCCTGCCCAAGGACAAAAGCGTCCTTGGTCCCGCAAACCCAACAAGCCTGCGGACAAATCTGTGTCCGCATGAAGGTCCGCCCTCACCCTGCTCTCGGGTGGGGGACGTCTTTGCAAATTCGCGACTCAGTGGACAGCTCTAGTCTCTGACAGGTGGGTTTGCGAAGTAATCTCCTCAGGCTACAAGATAGAATTTCTCTCTTGTCCACCGGACAGATTCGTCACCTCCAATCTCCAGCTACTACCGACCCGTCGGGAGGCCCTGTATGGGGGCGGTCCAGGGTCTACTGGAACGCGGGGTAGTTGTTCCAGAACAGGAACGGGGTCAGGGTTTTTACTCAAATCTGTTCATTGTGCCAAAGAAGGAGGGGGTTCGTCCAGTCTTGGATCTCAGAGCCCTCAATTGCTTTGTGAAGGTACAAAGATTTCGGATGGAGTCGGTTCGATCTGTAGTCATGGTTCTCCATCCGGGGCACTTGCTGGCCTCCTTGGACATCAAGGACGCATACCTGCATGTCCCCATATACTCCAGACACCAGAGGTTTCTGTGATTTTGCTATCGGGAAGAACCACTAACAGTTTGTGGCCCTCCCGTTTGGCCTTGCCTCAGCACCCAGGACGTTCACCAAGGTGCTCGCTCCGATTCTGGCACTTCTAAGACAGCGGGGTATCGCTATCATGGGCTACTTGGACGACCTTCTTCTGAAGGCCCCTTCAAGCTCAGAATTAGAGGTAAGCGTGTCCATTACCTGTCAGACTCTTCGAGACTGTGGTTGGATACTAAACACGCAAAAGTCAGTATTTGTGCCCACTCAACGCCTAATGTACCTGGGGTTGATTCTGGATTCCTCAGAGGCAAAGGTATTCCTCCCTGTGGAGAAGTTGCATACCTTTCGGGCTGCAGTACGGCAGCTGACTTCCAGGAATTGGTCGTCACTCCGTTTTTGCATGCGAGTGTTAGGCCTCATGGTAGCCTCCTTCGAGGCAGTCCCATATGCTCAATACCACACTCGAGTGTTACAGAAGGAAGTTCTGTCCAGATGGAACAGATGTCCATCATCTCTGGATTATCAGATCTGAGTAAGCCACATAGTCAGGAGATCCCTGGTATGGTGGCTGACAGCACCGGCTCTGTTGGCCGGGAAGTAATTTCTTCTGGTTTACTGGATAGTGATCACGACGGACGCCAGCCTTACAGGTTGGGGGGGAGTCTGGGGTGTTCAGTCGGCGCAAGGTCGCTGGACCCCAGAGGAATCCCGCCTGCCGATCAATGTCCTGGAAATCCGGGCGATCAGGCTGTGCCTCTTCAAATGGTCTCAGAGGCTGCAAGGGCATCCAGTCAGGATCCAGTCAGACAACGCCACAGCAGTGGCATATGTCAATCATCAAGGAGGAACAAGAAGCTCAGCTGCAGCATCGGAGGTCGCTCGCATCCTGAAGTGGGCAGAGAGGAGCGTACCGGCACTGTTGGCCGTGTACATTCCGGGTGTGGAAAACTGACAGGCGGACTACCTGAGCCGCCAGATGCTGGACCAGGGAGAATGGTCCTTACACCCGGAGGTGTTCCAACTCCTCTGCCAAAGATGGAGCACACCAGGCGTAGATCTTCTGGCTTCCTGACTCAATCGGAAGGTATTGAGGTTTGTGGCCCGGTCAAGAGACCCATGGGCAGACGCAACGGACGCGTTGGTGGCATCGTGGGGTCAGTATCGGCTAATCTATGGCTTCCCTCCCTTAAGGCTTCTTCCTCTTCTGCTCCGCAGAGTGGAGGCAGAGGGAATTCCAATGATCCTAATCGCTCCAGATTGGTCTCAGCGTCCTTGGTACGCTGATCTAGTACATCTGGTAGCAGACGTCCCCTGGTGCCTACCACTACGGAAGGACCTGCTATCGCAAGGTCCCATACTCCATCCTGCTTTACGGTCACTGGCTTTAACGGCATGGCTGTTGAGAACCAGGTACTGAGAGACCGGGGCCTGTCAGATTCAGTAATCTCTACTATGAGAAGTGCTCGGAAACCGTCCTCTAGGAAGGTTTATCACCGCACTTGGAAGGCCTACATCTCCATGTGTGAGGAAATTAAATGGCATCTGCGTACTTATTGGTTTCCAGAATCCTGCTGTTTTTACAGCATGGGGTGGACCAAAGGCTTGCCCTAAGTACGATTAAGGGACAGATATCTGCCCTGGCTGTCTTTTTTCAGCGACCCCTGGCGACTCACTCTCTTGTGAGTACATTTGTGCAAGGGGTTCGAAATGTGGCCCCTCCGGTCCGTCCCCCGCTACCTCCGTGGGTCTTGAACCTGGTCCTCTCGGTGCTTCAGAAGGCACCGTTAGAGAATATTAGAGATATTCCCCTGTTGACACTTTCTCAGAAAGTGGTCTTTTTGGTGGCTGTTACGTCAGTTAGACGAGTCTCTGAGCTGGCAGCCTTGTCCTTCAAGGCTCCCTATTTGATTTTCCACAAGGATATGGTGGTGCTGCGGGCCACAGCCTCCCCTTCTTCCGAAAGTCGTTTCGGCTTTTCATCTCAATGAAGACATTGTACTTCCATCCTTGTGTCCTCATCTGTCGAATCCTAAGGAGTCGGCGTTGCATTCCTTGGACGTTGTCCGAGTATTGAGAGAATAACTATCTGCTACTTCCCTGTTCCGGAAGTCAGACTCACTGTTTGTTTTGGTGGCTGGTCCCAAGAAGGGCCAAGCAGTCTCGTCGGCCACCATATCTAGGTGGATCCGACAGATAGTAATCCAGGCTTACGCCTTAAAGGGTCAGGTGCCCCCCTTCCCGGTCACGGCGCACTCGACCAGGGGGGCAATAGGTGCCTCTTGGGCTTTCCGACATCAAGTGTCTGTTTCCCAATTATGTAAAGCGGCGACTTGGTCGTCTGCTCACACTTTCACAAAATTCTACAAGGTTGATGTAGGTGCATCTTCGGATGCCTCTTTCGGCCGCAAAGTTTTGCAGGCGGCTGTTTAGAGTTGCAACTCCTCCGTTGGAGGAGTGCTGTTTTGTGTTTGGGGTGAAGTTTATTTTTATGCTGTTAGCACCCCTCGTTTTTTCTCTGAAGCCTCGTACACACGACCGAGTTTCTCGTCGTTAAAAACACGTCGTTTTTCTCGACGAGATTCTTGTCAACCTTGACGAGTTTCTCGTCAAACTTTCCATGCGTACACACTGACAATTCCAAATCTCGTTGTTGTTCTGCGTGGTCACGTCCAGCCAGCATGTACGACGGCAGTATAAAGGGGAAGATCAATTTCACTGGCGCCACCCCTTGGGCTGCTTTTGCTGATCTCGTGTGAAGTAAAGGTTTGGGAAGAGACGATTCCCGCTTTTCAGTCTTCGTGCTTTCAGTTTGTTTTCTGCGGTTCAGTTTGTGCTTGTGGGTTCGTATCTTGTCTTTCAGGGCATGTAGGCAGGTTGTATCTGTTTTACAGTGCGTTCTTGCCCGTTCGTTTCTGAATTTCAGTTCGCTCTTCACTAAAGTGCATTCTGTTTAGTACGTTCTGATCAGACGACCGTTTCCTAGCCATGTCGCGGGTACGTTCTCGTCATCGAGTTTGTGCTGTGCGGGCGCTTGGTGTTGGTCTGCTTGTTTTGGACCAAGACCAGTCCATGAACGGGGTGAGGAGAAGTTCATGGACCAAGAATTGGTTGCTCCAGCGGGACCAAGTCTGCCATATGTCTCTGCTGCGGGAGATCGTGGAGAATAATCCTGAGGACTACAGGAATTTTCTGCGGATGTCTGACCCCGTTTTTCAGCATCTTTTGGCTTTGGTGTCCCCCTATATTACCAGGCAGGACACCGTTATGCGGGAAGCCATCAGTGCTGAGCAGAGGCTCATCGCCACCTTACGTTACCTGGCGACAGGGAGAAGTCTGCAGGACTTGAAGTTCACAACAGGCATCTCTCCCCAGGCTCTGGGCCTCATAATCCCAGACACCTGTTCTGCCATTATCCAAGTCCTGCAGGAGGACTATATTAGGGTAAGTTTTCTTCATTAACATCACATTTTATGTATTTCATGTATGATAATTTATTGTATTTCTTTCATCCTTCCCTAATTACCATGATTGTAATATGCTGAGAATGTCCCCTTTTGTCCTCATGCATGCCGGAAGTTTAGAAATGCCTCTTTTTTCTCCTCCATGCATATTTCACTTCACTAACCTTTCCAGCAGTGGTGACTGCTGCTCAAAATGTTTGGGGGGACACCCCAAAATTTTATCTAGAAACTTCCTCCATTTTTGCGACTGTGCCAATAAACGCCACCAGTTGCCCCCTCCAATGCAGCCAGTTTTCCACCTCCAATGCAGCCAGTTTGCCCCCTCCATTGCAGCCAGTTTGCCCCCTCCATTGCAGCCAGTTTGCCCCCTCCATTGCAGCCAGTTTGCCCCCTCCAATGCAGCCAGTTTGCCCCCTCCAATGCAGCCAGTTTGCCCCCTCCAATGCAGCCAGTTTGCCCCCTCCAATGCAGCCAGTTTGCCCCCTCCAATGCAGCCAGTTTGCCCCCTCCAATGCAGCCAGTTTGCCCCCTCCAATGCAGCCAGTTTGCCCCCTCCAATGCAGCCAGTTCACCCCCAGCCCTGCACTTACCTTCTTCCGGTCAGTGCCATCCTTCTTCTCTCCTTGATGTCTTCTCCTGCCCTCGATGTTGCATCAGCTAATCAGGTTACCGTTAAACAGACTTGGTGAACATGATTGGCAGAGGAGCCTGTCAGTGTTTACCCAAGGAATGCACCCCCCTGCGTCCCCTGGTTAACTTTTATGAAGCCAATTACATCCCTCAGACTGTAATTGCCAAGCCTATTTGACCCGCTGGCTCTGATAGGCAATTTCCCCTAAAAAACTGCCGCTGTTATTCATATGGCCGTCGCTCAACAGGGGGCCATCCACCTGAATAGTGGGCGGCATTGACAATACATAGGTTCATGCAAGGCATGAACCTATGTATTGTTCTGAGTGACGGGCGCAGGAGAGAGGGGGCAGCGCTCCAGCGCCCACTCTGGACGCACCGCCACTGCAATGCTACCCTGTGGCCAAACACATCTAGCCCCCCCAAATTTGATTATAATGGACCATCAGAGGGGGTGATGAATATGATACTTGAGCCTTCCATTATACTTTTTACAAACACATTATACGGAAACTTAGATTGATGTTAGAATGTATTTTAGTATAATCTGCTTGCAATGTTATGTGCAAAAGTACTAATATTTTTTTTATCTTGTTTGACTCCACAGCTTCCTTCCACACCACAGGAATGGCAGACTGTGGCATCGGAGTTTGCCACGCGGTGGGACTTCCCCAACTGTGGTGGAACCATTGACGGGAAGCACGTCCGCATCGTGCCACCACCCCGTTCTGGATCCTACTTTTTCAACTACAAGGGGTTTCATAGCATTGTGCTGATGGCGGTGGTGTCAGCACGGTATGAATTCCTCTATGTGGATGTGGGAAAGAATGGCCGGATGTCCGATGGGGGATCCTTCAGCCAGACGGAGTTTGCCCTCCGTCTCCAGAGTGATGACCTTGCATTGCCACCGGATGCAGGGAATGTTGAAGGACCCCCCTTTGTTTTTTGGGCTGATGAAGCCTTCGGACTGGGACCGCGTCTCATGAGACCATTTCCCCAGAGGACCCTCACCCCGGAGAAGAGGGTGTTCAACTACCGGCTGGCCAGGGCCCGAAGAGTCGTAGAAAATGCCTTTGGGATAATGGCCAGCCGGTTCCGCCTTTTCATGACTCCAATTCACTTGGCAGAGTACAAGATTAACTATGTTGTTTTCTGCTGCTGTGTGCTCCATAACTTTCTGATCCGGATATCACCAAATTATATTGCCTCAATATTGCCTGAGGCATGACTTTCATCTGGCAATACCCTTGCGGGCCTAGAATCTGTCCGTTCTGGCTTGCCCCCCCAAAATGCCCGTGAGGTTCGTCAGAAATATCTTGAATATTTCACGGGGAGGGGGGCAATTCCTATGCCAGGCCATGTCTAAATATGCTTTGAGAAAGACCAAAATAAAAATCTGATTAAATCTTTAAACTTTTTTTTTTCCTGTCTCCTAGTTTGTCTTAGTGCATTTGTAGTGCCAAGTGTATTTTCCTTTAGTAAATACCAACCATTTCACTAGTAACACCAAACAAATACACAAATAAGGTTATAGCGTATTTGAAAAAGAAGCTACACTTTGTTGTTGTTCAAACATTTTACTCGATGCACATTCACACACATGGTAAATAGAACAGTATGTATATATTATTTTTTGGCTGGCCAGAAACCGGCCTTTTTTTTTTTTATAAGAAAATACAAAACCATCAGTAGCATTCAACAAACTACAACATTGGATACCTCTTGGCAATATGAGACATTCAATTACACAAAATATGGCACCCGTGGCCAAGCCAAAATTTGAATATGCACACAATTTAAAGTCATTTTCAATTGGGATTTTAGACTCCTGATCCCTATTGTCAACATGTGCTATCTGCCATCAGGGGTGATCAATGGACGTGTTTTGGGGGTGCAACCCCTTCTTAATTTCACCTACTTGAGATACGAGGAAGGGGTTGCACCCCCAAAACCCGTACATGGATATCCCATGATGGCAGATGGCACATGTTGACACACTGTGTGCATATTCAAATTTTGGCTTGATTGATTGTCTAAAAGCTTCAAAAATGGGGAAGAACAATCTCAAACAAAAAATGGGGGTTTTGTTGCCTTATTCAATTCTCCCCAAAACATCTAGGATGTCCTTAAAGGTTTGATCCATCACATTAATTCTTTGCTTAATTCTGTCCAGTTCTGTACTACATTCCATCACTTGCTGTATGATTCGTAGGGCACAGTCAGCATAGAAACGCGTACTTTCTTTCACCACAACATTTTCATCCCCTATAAAAATAAATAAAAGGAATTATAACTCTGCAGGCCTACATCTCTTATCTGAAGCTGTGGTGACAGATACTGACCTGTTGTGGTGACCAGTTCCACCACGTCATCCACTTCTCCTTCCTGCACTTCTCCTTCCTCCACCTCTTCAACTTCCTCAACATCCTCAGGTTGTGGGTCTTGGTGAGGTTGGGGTTGTTTAGAAGGTGTGGGTTTCTTGTGCTCCCCGGAGTGTTCTCCTACCAGTCTTCTCTCCCCTATGAGAATCAAACAAAAGGTATAGTTATCACACAGAAATTTAAAAAAATAAATAAAAACATGATACATTGCTTGGAAGTGGGGTACACGTGTCTGTTTGGGCGGGATTTCAAGATGAAGACATTATTTAGAAAAAAATATATTCTTGACTATTCACCTTTGGCCGACATTTTTTACACATGGAGGCACCCCAAAAATGCACTGATGTACCTGTGTGTGTCACCCAAAAAAGGAGGTTCTGGTGGTCCACACTATAGTGCTTAAAAGTACAGATGTGGGACCAGCTGCTGAGTGTCCTCTCCTTTACACTGATTAAAGTTTTCATGTCATTCTCTTTACAAACACATCATCTAGCCAACAATGTAATAACAACTATTGAATAAAAACAGGCAGCTGTGTAAATTATTTGAACCCTGTAAAATCGAAAAAAATTGTGCATAGTGGCCGAACGATGTGTCTGTAACGAACGATTACTGTGCCAAACCAAGTTCAAACGATTACATTTTGTAAGGTACAATAGAAAAATGCAATAACATGGAGCAACATGCAAGTTGTGAAATACAATAATAGGAAAACAGTGAAAAAAGTACTTACTTTTTTCAAGCATTATCTTAATGCTCCTTAACCACTTAAGCCCCGGACCATTTCGGGCCATTAGGACCAGGCCTGTTTTTGGGATTCGGCACTGCGCTGCTTTAACTGTAAATTGTGCGGACATGCAATGTTGTACCCAAATGAAATTTGCGTCCTTTTCTTCCCACAAATAGAGCTTTCTTTTAATGGTATTTGATTGCCTCTGCGATTTTTATTTTTTGCGATATAAACGGAAAAAAGACCGAAAATTTTGAAAAAAAATGATATTTTCTACTTTTTGTTATAAGAAAAATCGAATAAACTCAATTTTAGTCAGACATTTAGGCCAAAATGTATTCAGCCACATGTCTTTAGTAAAAAAAATGTCAATAAACGTATATTTATTGGTTTGCGCAAAAGTTATAGCGTTTACAAACTAGGGTACATTTTCTGAAATTTACACAGCTTTAAATTTATGACTGCCTATCTCATTTCTTGAGGTGCTAAAATGGCAGGGCAGTACAAAACCCCCCCAAATGACCCCATTTTGGAAAGTAGACACCCCAAGGAAATTGCTGAGAGGCATGTTGAGCCCATTGAATATTTTTTTTTTTGTCCCAAGTGATTGAATAATGACAAAAAAAAAAAAAAAAAAAAATACAAAAAGTTGTCACTAAATGATATATTGCTCACACATGCCATGGTTATATGTGGAATTGCACCCCAAAATACATTTTGCTGCTTCTCCTGAGTACGGGGATACCACATGTGTGGGACTTTTTAGGAGCCTGGCCACGTACGGGACCCCGGAAACCAAGCACCGCCTTCAGGATTTCTAAGGGCTTAAATTTTTGATTTCATTCCTCACTACCTATCACAGTTTCGAAGGCCATAAAATGCCAAAATAGCACAAAACCCCCCCAAATGACCCCATTTTGGAAAGTAGACACCCCAAGCTATTTGCTGAGGAGGCATGGTGAGTATTTTACAGCTCTCATTTGTTTTTGAAAATGAAGAAAGAAAATTTTTTTTTTTTTTTTTTTTTTTTTCAATTTTCAAAACTTTGTGACAAAAAGCGAGATCTGCAAAATACTCACAATACCTCTCAGCAAATAGCTTGGGGTGTCTACTTTCCAAAATGGGGTCATTTGGGGGGGTTTTGTGCCATCTGGGCATTCCATGGCCTCCGAAACTGTGATAGGCAGTGAGAAGTAAAATCAAAAATTTACACCCTTAGAAAGCCTGAAGGCGGTGCTTGGTTTTTGGGGTCCCGTACGCGGCTAGGCTCCCAAAAAGACTCACACATGTGGTATCCCTGTACTCAGGAGAAGCAACAGAATTTATTTTGGGGTGTAATTCCACATATGCCCATGGCATGTTTGAGCAATATATCATTTAGTGACAACTTTGTGCAAAAAATAAATAAAAAAAAAAACATTTTCTTTTTTCCGCAACTTGTGTCAACATATAAAATATTCCATGGACTCGACATGCCTCTCAGTATATAGCTTGGGGTGTCTACTTTCCAAAATGGGGTCATTTGGGGGGGTTTTGAACTGTTCTGGCATTTTATACACAACATTAGGAAGCTTACATCCACTCTTCTAACCACTTGAAGACAAAGCCCTTTTTGACACTTTTTGTTTACATGAAAACATATTTTTTTTTTGCAAGAAAATTATGTTGAACCCCCAAACATTATATATATTTTTAAAGCAAAGGCCCTACAGATTAAAATGGTGGGTGTTGCATTTTTTTTTTCTACACAGTATTTGCGCAGCGATTTTTCAAACGCATTTTTTGGGGAAAAAATACACTTTTTTTAATTTTAATGCACTAAAACACACTATATTGCCCAAATGTTTGATGAAATAATAAAGATGATCTTAGGCCGAGTACATAGATACCAAACACGACATGCTTTAAAATTTCGCACAAACGCGCATTGGCGACAAACTACATACATTTTTAAAAGCCTTTAAAAGCCTTTACAGATTACCCCGTTAGATTTACAGAGGAGGTCTACTGCTAAAATGACTGCCCTCGATCTGACCTTCGCGGTGATACCTCACATGCATGGTGCAATTGCTGTTTACATATGACGCCAGACCGACGCTTGCGTTCGCCATTGGGCAAGAGCAGGGCAGGACAGGGGTGCTTTTTTTTTTTTTTTTTTTTTTTTTTATTATTAATTTTGCTTTTTTATTTTATTTTTAAATTGTTCCTTACATATATTTTTTTTTTTATAATTTTTATTGTTATCTCAGGGAATGTAAATATCCCCTATGATAGCAATAGGTAGTGACAGGTACTCTTTTTTTGAAAAAACTGGGGTCTTCTAGACCCTAGATCTTTCCTCTGCCCTCAAAGCATCTGACCACACCAAGATCGGTGTGATAAAATGCTTTCCCAATTTCCCAATGACGCTTTTTATATCCGGGGGGGGGACATTCCCTCCCACTGCTTGTAAAAGCAGTCCAGAGGCTAATTAGCCGCTGTGATTGCTTTTACATGAAAGCCGGCCGCTGGCTGAAAAGAATGATACCAAGATGATGCCTAAACCCGCAGGCATCAATCTGGTATAACCATTCAAAGTCCAGCAACATACCAGTACGTTGCTGGTCCTTGTTGGACATGTATTGTAATCTTTTTTTTTCATGCAGCCTGTTGGCTGAACGAAAAAAGAGATTGATCGGTGGGTATGCCCACCATTAGAATACCGCCCTTCATCCACCCACTTCTAATGATGGGCATACATGCACCATTTATATATGCCGAAGCATGGGGGCATCCTCCCGCAAAAAAGTTATGCCGCACACACATGGTCAAACGTTTCCACGGGCAAGCCTCCGTCGGAATTTCGACCGTATGTATGCGGCATTAGGAGCAAAATTGCTCCTCCGCCCTGCTGCCCCTGCTGCCCCCATGCTTCGGCATATATGCTTTTTTTTTTTTTAACTGTGGTGGTGAAATCACCTCCTACAGCACTGGAGTCGCAGGGATCAGGCCTGTCTCTGCGAACGCTGCAGTTATGTGTGTTGTGTTTTGTAAGTGACAGTGATCGATCGATACTGCACTTGGGTGGCCTGGGCTGGACGGAGGGGCAAAACGCAGGTGCTAGCAGGTATCTGGGCTGATCCCGCTAACACTGCGTTTTTGGGAACCCTAAACCGCTGGTATAGATCTGATCAGATCAGATATTGATCTGTTCAGATACTATACCACTAAGGGGGGTGTATGCTTTACGCGTGGGTGTTAGCGTTACTGGCACTAACCTGACGCTGCCTGGGGTGTGACGCAGACCCTCTCTGACGCTAAAACCTAATTGATATCACCCACCGGGCGATCAGGGGGTTAAACCTTTATTGGGTTATATACGGCGGGTGCCCTGACACTATAAAAAGCAAACTAACTAACCAGCGTCACCCGTAACACTTATATGGTGATCACTGGTGAAAGGGTTAACTAGGGGCAATTAGGGGGTTAAAACCTTTATTAGATCATATTTGGGGGTACCTGACGCTATAAAAACCTGCGGCGAACCTAAAAAAAATGACTGGCTACCGATTGGCATCACAGACACGAAGACAGCGATCAGAAAAACGATCGCTTAGTGACAGTGGTGATAGGGGGTGAAAGGGTTACCTGGGGGGCGATCAAGGGGGTTAAACCTTTATTAGATAATATATTGGGGTACCCGACGCTATAAAAACCTGCGGCGAACCTAAAAAAAATTACTGGCTACCGATCGCCATCACTGATGCTAAGACAGCCATCAGAAAAATGATCGCATAGCGACAGCGGTGATAGGGGGTGAAAGGGTTACCTGGGGGGCGATCAAGGGGGTTTAACCTTTATTAGATAATATATTGGGGTACCTGACGCTATAAAAACCTGCGGCGAACCTAAAAAAAATTACTGGCTACCGATCGCCATCACTGATGCTAAGACAGCATCAGAAAAACGATCGATTAGCGACAGCGGTGATAGGGGGTGAAAGGGTTACCTGGGGGGCGATCAAGGGGGTTAAACCTTTATTAGATAATATATTGGGGTACCCGACGCTATAAAAACCTGCGGCGAACCTAAAAAAAATTACTGGCTACCGATCGCCATCACTGATGCTAAGACAGCCATCAGAAAAATGATCGCATAGCGACAGCGGTGATAGGGGGTGAAAGGGTTACCTGGGGGGCGATCAAGGGGGTTTAACCTTTATTAGATAATATATTGGGGTACCTGACGCTATAAAAACCTGCGGCGAACCTAAAAAAAAATACTGGCTACCGATCGCCATCACTGATGCTAAGACAGCATCAGAAAAACGATCGATTAGCGACAGCGGTGATAGGGGGTGAAAGGGTTACCTGGGGGGCGATCAAGGGGGTTGAACCTTTATTAGATAATATATTGGGGTACCCGACGCTATAAAAACCTGCGGCGAACCTAAAAAAAATTACTGGCTACCGATCGCCATCACTGCTGCTAAGACAGCCATCAGAAAAATGATCGCATAGCGACAGCGGTGATAGGGGGTGAAAGGGTTATCTGGGGGGTGATCAGGGGGTTAAACCTTTATTAGGGGGGGTTAGGGGGCTACACTGGACCTAAAACTAAACTTTAGTGACACTTTCACAGTCACAAATGTCACTGATTGCAGTGATCACTAAATAAATGGTCACTGCAATCAGTGACACTGTGACTGGGGGCTGGGGGGTGATCTGGGGGGGTCTGGGGGTCCTGGGGGGGGCGATTAGTGTTCCTATGTGTCCTGGTGTCAGTGTAGTGTTGTGCTCACTGACCTGATGTCTTCTCTTGTACGGCGCTCGGTATATGTGAGCGCCGCACAGGAGATGACATCACTTCCTCCTGCCTCCTCTGTCTGACACAGACAGAGGGGGCATTTCCATTCGCCGGGAGCGATCGCGAGGGGGGGGCCGGAATCGAAAGGCCGCCCCCTCATCTGGGATCGCTCCCGGTGAAGTAACGACCGCTCACGGCACAGAAGGGGGGTCCGGATGGACCCCCCAACTGTACAAAGGCAGTCACGTAGATCTACGTGATTCTGCCTGTCCGTGCCATTCTGCCGACGTAAATCGGCGGTGGGCGGTCGTTAAGTGGTTAACTGCTCAGGCTTCCTCAGTTTGAGGTCAGACCACCTCTTTCTGAGCTGCTCATTTGATCGTTTCACCCCGAAATTCTTCTTCAGACTCTTCACGACTTTCTTCATGATTTTGGCCTTCCTTCGATTAGGTTTGCTATACGGCCCATGCTTTGCGTCATAATCCGACTTTTGCAATATGTCCACCATCTCTGCCATCTCTGTGTAAGACATATTCGAGGCCTTGAATCTCCTCCTTGATCGTGACGTTTCCTCAGTCTCCTGGCTTGTCTCCTCCTCGTTATTTAAGGAATTAGCAGACACCTGCTGTGAATCTGCCATATTTGTCTGCGCGCCGAAAGAGAAGGGGCGGGGAAAAGATGTTACTTTGAACGTCATGGGTGGGCGATGTGTGCGGAGCGACGTGTGCGTAGTTTTACGCATGCGTGGTCTATATATAGCAAACACACATGTGACTATACTACGTTCGGTGTGCGGAGAGAGGAGTAAAAGTGACGGACGTGCGAACAAAGGTATGTGATTTTGAGACTTTGTGAAATTGGTGGCCTATACTGTCTAGAGAATGTTGGAGGATATATATGGTGAATAAGATTTACAGGAGGTTAGACTGTGTGACTGACATTATTATTTTTTTCATTATTTTTGGCTTGCAGAAAAAAAAATGAATGTGTTTATCAGTGATAAGGAATTCCTTGCTGAATTTATAGACCGGGTAAGGGAGCTGCCCGCTCTGTGGGAAACCAAAAACCCCAGACATCGCAAAAAAGGTGTAAGGAAAGCAGCGCTGGAGAGCCTGCTCCCATTTGTGCAGACCAAGGTGCCCACAGCAACAACAATACAGGTGGACACTAAAATTGGGAGCTTGAGAGGCACATACAGGACTGAACGCTCTAAGGTCCTGGCTTCTCAGAGGTCAGGAGCAGCAGCAGCTGATGTATATGTCCCGAATTTGTGGTACTACAGCAGGATGTCCTTTCTGGATGACCACATTGAGGCAAGGCCATCACTGTCCAGTCTTCCCCCCACACTTCCCTGCAGCCAACCTGAGCCTTCTCTGGAGCAAGAGGAGGCAGCCATCCTGGAAGAAGCTGATTTGGACATCTGGAGCCAGGTATAGTATTTAATGAAAATGTATTGTCAGAAAATTAATGCCGGAAAAATAAGCCAATATGTAAATCCCCCAAAAAATTGGGATACAAAAGTGAAATCAATATCTTTAGACATTAGTCTGCCATAAATTGGGGGGGAAAAATGAAATCTGATGTGGTCATAAAATTAATTGTCTTTTCTCTTGATTTACATTCAATTTGCTACATTCATGATCTCAAATTTGTCTGAAAAGAATAAACCAAAAAATAAAACTATGTCCCTTTTTCATACACAGAATGAAATCAGCCAGGAGGAGGGTCTGGAAACTTTCAGGCAGGAGGAGGCAGGGCCCACTGTGAGCCAGGAGGTGGCAGGGCCCACTGTCAGCCAGGAGGTGGCAGGGCCCACTGTCAGCCAGGAGGTGGCTGGGCCCACTGGCAGACAGGAGGTGGCTGGGCCCACTGGCAGACAGGAGGTGGCTGGGCCCAGGGGCAGACAGGAGGTGGCCGGCCCGAGTAGCAGCACAAGATCGCAAGTGCCTCCCATCCGCCTTCCTAAAAGAAGCAGGAGGGAAAGGAGCACAAGTGAGGCAGCAATGGCCCATATTAGAGAGGCACATGCCACCCTCTAGGAGCCCACATCCCCTGAAGAGGCCATTGCCGGTCTAGTTGAGGCCAAGTTCAAGGTGATGAGCATGGAGCAACGCCTCCTATGCGAGCCCCTGCTCATCACCTTGCTGAACAAGGGGGTGATGGAGAGAATTACCCCCAATACGGCCATATGTGAGGTCGCCCAGCTTTCCCAACCTCAACCTCCTCCACCTCCTTCTCCTCCTCCTGACAGGAGTACCCCTCCAGTGGCCCAGCCTCCAGCCACATGCAGAAGGAAGGCTGCAGAGAAGGCTTCAGGGAAGGCTGCCAAGAAGACCAGGAAGTGATGGCCTTACTTCATTGTGGTCGGACAGAAGGCAGCCTGTTGTAGTACCACAGACTTGGGACATGTATATCACCTGCTGCTGTTCCTGACCTCTGGGAGGCCAGCATCAGATTGTGCTCACAACTGTTGTGCTTCTCAAGCTCTCAATTTTAGTGTCCACACAGGGTTGATGTGTGCTCTCGGGTCCCATGGATGCACAAATGGCAGCAGGTTCTCCAGCGCTGCCTTCTATTTATTTTGTTCTATACCAGAATAAATGTTTTTTTTTGTTCAAGTTCATACTTGACTATGTGTTTTTATAATAATTATTTATTTACCTTTGGGGTAGGCAGATACATTTGAACCAAAAAAAGAAAAGGGACAGATAACACAAAAAAATATCATTAAAGGTGTTATAAAAAAAAATTAGGGTGTAAACTTGACACAACAAAAATAAAAAATAAAATCATGGAGATCACTATCAAAAAAAAGACAAATTAAAATTAACATCTGTCTAAAACATTTTAAACATAAAAATATTCAGAAGATCTTGCACGATATAATACAGCTAAATCTTCTTAAGATCAGCATGAAAAAGGTTTAAAATAGATAGTCAGAACTCTGTGTGAATATCAGCAGCAAAACAAGTTCATTAGTTTTCATTATTGTAACATTCTAAAGAAGATTTAAATGCACAACATTTAAACGATGCAATAATTTACAGCGGGACGAATGTGCTATCTCCATTACGAAGGCTTGTTTTACCAGAAGATGCGCTCCCGTCTCATACTTGATTCTGAGCATGCACGCTTTTTGAAGAGTCGTAAAAGCATACACATGAACTAGGGGTGCAACGGATCAAAAAACTCACGGATCGGATCGATCCTCGGATCAGAGCCACGGATCGGATCATTTTCGGATCGGCAAAAAAAAAGAAAAATTACTAATATCCACGTCATCCCCCCCACTGTAATATCCACAATCTCCCCACCACAATCTCCCCCAGTAATATCCACAATCTTCCCCCAGTAATATCCACAATCTTCCCCCAGTAATATCCACAATCTCCCCCTGTATGTAATATCCACAATCTCCCCCAGTAATTTCCACAATCTTCCCCCAGTAATATCCACAATCTTCCCCTGTATGTAATATCCACAATCTTCCCCTGTATGTAATATCCACAATCTTCCCCTGTATGTAATATCCACAATCTTCCCCTGTATGTAATATCCACAATCTTCCCCTGTATGTAATATCCACAATCTTCCCCTGTATGTAATATCCACAATCTCCCCCTGTATGTAATATCCACAATCTCCCCTTGTATGTAATATCCACAATCTCCCCCAGTAATGGGCATCTCCCCCACTTACCAGTCTCTCCCGCCGGCCAGTTCAAATCCACGAGCAGCGAGGGGTGATGACGTCACAAGGCGGCCGCCGCCCCCCGGGTGTACCAAGATGGCCGCGGCTCCGGAGCTAGGCCGAAGCCGCGGCCTTTCCTAAGGCCGAGGCCGCGGATCGCGGTGTGTGCCGATCCGAACTAGCTGACCCATTCGGATCACTGATAGTCACCGATCCGTTGCACCACTAACACGAACCATTTTCTCGTCGCAAGACAGGCCGACGAGAAACACGATGAGAAAATCTAGAATCCGGATGAGAAAAAAGAGAGCAGGTTCTCTATCTTTCTCGTCGAGATTCATGGCAGTTTTCTCGTCGTAAAACCATACACACGAACGGTTTTCTCGACAATAAAGCTCTCTCTGCACTTTTCTTGTCGGTTTTGGACGAGAAACTCGGTCGTGTGTACGAGGCTTGACACTGCTTTGGGACGTCCCACTTTGTCAATAGAGAAGCTGTGTCTGTCCATGGACGAAAGAGTAAATAGGATTTTTTACTCACCGTAAAATCCTTTTCTCTGAGTCCATGGACCGACACAGCACCCACTCCTCCTTTTAAGTTTGTACTGCTTTTTGACGAAATGATCTGCGAGATGCAGACTGAGAGGATATACCCAGAGGGTCCGCCCCCTGGGCGGTACTATAGAAGGTGTGATGCAACACTTTTTACAAGTTTTCTGCCTACTCACTCCTAATTAACGGATAATACCCACTTTGTCAATAGAGAAGCTGTGTCGGTCCATGGACTCAGAGAAAATGATTTTACGGTGAGTAAAAAATCCTATTTTTACAAGAAGGTGCGCTCCCGTCTCATACTTGATCCTGACCATGCGCTGTTTTTGAAGACTCGGAAAAGCATACACACGAACGGTTTTCTCGTCCAAAAACAGTCTTACGAGAATCACGCCGAGAAAAAATGAGACTCCGACGAGAAAAAAGACTGCAGGTCTTCTTTTTTCTCGTCGAGATTTTGGCCAGTTTTCTCGACGAGAAAGCATACACACGAACGGTTTTCTCGGCAAGAAAGCTCTCCCAACAGTTTTCTTGTCGTTTGTACGCGGTTTAACACCGGTCGTGTGTACGCGGCTTAACCACTTAACGACCGCTCACTGTATATGTACGTCGGCAGAATGGCACCGACAGGCACAATCACGTACAGTGTACGTGATTGCCTTTGTACAGTTGGGGGGTCCGATCGGACCCCCCTCCTATACAGTGAGCGGTCGGTATTCGTTGGGGAGCGATCCGACATGAGGGGGCGGCCATTAGATTCCGGCCACCCCCCCGCGATCGCTCCCGGCGAATGGAAATGCTCCCTCTGCTGTGTAATGTTTACACAGGCAGAGGAAGCAGGAGGAAGTGATGTCATCTCTCATGCGGCGCTTACATATACCGAGCGCCGTACAAGAGAAGACACACAGGTCAGTGCACTAACACTACACTGACACCAGGACACATAGGCACACAAATCGCCCCCCCCAGGCCCCCCCAGATCACCCCCCAGTCACAGTGTCACTGATTGCAGTGACCATTTATTTACTGATCACTGCAATCAGTGACATTTATGACTGTAAAAGTGTCACTAAAGTTAGTTTTAGGTCCAGTGTAGCCCCCTAACCCCCTAATAAAGGTTTAACCCCCTGATCACCCCCCAGATAACCCTTTCACCCCCTAGCACCGTCGTCGCTAAACGATCATTTTTGTGATCGCTGTCTTAGCGTCAGTGATGCAGATCGGTAGCCAGTATTTTTTTTTAGGTTTGCCGCAGGTTTTTATAGCGTCGGGTACCCCCATAAATTATCTAATAAAGGTTTAACCCCCTTAATCGCCCCCCAGGTAACCCTTTCACCCCCTATCACGACTGTCGCTGAGCGATCATTTTTCTGATCGCTGTTTTAGTGTCGGTGATGCAGATCGGTAGCCAGTATTTTTTTTTAGGTTCGCCGCAGGTTTTTATAGCGTCAGGTACCCCCATAAATTATTGAATAAAGGTTTAACCCCTTGATCGCCCCCCAGGTAACCCTTTTACCCCCTATCACCACTGTCGCTAAGCGATCATTTTTCTGATCGCTGTCTTAGTGTCGGTGATGCAGATCGGTAGCCAGTAATAATTTTTTAGGTTCGCCGCAGGTTTTTATAGCGTCAGGTACCCCCATAAATTATCGAATAAAGGTTTAACCCTCTTAATCGCCCCCCAGGTAACCCTTTCACCCCCTATCACGACTGTCGCTAAGCGATCGTTTTTCTGATCGCTGTCTTAGTGTCGTGATTCAGGTCGGTAGCCAGTAATTTTTTTTAGGTTCGCCGCAGGTTTTATAGCATCAGGTACCCCCATAAATTATCTAGTAAAGGTTTTAACCCCCTAATTGCCCCTAGTTATCCCTTTCACCAGTGATCACCATATAAGTGTAACGGGTGACGCTGGTTAGTTAGTTTACTTTTTATAGTGTCAGGGCACCCGCCGTATATATAACCCAATAAAGGTTTAACCCCCTGATCGCCCGGCGGGTGATATCAATTAGGTTTTAGCGTCAGAGAGGGTCTGCGTCACACCCAAGGCAGCGTCAGGTTAGTGCCAGTAACGCTAACACCCACGCGTGAAGCATACCCCCCCCCTTAGTGGTATAGTATCTGATCAGATCAATATCTGATCTGATCAGATCTATACTAGCGTCCCCAGCAGTTTAGGGTTCCCAAAAATGCAGTGTTAGCGGGATCAGCCCAGATACCTGCTAGCACCTGCGTTTTGCCCCTCCGTCCAGCCCAGGCCACCCAAGTGCAGTATCGATCGATCACTGTCACTTACAAAACACAACACACATAACTGCAGTGTTCGCAGAGACAGGCCTGATCCCTGCGACTCCAGTGCTGTAGGAGGTGATTTCACCACCACAGTTAAAAAAAAAGCATATATGCCGAAGCATTGGGGCAGCAGGAGCGGAGGAGCGATTTTGCTCCTAATGCCGCGTACATACGGTCGAAATTCCGACGGAGGCTTGCCCGTGGAAAAGTCCGACCATGTGTGTGCGGCATAACTTTTTTGCGGGAGGATGCCCCCATGCTTTGGCATATATAAATGGTGCATGGTATGCCCATCATTAGAAGTGGGTGGATGAAGGGCGGTATTCTAATGGTGGGCATACCCACCGATCAATCTCTTTTTTCGTTCAGCCAACTGGCTGCATGAAAAAAAAAATGTCCAACAAAGGACCAGCAACGTACTGGTATGTTGCTGGACTTTGAATGTTTATACCAGAATGATGCCTGCGGGTTTAGGTATCATCTTGGTATCATTCTTTTCAGCCAGCGGCCGGCTTTCATGTAAAAGCAATCCTAGTGGCTAATTAGCCTCTGGACTGCTTTTACAAGCAGTGGGAGGGAATGACCCCCCCGGATATAAAAAGCGCCATTGGGAAATTGGGAAAGCATTTTATCACACCGATCTTGGTGTGGTCAGATGCTTTGAGGGCAGAGGAAAGATCTAGGGTCTAATAGACCCCAGTTTTTTCAAAAAAGAGTACCTGTCACTACCTATTGCTATCATAGGGGATATTTACATTCCCTGAGATAACAATAAAAATGATAAAAAAAAATAAAATATGGAAGGAACAATTTAAAAATAAAATAACAAAGCAAAATTAATAATAAAAAAATAAAAAAAAGAAGCACCCCTGTCCTGCCCTGCTCTTGCCCAAGCGTCGGTCTGGCGTCATATGTAAACAGCAATTGCACCATGCATGTGAGGTATCACCGCGAAGGTCAGATCGAGGGCAGTAATTTTAGCAGTGGACCTCCTCTGTAAATCTAACGGGGTAACCTGTAAAGGCTTTTAAAAATGTATGTAGTTTGTCGCCAATGCGCGTTTGTGCGAAATTTTAAAGCATGTCGTGTTTGGTATCTATGTACTCGGCCTAAGATCATCTTTTTTATTTCATCAAACATTTGGGCAATATAGTGTGTTTTAGTGCATTAAAATTAAAAAAGTGTATTTTTTCCCCAAAAAATGCATTTGAAAAATCGCTGCGCAAATACTGTGTAGAAAAAAAAAATGCAACACCCACCATTTTAATCTGTAGGGCCTTTGCTTTAAAAATATATATAATGTTTGGTGGTTCAACATAATTTTCTTGCAAAAAAAAAAAATGTTTTCATGTAAACAAAAAGTGTCTTCAAGTGTTTAGAAGAGTGGATGTAAGCTTCCTAATGTTGTGTATAAAATGCCAGAACAGTTCAAAACCCCCCCAAATGACCCCATTTTGGAAAGTAGACACCCCAAGCTATATACTGAGAGGCATATCGAGTCCATGGAATATTTTATATGTTGACACAAGTTGCGGAAAAAAGACAATTTATTATTTTTTTTATTTTTTTTTGCACAAAGTTGTCACTAAATGATATATTGCTCAAACATGCCATGGGCATATGTGGAATTACACCCCAGTACGGGGATACCACATGTGTGAGACTTTTTGGGAGCCTAGCCACGTACGGGACCCCAAAAACCAAGCACCGCCTTCAGGCTTTCTAAGGGTGTAAATTTTTGATTTCACTTCTCACTGCCTATCACAGTTTCGGAGGCCATAGAATGCCCAGATGGCACAACCCCCCCCCCCCCAAATGACCCTATTTTGGAAAGTAGACACCCCAAGCTATTTGCTGAGAGGTATTGTGAGTATTTTGCAGATCTCGCTTTTTGTCACAAAGTTTTGAAAATTGAAAAAAAAATATATATATATATATATTTTCTTTCTTCATTTTCAAAAACAAATGAGAGCTGTAAAATACTCGCCATGCCTCTCAGCAAATAGCTTGGGGTGTCTACTTTCCAAAATGGGGTCATTTGGGGGGGTTTTGTGCTATTTTGGCATTTTATGGCCTTCAAAACTGTGATAGGTAGTGAGGAGTGAAATCAAAAATTTGCGCCCTTAGAAATCCTGAAGGGGGTGCTTGGTTTCCGGGGGCCCGTACGCGACTAGGCTCCCAAAAAGTCCCACACATGTGGTATCCCCGTACTCAGGTGAAGCAGCAAAATGTATTTTGGGGTGCAATTCCACATATAACCATGGCATGTGTGAGCAATATATCATTTAGTGACAACTTTTTGTAATTTTTTTTTTTTTTTTTTTTTAGTCATTATTCAATCACTTGAGACAAAAAAAAAATATTCAATGGGCTCAACATGCCTCTCAGCAATTTCCTTGGGATGTCTACTTTCCAAAATGGGGTCATTTGGGGGGGTTTTGTACTGCCCTGCCATTTTAGCACCTCAAGAAATGAGATAGGCAGTCATAAACTAAAAGCTGTGTAAATTCCAGAAAATGTACCCTAGTTTGTAGACGCTATAACTTTTGCGCAAACCAATAAATATACGCTTATTGACATTTTTTTTACTAAAGACATGTGGCTGAATACATTTTGGCCTAAATGTATGACTAAAATTGAGTTTATTCGATTTTTCTTATAACAAAAAGTAGAAAATATCATTTTTTTTCAAAATTTTCGGTCTATTTCCGTTTATATCGCAAAAAATTTAAATCGCAGAGGCAATCAAATACCATTAAAAGAAAGCTCTATTTGTGGGAAGAAAAGGACGCAAATTTCGTTTGGGTACAACATTGCATGTCCGCACAATTTACAGTTAAAGCAGCGCAGTGCAAAATTCTGAAATCACCTCTGGTCCTTTAGCTACAAAATGGTCCTGGGCTTAAGTGGTTAAGAAGGACTGTAAATATTGGGGTATGTTCCTGAAACTCATTTGAGCTGAGGAAACGATTTGAATGAGTGGCTAGGTGTTTTTAACATTATAGAATAAGTCTGGCTAAATGTGACTTGACTTCTGCTAGTCTGATTCTGTTGGTTTTTATGTTTATTTTCTTTAATCAGGCAGTGCACTATGATAACCATTACACCAATACAAAATACTGCTTGTGTCAAATGTTAAGGGACCAGCTAGAATCTTCTCTGGGGAAAAAGCTTCATGCTGCACAATCTACCAAGGAAATTTGGTAAGTACAGTGTTTTAAAAGTATTATACTTTAGAAAATAGCAGATGGAATATGCCTTTGTAATGTGCATCAGCACACTAACGTGTAGTTTTCTTTGGGAGAGCATGTGGCATGGTGATTTACAGTAAGGAGATTGTGGATAGGGGAAGATCATTGTCACCCCATAACACAAAGTGCCCAAACAATGACCTTTCTGACCATATTTTCAGCTATTATTTTCAATAAAAAAATTGTGTTTTACAAATACATTAAAAGACTTTCCAAGTGACATTACCATGGGAAAACCTATATGGTATGTTTTATTGGTTGAGTTTACATATAGTCTACTGTAACAAACTTTGCTTGAGTTCTGTGAATTGCACATGGGTACATTCTCTTATGAGCCCTGCCTGTATTCACAGATCTGTATTTGCATCAGAAAATCATTTTAAGGACCCATGTCTGTCTGCAACAACGAATTGATCGCTAGCTCTTCAATTGTTAACACATTAGCTACTTTTTTTTTAAATTAATTAGGGTCTTTCCCTTTAGATCTTTTAAACCCGGGTAATTAAAGTGCATTGAGCAGTTGTGGCTAACCATCAATTCAAGAGCTACCTTTTCTTCACATCACCACACTGCATTATTTGAAAAGAAAAATGTATAAACACTGTGCACCCAAAAAAACTGTACAGTTTCACCTTAGATTTACTGCAATCCCCTGCTGTATTCCAGTATACACAGTTTAAAAAAATAATAATATCAGATCTATAACTCTTGGGTATAGTTTTGTAAGAAATTGGCCATCTGAAATTAACACATTTCAGATGTTGAGACAGAATGCACAGATAGAGGTTTTCAAGCAAATATAGCTTTAACACTTTTTGGATTTTTTGGGGTTAATTCCTTTTTATGTCAAAGGGAAGGAGGGAAAGGAAAGATACCAAGAGGCAGAAATGCTGGCAGCATCAACAGGAACCACAGAACAAGACATGAAACTGTTTAGTCTTTTCTTAGTTTATCAGATATTAAATTAATTTATTGATTTTATTTTATTTTGTTCTGGTAGTCCTTTTGATCCAGGCCTGAATCAGGTTAATAAAAGCCAGCTGGTCAATAGAGTCTGCAGACATGCGAATCCTCTTCTCAGTCACAAATCACAAATTACATTGGCAAGAGGGCACACCAGTACTTAGAGCACATAATAGGCCAGCTGCAGTCAGGGGTACATCCTAGGAACCCAGTAGTCCATAGTATTCATCACTTGTAAGCGTTTTTTGTGACCGCTTTGCCATCCCTGCCCATATTTGCATGACCAGGAAAGGGACACCTTTAGCAGGGAAAAAAAGTATATAGAAAGTATTAAGCTACATGTATATGAGCAATTAGCACAGCCTGTGATTTCCAGAAGAAAGAATCTGTGAAAATCTGCAACTGGAATGACAGGTGTGTGCGAAGAGCTGCAATGCAATGTGAAACTGATGGTGGCTGCATCTACTCCTGACTGTTTGCACAGCTAGTAATTACCTACAGTGATCATGGCTGGATGCACACAGAATGTGTCTAGCCATGATCACCGCAAGTTATTACTGGCTGTGCAAACAGTTAAGCATAGCTGTGGCCACCATCAGACTGTGATTGCATTGTGTTGGCTAAGTGGCCCTTTGCACACACCTGTCATTTGAAGCGCAGGATGTACACAAGGGGAGAGAGAAAAAACAGGTGCAGTGGCCCCCATAGTGTACAGTAGAATTAAAACCAAACACTTTATTAAAAAATTATATGTTGCACTCACAAAAGCAAGTAGGAGACAGGCCGAAGTAGCAAGATTCACAGCACCAGGGCTCAGTGTCCAACCATGAGGGAAGACAACAGGGGAAAGCCAAATTGCTGGTGAAGGGTACCGGTTGTCGCTATATAGAAGCCGAGACTCATCTTTCCAATCGGAAAGTGGCCACGATGACCAGGAACGTCCTCCTCCGCCTGGTGCTGATGTCACTCAAGGAGCATGTGCAGTCAGTGAATGTGTGTTCAGGCATACCTGCCTCTTCATCAGCATGGTTGGCTATGGCTACCCACTCATAAATAAGGGAAAAGTAACTTGCCAATATGAAGTTTCAAGTGGCTGGGAGTGCAATAGCAGCACACTCAGGAGCTCCAAGGACTCGTTGGCAATTTAACTATATGTATAACAAAATTTTTACCTGATGACATATGTAACAGGCCTTATACAAGATAAAATGTGTAAGATAATACAGAAGCCTTTATAGGTGTCCCTTAACCCTTTCACTGCAAAGTCCGTCTGAACAAAGAAATAGCTATGATTAGCGGCTAACAAGCCGCTGATCAGAGTTATTCAGCTAAAATGACAACCCCCCCCTTTCCTCCGCCACCGCTGCCTCTGTACCTGTCACTCGCTGCTTCCTCCCCTCCTGCACTACCTAAAATGATAGCTCTGTCCCCCCCCCCACACTGTCCTCTGCCCACTTCATCTGTCCCCCCAGCACAATTTTATACCCCCCAGCTTCAGTGCCCCCGCTAGCATGGATCTCTGTGGATCCGTTGCAATTCCCAGGTCCCTCCGCTGCCACTCCTGCCGGCAATTGCAGTGTTAAACTTTTTTTTTATGATTTTTTTTTTTTTTAATGATGTCCCCCTCTGTGTTTACTATGCCACCGTTTATGAATGAATGAGAGCTGGTATTCGGAGGCTTCCATCCATTCATAAGTGTTGCAGCTGAGCCTGCAGAGAAAGGGCTGAACTCTTAAGTCCTTTTCTCTGTCTAAAAAGAGACATTAGAGGTTTGTTTAGACCCCTCCCCCCCCCAATTACAAAAAAATTTAATAAATAAATATCATAGCAAGGCCCCTTTCACACAGGCACCTCCATTGGACAGAATCTGCTTGTTTATCGGGGGATCGGTCTGCTAATCCCCCACGGGTGACAGGTCTGTCTCTGGTCCGCTGTGCAGAGCAGAGATGGACACAGTCCCGCTCTCCTCTCCTCTATGGGGAGATCGGGTGAAAACGGACCGCCTGTCCATTTTCATCCGATCCGTTAGACAGATGGAAAATAGGACCTTCATCCAATCTTTTTTTTTTTCATCCATCTGTTTTTTTAAGGCAGGATCGGATAGCGGTGGATGTCAACGGACTTGTTACCACTGACATCTGCCACTCCATAGGAGAGGCTGGAGGGTCCGATCAAGTCCGCCTGAAAAACTGACAGATGGACCTGATCGGACAGCCTGTGTGAAAGGGTCCTAAGGCTACACTTCAGAGGCTACTGACAGGCAGTGGGGGAGCGATGCCTCCTCACCACCTGTGTTAATTCTACTTTTTCCAACAAATGCACTGCAACTGCATGTCACCCCCCCCAACCGTCAGTCTAAACGAAGCCTATGGCCTTGTTCATGCTGGGCATACCACTACAGGGCCATGTTTAGCTGCCGAGGGATGCACAGGTGTTTTGTGCATCCTCATGCAGGCAGTCCCATTGATGTCAATTTGGACACAGCAGCTGCACAGGAATGCATGGGTGTTCCGTGCATTCCTGTGCAGGCAGACCCATTCATGTCAATTGGGATGCAGCAGCTACAAGGACACAGCCACTGCTCCCAACTTGACAATTGTGTGGGTGCATGTCTCTCAACTCACACAGTCTGCGTTTGGGTCCATGCACCTACACCCACATGGATGTCAGCTGCTGTGTCCCATTTTACATGAATAGGACTTCCTGCACAGTGATGCACAGAATACCTGTGTATCCCCGTGCAGGTAAGCACGGCCCTCCATGGGCATACACTTTAGCACACCCCACTGAAGGAGGCCTTAGTAGGAATTTAGCAGGAATTACGTAAGTTTATATTGTGTTTATGTGTGCAAATAAGGATTTTAGTGTTTTTTTTGTGAAAATAGTGATTTGATAAACATTTGCGGAAAAATTTGTGGGGCCCAAAAATCAGTAGCACCTTCTTTTTATTCTACTGGTCACTGCTTTCTGAAAATATATGGTCTGTGGTGCTTTTTTACAAATTCAGAATGATGTAAAGGAAAAATGAAAACCTTCTGATTTTTTTTTGAAAAGTTTGGATATTTACATTTTTGCATACGTTCAATTTTAACCATTTTGCAAAAAGGCGCAATGTAAAAATTACAAATATTTGTTATTTATTAACTCCATACAGGTTAAGCTTTTATATTTAGTTGGAATTTAGCAGGATTTTTGTGAAATTAGCTGTGTTTTTATCTGCTAATAATGGTTTTAGTGTATTTTTAGCGAAAAAATTATTGTTTTGATACCGCAGGGCATAAAAAATCTGTAGCACCTTATTTTTATTCCAGAGGTCATATGCTTTCAAAATATATGGTTTGAGGGGTTCTTTACAAACTGAAAGCTTTAAGTGAAAAAAGGAAAACCTCCAGATTTTTTGAGAAATTTTTGGGTACGTTAGACTTTCAACATTTAGCAAAAAGGCGCAATTTAAAATTTCCAAAAATTTGTTTTTAACTCAACACAGAATATGCTTTTATATTTAGCAGGAATTTTGTAAAATTGTGTGTTTTTATCTGCTAATAATTTTTCTAGTGTATTTTTTGCAAATATATTGTTTTGATAAACATTTGTGCAAATACCACGGGGTCTAAAAAATCAGTAGCACCTTCTTTTTTATTCTAGAGATCATATGCTTTCACAGTCTTTCACAAATTCTGAAAGCTGTAAGGGAAAAATGAAAACTTTTAGATTTTTTGAGAAATTTGGTAATTTACATTTTTGCGTACATTCAATTTTCACCATTTTGCAAAAAGGTGCAATTTAAAAGTTACAAATATTAGTTATGTATTAACTCAATACAGTTTACGCTTTTATATTTTGTGTTTTTATCTGCTAATAATGATTACTTTATCGTACATCACGGGACACAGAGCAGCCATAGTAATTACTATGTGGATTATATGCCACCTATAGGTGAATGGACACTTGTGCACTCAAAAAACAGGAAGTCACCCTCTATATATCCCCTCCCATATGGGAAATACCTCAGTTTTTTTTGCCAGTGTCTCAAGGTGTTGGCCACGGTTGTTAAAGTGCTATGCTAAAGAAGAGCCCCGTTGGAGAAATCCTTGCCAGGATCAAAGGGCTATGCAGTCAGATCCATTGAATGTGCCAAAAAAGAATGGCCCAAATGGATGGTACCCGAGCCTCGAGGAAGAAAAAGTGAGGTCTCTTGCCTGTAATGCTCCTCTTTTGAGGGCTGGACCCTGGGATCCGGCTCCTTGGTCACATACCTAAACCAAAAGTTGTCCTGGCAGGGTGCTATACAGGTCCAAGTGTGTGGACCCCTATATGCAAGGGGGACCCGGTCCTTGAAGGTCCGTCATGACATGTCCCACCGTGATGGGTGAATATTGGGTCTGGCTGTGTTTTCCAGCAGTATCCTGCGGCACGAATGGTAAGTTAATAGAAGATCCTAAGGAACACATATGGTTTACTTTTGGACTTCTTTTGAGTATGCAATGTTTTGCCTGTTTTTTACCACTAGAAGGTGTAATTGTAACTTACCTCATGTTTTAAACATTACCATGCTTCCCCTGCAGTATGCTCAGTGTCTGGCAACGCTCCTGTGGACTGCATTGCCCCTTACTCTGCTCTGTCGTGGCTGCCGAAAGGGCTTGGGGATTGCTCGCCTCTAGAACAATGATCAGTATCCCCCCTGGCAGCCCCTCTCCCCCCGAGGTATCCCGATTGTGGGGCCATTCGTTCGCGCGCACACAGGAATCAGCTCTGTTTAAAGAGCTACCAAGGACGCGTAGGTGTGGCATGGCGCAGCCGACCTGCACGTGGTAACGAACATACATGTAATACATGGCGCAGGCGCAAGGCTTACTGCCTATAAAGTGTTTACTCTGAGAAGAGTCTGGTGGCTGATGGAGGGACACAGAGCATACGAGGGCAGGCATGCACTGTATGGGTGTTGGATGCAGGCATTTTAAGCACATCTACTCGGCATCAGGCTGAGCAACAATAGCGGCATATTTCCTGTGCTGGACTATAGCTTGGCAGTAGATGCATATTGTTAGTACCTCTGCTTTTTGTGCTTAGGACTATGTCTTCCCGAAAGAGAGGTGGGAAGAATACAGCAGGGAGGAGTGCAAGGGCGCCGCTGTCAGGGTCTGAGGATCCTAGCCACGCTTCCACAGTACTATCTTCCCCCGAAAGACCAGAAACAACTGGCCAGTCTGAGCCATTTAGGCTGTCAGGCATTGTAGCTACTTCCAACATTTCAGCCTCTGCATACGTCACCAAGGACAATTTGGCTTCAGCGTTAGCTGGTTTGGAAGGAAAAATAGCCGATATGTTCACGTCTTCCTCCCAGTCTGGAAAAAAGCGTGATAGGTCCCCTTCTCCTTCTCCTGACCTTCCAGTATTGGAACAGGAATGGGCAGATATTTCTTAGATGCCAGTGGGTGACCGGGAAGAGGGGCAGGCAGATGACTCCTCCTCTGAGGATTCAGTCTCAGAAGAGCCCCTTTCAGCCTCGCATTCTCAAAAATAGCTAGTTCAATCTCTTACGTAATTGGTCAGTTCTGTATACAAGTTGCCCCCAGCGCAGGTAGCTGAGGCCCCCTTTTCCTCTTTGGGTTTTTTAAGGCCCCCACAGGATCCACATGCTTGCCCTGTACACCCATTGCTGGAGCGGCTGATATATGCTGACTGGGATCACCCAGATAGATATTTTCTTCCTCCTAAAAGATTTTCTCTTTATCCTATGGAGGAAAAATTCACTATGAAGTGGAGTTTGCCAGCAGTAGATGCTGTTATCTCCTCTGTGAATAGGAGTCTAACATGTCCAGGTGTTTAAGGATCCAGACGATAAGAAGCTGGAATCCTTGCTTAAAGTCTCATTTGCTGTGGCTGGTGCAGCAGCACAGCCTGCAGTAGCAGCAATAGGCATTTGTCAATCCCTAAAAGACCAGCTTAATCAGGTTATTAAGGATGTCCCTGCTCAGGGAGAAGTGGCCCGTGAGTTGGCTGAGCTACCTAGGGCCTTATGTTTTGCGGTAGACGCTCTTAAAGATTCTATTTATTAGGTGACACGTCTTGCTCTCCTATCGGTGGATATGCGTAGAATTCTTTGGTTGAAGCATTGGTCAGCTGAATTGCCATGCAAAAAGCTATTGGCAGGGTTTGCCTTTCATGGGGAACGGTTGTGCAGGGATGATTTGGATAAATATATCACAAAAAAATTCAGGTGGTAAGAGTGCCCTTTTACCAGTTAAAAGAAGGGGTAGACGTCCTTCATTCCGCCGTCAGGTTCAAGAGGTAACTTTCTGACACGCAAAAAAAAACACGCATGCTCAGAATCAAGTACGAGCCGGAAGCGATCGGTCTGGTAAAACTAGCACATTTGTCACTCTGCAAATTTTTGGATCTTTTAATGCAGTGCATTCTTTTGTTCTTTTTTCTGTTAAATATTTTTATTAGATTTTACCAGTAAATAGCATGTATAATGAACATTACATTCTGATCGAGTATAGAATTGTAAATAAATACAGCAATCACTAAAAATACATATTGAAAGAAAAGTAGTAGAGGATAAACCTCATTAACAATTATATCAATACAAATAGAGGTATAAAAGATTAGAGCAACGAAAATAAGCAATATTAAAGATAGAATATCTTGCCTCCAGACCATCCGCTCACCCCAAAAGGGAGCAAGCTGTGAGCAGATGGGGGCACGATTAAGTATGAGAGAGTATGATGGATTATCCAGAAGGATACACCAGAGGAATGTTGTCACACCTCAATTGTTTAGTTAAAGACCTTTCTAACAAATCTTTAACACACAAAGATATTTAGTGATTGATAAAGTTAAACTTAAAAAGTATATATATAAGTCATGCAATGAACATCGCATGTGTATATAATCCGTATTACACAAGTAACAAAACAAACCAGAGCAGAAAGACAGAAGAAGTACAGAGAGAAGAAGAAGAAATATGGGAGAAAGGTAAAATATATAGAAAAGAAGGTATGGGTATAGAAAAATAGAGATAAAGGGAAAGGTTGTCTCCCTGGGCGGCGGTCCAGTCAGATCAAGGCCCCGTTTAACTATTATATTAATAGATAGATATTAAAGTATTTCAACAAGGCATCAACAATAATTGATCAAAATCTGGGGGTAAGAAGTGTTTAATCCATGGTTTCCATATTTTATTGTATGTAGTAATGTTGTTATCTTCAATAGCAGACATTTTGGAAAAGATAAGGGCTCTGTTAATTCTGTGTTTAGTTTCAGCCACAACTAAAGTTTGGGTTTTCCAGGCCTTAGCTATAGATTGTTTAGCCGCCGTGGTGAGATGTAGTAATAATTTGAATTGTGATTTATTCAATTCAGGAGGTTTGAGGTTGAGGAGAGCCAGTGCTGGGTCTGGCGAGATTGGTATTTCCAAGGCCGTAGAGGCCATGTTAAATATCTTACTCCAGAAGGATTGAACGATTGGACATTGCAAACAAATATGGAAATGTGTGCCCGGTTCAGAACAGCCTCTGAAACATAAATTTGGGTACATGGGGGAAAATGTGGCAATCCTGGCTGGAACCAGGTACCATTGAGAAAGGACCTTATAATTTGTTTCCAACGCAAAACATTTTGGCGAGGAATGCTTAGTAGCTGACCATATATTATCCCATTCACTTTTACTGAATGTTCTATTCATATCATGTGCCCATTTAGTCGTATAGGATGGTAAAGTATCGTCAGATGTAGAATTGATGCGTTTATACAAAAGTGATATTAATCCTCTAGTATGGGGATCACTGTTACAGATATGTTCAAATTGAGTCATTTGGTTAAGAGGGGATCCCGTATCAACAAGGGGTGTATAAAAGTTCTTAATTTGTAAATAGCGGAAGAGCTCCTTCATGGGGAGTTTGTATATATCACATAATGTTGGGAACGTAAGAATGTCATTGGAGGAAACTAGATTGTGAAATTGAAGTAGGTTTCTTTTGGACCAAGCTGCAAATGATAGGGGGAATTTCCAGGCGGGGTAAAATGAGGGATTTCTAAGAAAAGAGAGTAGAGGGTTATGAGTAGATTGTAGGCTTTTTGTGAATCTATATTTGTCCCAGATAGCTATAGAATGTTTGGTTACGGGGTTAGATAAGTTTATTCTATCTTTAGGAGCTAACCAGAGCAAATTATTCACTGAAATGGGGTCAATATCCACTGATTCAATCGCTACCCATAGAGGGGATTCTGTTGTAGAATGGTACTTGGGGAGTTGTGCTAGCTGAGCAGCAAAATAGTATGAGGAAAAGTTAGGTATTCCCAAACCACCTTTCAATTTATCAAGATAAAGAGTCGATCTGGGTATACGGGGTTTTGTAGAGCCCCATATAAAAGACATCACTCTCTTTTGAGTGAGTCTCAAGAAGTAAGGAGGTATATGTATGGGGAGAACTCGGAATAGGTAAAGGAACTTTGGTAAGATTGACATCTTGGTAGCGTTAATCCTCCCAATCCAAGATAAAGGGAGAGAAGACCATTGTTTCATCAGATTAGTAGTTGACTTCAATAAGGGTAAGGAGTTAGCTGAAAATAAGTCGGGTATAGAAGAAGTGAGTTGGACTCCGAGATATGAAATATGGTGCAATTCCCAATTGAATGGTAAAGACGTTTGAGCTTGTTGTAACTCAGATGGCGAAAGGGAAATATTAAGGGCGTTAGATTTGGCATGATTAACACACAATCCAGAAATCTTTGCAAATTTGTCTAAAGTATTTTTACTAGATTTGGGGCTGACACATGGGGATGGGATAAAAAAATCAGGATGTCATCTGCAAAAAGACTCAATTTGTGGTGATGTCCACCTAATTCTACTCCTTTGATATTGGGATTATCTCTAATGATACATGCTAAGGGTTCAATAAGTAGGGCAAAAAGCAAAGGGGATAGAGGGCAACCCTGTCTAGTACCTCTCCTAATATCTATCATAGCTGATTTGTAACCCATATATTTAATATAAGCTTTCGGAGTGCTGTATAGTGAGGAGACCCAAGTTAAGAAATTTTCCCCAAAACCCCATTTTTGAAGAGTATATTGTAGATATGGCCAGCTGATTGAGTCGAACGCCTTCCTAATGTCTAATGATATAAGGCAAGTTGGGATACGTCTTTTTTTGGCGGCATGAATTAATAAAAGTGCTCTTCTGACATTATCCCCTGCTTGACGCAAGGGCATGAAGCCAGTTTGGTCACGATGGATAAGTTTACCTATAATGCTATTTAATCTAGTTGCCAGGATCTTAGCTAATAACTTAATGTCTAGAATTAAAAGAGATATGGGGCGGTAATTAGACCAAGAGGTAGTGTCAGATTTAGGTTTGGGAATCATTGCTATGATGGAAGTTAGTGTTTCGGTTTTGAACGAATGACCAGCTAACAAAGAATTGAAGGCTCTAGTCAATAGAGGCGTTAAAATTGAATCAAATTGTTTGTAGTATAGTGCAGAAAACCCGTCAGGGCCCGGTCTCTTGTGAGGCTTCAATTCTTTAATAGCAGCTTTAACTTACAAGGCCGTTATGGGACTCTCCAAATATTCACACTGTTCAGGTGTCATTGTGGCAAGTTTAACATCTGAGAACAACGTGTCTGCTTTGTTTTTATCAAAGATTAAGCCAGGGTCATAAAGCTTAGCTAATTTAGATCGAAAGATTTCCAAGATCTTTAATGGGTTACTGGTGTATGCATCTCTGGAGGTTCTAAGGCGGAATGCAGTCTGTGAACGATCAATAGACTTGAGGCTGCGGGCCATAGGGGTATCGGGCTTATTGGCTTTGCGGTATTGGGTATGTTGCCGCTTGCTTAAGAGTTTGTCAGCCGAATCTGTCAGAAAAAGATCCAACTCAAGCCGGGCCTTTTCCAATTTAGTGTTCGTGTTTGCATTCGGGGCAGCTTGATGAGCCAAATGACAAGCGTTAAAATTTGCTTCAAGTTTAGTGAACAGAATCTTGCGATCTCTTTTAATAGATCTCGCCTTTTGTATCAAGCTGCCCCGAATGACAGATTTATGGGCTTCCCATAGTGTAAGGGCAGAGACATCAGCAGTGTCGTTAAATGAGATATAATCATTAAGAGCCAATTCAATATCTAAGCGGTGTGAGGGGTTAGGATGGAGTCGTTAATGCACCAAGTGGTGTCGTGTGACCTAGGTATTGGAGAGGTAATTGTAGCAGTAACCGCACAATGGTCTGTCCATGGAAATGGAATTATATTAGAGGATATTACTTCAGGGAGCATACTAGAGGGGAGGAAAATATGATCTATTCGTGAAAAGGATTTGTGTGGATAAGAATAATGTGTAAAATTTCTGGAAGTTGGGTTAAGTTCCCGCCAGGTATCAACAAAATTAAAAGAAGTAAGTAGAGATTGGAAGGACCGTTTATGGGTAGGAGAGTTAGGAGATGACGGGGATTTATCCAAGAAGGGATAAATGGTAGTATTGGAGTCGCCACATAATATTATTGTTCCAAATTTATGTGTTTCGATTAGTTGGAAAAGATGTGATAGAAAAGCTTCAGGACGCTTATTTGGGGCGTAATACGAAACTAATGTGACTTCAGTATCAGCAATAAAGCCTGTTAATAAAACATATCTACCCTCAGGGTCACATATTTGTGTATTAAGGGTAAATGGTGTAGAGCGGTGGAACCCAATCAGGGACCCACGTTGCTTAGTTGTAGCTGAAGCTGTGTAGAATTGAGGGTAGGAGGAGGAAAGAAATTTAGGGGAGGCGTTATTGATAAAGTGTGTTTCTTGAAGGAAAATGATATGAGCTTTTCTAGCTGAAAAGGAACGTAGAGCTTTAGTTCTTTTTTGTGGAACGTTGAAGCCTTGTACATTTAAGGACAAAATGTTTATGGGGGCCATGACATAGTAAGGGTAAGTTTTATGTAAGGGTTAATAAAACCCATATTAGGAGTTTGAACCGCCACCAAGGGAGACAGAAAGGGAGAAGAAATGAAAGACAGAAAAGAAAGAAAAAAGAAGAAACCAAATAAATAGGTAGCCCTAATGACTGCATTTAATGTCATAAAATAATGATGTACTAGTAGGGCGCAGGAACATCTCGGAGAGATAACAAAAAATCTCCGAGGGGTTCCATGGTCACCGACCGACTCCTGCATAATAGTAGCAGGAGTCAGGGGGTATGTAGGGGGCCGCAAGAAGTTCCGGAGGGAAAAACAACGCCGGAAAACACTTAAGTATTATAATAGTAAACTTATATATTTCTCTATCAATAAGACTGGAGATGCAATAAACAAAAGAGAGAGAGAAAGGAAACATACCAACGTCGGGAATTATGTTGAGTCAATATTTAGACGAATGCGTCCACAAGGAGGCTAGAAAATATTGATCTTAACACTTGTGAAGCAAACCGTCTACTCAAGTGAAAAAATTAATAAACAAGCTCGCAAATGTAGGGGGAAAAAAAAAAGGGGGAGGGGGAGGGAGGAGGATAATCTATCTATATCAGTGACCATATAAATCAAGGAAATAGACTTATTTGTCTATAAGGAGACAAACAAAGAAAACAAGAAACACTTGTCTCAAGAAGTATCAATGAAGTTTAAGCCTTCTGGCTGACAAAAACATAAATTAAATACATAAATTTATATTTCATAAGTAGAAAATAATAAATATAAAAAAAAAAAATAGAAACACTTGTCTCAAAGATGTAAATGAAATATAGACCTTCTGGCTGACTAAAACATTAAATAAATACCTAAATTTATATTTCATAAGTACAATATAATATGCATATAAATTAAATAAATAGACATATTTGTCAGTAAGGAGACAAAAAAACAAAAAACTAGAAACACTTGTCTCAAAAATGTAAATGAAATATAGACCTTCTGGTTGACTAAAACAATAATTAAATACCTAAATTTATATTTCATAAGTACAATATAATATGCATATAAATTAAATAAATAGACATATTTGTCAGTAAGGAGACAAGCAAAAAAAAAACAAAAACTAGAAACACTTGTCTCAAAAATGTAAATGAAATATAAACCTTCTGGCTGACTAAAACAATAAATAAATACCTACATTTATATTTCATAAGTACAATATAATATGCATATATATGCATATATAATATGCATATAAATTAAAGAAATAGACATATTTGTCAGTAAGGACACAAAAAAAAAAAAAACACTTGTCGCAAGAAATATAAGTGAAATACAAACCTTCTGGTTGACCTATTTGCTAAAACATTAAATTAATACCTAGATTAATATATCATTAATAGGAAAGCGTATTAAAAAAAATAATAATAATAATAATGGAAAACAGGATTCCAACTCTTCAATCAGAGATAGTGCAATGCTTTTCAGAATAAAGCATTGGGGCTAGTACCCTATAAAAAGGGAGAAACGTGGATAAGATTAATGAAAGTTGAACAATCAATCCATTGAGTCGACATTTATCGGTGCCTGACTATCAAAACGTCCTCGTTTATGAAGATTCTGTCTGGTATAACCAGAGGGGTTTGGGTCCATGTCGGTTTCATTTGGAGGTGATCTAGAAGCCGTTCGTCTACGAGGTTGCTCCTTAGAATTGGTGTGATCCATCAGGCCTAGATCATTTAAGGCTGACCGTAGTTCATCGGATGTGCGACAGGTATATCTAGTTTCCAAGTGTGTAAAGCGGAGAGAGAATGGAAACCCCCAGTGGTATATGATTTGATGCTTTTGAAGTACATGCAGCAGGGGTTTCATAGAACGCCTCTTAGTCACAGTTAGAGGGGAGAGGTCTGTAAAGAGCTGATAGATATCGCCCTGGAACTCAAGAGTGTTTTTACCTCTAGCAGCAGCAAGTAATTGCTCCTTTGTTTTATAGTAATGAAATTTAACTATAATATCCCTAGGGGGTCCATTGGGTTTGCGTTGAGTTAGGGCCATGTGGACTCTGTCCATTTCCAATCTCTCAGGTGAAATACCTGGTAACAGTTCCTGAAACAGTGCACATATAGTTCCCTGTAAGTCTATGATTGATTCAGGGAGACCTCTGATTCTTAGGTTGGAGCGACGGTCCCTATTCTCCTGGTCTTCCAAACGGTTTTGTAATAAAAAGTTCTCATCCTTAAGCTGTTCAATAGTAGTATTATATTGCTTTGTGGTAGTTTCTATATCATCTACCCGCATTTCCAATTCAGCTGTTCTATGCCCCAGCTCCCTAATCTCCCTTGTCAGCTTCTCAGTTATCTGGTCTGAAGTTTGTTTCAAAGCTTTCTGAAGCATTTTCTCAAATTGACTAAACATATTAGACTGAATAACATTTTCAGGTGTTTCATAGTCAGAGTCAATCTCACAGCTGTGTCCAGAGTTTTGACACTGTGTGACAGGGATTTAGGAACCCGCTGTGTGCGAGTCTGTGAGGTACCAGGCGCCGCCATCTTGGATGTCTGCCGGGACAGTGTATCTTTAGAGGTACCAATCTTATATTTAGTTTTTGGGCCCCTCGTGACCATCCTCAATACGCCAAAGTGTACCTGGTGTGAATTTGCGGGAGCTGGTGCCGTTTGCGGTAAAAGGCAGCGGTCGGTTCTCCGGTTTGTTTCACCCGGGAGCGGAGCTCTAAGGGGATGCGACTTCTCCCTCAGGCATCCGCGCATGCGCCCTCTTCTTTTGTTCTTTATAATGCTAGAATAATAAAGTTGTTTTGCTGCTGATATTCACACAGAGTTCAGACAAACCTATTTCTTTATTATTTCTGGTGATCTCCTGAATAATCTTTTTATTTTTTAAAGCCAGATCGCCATAATAATGTTTAGAATATTTTTTTTAAATCATCTTTTTTTCCTTATTTTTATTTTAATCAAGATCTCCTGTTTTTTAGATTATTTTAAAATTATTTTCTAGTGATCTCCATAATTGTTTTTTATTTTTGTGTGTCAAGTTACCAGAACAACATTATTATTTTGTATTTTTTAACCTCAAGGAGGTTGGTTGGTGTCCCTTGTTAATTTGACATTGTATTTTTGAAATGTACCTGCCTACTCACAAACATACTGTCCTTTTTAAGAAAAACACATAGGCAAGTATTTGCAGAATAAAATATATCAATTTATTCTGGATCCTAACAAAATAAAGAGGAAGGCAACAATGGAGAAACTGCTGGAATTTGCGAAGCCTTTGGACCCCAGGGCAGACATCAACTATTAGAAAACCAAAATTGGTAGCCTGAGGAGTCCATATAATAGGGAGCACAATCTGGTCCAGGACTCCGAGAGATCAGGAACAGCAGCAGATGACATATATGTCCCCAGGCTGTGGTACTACCACAGCCTGCATTTTCTGTCAGACCAGACTGAACCCAGGCCATCACTTTTTTGTGTCAGTTCGCCCCTTAACCCCTAATTTAGGGCCAGAAAAATGAGATCCTCACAGAAGAGGCACTGGCCCTTCTCCATGTCCTTAATTTTAGCTTCTATCAGGCAGGCATAGGCCTCATGAACGTTGGTGGGGGGTTCTGAGGGCTGCATTAGCCTCCCTAAAGAGGCAGAGTGCTGCCTCCTCCATGTTCCTCTCCTTCTTGGGCCTTTTGGTTGGAAGGCGGAGGGGAGGCACCTGGGATTCTGTGAGGCTACTGGGCCTGGCCACCTCCTGGCTGACACTTCCTCCTGCCACCTCCTGTCTGACACATTCCAGAGCTTCATCCAGGCTGAGGCTTTCCTGTGTATAAAAAAGGGACATAGTTTTAGTTTTTGGTTCATCACACACAATTTTCAGCTCATTACTGTTGCAAATTGAATGGTAATAAATAGAAAAGACTATCATTCTGACCCCAGCATTTTTCATTCTTGTCCCAATCATTTTTGGCTACTACTGTCTATTGATATGTAAAACACTTTTTGTTAAATAATTAATTTGTTATCAATAATAACATCTAGTTAACATCACTAATTTTAGGACAATAAAGATGTAGAAAAATTATATACCTGGCTCAAGCTGTACTCCTCCACTTCTTCCTGGATGGAAGGCCCAAGTTGGTCCTCGGAAGCCTCAGCTGGGGTTGAAGGAACGGTGGAAGGAAGGGGGGAAGGAAGTGTGGAAAGTGATGGCCTCACTTCAGTTTGGTCTCCCAGAAAACTCATTCTGTTGTAGTACCACAGACTGGGTACATACACGTCCTCTGCTGCTGCTCCTGATCTCTGGGAAGCCAGGACCTTATTACGCTCCTTCTTATATGTGCTCCTCAAGCTACCAATTTTCTTTTCCAAAAATTTGATGTCTGCGTCGGGGACCTGCGTCTTCACAAATTGCAGCAGTTTCTTCATCGCTGCCTTCCTAGCTGGTTTGTTTTTATGTAAGGGGTTTTTAATCTGCCACAGACAGGTCAGCTCCCTCTACTTACAGTATCGGTTGGGAAACACAGCACGTTAAGACCGTTATGGACTGTTCTATAGGAGCTGGTTCTGAAGCCTATGTTAAGAGGTGCAACACGGTAAAACCATTATGGACTGTTCCAGAGGTACTGGTTCTGAAGCACATGTTGGAAGATAATTATGGACTGTTCCACAGGGGCTGTTTCTGAGGTGCATGTTGAAAACGCAACACATGAAGACAGTTATGGACTGTTCAATGGGAGCCTTGTCTGAAGAAGGGTGATATGCATACTTTAGGCGCAAAGCGGCATATGTTGGGGGCAACCTGGTCCACACATCTGTTTTTACAACAAAATGACACTTGATGTCCCCAAACAGTCTGCATAGTAGAATAGCAGGAAAGGGCTTATCTCCGCCCACCTGCTGTGCGAGAAGCTTTCGAAGAGATTGCATGAAAGCGCAATCATTGGTCGAGAGATAGACGGGTGGGCAAGGGGAAGGAGCTCGAATGAGTAATGAGTGAGTTTTGTAAAAAGGGTTCGTAACACAGAGCTCGGTCTATTCCCTGTTTGACTAAACAAAACAAAAATGTGTAGCGCTAAATTAAATAAGAACTGCACTTTAACAAGTGCAGTATATAACAGTGATATATAATTGAACAGTCAACAAAACATCTAATGACAGATAAGTGAAAACGTTCCAGTAATCAACATGATGAATGTTATTCCGTGATAAGAAAATGTTCAAATAATCCACGGTAATGTGAACCATATAACATAAAAGAATCACCAGAGAAAATTAAGTTTGTAAATAAATATAAATTAAATGCTTGATGAAAAAAAAAAAAATTGTGAATAGTAGTCAAAGTGATAGTGCTCCCAACAAAACTTGACGTGAAGTGACCACCACCAGTCGGTTGTAGAAAAGGCTTACCAGAAGGAGTGGACCCTACAAACATACATTCAGAGGGTCAACCAGGCATAGGTAAGCCGCTGTAGACAGCGAATCCTCAGCAGCAATTCAAACGGAAACCTCAAGTTTCAATCCAAGATGAAAAACAGATTGTCACTCCTATCCGGATATGCGATGAGGCTTACGGACAATGCCCAATTAGGGCCAGGCGGTGTTACCAGATGGATTGCGAAAAAGTAAAAGGAAAGAGAAGGCACATCAAATGAGACCCTACTGTTGCCATTTTTGATAATTTGATAAGCACTGTTACACTCTTCTAAATGTAAGTGTTCTTACCTACATTAAAATACCTTTACATACAGTATTACACTATGTGCCTTCTCTTTCCTTTTACTTTTTCGCAATCCATCTGGTAACACCGCCTGGCCCTAATTGGGCACTGTCCGTAAGCCTCATTGCATATCCGGATAGGAGTGACAATCTGTTTTTCATCTCGGATTGAAACTTGAGGTTTCCGTTTGAATTGCTGCTGAGGATTCGCTGTCTACAGCGGCTTACCTATGCCTGGTTGACCCTCTGAATGTATGTTTGTAGGGTCCACTCCTTCTGGTAAGCCTTTTCTACAACCGATCGGTTTTGTTGGGAGCACTATCACTTTGACTACTATTCACAATTTTTTTTTTTTTTCATCAAGCATTTAATTTATATTTATTTACAAACTTAATTTTCTCTAGTGATTCTTTTATGATATAAGGTTCACATTACCGTGGATTATTTGAACATTTTCTTATCACGGAATAACATTCATCACGTTGATTACTGGAACGTTTTCACATATTTGTCATTAGATGTTTTGTTGACTGTTCAATTATATATCACTGTTATATACTGCACTTGTTAAAGTGCAGTTCTTATTTAATTTAGCGCTACACATTTTTGTTTTGTTTGTTCTTTACCATTTTCAACTCGTTGTGTGAGCTGCTACACTACTAGGCAGCGCAGAATTTTTTGTATTTGTTTTTCTTTTATTCCCTGTTTGACTGCAAGGACCCCTGCCATAAGGATGTCCATAGGTTATATTGCTAGGACCTTGCTCTAACGGCCATTTTGGCCACATGTGACCTGCAAAAGTCTAGTTCGATTTTACATCTGAGCACAATCAGTGAGGGTTATCAAGAGAAGTGTTAAGTATCCTTCATATTATTATTGGTTGTTGTAGACTGTATCTGATGTTACGATATGTTTCTTATTTTTAGAGGAATAAATGTAATATGACTTGATTTACGAAGCAATTGTGTCTATCTCATAATTAACATTGTATCATCAGGCCTAACACGCTCTGATAGGTTAGACTAGCAAATAAGGGACTATAAAATTGATACATAGATGCAATAGTTATAGATTATAGATTAATAGATATAATATTGCAGATTTTACAACAGTATCTATAAACTGTGACATTAAATTAGGGTCCTTGAACTGTTTCATTATTTCTGCAAGACAAAAACACAAATGTCAGGCTAAACTCTCATAATCTTATCCCAATATAGGCCTCAATCTAGAATCAGTATAGGCCACTGATGCCCCAAGTTAAAAGGTTACCTTCGTTCTCACGATCAGTGCTTCCGTCACTCCTTGCTCTGCTCACAGATCTTACGTACGACACACGCGTGTTAGCTTTATATACACTGCGCATGCGTTAAACTCCGCACACGTCACCCGCCCCTGACGTTCTTCTTAGTATTTTCCCTGACCCTTCTCTTTCGGCGCAGTGGGAGAGGACATGGCAGAGACACAGCAGGTGCGTGATAATAGCACTAACGAGGAGGAAAGCCCGGAGCCAGAAACGTCACGATCCAGGAAGAGATATTAGGCCTCAAATATGTTATTTGTAGAGATGGCGGAAATGGTGGACATCTTGAAGAGGACCGACTATGATGGGAAGTATGGACCATACCCCAACCCTAATGTGAAAAAGGCCAAGATCATGAGTAAAGTTGTGAGAAGTCTGCACAGGAATTTTGGGGTACGACGATCCAAAGAGCAATTGAGGAAACACTGGTCAGACCTGAAATTGAGGGAGCACGATCAGTACAGAAGGATCAGGAAACTGCTTCTAAAAAATAAGTATTTCTCCGGTGTTCCTATTATTATTATTATTACTTGCATGTTGCTCCATGTGCTTTTCTTTACTGTTGGACAGTTTAAAATGGCAACTTTCATGTTTGTGGGCACAGTAATCGGTCGTAGTAAACATTGTTTGTTTGCCCACTAAATACAATGTTTTTGGCAGATACAGGTTAACTACATTTGGTCATGCCTATTTGTATTAAAAGAAGTTTAGTACATTGTTGTCTAGATGTGTTTGTAACTAGAATGAAATGCAAACTTGATTCAGTGTAAAGGAGAGGACACTTGGCAGCTGTTTACACATCTGGACTCAGGTGTCTCCATGTGTGAAACTTGTCCAAAAAAGGTAAGTATTCCAGCTTTGGTAAGTTAAAAAATAATGTCTTCAGCTTGGAACTCTGTCAAAACAGACAATTGTACCACACTTCCAAGCAATGTTTCATATTCCTGTTTGTGGCCTCAAATATCTGTGTGCTAAGTATACCTTTTGTTTCATTCTCTTAGGGGAGAAAAGACTCGGGACATCTGAGGACACCAGGAACCCCACACCTCATGAAGAAGGGGAACTCCGCACACCACAACCTGAGGATGTGGAGGGAGGAGAGGTGGAAGAAGTGGGCGAAATAGTGACCACAACAGGTCAGTGTCTGACACCACAGCTTCAGGTAATAGATGTGTGCCTGCATATTTATAATACATGGTGTGTTTTTATTTTAGGTGATGTGGATGTTGTGGAAGAAGAATCTCGTTTCACCAGTGCAAGTGCACACATCCTCATCCGGGGCATAATGGTATGCAATCGGGATTTAGACCTGATTAAGCAAAAAATAAATGATATAGAAAAAAATATGAAGAACCTCATTGATGTTTTAGGCAGAATCTAAATCACACAAAAATGCAACTTTTTTGTTTGGAGAGTTTGTAAAAAAAAAAAATACGCATTTTAAAAGCCAAATTTTGAAGATGCACACAGTGTGTCAACATGTGCTATCTGCCATCACGGGATATCAATGTACGCATTTTGTGGGTGCAACCCCTTCCTCGCAACTCAAGTAGGTGAGAGGAAGGGGTTGCATCCCCAAAACACATCCATTGATCCCCCAAGATGGGAGATAGCACATGTTAACATTAGGCATGGGATCAGAAAGGAAATCCACATTTTGCCTCTCAATTTTTGTGCATCTTCAAAATTTGGCTTTTACAGGGGTGACATCACCCCATCTGATGAAGGCAAGATCAACACAGTTTTGACATACTATAATGTCTGATATTGCCTTCAGTTTTTCTACGTTGAACTTTGTAAGTTCCAGAGTTGTGTATGTTTTGCCCCTGTTCAAATCATTAGTAAGACCTCATCTGGAAGATACAGTTCAGTTTTGGGCCCCAGTTCTCAAAAAGGATATTGGGGAACTGGAGAAAGTGCAGAGAAGGGCAACCAAACTGATAAGAGGCATGGAGGAGCTCAGCTATGAGGAAATATTAGAGGAACTGAATTTATTCACTCTTGAGAAGAGGAGATTAAGGGGGGATATGATCAACATGTACAAATATATAAGGGGTCCATATAGTGAACTTGGTGTTGTTATTCACTTTACGGTCAACACAAAGGACAAGGGGGCACTCTTTGCGTCTAGAGGAAAAGAGATTTCACCTCCAAATACGGAAAGGTTTCTTCACAGTAGGAGCTGTGAAAATGTGGAATAGACTCCCTGCAGAGGTGGTTCTGGCCAGCTCAGTAGAATGCTTTAAGAAGGGCCTGGATTCTTTCTTAAATGTACATAATATAACTGGGTACTGACATTTATAGGTAAAGTTGATCCGGGGAATATCCGATTGCCTCTCGGGGGATCAGGAAGGAATTTTTTCACCTGCTGTAGCAAATTGGATCATGCTCTGCTGTTTTTTTTTTGCCTTCCTCTGGATCAACTGTGGGTATAGAATTGGGTATATGGGATTGTACGATTTATTTTTTATTTATTTTTTATGGTTGAACTGGATGGACTTGTGTCTTTTTTCAACCTGACTAGCTATGTAACTATGTTATGTTTTGAAACATGCCTGTTTATGCAAAAAAAAATAAAACATTTAAATGTAAAACTTTATTAAACAAAGATGTTTTTTTACCCCAAAAAATTCTAACGCACATGTGAATGTGCACGGAGTAAAAGGTTTTCTACTCAACAATGTGTGGCTTCTTCTTTCAATGCTCAATACCAGTTGGTGTTGGTGTTTACAGTGACAATGGGGGTTATTTACTAAAGGCAAATCCACTTGTCACTACAAGTGCACTAGGAGAACCTAGGAGACAGCTAAAAAAAACACAAGCAGTAAATCAAATTCAAGATTTTTTCAGATCCAATTTTTTTTTTCTCAAATATTCAGAAATGAGCTAACATATCAATGGCCCCCCTACCCGTAAAAAAATTCAAATATTTTTCCCAGACTTCAAGGGCGCTTTGGGGGGGCATGCCAGGACGGCCAGCTTCCAGGGCCGTCAAATAATTTTGTTCTGGAATTCCAGCCTCAGGCCCAACTGAGGCCACATAACTTGGAGCATTTATCCTTAAAAAGTTATGAAGAACACAGCATGCTAGCACAATGTGATTCAGTTTATACTCCGCCATGTTCATTGCCGTAAGGAATAGGCGGAACTGGCTGGCCATTATGCCAAACCTATTCTCCACCACTCTTCTGGCTCTGGCCATCCGGTAATTAAAAACCCTGTGGTTCGGGGTGAGGGTCCTCATGGGAAATGGCCTCATCAGGTGTTCACCCAGCCCAAACGCTTCATCAGCCACGAACACAAACGGCAGTCCTGCCACATTATCCTCAGCAGGTGGCAATCCCAAGCCACCACTCTGGAGACATCTGTGAAACTCTATCTGGGCGAAGAATACGGCATCCGGCCATTCTTCCCCACGTCCACATACAAAAACTCGTACGTCGCCGACACCACCGCCATCATCACAATACTATTAAACTCCTTATATTTAAAATAGTATGACCCTGAGTGGGGGGGGGCGCGTGAGACGATGTGGATGTATTTCCCATTGATTGTCCCTCCGCAGTTGGGAAAGTCCCACCGCTCGGCAAATTGGGAAGCCGCAGTCTGTCATTCTTGTGGCGTTGAAGGAAACTGTGGAGTCAAACAAGAAATACTAAAAATTTGTACTTTTGCACATAACATTGCAAGCAGATTAGACACAAACATTCTTGGCCAACATCAGTATAACATTTATTTTAGAGAGTATTTAAAGACAAAAATATAAGGTACACTTATCAGATTCCTGACCCCCTCTGATGGACAATTGTAAAAAAATTAGGGAGGGTGGAGGGTTCAAAATAATTTTGGGACCCCCAAAAAAAAGCCTCTGGCACGCTACCTGAATTTAAGGACAACAATACCATTTGTACACATTTTAGGGGGTGTTTAGGGTAAAGCACTACAATGGAGCTGACAAAATACATTGTTAAGTGACTAGGCTAGGTGTGTATGGGCCCAGGATAGCATGCTGGAGAGGTTAGTGTGGGCAAATATGCATGTAGGCCAAAAAAGGAGCATTAAAGGTTTACAGCATGCACGGGGACAAAGGGGACATTCACAGCATCTTACAATCATGGTAATTAGGGAATGATGAAAGAAATACAATACATTAGCAAACATTAAATACATAGAATGTGATGTTAAAGGATAAAACTTACCTAGTCCTTCTGCAGGACTTGTATGATGGCAGAACAGGTCTCTGGAATAATGATCCCCAGAGCCTGGGGGGAGATGCCTGTCGAGAACTTGAGGTCCTGCAGACTTCTCCCTTTCGCCAAGTAGTGCAACGTGGTGACTAGCCTTTGCTCAGGAGTGATGGCTTGCCGCATGCAGGTGTCCTGCTTCATAATATAAGGGGACAGCAAAGCCAACAAACGGTGAAAAATGGGGTCCGTCATCTCGAGAGAATAACTGAAATCATCAGGATTATTCTCCTGGATCTCCCGCAGCACAGGCATATGACAGAATTGGTCACGCTGGAGCAACCAATTCTTCGTCCATGAACTCCTCCCCACCCTGTTCAGGGACTGGGCTTGGGTCAAAGCAAGAACCCCAACACCAAGCCCCCGCACAGCACAAACTCTACAACGAGTAGGTACCTGCAACATGGCTAAAAAACGGTGGGCTGGTCAGAACGAACTAACAGAACGCACTGAAGAACAGAAAGGCCTGTGAAGAGCGAGCTGAAAATCAGAAACAAGCGGACAAGAACGCACTGAAAACCAGATACAAACTGACTACACGCACTGAAAAACAGATACGAACCCACACGCACAAACTGAACAGCAGCAACAGACTGAAAAGCACTGGGTATTGAACTTCCATTTTATAGTGCCGTCGTACATGTTGTACGTCACTGCTTTCTTGACGGTCTGAATTTCCGGCAAGATTTGTGTGACCGTGTGTATGCAACACAAGTTTGAGCCAACATTCTGTCGGAAAAAAAACAGTTTTCTTGTCGGAATTTCCGATCGTGTGTACGTGGCATTAAGGTGTTTTTAATGAAAACATCCTACTTGTGGAGGGAAAAGCAGGTTAAGTTTGAAGGTGAAGAAAGAGGAGTTATTTATTAATGAAGGTTTCCATTGTACGAGTCGTTTCAATGCATTTTTTAGAAAGGTGGCACGCAGAGGAAAAAAAGTAGTTTTAAAAACTGGAAGTGACAGTCGGAGCTGTTTGAGATTTAAAGGGGACGTTAAATGTTGGGACATTTTACTGGCATTGCATACCTTGCCTGGAGAATCTCATGTTTGCTGTAGCAACGCGGAGATATTCATTTTCATGTATTTATTGATTTAGAAGTATATTTGAGGAACGATCTTCAAGGACAGTCAAGATAGGAAGGAGGTTTTAAAGTGGAGTTCCACCCTCTTTTGCAACTTTGTTGCATCCTCTTTATTACTGTCCCCTTAAGAATAAATAGCATATATATATTATTTTTTTTTTTAAAACTCACTGTTTTGTTGACCTTTTATTTCTTCTCACGCCGCGGCCGCAGCCCCCCCCCTCGCGTCATACACTGACCGCTATGCCTCATGGGATATTTGTCATCAATCCCAGGAGGCTCATCGCGTTCCCATCTTCATGAAGGCATGCCCATCCTGCCCTCCCTCGGTCCGCCTGGTGTGTGTGACCACCTTCCTCCGCTCCTCCCTCCCTGCCTCAGCCTGTCACATCTCACACTGCACTGTGTGAGATGTGACCAGGGCCGCTGTTCTGCCGAATAAGTTTCCCAGGGAGAGGTGGAGGCGCTGAAGCGCCAGAATGCTCTCCTCCTTCTCCTCTCCTTGTATGTATGCGGCTCTCTCCGCCGCCACTGCTGTGTTCCCTGCAGAAGCCCTCACCCTCCTCCCTCCTCCTGTCAGCGGAGGAGAGCGAAACAGCCTGAGATCGGAGTGGCTGTCTCTGACCAGCTCTCTCTGGGGGGTCAGTACTAATGATGGAGGGGGGTGGTTTGTTCTGGGGGGTCAGTACTAATGATGGAGGGGGGGTCAGTACTAATGATGGAGGGGGGGGGGGGGTGGTTTGTTCTGGGGGGTCAGTACTAATGATGGAGGGGGGGGTGGTTTGTCTTGGTGGGGTCAGTACTAATGATGGGGGGGTAGTTTGTTCTGGGGGGTCAGTACTTATGATGGAGGGGGGGTGGTTTGTTCTGGGGGGGTCAGTACTAATGATGGATGGGGGGTGGTTTGTCTTGGGGGGTCAGTACTAATGATGGAGGGGGGGTGGTTTGTTCTGGGGGGTCAGTACTAATGATGGATGGGGGGGTCAGTACTAATGATGGAGGGGGAGTGGTTTGTTCTGGGGGGGGGGGCAGTACTAATGATGGAGGGGGAGTGGTTTGTTCTGGGGGGGGGTCAGTACTAATGATGGAGGGGGGGTGGTTTGTCTTGGGGGGTCAATACTAATGATGGAGGGGGGTGGTTTGTTCTGGGGGGGTCAGTACTTATGATGGAGGGGGGTGGTTTGTTCTGGGGGGTCAGTACTAATGATGGATGGGGGGTGGTTTGTCTTGGGGGGTCAGTACTAATGATGGAGGGGGGTGGTTTGTTCTGGGGGGTCAGTACTAATGATGGAGGGGGGGTTTGTTCTGGGGTGTCAGTACTAATGATGGAGGGGGGGTGGTTTGTTCTGGGGGGGTCAGTACTAATGATGGAGGGGGGGTGTTTTTTTCTGGGGGGGTCAGTACTAATGATGGAGGGGGGGTGTTAGTACTAATGATGTGATGCGATTGATTGGGGTGATGTGATTCGTTGTACCGGGGTTGATGCGATTCGTTGTACCGGGGTGATGTGATTCGTTGTACCAGGGTGATGTGATTCGTTGTGCCGGGGTGATGCGATTTGTTGTGCTGGGGTGATGCGATTCGTTGTACCGGGGTAATGCGATTCGTTGTACCGGAGTGATGTGATTTCTTGTATCGGGGTGATGTGATTCGTTGTGCTGGGGTGATGCGATTTGTTGTACCGGGGTGATGCGATTCGTTGTACCGGGGTGATGTGATTCGTTGTGCTGGGGTGATGTGATTCGTTGTGCTGGGGTGATGCCATTTGTTGTACTGGGTGATGCGATTTGTTGTACCGGGGTGATGCGATTTGTTGTACCGGAGTGATGTGATTCGTTGTACCGGGGTGATGCGATTCGTTGTGCTGGGGTGATGTGATTCGTTGTGCTGGGGTGATGTGATTTGTTGTACTGGGGTGATGTGATTCGTTGTATCGGGGTGATTCGTTGTACTGGGGTGATGCGATTCGTTGTACAGGGGTGATGTGATTTGTTGTGCTGGGGTGATGCGATTCGTTGTGCTGGGGTGATGCGATTTGTTGTACTGGGGTGATGCGATTAGTTGTACCGGGGTGATGCGATTAGTTGTACCGGGGTGATGCGATTAGTTGTACCGGGGTGATGCGATTCGTTGTACCGGGGTGATGCGATTCGTTGTGCCGGGGTGATGCGATTCGTTGTGCTGGGGTGATGCAATTTGTTGTACTGGGGTGATGTGATTCGTTGTACTGAGGTGATGTGATTCGTTGTACTGGGGTGATGCGATTTGTTGTACCGGGGTGATGCGATTTGTTGTACCGGGGTGATGCGATTTGTTGTACCGGGGTGATGCGATTTGTTGTACCGGGGTGATGTGATGCGTTGTGCCGGGGTGATGCGATTTGTTGTACTGGGGTGATGTGATTCGTTGTACCGGGGTGATGTGATTTGTTGTACCGGGGTGATGCGATTCGTTGTGCTGGGGGAGATGCAATCTAGATGCATAAATTAATTTGGTTGATGAGATTAGTATTTTTTTTTATGAAAAGCTGTACAGAAAAAAGTAGCCTGTGTATGTGTGATATATATATATATATATATATATATATATATATATATATATATATATATATATATATATATATATACACCAAGATTATATATAATTTCTTGAACCTGTAGTATATTTACTGTTTCCTGCACGGAGGAGGGGAGGATAGGTTTGCATAGAAAAGTGTCAACTTCCTCTGACACTGCTGTTGCTATGGAAACCTGACCTGAAACCTATTATTGCTTGTGTAGCACTGAGCATGTGCGAGATCTGCAGTAATGAAATCCAGGAAGTAATACCGTCTGGCTTCAGATGCCCACACATAAGATGGCCACGTTCTATTTCTAGTTTATAAACTTTCAATATCCTGTAATAACCTAACAAAACGGACCTCAGTTTACAGACTAACTTTACTAGAATACATTAAGGTTGTGTATTCTAGGGGTATTTTTATTTAAAAAGTGTAATTTAGGCCCGGAACACCACTTTAAGCAGTTAAGGAAACTAACACAGAAAGGGTTTTGTTTAAAATAAGGAAGTAAAGTGTCACAGCTGGTTTTAATTTGGTGAATCACTGGGTATTAGTTTAAGGCCCCTTTCACACTGGGGCAGACAGGAGCGGTGGCGGTATAGCAGCGCGATTTTAAGCGCTGCTATACGTTGTAAATTTAACCCCCGCTAGCGGCCGAAAAAAGGGTTAATATCGCCCGCAAACCGCGGCTATTACCGCGGTTTGCGGGCAGTATTACCGCGCTGTCCCATTGATTTCAATGGGAGACCGCGGTAAAGGAGCGGTGAACACACCGCTCCTTCACCGCTGTAAAGAAGCGGCTAGCAGGACTTTTGGAGCGGTCCTGCTAGCGCACCGCTTCAGTGTGAAAGCCTTCGGGCTTTCACATTGAAGGCTACAGGGCAGGACTTTTTCATGCGGTATAATAGCGCTAATATTAGCGCTAAACCGCATGAAAAACGCCCCAGTGTGAAAGGGGCCTAAGAGAAAGTTGTTGGTATATTCTAATTCTTGCCCTGTTTTTTGTTTGTTGTTGTATGTTGGAATTCCAATTTAGAGTATAAGTTGTTTTCTCTTCTGAATGCAAATGGGTTGTTAAGTAGTTGAAATATGTCCTTTGATTTTGCCAAGACTGAGAGCGCTGCTAGAGTGGGCGGGTGAGAGGGACAGAGTAGGGTACTCATCTGTGTGTGGTGCCTTAGGAGAATTGGATCGTGGATTTGGACAGGGACAAGTTATTGTTTGAGTGATTCTGCCTATCCAGAGTATTGTTTAGCACAATACACAGAGATACATATCCGCTCCTCGCAGAGATCTGCTATTTTGCTTCAGGTGAAAGAGGGGATCAAACCGCCGACCATGCCTTCATCACCACTTTTGTGGAAAGCATACTGCTATATTTGCATTCCATATTCAGCGAGTCAGAGAGACTTGCTGGACTGGAGAGTGAATGTTAAAGAAGGATTTAATTGAGAAGAGTTATCTTTATAGATTTAAAATATTTTATACATGTTGTTGGTAAAATGTTGCAACTATTGTCAGTCTATGCATGAAATGTGTGTGTTGGGCACATATTAAGCCCATGCCCAGTTCATAGTTAATTTAAATTACATGTATGCGCTGGTACCAGATGTTTTTTTTTTTTTTTTTTATAATAAGATCAGATACTTAGGTTAAAAGAAAAAAAGGGTTTAAAATAATTGCAAGATACAAATTTTTGAGAGTAACGCCTAGTACACACGACCGAGAATCTCGTCGTAAAAAAACCCGTTGTTTTTCTCGACGAGATTCTTGTCAAGCTTTCCTTGCATACACACTGTCAATTCCAAATCTCGATGTCGTAAAGCGTGGTCACGTACAACACGTACGACGGCAGTATAAAGGGGAAGTTTGATTCTAAAATCGCCACCCCTTGGGCTGCTTTTGCTGATCGCGTGTTACCACGTGTTAGTAAAAGTTTGGGGAGAGACGATTCGCGCTTTTCAGTCTTTGTGCTTTCAGTTAGTTTTCTGCGGTTCAGTTTGTGCATGTGGGTTTGTATCTCAGAGCGTGTAGTCAGGTTGTATCTGTTTTACAGTGCGTTCTTGTCCGCTCGTTTCTGATTTTCAGGTCGTTCTTCATAGGCCTTGCTGTTCTTAAGTGCGTTCTGTTTAGTACGTTCTGATCAGATGACCGTCTTCTAGCCATGTTACGTTCTTGTCGTAGAGTTTGTGCTGTGCGGGCGCTTGGTGTTGGTCTGCTTGTCTTGGACCAAGACCAGTCCATGAACAGGATGAGGAGGAGTTCATGGACGAAGAATTGGTTGCTCCAGCGGGACCAAACCTGTCACATGCCTCTTCTGCGGGAGATCCAGGAGAATATTCCTGATGACTACAGGAAATTTTTCCGGATGTCGGACACCGTTTTTCAGCAACTTTTGGCTTTGGTGTCCCCCTATATCACCAGGCAGGACCCCGTTATGTGGCAAGCCATCACTACTGAGCAGAGGCTAATCGCAATGTTGCGTTATCTGGCGACTGGGAGAAGCTTGCAGGACCTGAAGTTCACGACAGGCATCTCCCCCCAGGACTCATTATCCCAGACACCCGTTCTGCTATCATCCAAGTCCTGCAGGAGGAATATATTAAGGTAAGTTTTATTCTTTAACATCACATTCTATGTATTTAATGTATGCTAATGTATTGTATTTCTTTCATCATTCCCTAATTACCATGATTGTAATATGCTGTGAATGTCCCACTTGTCCTCATGCATGCTGTAAGCTGTTAATGCCCCTTCCTTTCTCGTACATCACGGGACACAGAGCGACATAGTCATTACTATGTGGGTTATATAGATACCTTCAGGTGCTGGCACTGGCAACTTCCAAAACCGGAAGTACCCTCCCCTATATAAGCCCCTCCCATCCGGGAGTACCTCAGTTTTTTGCCAGTGTCTAAGGTGTTGGCCAAGAAGTAACGTCGTTTTCACTGAGCTTGCGTACAGGTTCTTTTGGGCCTAAGTAAGCTATTCCGGATCCGACCAAAAAAGCTTCATAGCTAAACGGTCGGTACCCGGGCCTTGCAAGAGAAGAGCAAGGTTTTGCCTGTAATGCCTCTCTTAGGAGGGCTGGACCCTGGGATCCAGAGCTCTGGTCATACCCACGACCAAGATGTTTTCTGTGCAGGGTGCTATACAGGTCCAGGGGAGTGGAATCCTTGGGAACCCGGTCCCTGAAGGTTTAATTACAATGCCTGCCGTGATAGGTGAAGTTTGGGCTTCTGTGGACCAAACAGAGTCCTGCGGCGAGGAAAAGGTAAGTGGGGGCCCCCAGGAACTTGGTTCTATTGGGGGACCCCCAAGCCTAATTTGTCTTTCTGCCTGTTACCTAAGGTATTCCCGCTAATATTCTGTGCATGCCTGTTACTACTAAGAAAATGTAAAAAAAAATTAATAGTAGGCAAGAAAAAAAAAAAAAATGGTAAGACCGCGGTACCTGTGTTAAACACTAGAGGCCGCTATGGTTCTTTTTTCTTGTAATGTGGATTTTTTTCTTCCAAAGTCAAATCCAGGCAGTTGGTAAGTTCTCTGCTGGGAAGCTGTCTCCTCTGCCCTGTTGCTGCGCTCATCCATCCCCGGACCCTGCGGCAGGGACCCTGGCTCCCATCTAGCTCCTTAGTGCGCGTGCACGCGCCTCTATATATAGAGGCGATCTGGAAAAAGGGGCGGGGCTGGTGGATGACGCTCGGTGTGCGCCGCGGCGCTACTGCGCATGTGCGGGCGTCCAGCGTGTTTAAAGGCACAATCACAACTGGCTATTGAAGTGCACAGACAGAGCTAGCAACAGTAAATAAGGCACACAGAGGTGGTTGATGCAGGCATCCCCTAGAAAGGCACTTTAGTAGACACCAACTGTTATATAGCAGCAATTGTGCTAGACTATTATCAGTAAAAGTGGTGTATTACGGCTGGAATACCTCAGCTTTGGGCTTAGGAATATGCCGTCCAGAAGCTCCGGAACTAAATCTTCCAGGAAGCGAAGGGGGTCTCCATCGGGCTCTGAGGATCTTGGGCATGCTTCTGCTGCACCAGTCTCCCCTGAAAATTCAGAGGTTAGTGACCGTAGAGACCCCGCAGGAGTACCTGGTACTGTGGCTGTCCTCAGTTCACCTGCTCCTGTGTATGTAACAGAGGAGGTTTTTTCCTCAGCTCTTGGAGGATTAGAAGAGAGATTGTCAACATTGATCGCTGCCTCCCTGTCACAGGGAAAGCACGCCCGATCTCCGTCTCCTCCTTCAGAGTACCTGTTAGCGGAGCAACAGTCCCATACAGGGATCGACCTGCCTGAAGGGGATCAGGATGAGGTTGATTCTGTTATAGAGGAATCAACAGTGGAGGAACCTTTCTCAGCATCTCAAGCTGAAAGATTATGGGTTCAGTCTCTGACTAACATGGTCCGATCAGCATTTAAAATGCACCTTGCGGAACCATCAACCACTACTGTCTCCTCGCCGGGGTCACTAAAAGCTCCCCAGACTGTCTGTTCCTTTCCACTTCACCCTTTACTGGAAGGGCTCATTTACCAGGATTGGGAACATCCTGATAAAATATTTACTCCCCCCAAGAGATTTCCGGTGGTCTATCCCATGGAGGATAAGTTCATCAAAAAATGGAGGGTCCCTACAGTGGACGCAGCCATCTCTTGTGTGAATAAATCACTGACATGTCCAGTGGATAATGTCCAAATGTTCAAGGACCCAATACAGGGCCGGCCCTACCATGGGACCCGATGGTACCATTGTACCAGGCGACACAATCAGGGGGGCGGCAAATTGCCGCCTGCCCGCTCCTCTCCCCCACTCCACCTATCACTGTGAAACAGCAGCAGCGGCATTGTAAAGAATACACTGTGCCTGCGGCTGCGGTGTGTGTTTGGGATTCAAAGCTCCTTCCTGTCTCTTCCCCCTCCCTCCAGTCTCCTGCCGCGGGGTCCCTGTTATCTCTGACATCAACCTCCCCCCCTCCAATCACCAGTGCGGTGTGTTGAGAGAACTGGGAGGCGGAGCTCACTGGATCTCCTGTCGGGCTGGCCAGAGGAAGGGAGGAGGTGAGCTGACTTTTTCTGGGAGAAGTTTTCTAGGGTGGATAGTAGTTGCTTTCAAAGTGTTTTTTTCTTCAGGAGATGCAGTGAATGGTTAAGTTGACAGAAGAATCGGAGGAGATAGTGAGTTTGAATGTGGGGGAGGGGGGGGTCTGCACCAGCCCTATCACATTTAACAGATCACTTCTAAGCATGAACAGTCTGTGCAAACATCCTCCAATCCAATTGTTCAGACTTGATAATGTGAAGTCATTTATAACCATTAATGTAACCTGTATATATGTGGTGAGTTCACCCCTTTGATTGTACACTCAGAGCCTGGATACCACAGGGTTATATGAATGGTCATCAATTACCTTCACATTATCTGGGTATACAGAGTGCTAGGAGCTGGATTAGTAGTACTGTTGTATGATTTATTGTTGTATGTTTTTAGTGGATGAGTTTTTTTTTATTATATACATCACGACCTGACCACTTCTCAACTCCCCCCAGCTGGCATCACCCCCCCCCCAGACCACTTTATACAGACGTCACTCAGAGCTGCTTCCTACCCCCCCCCCCCCCCAGCTGAGGGACATCATTTCATGGTCACTTTTCTTCCCCTATCTTCTAGGGCTGGGCGATTTTCCCCCAAAAAAAAATCTGCGATTTTTTTATAAAAAACTCGATTTACGATTCGATTTTTTTTTTTTTATTATTATATTAATTAAAGTGCATCAACAAACAAAATTGCAAAGGCAAACCCTTTCTCTAACTGCAAAGTCAGTGTGCAACAAACACACAATATATTCCAGCGCTCATGGAACATACATTATTAACTATTGAAAACTCTTGAAACTCTGTGATTCCTTCTGTCCCAGCCTTGCTGCGATCCTGGCTCTGCATCCTTTTGAGTTGGAGGGCCATCCACACGCTGGTCTACCTGTTGTCCATCATTCAAGGTACTGTGCTCACAAGGAGATCATGCCACAGGCTTTGTTTTGACTTTTTTAACCCCTCCTTGCTCCACGGATGTCACTGCAAGTTTAACAAGTTTGTCACCACTGGCAACTGGAGAGTTAAGATTAATTTGCCCTCTGCACATTTGGGATTGGATCCCTCTCTTTATTGTGATTAATAAATGGACTAAGCTTTTTTATCAATTCTTCAAGAGTTTTCAATAGTTAATAATGTATGTTCCATGAGCGCTGGATTATATTGTGTGCATGTTGTGTATTTTGTACTTCTGGGTACGGATTTTTTCTTGCTGCGCTGGATTCTGTTTTTTCCCCCTTTTGGATACTTTGTACTTCCCAAAATATTTGGGATTTTTTTCTTATTATTATTATTATCATCCATTATATTTTTTTCTTTATCCACCAATTTAGCGCTTGTGACCTTTTGTTGTTTTTTGCAGTGTGCAACAAAGATTGTTAAACATCCAAATTATTAATACTGTATTTGGATTTAGCTAATAAAACAACAAAAAATCCTGAGGTTACTCTTAGTTGAATTGAACTGTGTCCATGCCTCACTGTACCCTTGCCTCACTGTGCCCGTGTCTCACTGTGCCCGTGCTTCAATCACTGTGCCCGTACCTGATGCAGATTTTCATGGTATACGGATTTTACTGCTACACCGGTGGCCATTCCAGTATTCAAAAGCCGCGCCTCCTCCTTGTCTGTGATAGGCGGAACACTCAATTTCCCAGCATTCAGTGTTCCGCCTATCATGGTCATCCTCATAACACAGACGAGGATGAGAGGATGTCCGTGATAGGCTGAATACTGCCTGCTGTGAAATTGAGTGTTCCGCCTATCACAGACGACGAGGACTCGGGAGGCGCGGCTTTTGAACACTGCAATGGCCGCCGTCTGTCTGCATGACACGCTGATCAGGTAGGCAGACGGCGGCTGCAGCGAGTAGATGTAATTGGGGTAACGCTGCCCAGTGCCATTCCGGATACGCCCCCTGCTACGGAAACTTTGAAGGAAAAGGAAAAAAAAAAATAAAAAAAAATAAAAATCTAAAAAAATCGATTTTCTTCAAAACTGAATCGATTTGAGCTCAAAACTCGATTCAAGATTAAAATCGATTTTTTTCCCAGCCCTACTATCTTCCCAACATCACTCCCTGGTCACCCCATAGACACCGCAAGAAATCCCTCCCCATTCTGCCACCGCCATACACTCCGAAGTCCTCTCCTGTACCAACTGCACCCATCATACCCTCCGAACTCCTCTCCTGTACCAACTGCACCCATCATACCCTCCGAACTCCTCTCCTGTACCAACTGCACCCATCATACCCTCCGAACTCCTCCCCTGTACTAACTGCACCCATCATACCCTCCAAACTCCTCTCCTGTACTAACTGCACCTATCATACCCTCCACACTTCTCTCCTGAACATACCGCCCCATCATACCCTCCGAACTCCTCTCCTGTACTAACTGCACCCATAATACCCTCCGAACTCCTCCCCTGTACTAACTGCACCCATCATACCCTCCGAACTCCTCTCCTGTATTAACTGCACCCATCATACCCTCCACACTCCTCTCCTGTACATACTGCCCCCATCATAACCTCTACACTCCTCTCCTGTACATACCGCCCCATCATCCCTTCCGCATTCCTCTCCTGTACATACTGTCCTCCATCATCCCCTACACACTCCTCTCCTGTACAAACCGCCCCCCTCATACCCTCCCAACTCCTCTTCTATACATACTGCTCCATCATACCCTCCACACTTCTCTCCTATGCATACTGCCCCCATCATACCCTCTGCACTCCTCTCCTGTACATACTGCCCCCATCTTACCCTCTGCACTTCTCTTCTGCAGAACCCTGTGCATTCAGATGTAAAGGGGAACTCTGTGGATTCAGATCTAAAGGAGAACTATGTTGACTCTGATATAAAGGGGGACTCTTGTGATTAACTCCATATGATTAGAAATTTTATTTAATCACAAAAATATATGTACAGTGTATACTAAATAAAAAAAATTAGCTGTGCATTGCTTTGTACAGAGGTAATGAATTTAATGTACTACAAAAAAAATATATATATTGGCGTGCGCTGCTAATGTGTTCGGGTTTGGCTTGACGAAAAGGTGGCAACCCTACGCTGCACTGTGAGGCAAATTGTCGCCAACCCGTTCCGCCTGCTCCGCGCTCCACTGTGAGGCAAATTGAATGCCCGCCCGCCGGCCAGCCCGCTCCGCTCCCCGCGCGCTCCATTCACCTGGGCTTTGGGCCCAGGTGAATGGAGCGTGCGGGCAGAACAGGGGAACAGTCAGCGGGCGGGACAGTCAGCAGGTGAGCGGGCTTGCTGGCCAAACAGCGGGCGGGGGAGCAGAGAGATGACATCATCTCTCACTGCCCGCCCTGCATCACTGCAGTTCCGCCCCCACTGTGCGGGCAGCAGAGAGATTACATTATCTCTCTGCTGCCTGCCTTTACTCTGGGACACAGCAAGTGGCAAGTGACAATCTGCAACGTGTGGCAGGTGACGTCGTGGCAAGTGACAATCCGCAATGTGTGGCAGGTGGCGTTGTGGCAAGTGACAATCTGCAACGTGTGGCAGGTGACGTCGTGGCAAGTGACAATCCGCAATGTGTGACAGGTGGCGTCATGGCAAGTGACAATCCACTACGTGTGGCCGGTGACATCGCGGCCGCCGGCCACGCACAGGTCCTTTTATACTCCTATATACATGTATAGAGCCATGACAGGTCCTCTTTATACTCCTACATACATGTATAGAGCCATGACAGGTCCTCTTTATACTCCTACATACATGTATAAAGCCATGACAGGTCCTCTTTATATTCCTACATACATGTATAGAGCCATGACAGGTCCTCTTTATATTTCTATATACCGTATTTTTCCGTGTATAAGACGCTTTTTTTTCCTAAAATAATAGCCTGTAAATCGAACAGCGTCTTATACAGGGTCAGTCAGCCTGGGAGACAGCCGCTTCCTCCAATCACGAGCCGTATGTTACTGACGTCAGATAGAGCTGGGGGTGGAGGTGGAGAGTGATCAGATGCAATCCTGTTGGAAGTGGAGATGCACAGATGCTACAGGGACCGGAGTGTTCTGGTACCAAGATGTCAGAAACTAATAAAAGTAAGTGATTGTCTTACTCTACCAAATCAAACCAAATGTAGCCAGCTATGCAAAAAAGAGCATGGGAATAGAGCTGCAGAGAAACAGTTTGGACTTGCCTCCACTGAGTATATGATCAGACAGTGGAGAAAACAGGAAGAACAACCGCTGCATAATATACTAGTATTTAAACGTTACCTGCGGTAATTACTAAATAAAAATGTGTTCTGTTTTACCTATGTGTAAAATATTGATTTCTTAATTTTGGGTTGGAAAAATCTTGTACATGGGGGCGTCTTATAGACAGGAAAAATACGGTACATGTATAGAGCCATGACAGGTCCTCATTATACTTCTATATACACGTATAATGCCATGACCTCTTTATACTCCTGTATACATGAATAGAGCCATGACAGGTCCACTTTAGTTATCATGATATAAAATGATGGATGTGGGGGCATTTTGGTGGGCGTGATTTTTTTTTGGGGGGGGGGCAGCATTTCATTCTTGGTACCAGGCAGCACAATGTCTTGGGCCGGCACTGACCCAATAGATAAAAAATTGGAGTCCTTATTAAAATCTGCTTTTCTTTCTCGTACATCACGGGACACAGAGCGACATAGTCATTACTAATGGGTTATATAGATACCGTCAGGTGCTGGCACTGGCAACTTCCAAAACCGGAAGTACCCTCCCCTATATAAGCCCCTCCCATCCGGGAGCACCTCAGTTTTTTGCCAGTGTCTAAGGTGTTGGCCAAGAAGAAACATGTGTTTTTCACTGAGCTTGGGTACAGGTTCTTTTGGGCCTCAGTAAGCTATTCCGGATCCGACCAAAAAAGCTTCATAGCTAAACGGTCGGTACCCGGGCCTTGCAGAGAAGAGCAAGGTTTTGCCTGTAATGCTTCTCTTAGGAGAGCTGGACCCTGGGATCCAGAGCTCTGGTCATACCCACGACCAAGATGTTTTCTGTGCAGGGTGCTATACAGGTCCAGGGGAGTGGAATCCTTGGGAACCCGGTCCCTGAAGGTTTGATTACAATGCCTGCCGTGATAGGTGAAGTTTGGGCTTTTGTGGACCAAACAAAGTCCTGCGGCGGGGAACAGGTAAGTGGGGGCCCCCAGGAACTTGGTTCTATTGGGGGACCCCCAAGCCTAATTTGTCTTTCTGTCTGTTACCTAACGGTATTCCCGCTAATATCTGTGCATGCCTGTAACTACTAAAAAAAGTAATAATTTTAATAGTGGTCAAGAAAAAAAATAAAAAAAATATATATATATATATATATATATATATTTAATATATTAGACTGCGGTACCTGTGTTTATCCACTAGAGGCCGCTGTGGAACGTTTCTTGTCATGTGGACTAGTTTCTTGTCGTCAGAGCAAGTCCAGGCAGATGGTGAGTTCTCTTATGGGAAACTGCTTCCTCTGCCATGTTGCAATGCTCGTCCATCCCCCGGCCTGCGGCAAAGAGGGGCCCTGGCTCTTGTCCCTAGTTCCTTTTTCGAAATTTGCGCCGAAGGCGCACGTGGCCGCGCGCGTGCGCGTGCACGCGCCTCTATATATAGAGGTGAGCCGGGAAAGGGGGCGGAGCCTGGGGGATGACGCTCTGTGCGCGCCGCAGCGCTTCTGCGCATGTGCGGGCGTCCCAGCATGTTAAAAACCACAATTATGTGTTGTGAGCTGGCTATGGAGTGCAGAGACAGAGCTGGCAACATTTAAAAAAGGCATACAGCAAGCGGTTGATACAGGCATCCCCATAGAAAGGCACAATAGTAGACACCAACTGGTTTTATAGCAGCATTTGTGCTAGACTATTGTCAGTAAGTGGTGTATTTCGGCTGGAATACCTCAGCTTTGGGCTTAGGAATAATGCCGTCTAAAAACTCCGGGACTAGAAATCCCAGGAAGCATAGGGGGTCTCCATCGGGCTCTGAGGATCTTGGGCATGCTTCGGCTGCACCAGTCTCCCCTGAAGAATCAGAGGTTAGTGACCGTAGAGCACCCTCAGGAGTACCTGGTACTGTGGCTGTCCTCAGTTCACCTGCTCCTGTGTATGTAACAGAGGAGGTTTTTTCCTCAGCTCTGGGAGGGCTGGAAGAGAGATTGTCAGCATTGATCGCTGCTTCCCTGTCACAGGAGAAAAGCGCCCGATCTCCGTCTCCTCCCTCAGAGTGCCTGTTAGCAGAGCAACAGTCCCATACAGGGATCGACCTGCCTGAAGGGGATCAGGATGAGGTCGATTCTGTTGTAGAGGAACCAACAGTGGAAGAGCCATTCTCAGCATCACATGCTGAAAGGTTATGGGTTCAGTCCCTGACTAATATGGTCCGATTAGCATTTAAAATGCCCCTTGCGGAGCCATCATCCACTTCTGTCTCCTTGTTGGGGTCGCTAAAAGCTCCCCAGACTGTTTGTTCCTTTCCGATCCATCCTTTACTGGAAGGGCTCATTTACCAGGATTGGGAGCATCCTGATAAAATATTTACTCCCCCCAAGAGATTTCCGGTGGTCTATCCCATGGAGGATAAGTTCATCAAAAAATGGAGGGTCCCTACAGTGGACGCAGCCATCTCTTGTGTGAATAAATCACTGACATGTCCAGTGGATAATGTCCAAATGTTCAAGGACCCAATAGATAAAAAATTGGAGTCCTTATTAAAATCTGCTTTTTCTACAGCAGGATTGGTGGCACAACCAGCAGTGGCAGCTATTGGGGTCTGCCAAGCAGTGAAGGATCAGTTGAAACAGGTCTTAAGGGACTTGCCAGATCAGCAGGCTCTTGCCCTAGCCGATCTACCTAGAGCCTTATGCTTTGCGGTGGACGCTATAAAGGATTCAATCCATCAGGCCTCCCGCCTTACGCTGTCTGTAGTACATATGCGCAGGCTTCTATGGCTCAAAAACTGGTCTGCTGAAGCTCCCTGTAAAAAATTGCTGGTCAGCTTCCCATTTCATGGTGAACGCTTATTCGGGGAAGACCTGGACAAATATATCCAGAGAATTTCCAGCGGTAAAAGTACACTTTTGCCGGTTAAAAATAGAGTTAGAGGTCCCTCTTTTAAGAGGCCTGCTTCTCCAGTCCCTAGGACATCGGCTGTAAAACAGTTCCGACGGCCTCCTCGGTCAAATCCCGGAGGTAAAAATCAGGGACAATTGCAGGGTAACAAGAAGCCCTGGAGCAGGAGAGGTACAAAACCTCCCCCAAAGTCAAATGCATGAAGGGTTGCCCCCACTCAATCGAGTGGGGGGAGACTTCAGTTGTTCGCAGAGACCTGGCGGGACACGATCAGAGACAGATGGGTGCTCTCCGCAGTAAATCTGGGATACAAATTGGAGTTAAAAGACTCCCCTCCTTCCCACTTTATAAGGTCAAACGTGCCAAGGGATCCCCAAAAGAGAGGATCCCTCCTGTTGGCACTAGAACAATTATTGCTCCAAGCAGTAATTATAGAGGTTCCCCTAGAAGAATGGGGGTTCGGGTTTTACTCAAACCTCTTTACAGTCCCGAAGCCAAACGGGGACGTGAGGCCCATATTAAATCTAAAAGGGCTAAACAAATTCCTACATATCAGGACTTTCCGGATGGAGTCGATCCGGTCGGTGGCCACTGCCCTACAAGGGGAGGAATGGTTAGCCTCGATCGACATCAAAGATGCTTATTTGCACATTCCCATCTTTCCAGCCCACCAAAAATTTCTACGCTTTGCGGTAGAAGGGCGCCATTTTCAGTTCAGAGCCTTACCCTTCGGTCTGGCCACAGCACCACGAGTGTTCACAAAATCTCTGGCCCCATTATTGGCCAATCTAAGAACACGAGGTGTAACGATAATGGCATATCTAGACGACTTGTTGCTGATAGACCACTCAGTGGAAAAACTAGAAGTGGTTGTTCACGAGACAATCAAGTATCTGGAATATCACGGTTGGATTATCAACCGAGACAAGTCAGCCCTAAAACCAGTCAAAAGTCTGGAATACTTGGGGCTAAGGCTGGATTCAGACCAGAGAAAAATTTTCTTGCCTCAAGAAAAGGGGTCGTCTTTGAGAGATTTGATCCACTTAGTGGGTTCAAAAAGACAGCCATCCATACGCCTGTGCATGAGGCTGCTGGGAAAAATGGTGGCATCATTCGAAGCAGTACCCTACGGTCAATTCCATTCAAGGAATTTGCAAAGGGCCATACTGTCAGCCTGGAACAAAAAAGTTCAGGCTCTGGACTTACCAATGTCCTTGTCCCCTTCCGTTCGCAAGAGCCTCCGCTGGTGGTTGGTTCCCCAGAATCTGGAAAGAGGGAAATCCTTCAGTCCGATTTCCTGGAAGGTGGTCACTACAGATGCCAGCCTTATAGGCTGGGGAGCAGTACTGGAGCAATGGTCTCTCCAGGGCAGATGGTCTGATGCGGAAAAGGCCCTGCCCATCAATCTCTTAGAGATACGAGCAGCCCGGTATGCCCTAGTAGCATGGACATCCAAACTCCAAGGGTCCCCTGTCAGAATTCAATCAGACAATGCCACAGCAGTGGCATATATCAATCATCAGGGGGGCACCAGGAGTCGTGCAGCCCAGAGGGAAGTAAATTACATCCTGAGATGGGCAGAAAGATATGTCCCAGCCATATCTGCGGTATTCATTCCAGGAGTGGAGAATTGGAAGGCGGACTTTCTAAGTCGCCAACAATTATGCCCAGGGGAATGGTCCCTTCATCCCGAGGTTTTCCGGACAATATGTCAGCGGTGGGGAACACCGGATGTAGATCTGCTAGCATCCAGATTCAACACAAAAGTGGACAGGTTTGTCTCTTGGACAAGGGATCCCCTAGCTTGCGGCTCGGATGCCCTAGTGTTCCCTTGGGATCAGTTCAAGCTGATATATGCATTCCCACCGCCACAATTGTTACCTCGATTACTCCGCAGAATCAGGGTAGAAAAGAAACCAGTGATTCTGGTGGCTCCAGCGTGGCCCCGAAGAGCATGGTACGCGGAGATTGTAAAGATGTCTGTGGGGAGTCCTTGGACCCTCCCACATCGTCCGGACCTGCTTTCGCAAGGACCGATATACCACCCTTCCTTACCAGCCCTAGGTTTGACGGCCTGGCTATTGAAGCCCACATTCTAAAAAAGAGAGGGCTCTCTAATGCTGTGGTATCTACCATGATCAATGCCAGGAAGCCGGTATCCAGGCAGATCTACTATAGAATCTGGAAGGCGTACATCGCCTGGTGTGAGGCCAAGAAATGGCATCCACGTAAATACGTAATAGGTAGGATTCTGGACTTCCTACAATGGGCTGTAGATAGGAAGCTTGCCTTGAGTACTATCAAGGGTCAGATTTCGGCCTTGTCAATATTTTTTCAAAGGCCCTTGGCTTCGCATTCACTAGTCAAAGCCTTTATACAAGGAGTGATGCGTATTAGTCCTCCGGTTAATATTCCCATATGTCCATGGGATCTAAACTTGGTTCTGTCGGTTCTACAGAAACAACCATTTGAACCATTACAGCATATTTCCCTGGTTCTTCTCACCAGGAAATTGATTTTTCTAGTAGCCATTTGTTCAGCTAAAAGAGTGTCGGAATTAGCAGCTATGTCCTGTAAGGAGCCATATCTGGTTATCCATAAGGATAGAGTAGTGTTACGTCCTCATCCAGCCTTTCTTCCTAAGGTGGTATCGAGGTTTCATTTGAACCAAGATGTGGTTCTTCCTTCTTTTTTCCCCAAACCTACTTCGGTAGAGGAAAAGTTATTGCATTCTTTGGATGTAGTAAGAGCAGTTAAAGCTTATCTAAAAGCCACTGCTCAGATTCGCAGAACGGATACTTTGTTTATTCTGCCGGAAGGCCCCAGAAGGGGTCAGGCAGCGTCAAAATCTACTTTAGCCAAGTGGATTCGACAGGTCATAATGCAAGCCTATAGCTTGAGAAGGAGACCGCCTCCGTTCAGAGTTAGAGCGCACTCCACGAGAGCAGTTGGAACTTCATGGGCAGTGCATCACCAGGCCTCCCTGGCTCAAATCTGTAAGGCCGCAACATGGTCTTCAGTACACACGTTTACTAGGTTCTACCAGGTGGACGTTAGAAGTCAGGAGGATGTCGCCTTTGGGCGCAGTGTGTTGCAGGCCGCAAAAGATCCTCATGTCTGATAGCGCTCAGCTTATGTATGGTGTATCCCCCCCCTCGTTGGGCATTGCTTTAGGACATCCCATTAGTAATGACTATGTCGCTCTGTGTCCCGTGATGTACGAGAAAGAAAATAGGATTTTTATAACAGCTTACCTGTAAAATCCTTTTCTTGGAGTACATCACGGGACACAGAGCTCCCACCCCTCTTTGGGGACACTTATTGCTTTGCTACAAAACTGAGGTGCTCCCGGATGGGAGGGGCTTATATAGGGGAGGGTACTTCCGGTTTTGGAAGTTGCCAGTGCCAGCACCTGACGGTATCTATATAACCCATTAGTAATGACTATGTCGCTCTGTGTCCCGTGATGTACTCCAAGAAAAGGATTTTACAGGTAAGCTGTTATAAAAATCCTATTTTTCTACAGCAAGCTTGGTGACACAACCAGCAGTGGCAGCTATTGGGGTCTGCCAAGCAGTGAAGGATCAGTTGAAACAGGTCTTAAGGAACTTGCCAGATCAGCAGGCCCTTGCCCTAGCTGATCTACCTAGAGCCTTATGCTTTGCGGTTGACGCCATAAAGGATTCAATCCATCAGGCCTCCCGCCTTACGCTGTCTGTAGTACATATGCGCAGGCTTCTATGGCTCAAAAACTGGTCTGCTGAAGCTCCCTGTAAAAAATTGCTGGTTAAGCTTCCCATTTCATGGTGAACGCTTATTCGGGGAAGACCTGGACAAATATATCCAGAAAATTTCCAGCGGTAAAAGTACACTCTTGCCGGTTAAAAACAGAGTTAGAGGTCCCTCTTTTAAGAGGCCTGCTTCTCCAGTCCCTGGGGCATCGGCTGTGAAACAGTTCCGACGGCCTCCTCGGTCATATCCCGGGGTAAAAATCAGGGACAATCGCAGGGTAATAAGAAGCCCTGGGTCAGGAGAGGTACAAAACCTCCCCCAAAGTCAAATTCATGAAGGGTTGCCCCCACTCAATCGGGTGGGGGGAAGACTCCAGTTGTTCGCAGAGACCTGGCGAGACACGATCAGAGACAGATGGGTGCTCTCCGCAGTAAGTCTGGGATACAGATTGGAGTTAAAAGACTCTCCTCCTTCCCATTTTATGAGGTCAAACGTGCCAAGGGATCCCCGGAAGAGAGAGTCCCTCCTGTTGGCACTAGAACAACTATTGCTCCAAGGATTAATTATGGAGGTTCCCCTGGAAGAATGGGGGTTCGGGTTTTACTCAAACCTCTTTACAGTCCCGAAGCCAAACGGGGACGTGAGGCCCATATTAAATCTAAAAGGGCTAAACAAATTCCTACATATCAGGACTTTCCGGATGGAGTCGATCCGATCGGTGGCCACTGCCCTACAAGGGGAGGAATGGTTAGCCTCGATCGACATCAAAGATGCTTATTTGCACATTCCCATCTTTCCAGTCCACCAAAAATTTCTACGCTTTGCAGTAGAAGGGCGCCATTTTCAGTTCAGAGCCTTACCCTTCGGTCTGGCCACAGCACCACGAGTGTTTACAAAAATTCTGGCCCCATTATTGGCCAATCTAAGAACACAAGGTGTAACGATAATGGCATATCTAGACGACTTGTTGCTGATAGACCACTCAGTGAAAAAACTAGAAGTGGTCGTTCACAAGACAATCAAGTATCTGGAATCTCACGGTTGGATTATCAACCGAGACAAGTCAGCCCTAAAACCAGTCAAAAGTCTGGAATACTTGGGGCTAAGGCTGGATTCAGGCCAGAGAAAAATATTCTTGCCTCGAGAAAAGGTGTGGTCTTTGAGAGATTTGATCCACCTAGTGGGTACAAAAAGACAGCCGTCCATACGCCTGTGCATGAGGCTGTTGGGAAAAATGGTGGCATCATTTGAAGCAGTACCCTACGGTCAATTCCATTCAAGGAATTTGCAAAGGGCCATAATGTCAGCCTGGAACAAAAAAGTTCAGGCCCTAGACTTACCAATGTCCTTGTCCCCTTCCGTTCGCAAGAGCCTCCTTGGGGGTTGGTTCTCCAGAATCTGGAAAAAGGGAAATCCTTCAGTCCGATTTCTTGGAAGGTGGTCACTACAGATGCCAGCCTTATAGGCTGGGGAGCAGTACTGGAGCAATGGTCTCTCCAGGGCAGATGGTCGGATGCAGAAACGGCCCTGCCCATCAATCTCTTAGAGATACGAGCAGCCCGGTATGCCCTAGTAGCATGGACATCCAAACTCCAAGGATCCCCTGTCAGAATTCAATCAGGCAATGCCACAGCAGTAGCATATATCAATCATCAGGGTGGCACCAGGAGTCGTGCAGCCCAGAGGGAAGTAAATTACATCCTGAAATGGGCAGAAAGATATGTCCCAGCCATATCCGTGGTATTCATTCCAGGAGTGGAGAATTGGAAGGCGGACTTTCTAAGTCGCCAGCAATTATGCCCAGGGGAATGGTCCCTTCACCCCAAGGTTTTCCGGACAATATGTCAGCGGTGGGGAACACCGGATGTAGATCTTCTAGCATCCAGAGTCAACGCAAAGGTGGACAGGTTTGTCTCTCGGACAAGGGAACCCCTAGCTTGCGGCTCGGATGCCCTAGTGTTCCCTTGGGATCAGTTCAAGCTGATATATGCATTTCCACCGCCACAATTTTTACCTTGATTACTCCGCAGAATCAGGGTAGAAAAGAAACCAGTGATTCTGGTGGCTCCAGCGTGGCCCCGAAGAGCATGGTACGCGGAGATTGTAAAAATGTCTGTGGGGAGTCCTTGGACTCTCCCACATCGTCCGGACCTGCTTTCGCAAGGACCGAGATACCACCCTTCCTTACCAGCCCTAGGTTTGACGGCCTGGCTATTGAAGCCCACATTCTAAAAAAGAGAGGTCTCTCTAATCCTGTGGTAGCTACCATGATCAATGCCAGGAAGCCGGTATCCAGGCAGATCTACTATAGAATCTGGAAGGCGTACATCGCCTGGTGTGAGGCCAAGAAATGGCATCCACGTAAGTACGTAATAGGTAGGATTCTGGACTTCCTACAGTGGGCTGTAGATAGGAAGCTTGCCTTGAGTACTATCAAGGGTCAGATTTCGGCCTTGTCAATATTTTTTCAAAGGCCCTTGGCTTTGCATTCACTAGTCAAAGCTTTTATACAAGGAGTGATGCGTATTAGCCCTCTGGTTAATATTCCCATATGTCCATGGGACTTAAACCTGGTTCTGTCGGCTCTACAGAAGCAACCATTTGAACCATTACAGCACATTTCCTTGGTTCTTCTCACCAGGAAATTGATTTTTCTAGTAGCCATTTGTTCGGCTAAAAGAGTGTCGGAATTAGCCGCTATGTCCTGTAAAGAGCCATATCTGGTTATCCATAAGGACAGAGTAGTGTTACGTCCTCATCCAGCCTTTCTTCCTAAGGTGGTATCGAGGTTTCATTTGAACCAAGATGTGGTTCTTCCTTCCTTTTTCCCCAAACCTAGTTCGGTAGAGAAAAAGTTATTGCATTCTTTGGATGTAGTAAGAGCAGTTAAAGCTTATCTAAAAGCCACTGCTCAGATTCGTAGAACGGATACTTTGTTTATTCTGCCGGAAGGCCCCAGAAGGGGTCAGACAGCGTCAAAATCTACTTTAGCCAAGTGGATTCGACAGGTCATAATGCAAGCCTATGGCTTGAGAAGGAGACCGCCTCCGTTCAAAGTTAGGGCGCACTCCACGAGAGCAGTTGGAACTTCATGGGCAGTGCATCACCAGGTCTCCCTGGCTCAGATCTGTAAGGCCGCAACATGGTCTTCAGTACACACGTTTACTAGGTTCTACCAGGTGGACGTTAGAAGTCAGGAGGATATCGCCCTTGGGTGCAGTGTGTTGCAGGCCGCAAAAGATCCTCATGTCTGATAGCGCTCAGCTTATGTATGGTGTATCCCCCCCCCTTCATTGGGCATTGCTTTAGGACGTCCCACATAGTAATGACTATGTCGCTCTGTGTCCCGTGATGTACGAGAAAGAAAATAGGATTTTTATAACAGCTTACCTGTAAAATCCTTTTCTTGGAGTACATCACGGGACACAGAGCTCCCACCCCTCTTTTGGGGACACTTATTGCTTTGCTACAAAACTGAGGTACTCCCGGATGGGAGGGGCTTATATAGGGGAGGGTACTTCCGGTTTTGGAAGTTGCCAGTGCCAGCACCTGAAGGTATCTATATAACCCACATAGTAATGACTATGTCGCTCTGTGTCCCGTGATGTACTCCAAGAAAAGGATTTTACAGGTAAGCTGTTATAAAAATCCTATTTTTTTGGCTTACATGCATATTTCCCTTCACTAACCTCTCCAGCATGCTATCCTGGGCCCAAACACCTCTAGCCTAGTCACTTCCCAATGTATTTTGTCAGCTCCATTGTAGTGCTTTACCCCCCCCCCCCCCCTAAACATCCCATAAAATGTTTCCAAATGTATATTTTCACTTATTTTTATTTTTTTGGGTTCCCAAACTCATCTAACCCCCCATTTTTTTTTTTTTTTTACAATGGGCCATCAGAGGGGGTGATGAATCTGATAATTGGGCCTTCTATTTTAGTATTTAAAAACTCATTAAAATAAAAGTTATAATGATGTTGGCCAAGAATTTATTTTGTGTAATCTACTAGCAATGTTATGTGCAAAAGTACTAATATTTTTTTATCTTGTTTGACTCCACAGCTTCCTTCCACACCACAGGAATGGCAGACTGTGGCATCCCATTTTGCAACGAGGTGGGACATCCCCCAACTGCAGAGGGGCAATAGATGGGAAGCACGTCCACATCGTGCCACCACTCCGGTCTGGGTACTATTTTTTCAACTACAAGGGGTTTCCTAGCATCGTGCTGATGGCGGTGGTGTCAGCACAATATGAGTTCCTCTATGTGGATGTGGGGAAGAATGGCCGGATGTCCAATGGGGGAGCCTTCAGCCAGACGGAGTTTGCCCTCCGTCTCCAGAGTGACGACCTTGCATTGCCACCGGATGCAGGGAATGTTGAAGGACTCCCCTTTGTGTTTTTGGCTGATGAAGCCTTTGAACTGGGACCGCATCTCATGAGGCCATTTGCCCAGAGGACCCTGACCCCGGAGAGGAGGGTATTCAATTACCGGCTGGCCAGGGCCCGAAGAGTTGTGGAGAATGCCTTCGGGATAATGGCCAGCCGGTTCCACCTTTTCATGACATCAATCAACTTGGCGGAGTACAAAATGAACTATATAGTGTTCTGTTGCTGTGTGCTGCATAATGTTTTGCGCATAAAATCCCCAAATTATATGGCCTCAATTGGGCCTGAGGCTGGACATTCGGGGGACAATCTTTTGCCGGGCTTTGAATCTGGCCGTCCTGGCTTGCCCCCCCAAAACGCCCATGAGGTTCGGCAGAAATATGTAGAGTATTTCACGGGTAGGGGGGCAATTCCTATGCCAGGCAATGCATAAAAGCTTTTTTACAACCAAACAATAAAAATCTGCTTAAATCAGATTTTTGGATGTATTGCTTGTGTTTCTTTTAGCTGTCTTAGTTTTTCCTAGTGCACTTGTAGTACCAAGTGTATTTTCCTTTAGTAAATACCAACCATTTCACTGGTAACACCAAAAATATACACAAAAAAGGTTATAGCGGATTTGATAAAGAAGCTGCACTTTGTTGTTCAAAAATGTTACTCTGTGCACATTCACACATGGTAAATATAAAATTTTTGGTGTTATAAAAGATTTTATTTAATTTTTTTTGGTGGCCATAAACAGGTCATTTTTTTTTGTAATACAATACAAAACTCATTACCATACAACTAAATACAACATTGTAAACCTCTAGGCAATATCAGACATTCTTGGTTTTGTAAAATGTCTCTATCTGCCCTTCATAATATGAGGTGTTGTCACCCCTGAACAAGCCAACATTTGAAGATGCACACAATTTTTAGGGTTTTTAAAAAGGGGTATTTCCCTCCTGATCCCTATTGTGAACATGTGCTAGCTGCCATCATGGGTGATCAATGGACGTGTTTTGGGGGTGCAAACCCTTCTTCCTTTCACCTACTTGAGATGTGAGGAAGGGGTTGCACCCACAAAACACATACATGGATATCCCCTGATTGCAGATGGCACATGTTGACACACTGTGTGCATCTTCAAATTTTGGCTTGATTGTAAAAGTGCAACATTTTTGTAGAAAACTAGAAAAAGGGGGGTTTTGTGCTTCATTCAATTCGCCCCAAAACATCAATGATGTCCTTAAATGTTTGCTCCATAACATTCATCCTTTTCTTCATTATGTCCAGTTCACTACTACACTCCATAACTTGAGGCCACCGGATGATTCTTTGGGCACTATCACTTGAGAAACAGGGACTTTCTTCCTCAACATGTTCATCCCCTAAAAAAAAATTAAAAAATGTATTATAACTCTGCAGGCCTACATCTCTTACCTAAAGCTGTGGTGACAGACACTGACCTGTTGTGGTGACAATTTCCACCACGTCATCCACTTCTCCTTCCTCCACTTCTCCTTCCTCCACTTCTCCTTCCTCCACTTCTACTTCCCCCACATCCTCAGGTTGGGGTTCTTGGTGAGGTTGGGGTTCTCTCTGTGGTGTAGGGTTCCTGTGCTCCCTGGAGTGGTGTCCTCCCAGTCTTCTCTCCCCTATGAGAATGAAACAAAAGGTATAATTAGCACAGATATTTTATAGAAATAATAGGAACATGATACATTGCTTGGAAGTGGGGTACAAGTGTCTGTTTGGGCAGAGTTACAAGCTGAAGACATTATTTAAAAATAAACAAATCTTGACTATTCACCATTTTGGGACAAGTTTTGCACATGGAGACACCCCAAGAATACACTGAAGCACCTGCAGGGCCTCCATCAGGAATTTTGGGGCCCCTTCTTACACAGCTTCAGGCATGGGCCCCCTGGAGCAGAGGAGAACCGGGGGGGGGGGGTGCTCAAAAAAAAAAAAAGAACCAAAAAAAGGGTGGGTTGCCGTCCGGGGGCCCTGGGGACCTCCGGGCCCCTTACAAAAAATAAATAAATAAATAAAAATTATAACAAAAAGGGTGGCTGCCATCTGGGGCCCCTTACAAAAAATACATTTAAAAAAATAAAATTCATAAAAAAATATTAATTTTATTTAAAAAAAATAATAAAAAGGGGGTTGCCATCTGGGGCCCCTGGGGACCTCTAGGCCCCTTACAAAAAAAAGGGGGGTGTTGCCTTCTGGGCCCCTTACAGGTGTACTGCCTGTACCCCCCTGATAGCGGCCCTGAGCACCTGTGTGTGGGCACCCTAAAAAGGTTGTTCTGGAGTGCAGATGTGTAAACAGCTGCTGAGTGTCCTCTCCTTTACACTGATTCAAGTTTGCATTTCATTCTAGTTCCAAACTCATTATCTAGACATCAATGTAATAACATTTATGGAATAAAAACAGGCATGTCTAAACTATTTAAACCCTGTATCTTCTAAAAACTTTGTATGTAGTGGGTGAAAGATGTGTCTGTAACGACCGATTACTGTGCCCACCAAATTTGGCGAGATGTCATTTTCTAAGGTCCAATAGTAAAAAGCAACAACATGGAGCAACATGCAAGTTCTGAAATACAATAAAATAGGAAGACAGGAGAAGTACTTACTTTTTTTCTAGCATTCTCTTAATACTCCTTAACTGCTCCGGCTCCCTCAGTTTCAGGTCAGACCACCTCTTTCTAAGCTGCTCCTTTGATCGTCGTACCCCGAAATTCTTCTTCAGACTTTTCACTTTCTTCATGATTTTGGCCTTCCTTAGATTAGTGGGTATAGGGCCCATGCTTGCCATCATAATCCGACTTACTCAATATGTCCGCCATCTCCGCGAAGGACATATTAGATGCCTTGAATCTCCTCCTTGATTGTGACGTTTCACGCTCCGGGCTTGTCTCATCATTATTAGATGAATTAGCAGACACCTGCTGTGACTCCGCCATATCGTCTGCGCGCCGAAATAGAAGGGGTGGGGAAAAGTCGATAATGTGAACGTCATGGGCGGGCGACGTATGCCGAGTTTCACGCATGCGTAGTGTATATAAAGCAAACACACATGTGACGTTGCTACGTTCTGTGTGCGAAGAGAGGAGGAAAAGTGAAGAACGTCAGACCGAAGGTATGATTTTTATACTTTGTGAAATCGGTGGCCTATACTGCATAGAGATTGTTTGAGGATATACAGTGGGGCAAAAAAGTATTTAGTCAGCCACCAATTGTGCAAGTTCTCCCACTTAAAAAGATGAGAGAGGCCTGTAATTGTCATCATAGGTATACCTCAACTATGAGAGACAAAATGTGGAAACAAATCCAGACAATCACATTGTCTGATTTGGAAATATTTTGTTTTGCAAATTATGGTGGAAAATAAGTATTTGGTCACCTACAAACAAGCAAGATTTCTGGCTCTCACATACCTGTATCTTCTTCTTTAAGAGGCTCCTCTGTCCTCCACTCATTACCTGTATTAATGGCACCTGTTTGAACTTGTTATCAGTATAAAAGACACCTGTCCACAACCTCAAACAGTCACACTCCAAACTCCACTATAGTGAAGACCAAAGAGCTGTCGAAGGACACCAGAAACTAAATTATAGACCTGCACCAGGCTGGGAAGACTGAATCTGCAATAGGCAAGCAGCTTGGTGTGAAGAAATCAACTGTGGGAGCAATAATTAGAAAATGGAAGACATACAAGACCACTGATTATCTCTCTTGATCTGGGGCTCCACGCAAGATCTCACCCCGTGGGTTCAAAATGATCACAAGAACGGTGAGAAAAAATCCCAGAACAACACGGGGGGACCTAGTGAATGACCTGCAGAGACCTGGGACCAACGTAACAAAGGCTACCATCAGTAACACACTATGCCACCAGGGACTCATCCTGCAGTGCCAGACATGTCCCCCTGCTTAAGCCAGTACATGTCCGGGCCCGTCTGAGGTTTGCTAGAGAGCATTTGGATGATCCAGAAGAGGATTGAGAGAATGTCATATGGTCAGATAAAACCAAAGTAGAACTGTTTGGTAGAAACACAACTCGTGTTTGGAGGAGAGAGAATGCTGAGTTGCAACCAAAGAACATCATACCTACTGTGAAGCATGGGGGTGGCAACATCATGCTTTGGGGCTGTTTCTCTGCAAAGGTAACAGGATGACTGATCCGTGTACATGAAAGAATGAACGGGGCCATGTATCGTGAGATTTTGAGTGCAAACCTCCTCCCATCAGCAAGGGTATTGAAGATGAAACGTGGCTGGGTCTTTCAGCATGACAATGATCCCAAACACACCGCCCGGGCAACGAAGGAGTGGCTTCGTAAGAAGCATTTCAAGGTCCTGGAGTGGCCTAGCCAGTCTCCAGATCTCAACTCCATAGAAAACCTTTGGAGGGAGTTGAAAGTCTGTGTTGCCCAGCGACAGCCCCAAAACATCACTGCTCTAAAGGAGATCTGCATGGAGGAATGGGCCAACATACCAGCAACAGTGTGTGACAACCTTGTGAAGACTTACAGAAAACGTTTGACCTCTGTCATTGCCAACAAAGGATATATAACAAAGTATTGAGATGAACTTTTGATATTGGCCAAATACTTATTTTCCACCATAATTTGCAAATAAATTCTTTCCAAATCAGACAATGTGATTGTCTGGATTTGTTTCCACATTTTGTCTCTCATAGTTGAGGTATACCTATGATGACAATTACAGGCCTCTCTCATCTTTTTAAGTGGGAGAACTTGCACAATTGGTGGCTGACTAAATACTTTTTTGCCCCACTGTATATGGGGATAAAGATTTACTTGAGTTTAGACTGACTGACATTACTAATTTTGTCTTGTGTTTTGTCTTGCATTTTTGGACAAACACTTCCTTGGGGAATTTATAGATTGGGTAAGGGAGCTGCCCACTCTGTGGGAGACCAAAAACACCATTCATCGTAAAAGAGGAGTAAGGGCAGCAGCTCTGGAGAGCCTGCTCCCATTTGTGCACACCAGGATACCCACAGAAGCCACACAACAGGTGGATAGTAAAATTGGGAGCTTGAGAGGCACATACAGGACTGAGCGCTTTAAGGTCCTGGCTTCTCAGAGGTCAGGAGCAGCAGCAAAAGATGTATATGTATTAGGGAAATTCACACAGAAACGAGTGCTCGCTTCCACTATCCATCATGTAAGGGACAAACACGGAGGGATCCATACTAAAAATGAGGATATTGCTCGACAGTTCCAAGCCTTTTATAGCAAGTTGTATAATATTAAGGCAAACAAGGAAAGTATTGTCTCTGCGGACTTTCTGCACAGATACTGCCCGCAGGCGCTATCCATGGAAGATCGTCAATCCCTGGATTCCCCGTTGTCGTCAGAAGAATGGGTAGAAGCCTTAGCCACAAAACCTGGCAAAAACCCGGGACCTGATGGCTTCATGGCACAATATTATAAATGCTTCACAGATCTTCTAGCGCCGGGTTTCCTTAGAGCCTTCAACTCTCTATCAGGGTCCACATGCAACTCTAGTACCTTGTTGGAAGCATATATTTCAGTAATACCCAAGGAGACTAAAGATCCTGCGGATGTAGCGAATTATAGGCCGACCTCGCTCCTAAATGTTGACGTAAAAATCTTTTCCAAAATTCTTGCAAATCGCTTAGCTTATCATGTTCCGGCATGGGTGGGTTTAGATCAGGTGGGCTTTGTCCCCGGCAGAGAAGCCAGGGACAACACCATCAAGGCCCTCAGCCTACATCATTGGCTCACTTCTTCCAAACACAAAGGGTTTTTTCTGTCAATGGATGCGGAGAAAGCCTTCGACCGAGTGGCCTGGGACTACATGGACTCCATTTTAGACGCTTTGGGATTAGGAACCAGAATGAGGGATTATATCGGAGCTCTGTATACAAATTCACAAGCTAGAGTACGAGTCAATGGTCACTTGTCAGATGCCTTCTCCATCCACAATGGCATGAGACAGGGTTGTCCCCTTTCTCCTATCCTGTATATTCTCACGTTGGAACCTCTTCTTTGTTGCATTCGGGCGGATACTAACATAAAGGGTATTGAAATATGCCATAAGGAATATTAAATCGCAGCTTTCGCTGATGATATTTTGCTACTCCTCTCTTCCCCCTTGACATTCCTGCCTAATTTGCTGCAAGTCCTTGAACAATTCTGAATTATCTCACACTTAAAAATGAACTATTCCAAATCATTTGCTCTGAATGTCTCGCTGCCCTCATCGTTGGTTGGCCTCTGCCAAGAGAATTTCCCCTTTTGCTGGAAAACCGATGACATTACCTACTTAGGTATTCGACTTCCGGGTAAACTCACAGATCTTTACGACAAGATCTTCCTAGCGGAACTAAACGCTATACAGCAAGACATGCTTCGGTGGGATACTCCCACGATTTCCTGGTTCGGGCGTGCCTCCATATTGAAAATGACAGTGCTTCCCTGCATGCTATATAAATTACAGATAATTCCGATCACCTTACCACCCTCCTTCTTTGCGACATATAAGAGACTATGTAGGAAGTTTCTGTGGGAATCCAAGGCACCGAGAATCAGTTGGGCAAAATTGGTGCTCCCGAAATTGGATGCGGGCATTGGTCTCCCGGATATACAGAGGTATTACTGGGCTACGCAGCTAACACAAATAGTGGACTGGCGGGTTCATGCACGCTGTAAAGGGTGGGTACTCCTGGAAAATTTGATTACGGGAACTGAACTAGAAAACATTGGACACCTAACGTTCAATCTCACCCTCTGGTAGGGGCAACTCTTTTTGCATTCACACAAGCGTGTAGAACACATGTAGTGTCGGCTACGGAATGTAAGTTAACCCCATTAGAGGAAACCTGGACTTTACGCCGGGGCTAGAAGGTTCCTATCTGACAAAGGAGTGGCCACACGCGAATATGCTAGCCAAACATTTCTTCTCCGGGGATAGGTTCCTTAACCAGAGAACTAGTGTCACTATCCCTGACCAAATCCTTCCCTTTCTTTGCTTACCTCCAGATAAAGCACTTTCTGGATAACCCGAAGACCAGAGGATGCTTTACGAAAACATGTACAGTGTTTGAGTCGTTGTGCTCTAGCTCGTCTCCCCAGAGGCATGTGATTTTCATGCTTTATGCATCAATGTTCAAAGAACCCTTTACCTCCATGCATGCAGAACATGCCTTCTGGGAGGCCCGGCTTGAAAAACTGATTGAGAAGAAGAGCTGGGAGCGGGTTCACTGGTATATCCATAAAGGTTCACTGAATGTAAACACCCAGGAAAATGGGTACAAGATTAGAACACGGTGGTATAGGACACCTGATCTAATCCACAAATTCTTTCCGACTGTGTCAGATCGGTGCTGGAGGTGTGGACAGGACTTGGGTACTTTCCTCCACATTTGGTGGGAATGCTCGCTGATCCAACCATACTGGCATGGGGTGCATGATGTGACGACTTCGGTCTCTTCACTGCCACTGGAGTTTTCGCCAGCACAGTATCTTCTTCATCTGTCCAAAATATCTAAGAAATGGTATCACAATTCCGTGGCGATCCATATGATCAACGCTGCCAGATTATGTGTTCCCGTCCACTGGAGGGCTACGGCACCACCATCTATGAAAGAATGGGTTACACGCATAAATCACATTGCGACGATAGAGGAGCTAATATACACTGCACAGGATAGAATTTCCAGCTTTGCCACTATCTGGGATGACTGGTTTAAATTTCGGAATTCTGCAGAATTTCAAATACTCTTATAGACTACTGGTTGACTGGGTCTCTTGAACAGAGTTCTGCTTGAATGGCACCTGAGATATGATCTCATCAGTATGCTCTTATCATCAAACAGAAATAGACGGAGAGGGTAGCTGGTGGATTCCCCTCCCCCTCTTCAGACATTCCCATTTGAGACTCTCTCTTCCTCATACCCGCCCCCCTCCCCCCCTCTTTTTTTTTTTTTATATCCCTTCTTTACCCTCCTCCCCTGGTCCTTCCTCCTTTTTTTTTTTCCCTTCTCTCTCCCTCTTATATTTGATTTTGAAGAATGGAGATTATGGGGGGACGGGTTTATCTTGGTTGACCCCCCCTCCCATTCTCTCTAAAATACGCAGATCCTTCGAGATGGAGGTAGATATCTAACCACAGGCTCTGGTCTATTGTGGTAATGGCTATGATTTGTCACTTTTATTGACGGTCCTGGCAACGTCTGAGTGCGATTGCATTAACATGATCCTTCACCGATAACTTGAGGTATATTCTTGTTATTACTTGAGATGATGTTTATTTTGTATACTGAGAATTCTATATGGGCATTGCCACAACTGCACTACATGTATTTGTATTACATATGGAGCCAGAGCCCCTGGACCTCTGTTTTTTTTTTTCTTATTACTGTTGATATTGATGTGATATGTATTGACGCTGTTTTTCAATAAAATCTTTATGAAACAAAAAAAAAAGATGTATATGTCCCGACTTTGTGGTACTACAGCAGGATGTCCTTTCTGAACGACCACCTGGAGGCGAGACCATCACTGTCCAGTCTTCCCTGCAGCCAACCTGAGCCTTCTCTGGAGCCAAAGGAGTATGCCATCCTGGAAGAACCTGATTTGGACATCTGGAGCCAGGTATAGTATTTTATAAACATTTATTGTGATAAAATTAATGCATCAAAAAAGATCAAAAAGTGTTTTAAATATCAATAGACAGTATTGGCCCAAACCGTTGGGGAGAAGAATGAAAACTGCTGGGGTCATAATGATAGTGTTTTCTATTTCTTTACATTCAATTTGCAACAGCCATGAGCTGAAAATTGTGTGTGAATGATGAACCAAAAACTCAAACTATGTCCCTTTTTCATACACAGGATGACATCAACCAGGATGAGGGTCAGGAAAGTGTCAGGCAGGAGGAGGCAGGGCCCACTGTGAGCCAGGAGGAGGCAGGGCCCACTGTGAGCCAGGAGGAGGCAGGGCCCAGTGGCACACAGGAGGTGGCCAGGCCAAGTAGCAGGACCAGATTGCAGGTGCCTCCCATCCGCCTTACAAGAAGGACCAGGAGGGAGAGGAGCACCAGCTAGGCAGCAATGGCCCTGATAAAAGAGGCACATGCCACCCTCCAGGAGCTAGCAACTAGAGAAGAGGCCTATGCCGGCCTAGTTGGGGCAAAAATGAAAGCAATGACCATGGAACAACGCCTCCTATGTGAGCGCCTGCTGCTCAACTTACTGAACAAGGGGGTGATGGGGAGAATTCCCCCCCAATACGGCCATATGTGAGGTCGCCCAACTTGCACAACCTCAACCTCCTTCTCCTCCACTCCCTTCTCCTCCTCCTGACACAAGTACACCTCCAGTATCACAGCCTCCAACAATGCGCAGAAGGAAGGCTACCAAGAAGACCAAGAAGTGATGGCCTTGCTTCAATGTGGTCTGACAGAAGGCAGCCTGTTGTAGTACCACAGACTTGGGAAATATATCTCACCTGCTGCTGTTCCTGACCTCTGGGAGTTCAGGACCAGATTGTGCTCACAACTGATGTGCTTCTCAAGGTCCCAATTTTAGTGTCCACACAGGGTTTTGATGTGTGCTCTGGGGTCCCAAGGATGCACAAATTGCAGCAGGTTCTCCAGCGCTGCCTTCTATTTATTTTGTTATATACCATAATAAATTGATTTTTTTTTTATGAGTTAATACTTGACTATGTGTTTTTCTAAAACTAAAAGATTTAGCTTTGGAGTCGGCAGATACATTTTATAAAAAATAATAAAATAAAAGGGACAGATAACACAAAACAATCTCCTTGAAGGTCAAAAAATACAAGATAATAATATTAGTTTGGTAAACTTGACACAACAAAATTAAAATTCTAATCATGGAGATCACTAGAAATTGTATAATTATTTAAAATGAAGATCTGTATTCAAAATAAAAATTTAATTAAATATTAAGGAGATCTTGCTCATGAGATCAGCATGAAAAATGTGTCAAAAAGTTAGTCAGAACTCTGTGTGAATATCTGCAGCAAAACAAGTTCATTATTTTTCATTATTGTACCATTCTAAAGAAGATTTAAATGTGCACCATTTGAACGATGCAATAATTTACAGTGTGACGAATGTGCTATCTCCATTACGAACGCTAGTTTTACCAGAAGGAGCGCTCCCGTCTCATACTTGATTCTGAGCATGCGCGGTTATTTAAGACTCGGAAAAGCATACACACGACCGGTTTTCTCGTCGGGAAACAGACCGAAGAGAATCCCGACGAGAAAAACAAGAATCCTGATGAGAAAATAGAGAGCAGGTTCTCTATTTTTCTTGTCGAGATTCCCGGCAGTTTTCTCAATGAGAAACCATACACACGAACGTGTTTCTCTGCAAGAAAGCTCTCCCAACAGTTTTCTTGTAGTTTTTTGCCGAGAAAACCGGTCGTGTGTACGAGGCCTAACATTTTAACTTATATATGGGGTAGTTTTGATTACTTAAGTTAGAGTCTGACTTTAAGGACTGTTTTAATTGTGTAATTGCCTATACTTACGTTATTGAAATTAAAAGGGTGGTTTTTCGGTATCGACAAGTGTGCTATAGTTTGGATTGATATAATTGATGTTTGAGGGGAAGTTGGGCCGACAGGCACATTTGTTGATGTTGAAGGGAAAAAAATGGGAGCTTTGCATTGTATAAGGCCTGTTATAAAGCAAGGGGATGATTATTTGTGCAAATGCTAACAGTTAGTTGAAGTGTCAAATAATGAAAAAACTTGATATATATCCAAGAATGGTATCCGGAAAAGAGAGTCGCCAAATGGATCACATATATTCAGAGTCCGGACGAAATGGGGTTCAGCAAATTGACTCGAATTCAATGAAGAGGCGAATCATAATGGAGGGGAGAGAGAGAAAAACATGCATGTGAAGTACCGCCTGTAACCTTGTAACACAACGCTGCTATCTGAGATACTCACAAGACTGCCGTGAAAACAAGCGTCAGTGTGTTCCAGGTTCGCAGGCGTGTGTTCCACGAGAACGGAAGCAACGTCACTGGTTCTAGTTTTGCCGGAAATTGCATCAACGCGTTTCGCCCCTCCTCCAGGGCTCCTCCTTGATGATGCCCTGGAGGAGGGGCGAAACGTGTTGACGCAATTTCTGGCCAAATTAGAACCAGTGACGTTGCTTCCGGTTCTCGTGGAACCATTCTTGGATATATATCGAGTTTTTTCATTATTTGACACTTCAACTAACTGTTAGCATTTTCTTCACCTGCTTCTCATCGATCTTTGCAAGCGATTGCAATCTAGTTGTCAGTGGTGGACACATCCATATGTCAATTGAGTTTGTAACATTGTTAATATTTTACACGGTTTTCACACCAGGGGGTGGACACCCACAGGTGTTGAATACCTCAGTGGTACTATTTACCTTTAATCTTATTTTTATTTTCATTTATTCATTGGTGTGTACACTTTATTTCTGCTAGTGCTGCATTAACCTCTTTCTATCCAATTTTAAGGTGTTAGTACCTTATGTTGCAGCAGCTGCGGTCCTATTAATTTCACCACATTTCACTGCCTGATCCTTAAGCACGAGTTTTAGTTTTGTTTTTTATTTGTGCAAATGGGTTTAATTGTCTTTAAGCTGTCTTAACATTGATTGGGGATCCTAAAATGTTTGATTTTATCTTTTTTGGTTAATACAAGTTTAAGAATATTATAATTAAGAAGTATAAGGAAGTTATGTATTCCAGGCGCTAGGCCAGATGAATTGTGGTTAGGGAGGAAAAGGGGAAGTAACTTAAGGTTGTGAAATCCTATTCACTAGGCAGATATGGATTTTAAAAGAATAAAAATAAATGGGTAAAAGTGTTCACAGGTGTTCAAAGGCATTACATGGAGAGTGAATGGATTGGCCAAATGAATGTGGAATGAGAAAGTGGTTGTATTGTGTTTAATGGATGCACAGGGTATTATTTGATTAGTAAAGTGTCTTAAGTGTTTGTTTAAAATGTACACAAAGAATTGTCTCATATTGTGTTTTCTTGTTTTGGGAGTAGAGGTTGTTAGGCCCATGTTCCTGGTAATATATATTTCCCTAGGAGCTTGGGGTTAAATTAAAATTGATAATGGGTTTTTGGTAAAAGAGGGTGAAACTCAAAAATAATGTTTAATGAATTACTGAAATTAAGATCGAAATAAATTGCTGCATATATTGAGTCCGTGGGGTACTAAAATATGATGGGAAGGGTTTGTTTAAATGACAGTCAGCAGAGTGACTATTCTGGATATTTACCTTTTGAATTCCCAGAGTGTCAAATATGAAGTGTTAATGATGTAATGTTGTTTATCCAGCAATGTTTTGTTTGTTGCTGATGATCAGATATATTTGCAAAGTTGGGAGGCTGACTTCTGAGTCAGAATATGTGTTTGGGTAAAATGTTCTGTTCTGGGTTCCTTGGGTCCACTTGGGTCCCGGGAATAGAAGAAACTAAAGGGGTTTAAGTTTTGTTGAAGTTCTGCTGTAATACTGGATTTGGAAAAAATGTTTAGTTAAATATATTGAATCTATATAATGAAAACCCTTGCTGAGAAACATTTTTATTCCTGCATGCTTTACTTATGTTTGAGTCAATGAAGAATATTATTTTTAATACCTCCAATGGTTAAAGCCTGAATTAATCAGGTAGATTCTGTAATCATTCATGTTGGATGGGGTGTATCTGCCCCAGCCAGCCAGCATTCACCCCTAGCCCCCTGCACATGAAGAAATGCCCACCCCATTCATACCCTATACCCCATCATACCCTACCCTATACCCTATCCGGATGAAGAGATGACTACAGCTTTTACATGGAAATCTTTGTTGTTCTACTGCAATGGGAGGTGCTTAGATGACTAAAGGCGGAGTCCTGCTGGAAAATGTTCCTGGGAATGACACCTTGAGGGTTAGCCAAATGATGCACGGCCAAGGTCTATGTAATTCCAGTGAGCATCACAAGAGAGGGATCCAGATGTGTCAGCCCGAAGACCCAGGTCTAGCCCAATGCATCAGTTCCAGTCTGTCTGTGGATATCGAGTTCTGTCCTTATAAAGAGGCAGGGTTTGGGGTAGAGAATTCATGTCTGTACATATGGATGATCACAGAATCGAACTAAAGGTTTTGGGAAAATTTGAGGAGAATGAGAGTTATAATGTGGACATTTCCTTTTCCTTCTTTTTTACGAATTTAATGGACATTCAGAAGCCATACAAGAGACTCTTTTTTTGTGTATTTCTTTGGGACTTTTTTATTTGGCCTAAAGGTGAAGGTTGAGGGCATATTGGGATTGTTGTTGTAGTATGCCCAGGACATGCTCGACCACTTCAGTGTGCAAGATGGCTTGAATCTGCAGCTGTTGGATAATGTTTGGAGGGATGCTGGCATGAGCACTGTACTATATATGTAATGGTTCACATGTCATCCGCCAGCCTCTGTGTCCTGGGGGTCCTTAAGGTTATATGTGGCCCACCCAATAACACCACTAATAACACACTTATTAGACATAGAGGGGATGTGTATTCAGAGTCTGAGGGAACTCCACAGTGTTTTTACACCTCGGATCGTGCCCTAAAGTCATATTATGTATACCTTCAAACATACCTTTGACCCCCATACTGAGATTGCAAAACTACTCTCACAGCTTGCCCTTGCAGGATTCTCTGAAGGTACCCAATGAGTCCTTAGCAGACAGCCACTAGTCTTGGGCAACAGCACGTACATTTGTTGCGGAACTTGATATAATCAAGCGTTTGCTACTGGCTACGGGCTGATATTTCTGGATGCCACGCAGCAAGGCTTTGACCGCATGAACAACGAGGGTTTCCCAGGGGTTTGTAGGGAGAGGAAATGCTGGATGCCAGCTAGGTACAGTCTGACAGTGTTGTGGGACAGGCTCAAATGAGTGTGGGAGTAAGACGCGAAGGCCAGGATGTGCTTGATGTAACCTGTGCCCATCCTAGGGCATGTGGCTAGCAATCAGTGCATTGGGTGACAGTGACCGGTTTATGAGCAGCATAGCGTTGTGACGGTGGTCTCTTAGCCCATCGTTAGCTGCGACCAAGGTGGGATAGGAAATGAGGTTGGGTTGGCTCCGGGTCTCTGTAAGAAATACAAAGGAAAATTGAGGAGGTACAGTGCCTCTGCTGCGAGATTGCACTTGCCAGGTATGTAAGTACAGTGCACATTGAAATTGTAGTGAATGGATATCTGCACCAGCCTGCGTAGGAAGGACATGATGGCCAAGGACTTGGACCTGCCATTGTTGACAATCTCAGCCGTGGCTAAGTTGTCAGTGGAGATGACCACGGTCTGCCCCGCCCAGGTGTGTCCCCAGACCTGAGCTGCCACGAAGATGGGGTAAAGCTTGAACAATGAGGATGTCTGGCTGAACCTGGGGACCAGGAGGATTTCCTGTGGCCGTGGATCTGCAAACCAATGGGTGCCAAAAATGGGGACCAGGAGGATTTCCTGTGGCCGTGGATCTGCAAACCAATGGGTGCCAAAAATGGCAGTGAAACCTGTGGAGGTTGCTGCATCTGTTACTATATGAGGTGAGGAGGCTGAAGCTGCAAGGATGAACATGAATACGTCATTCCATTTCTCAAGGAAGTTGTCCCACATTGCTAGATCTGCAGCAGCTGCCTGGTCCAGTCTGCTGGTTTGATTGGGGACCTGTGCGTGGGAAAGGAAGACCAGGAGGCGAGAAATTAAGGAACGCCCCTGGGGGACAATCCTCATAGCAAAGTTCAGCATACCTAACGGACTGCAGCTGTCTCTGTGCAACTTCCTGAGTTGGTGAAGACGTGAATGACCGCCCTAATCTGTGACAGCTTGTCAGGGGATAGGCTGGCCTGCATGGAGCAGGTGTCAAGGGTGATTCCTAGGAAGGTGAAAGACTGCGTGGGGCCTTCCACTTTATGCTCCGCTATGGGCACGTTGAGGTTACCGAACACTACCCTTTTTTTTTTCTAAATCTGAGGGGGGCTCGTCGGGCAGTTAGATTAGCAGGAAGTCGTCCAGGTATAGGATGGATTTTTGGCACTGTGCCTGGTGAGTTAGGATCCAGGTGAGGGAATGAGCGAAAGTATCGAAGAGCCATGGACTGCTCTTTGAGCCAAAGGTCAGTTTGGTAGCAAAGTAGTATGAATCTCTCCATGTGATGCCGTACCACTGCCACAATGAAGGTTCAATGGTTAAGAGCTTAAAAGCATCTGTAATGTTCGCCTTGGATAAACATGTGCCAGTGCCTATGCTAATGATGGAAGGTATAGCTAAGTCAACGGATGCATATTTGAGAGAGAACACTTTGGAAGGAATCAGTGAGTTAAGACTGGGGATGTGGGAGTAATGAGGCACTGACAAGTCGTACACCAAATGTAATTTATTTAAGAATTTGCCCTTGACAAGCCCAATCAGGCTAACTCTTAAATGGCGACTTAGCGAAGGGGCCGATAATGAATCCCCGGTCCAGCTCGGTCTGCAACAGATTGCCAGTAGCCTGCTCATCAGTGGAGGCTTAGCGGAGGTTCCTGCACTCATGGGTGGTGTAGGGTAGGGTGATGAGCCCTGTGTAGAATCTTGAGATAAACCTGCGCACCAGGAATAGTGCGTATGCGGGTGACGGGTGAGAGGAAAGGTAGAACTCCAGCCATCGTACGTTCACCCGGCTCGCCAATCGCACGGACGAGCCGGGAGAAGCACCAGAGGGCAGCAGGGGGGGGGGGTGTCCTGATCTACATGCAGGGCACCAGACGCATGGATTTTTTGTGTTTCTTTGAAGCACGTTATTAGAGCCAGAGGCTCTAATAGGCTTCAAAAAAGGTTAGGCTTGGGGCGCCCAGTTGTGTGACAATAGCGAATGATAATTCGCTATTGTAACACGGATTCTCCTCCCGGCCAATCAGTAAGACCCATCACCCGATGGGCAGAAAGGAGACCTGATCGGATTGGCTGCCAGGAGGAGGAGAAGGGAGGAGACACAGGAAGCGAGGAAGCAGCGGGAGAGAAAACCCGGAGAGAAGCCACCGCCGCCCAGAGCGCTGCCCGCGAGATGAGATAAGTGTGGGGCCCCAACCTACTGACTGACCAACTTGGAGGGGTGCCACCCCTGACCCCGACCGCTCGTGTTGGGTGGTGGGTGCCATCCGTGACCCGACTGGGGAGGGGGGGTGGCAGCCGGTGGATCGTTTGCGGCCTCCCAAAAAAAAATGCACCAGCCGCCACTGGGTTACAGTTTGGTATTGAAGGTACCATTGCTGTGTTTGCAGAAGACACAAAGATATGTAGTGGAATAAAGTCCTTACAGGGTGTCTCTGACTTACAAGCAGATATTAATGCACTGGGGGCAACATTCTATAACTAGGGGAGTCAATAATCGAGACAAATCTTCGTGTTCTGGTGGCTCATAGACTTAGCAACATGTAATGCCAGGCTGCAGTTTTTAAAGCAGGCAAAATACTTTCTTGTATTAAAAGAGGGTTATAGTCTCCAGAGGGAGAGACATAATCCTGCTCCTTTACACAGTAGTGAGACCTTATTTAGAATATGCAGTTCAGTTTTGGGCAGACGTTCACAAGAAGGAGATTGGTAAACTGTAGAAAGTTCAGCAAGTTGAAACCAAAGGAAAAGGGGGAACTATTTGCAACAGCAGAAAAAGATTAAACCTCTGCATACAGAAAGGCGTCTTCACAGTAAGCTGTGAAAGTGTGGAATAGACCCACTCTAGAGCAGAGATTTTCCACCAGGGTTCCTCCAGAGGTTGCTATGGGTTCCTTGAGCTATCAGCCTCTCTGGTAAGTTGTCACTGACACAATTGATATTTTTTTAGTTATCTGTAAGGGGGTAATTCTTCCCAATGACCACAAGTGTAAGGAGCATTCATCCCACGGACTATCACACTAATGTATCACAAGTTGTAGATGTAGTAATTTATAGCAGGGGTTCCCTGAGACTGGAAAGTTATTTCAAACATTTCCCTGTGTTGAAAAGGTTGAGAAAGGCTGCTCTAGAGCTAATGCTGGCCAGCTTGAATTTGTTTAAAAGGAAAAAAAGCTAGATACATTCCTAAATGCACAAAATATAATGGGCTTTTAACATGTATAAACAAAAACACCAGAGATTGTTGATCCAGAGAAGATCAGCTTTCCTTGGGGGAACTGGAAGAATTTTGTTTCCCCTGGTGGAGCAAATTGGACCATGCTTTCATGTTTTTTTTGCCACCTTCTTAATCAACTGTGGGTATAGGGTTCTGTATATGGAGGTTTTCAATTTATTTTTGTGTTCTTTTTTTTTCTATTGGTTCAAGTAGATCGATGTGTGTCTATTTTTAGTCCGATTATGTAAATATATAGAGCTTGGGAAGTTGAATGACTACAACCAGAAAAAAGGGAAAAGTATCCTGGGTATTTTTAAGTAGTGCATAGGCTAATAGTCTAGATAGGGTGGGGAACCTTGGCATTCAAGCCATTCAGAAGCTTTAGATCAGGTGAAAAAGGTAATTCTGATGTCTGAGGAGATTCTCGGCTTGGCCGGGTAAATCATGGAGTATGCAATGTGCTTTTCTTTCAAAACATTTCATGACATCTAGGAAGGTAGCATGCATGCACAGGATTGCAGATGAAAAGTCTGGGAAAATGTTCACTCGTTTGCCATTAAAGTGAATTTATCTTTCCAATATTGGAGTCCAGAGTCCTTGTCACAAAAATTCTGAAATTTTGCTCTCTGGGGTCTAGGATTTGCTCCAATGGGAAAACAGGGCTGGCTGAGGGGGGAGTGCAGTGTACTCTCTATACAATGAAGGAAAGAGATACGCTAGTGCCTTGAAAAAGTATTCATACCCCTTGACATTTTCCAAATTTTGTCATGTTACAACCAAAAAGGTAAATGTATTTTATTGGGCTTTTATGTGATAGACCAACACAAAGTAACACATACTGTAATTGTGAAGTGGAAGAAAAATGATAAATGGTTTTCAATTTCTTTTTACAAATATCTGAAAAGTGTGGTGTGCATTTGTATTCAGACCCTTGTACTCTGATACCCCTAACTAAAGTCTAGTGGAACCAATTGCCTTCAGAAGTCATCTAATTAGTAAATAGAATACACCTGTGTGTAATTTAATCTCAGTATAAATACAGATGTTCTATGAAGCCCTCAAAAGTTTTGTTGGAGAACCTTGGTGAACAAACAGCATCATAAAGTCCAAGGAACACACCGGACAGGTCAGGGATAAAGTTGCGGAGAAGTTTAAAGCAGGGTTATGTTATAAAAAAAAAAAACAAGCTTTGAACATCTCACGGAGCAGTTCCACAGCTTAGGTGGGAGAATCTGTCCACAGAACAACTGTTAGTCAAGGACTCCACAATTTTGGCCTTTATGGAAGAGTGGCAAGAAGAAAGCCATAAGAAGTCCAGTTTGCAAGAAGCCATGTGGGGGACACCGCAAACAAGAAGGTACTCTGGTCAGATGAGACCAAAATTTAACTTTTTATCCTAAAAGCAAAACGCTTTGTGTGGTAGAGATCTAACACTGCACATCACCCTAAACACACCATCCCCACCGCGAAACAGCCAAATACAGGGCAATCTTAGAAGAAAACCTGTTAGAACTTGCAAGAGACTTGAGACTGGGGTGAAGGTTCACCTTCCAGCAAGACAACGGCCCTAAACATACAGCCATGGAATAGTTTAGACCAAAGCTTATTCATGTGTTAGAATGGCTAATTCAAAGTCCAGACCTAAATCCAAATGAGAATCTGTGGCAAGACTTGAAAATTGCTGTTCACAGAGCTGTTCACAGAGCTTGAGTATTTTTGCAAAGAAGAATGGGCAACAATCTTTAGATGTTCAAAGCTGGTAGAGACATACCCAAAAAGTTTTTGGGTACAGCTGTAATTGCAACAAAAGGTGGTTTTACAAAGTATTGACTTAGGGGGACTGAATACAAACGCATGCCACACTTTTCAGATATTTATTTATTTAAAATAAAATGAAAGAGCACTACCTAGACCCACTGCTAAAATGGGAAACTTTGAAAGCCTATCTTAGAGGGGTATTTATCGAGGAAATACAAATTGTCAGGAACAACTCCTCTGCCTTGGTGGAGCGGGTGGGAGACCAGGTGAGGCAGCTGGAACTCGCTTATGTGACTAGCCCCACTGACTTGGCCAGGGAGGCTTGGATGTCGGCCCAGGACTCTCTGGACCGTCTGCGATCCTCACAGGCAGAGCGGAAGAGGTTCTTTACCAAACTTGCATTCTATGAGGAAGGGGAACAAACTGGACGATTGCTGGCCAAGATAGCGAGGTCTCAAACACAATCCCCGGCCATCGGTGCTATACGCGCCTCTACGGGTAAGGTGGTTAATACCCCTGAAACCATTATATCCGAGCTGGCGTCCTTCTATGAAGGCCTTTATGGATCGAGGGATGCCTACTCGGATGCGGACCTTGGAACATACATGGCTAGTATTGATCTGCCTGCTCTCTCCACATCTGCCAGAGAACAGTTAGATGCACCAATTACTCTGGGCGAGCTGCAATTAGAGGCAAGCTCTTTTCCTACATGTAAAGCCCCCGGAGAGGATGGCCTGCCCATAGAAGTGTACACTCAATTTGGGGAGCACTTGTTACCTGAACTATTGAAGGTCTTTAACGCTGCACTAGAGGGTGGTCAGCTGCCTGGTTCCATGGCTAGGGCTAATATTATTTTACTGTTGAAGCCGGGAAAGGATCCGGTTGACCCTGGCTCCTATAGGCCTATATCGTTGCTGCAGAGCGATGTAAAAATCCTGGCAAAGGTCCTGGCGCGCAGGGTCAACGGGATAATCACGTCTATTATCCACCCAGACCAGGCTGGCTTCATGCCGCAGAAGTCCACCGCCACCAACTTGAGGCGCATGTTCTTGAACATGCAGGTGCAGGCAGACAATGGGGGCCGTAGGGCGCTCTTGTCCCTTGATGCCAACAAGGCATTTGATAGTGTCAGTTGGAGGTTCCTCTGGGCGACGTTGGCCAAGTTTGGCTTTGGGGACAAGTTTATAGAGTGGGTCAGGCTGCTGTACGCGTCCCCCCAGGCGACCATTAGGGTCGTGGGTAGGATGTCACCGGCCTTTGCTCTGGGTAGGGGGACGAGGCAGGGATGTCCCCTGTCCCCCCTGCTCTTCGCGATCGCTATAGAGCCATTGGCTGCCCTGATACGGGCTAGTGCCCGCGTCCGGGGATTCCAATATGGCACGCTGCAAGAAAAAATCATGTTGTACGCGGACGACATGCTGCTGTTCCTGGAGGACCCCACGCACTCCATCCCCGGGGCTATGTCAATAATAGAGCAATTCGGCCACTACTCGGGATTGACCATTAATTGGTCAAAATCCGCCCTGATGCTGTTGGATGAGGATGGTGGGGTTGCCCTGCCGGAATCTTGTCCCATCCCAGTTGTATCTAGCTTTAAATATTTGGGGGTACAGGTGTCGCCCAGGCTGGGGGACTACTGCTCCCTTAATGTGCACCCATTGCTGTCCCGGTTTAGGGACAAAATTAATACTTGGAACACCCTAAAAATGTCACTTGCAGGTAAAGCCAATCTGATCAAAATGATTTTAATGCCACAACTACTTTACTTTCTTCATAACTCGCCTGTAGTGATACACCTGAAAATCTTCCGAATAGTGAACACTCTCTTCCGACGGTTGCTATGGCATACTAGGCCCCCTCGGATTAGACTGGAACACTTGCAGCGGGCCAAGGACAGTGGGGGGCTGGCGGTTCCCAATCCTTGGCTGTACTACATAGCGGCCCAGTTACAGCATTTGATCGGCTCTATGTCCCAGGACCCGGGGAGCTCGGCGGCACGACTGATGCTGTCGGCCACTGGCGCTGAGACTATCCCGATGGGGCTGGAGGCGCAAATGTTCCTCAAATCCAACAAGCGGACCCTGACGCTCGCACTTATCCAGAAAGTCTGGAATAAGGGCCGACAACTCCAGGGAGTGCAGGGATTCACAGAGGACAGCCCAATATGGGGCAATAGGTCTTATGTGGAGTTGGTGAAGCTGCAGCAGGGGCCCAGATGGCGTGCCCATGGTGTGGCTCTGCTGTCCCACATTTTCGTTAACGGCAGGCTTCTCACTTTCCCCGAACTGCAGGCCAGATTTGACCTCCCAGCTCATATGCATTATTACTACATGCAGCTTCAACATGCGGTTGCGGCACACGGGAATGCGGTGGAATGGGTTCAGTCGCCCGCCCCGGTGTTCCGTGTGCTGCACACTAGCACTGAAACAAAAGGATTTATCTCACAATGCTACCAGATGTTACTGGCAAGTCACCTACAGGCATTCCCGAGCAGGGCGGAATCCATGTGGGAGAAGGACATAGGTACACTGTCAGGGGACCAATGGGAGGAGGCGTGGCGGTCAGTCACTACCTGTTCTTTAAACGTTGCGCAGAAAGTGTCACAGCTATATATATTATTGAGGGTACATTACACCCCGCTGAACTTATATAAGATGGGTAAGCTCGGGGACCCTGTGTGTGGTAGATGTCAGAGGCACAATGGAGATCTCATTCATCTCCTGTGGAGATGCCCTAAGCTTCACAGGTATTGGACTGAGGTGGTGGGTACAATAAACAGAGTGTTTCAAACTACGATCCCTTTGGACCCTAAGTGCTGCCTGCTGGGGATCTTGGAGGAAGCGATCCCTGGGGAGTTGACCAGGGTCGCGGTCTCTAGGGCCCTGTTTCAGGCTAGGAAGCTTATTTTGATGGGTTGGAAGTCAGTCTCACCGCCTACCACCACCTCTTGGGTAGCACACATGGGGAATACTCTTATAATGGAAAAGTACATATACCAGCACAGGGGAAGCCCGAGCAGGTTTGAGAGAATTTGGTCCCAATGGCTTGATACCCCTGGCCTGAGCCCCAGGGAGCTGGTGATGTCCCGACTTTTGCAGTAAAATTGAAACCAAGCGGCCGAGGATTAATATGCTTATACATGCAAGATTGTGGTGCTGTTTTTGATGTGATCTTATATGTTGTTTTACAGTTCGCCAGCAGAGGGAAACCTTTGCTATTTTTTGTACAATGGAAACTGTTGTGATCTATCTGGTGTTCAATAAAAACCTTTTTGATTCAAAAAAAATAAAAAATAAAATGAAAACCATTTAATTATTTTCCTTCCACTTCACAATTATGTGCCACTTTGTGTTAGTGTATCACATAAAATCCCAGTAAAATACTCTTGAGTTTTTGGCTGAAACATGACAAAATGTGGAAAATTTCCAAGGGTGTGAGTACTTTTTCAAGGCACCTTATTTCCAATGAAGGCAAATTGGCTTTCAGCCAACTTTCCATAAATGTCTCAGGATATTAACCCTCAGCCCTTTCAGGGAAACAAAGAAAATACACATTATTACATCTAGAATGGTTTTCCAGGTCATCAAGCTTTTTTTAGTATGCAAGCAGTGCCAGTTTAGTGTCTCAATTTCTGTAACTAAAGGAGAGAAGGTCTTTCATTTTGCTGACGCAGACCTCTGTGCCTGCGGTTCTCATGCAGACTTTAAAGATCTCTCTTCAGCGGGCACTCAATCTGCTTTACAATCACATAAAGCCTGCATTATTTGTGCCTTCTTTGTACCAGTAGCGCAGAAAGACAGTACATTTTTAGAAGCAGAGTGTGGGCAGGACCAGGAAATGGCACCCACAGTCCAGGTTAGGTTGAACAGTTATTGTATTTGTGAGTTGCAAGTAAAAAAAAGATAGATGGCAAGTAACAGTCCCAGGCACTCTTTTAGTAACAAACTTCGTAATGGGTACAGCAGTACTGGAGTTAACAGGCAGAATAATGCTGGTAGTGACATTTACAGTAACGGGGGCATGGCCTAGCAGCAGATGTAGGAGGACGTGTGCACCTCCAGCTCCGCCAGCCATCCGTGCATTTATCCTTCTCCTACCTGATCCTGACGCTTAACAGCACCGCAAAACGCAGCACCGACATCGGTGGGACATCCGGATCCTGGCGATACCATCCGCAGTGCTCGGACCCATGTCTAAGAGGCTAAACTCTGGGAAGGCCCAGGCTGAAGTCCATGTCCAAGATGGCGCCGACCAGCAACGTGCAGCCAGGCAACAACACCTGGATGCCGCACAAAAACGGTTGTTTGGCGGAAAGTCCTACAAAGATGATCTTATTAATTCCCCAGCCTGTGGAGAATCTTCTGGGAGTGCATATATCACATGTTTTATGTATTTTGGCGGGTATGTATATCCCACCTCCTTATTCGGCCGAGATCCTCAGGCATCTGGCTCAATTTATGGCGGGGTTCCCAGATGTTCCGCTGCTGGCGGTGGGGGACTTTAACAATTATCTCAACCACAACCTGGACAAACTGCCAGTGCCAGTCAATGTGCCCTTCCGAAATGGTGGGTCCACACCCTTTGCCGGACTACTTGAGGAGCTTGGGCTGACGGATGTGTGGCGTGTGAGCCATCCCCAGGCTAGACAGTATTCCTGTTGCTCAACAGCGCATGGGAGCCTGTCTAGAATTGATATGGGTTTAGGTAACGCCCCATTACTACGGCTGGTTATTGACTCTGGATACGGAGACAGACATATATCTGACCATTCCTCCTTGTGGGTTACGATCACGCTATCTACAACTACAAAACCTAAAAGCTGGAAACTGAATCCGTTCTGGCTTTCTCTGTTCCCGAACCCAGACCCGATTGGGGAGAACTTGAAGTGGTTCTTACGGGAGAATATAGACTCCGCCAGGGTGGGGGTTGTCTGGGATACGGCTAAGGCCTTTTTGCGAGGTCAATTTATTACCACTATTAATAAGATAAAAACAGACACTAAGGCCTGGGAGGGGGAGGTTTGCCGGGCACTGAGGGACTCGGAGGAGGCATATATTTCTAACCCTACAGCGGATACAAAGAGGGTCTGGTTGGGGGCACAGGCAATGTCTACTCAGCTGGCTCTACAACTTGCTGAAAACAAACGTTTTTTCTTGCAGCAATCCCATTTTGAGGAAGGGGAGTCGACTGGCCACATGCTAGCCTTATTAGCTAGGACGCAGAGGTCTACCTCAATGGTTTCGACCCTGTGTGACCCCCAGGGGGTGGCCCACACCCAAACTTCTATGATAATGCAGATCATTCTATGCTGATTTATACACTTCAAAGGTGCGGCCCACGGAGGGAGACATTCTGGGATTTCTAGGGGAGTGTGAACTGCCTTGTTTGTCTGCTTTGGACGCAGCTCTGCTTGATGCCCCTATATCGGAGGACGAATTAGCTACCGCATTAGAACAGACCCAGAATAACAAATCCCCAGGGGCTGATGGCATCCCATCTGAGGTGTACAAACAATATTCTGCCACTTTACTACCTATGCTAGTGAGGGTCTATAATGAGGCGCTTAGAGAGGGTGTACTTCCGGACTCAATGAACGAAGCAGTTATAATAGTTCTACTGAAACCCGGTAAAGAGGCCTCGCAGCCTGACTCATATAGGCCTATCTTGTTGCTTACAACCGATGTCAAGCTATTGGCGCGGGTGATGGAACCGAGATTGTCAAGGGTGGTCCACAAACTGGTTCATGAGGACCAGTCGGGATTCATACCCACTAGATCCACAGCTCAAAATATAAGGAGACTTTATTTAAACATACAGGTGCCTGTGGAAAACACAGGCAACAGGGCCATTTTTTCGCTGGACGCAGCTAAGGCCTTCGACAGCGTCGAGAGTGGCCTTATCTGTGGAAGGTGTTGGAGCTTGCAGGTCTGGGTGTCAATTTTATTAATTGGGTCAAACTACTGTATGCTAACCCATCGACCAGAGTCAGAATTAATGGGGAGCTTTCTGACCCATTTCCATTGTTCAGAGGCACTAGGCAGGGGTGCCCACTTTCACCCCTGCTCTTTGCCCTGGCACTGGAACCTCTAGCTGCGCGAATAAGGGGGGACGGTGCGATCATGGGATTCCAGCGTGGCACGGGGACGGATGTTATTTCCCTGTATGCAGACGATACCCTACTATACCTGGGTGACACGCAGGGCTCCTTGACTACTGTTATGCATTGCATTAAGATCTTTGGTGCATTGTCTCTCTTCTCCATTAATTGGAATAAGTCAGTGCTAATGCCTTTGGATCCCCTGGTGGTGCCCCTTCCGGACTGTGCATCGATGGTACAAGTTGTGTCCTCCTTCCGCTATCTGGGGGTGCAGGTGTCCCCGGACGTCTCTCAATACATTCCTCTCAATCTTGCCCCGTTACTTGCTAAATTTCGAGACAAGTGTAGCGCCTGGTGTAAATTACCCTTATCGGTGGTTGGGAGGGTGAACCTCATAAAAATGGTGTTGGCTCCTCAGTTACTATACATAAGTCATAATTCCCCGGTGTGGATTCCACGCTATTGGTTTGATAGGATTGACTCCAAATTTAGAGAACTGATTTGGCGCAAGAAGACGGCGAGAATTAGACTCTCTATCTTCCAATATAACAAGGATGAGGGTGGATTAGCGGTTCCACATGCCAGGGCCTATTTTCTAGCTGCTCAATTGCAGCAGCTGGGGGGTTGGGGATTGCAGAACACATCAGACCCTATCCGCAGACTTCTGGCCACTCCGACGGACGAGGCCCCGGCGTTGTCTGGCTTGGAGGCTGGCCATGCACATCTATTGGATAGGACCCCCTCACTGCTTCTACTAAAAACTCTATTAACTTCTGTTAAAAGGTTATTGGGTATTAGGGGATTCCTACCGCTCACCCCCATCTGGCGTAATCTTCATTATAAAGAATTATACAAACTTACAGGATTTAGACAATGGGAAGCTGCAGGACTAAGATTCTTAGCACAATTATACAATGGCCGGATCCTCAAATCCTTTTTGGAACTCCAGGCTGAGTTTGATATTCCTCGCTCTAACTTCTTTAAGTACAGTAGGTGCTGCCGATATTGTATATCTATCGCGCTCCCATCGCCGAGATTCTCGGCGACAGGAGTGCCGAGATCTCGGAAACAGGGTGGCGACACGTGTCGCGCTCGCTGCAATAGCGAGGAGACGCGACACTGTATTGAGCAGGGATCCGACGTGGATTCCCGCCAATACCAGGCACTGCGTTTGGTATGAATCCTGAGCGGGAACTCCACGCCAATTTTTAAAGAAAAAAACGGCGTGGGTTCCCCCTCCAGGAGCATACCAGGCCCTTGGGTCTGGTCTGGATTTGAAGGTGAACCCTACGCCGAAAAAAACGGCATGGGGGTCCTCCTCAAGATCCAAACCAGACACTTATCCGAGCATGCAACCTGGCCGGCCGCAGGGGAAGAGGGGGGGACGAGAGAGCGGCGCCCCCTCCCTCCTGAACCGTACCAGGCCACATGCCCTCAACATGGGGGGTTTGGTGCTCTGGGGCAGGGGGGTGACCTGTGGCCCCCCCACCCCAGAGCACCCTGCCCCCATGTTGATGAGGACAGGGCCTCTTCCCGACAACCCTGGCCGTTGGTTGTCGGGGTCTGCGGGCGGGGGGCTTATCGGAATCTGGGAGCCCCCTTTAATAAGGGGGCCCCCAGATCCCGGCCCCCCCACCCTATGTGAATGAGTATGGGGTACATCGTACCCCTACCCATTCACCTGGTGGAAAAAAATGGTAATAAAAACACAACACAGTTTTTAAAAGTATTTTATTGCACAGCTCCGGAGGTCTTCTTCCGACTTCGTGGGTCTCCGGTGTCGTCGCCGCGCTCTCCGGTTCTTTCTTCTGCCGGGCCACCGCTATCTTCTTCCAGCTCTTTTGCTAGCGGGGCCCGGTCTTCTCCGTCGCCTTCTCCCCTCTTCACCTCTCCGGTTCTTTCTTTCGCCGGGCCTCCGCTATCTTCTTTTTAGCTCTTTTGCTAGCGGAGGCCCGGTCTTCTCCGTCGCCTTCTTCTCCCGCTCTCCGGTTCTTCTCCCGCTCTCCGGTTCTTTCTTCCGCCGGGCCTCCGCTAACTTCTTTTAGCTCTTTTGCTAGCGGAGGCCCGGTCTTCTCCGTCGTCTCGTCTGGCTCTCCGTTGTCCTTCTGCCGGCCCCTCCACTAACATCTTGGTAGCTCTTTCGCTAGTGGAGGGGCCGGTCTTCCCGTCGTCTGCGTCTTCTTCCCTCTTCTCCTCCTCGATGTTGACTTGTCGCTTCCTCTCGCAGTAATGCTAAATCTTCGGTCCGCAGAGATTAATATAGGATTCTCATGACGTCACATGTTCCCATGACGTCACAGTCACATGCTCCGGGGCCATGTGCCCCGGAGCATCTGACTGTGACGTCATGAGAAGCCTATATTAATCTCTGCGGACCGAAGATTTAGCATTACTGCGAGAGGAAGCGACGAGTCAACATCGAGGAGGAGAAGAGGGAAGAAGATGGCGACGATGGGAAGACTGGCCCCTCCACTAGCAAAAAAGCTACAAGAAGTTAGTGGAGGGGCCGGCAGAAGGACAACGGAGAGCCGGACAAGACGACGGAGAAGACCGGGCCTCCGCTAGCAAAAGAGCTAAAAAGTTAGAGGAGGCCCGGCGGAAGAAAGAACCGGAGAGCGGGAGAAGAACCGGAGAGCGAGAGAAGAAGAAGGCGACGGAGAAGACCGGGCCTCCGCTAGCAAAAGAGCTAAAAAGAAGATAGCGGAGGCCCGGCGGAAGAAAGAAAGAAAGAACCTGAGAGAAGAAGAGGGGAGAAGGCGACGGAGAAGACCGGGCCCGCTATCAAAAGAGTTGGAAGAAGATAGCGGTGGCCCGGCAGAAGAAAGAACCGGAGAGCGCGGCGACGACACCTGAGACCCCCGAAGTCGGAAGAAGACCTCCGGAGCTGTGCAATAAAATACTTTTAAAAACTGTGTTGTGTTTTTATTGCCATTTTTTTCCACCAGGTGAATGGGTAGGGGTACGATGTACCCCATACTCATTCACATAGGGTGGGGGGGCCGGGATCTGGGGGCCCCCTTATTAAAGGGGGCTCCCGGATTCCGATAAGCCCCCCGCCCGCAGACCCCGACAACCAACGGCCAGGGTTTCGGGAAGAGGCCCTGTCCTCCTCAACATGTGGGCAGGGTGCTCTGGGGTGGGGGGGCCGCAGGTCGCCCCCCTGCCCCAGAGCACCAAACCCCCCATGTTGAGGGCATGTGGCCTGGTACGGTTCAGGAGGGAGGGGGCGCCGCTCTCTCATCCCCCCTCTTCCCCTGCGGCCGGCCAGGTTGCGTGCTCGGATAAGGGTCTGGTTTGGATCTTGAGGGGGACCCCCACGCCGTTTTTTCGGCGTAGGGTTCCCCTTCAAATCCAGACCAGACCCAAGGGCCTGGTATGCTCCTGGAGGGGGAACCCACGCCATTTTTTTCTTTAAAAATTGGCGTGGAGTTCCCGCTCAGGATTCATACCAAACGCAGTGCCTGGTATTGGCGGGAATCCACGTCGGATCCCCGCCTATCGGCAATGCGTGTCGCTCATCGTGAAAGGAACATTTTTTCCTTTCCCGATGACGAGACAGCTCGGCGCTGGCTCTCGCGACGGAGCTCATAGGGTGTCAATCTCGCCGCTAGAAGCGGCGAGATTGACACAATATCGGCGGCACCTACTGTACCTGCAGTTGCGTCATGCACTGCAGGTACAATCCAGGCAGAAACCACTTAGGCTAACTGACCACGCCATAATCCAGGGAACTTTCATGTAAGGAGAAAAAAAGGGTATGATTTCAAGGGGCTACCATATTTTGCTCAATGCGCTCCAGGATCCAGCTAGTCTACCATGCAGGGATAAGTGGCAGGAGGATGTGGGGCCTATTGATGGGGAGACGTGGACTGCCTGTCTGACGGCGGCTCCTGTGGTTTTGGTGTCTCCCTCCCAGAGGCTGTCACATCTATACCTGCTGCACAGGGTGTATAGAACTCCGGCCAGGCTACATAAGTGGGGGCTTAGAGACTCCCCATTGTGTCCCAAGTGCATGAGGGATCATGGAGACCTCATGCATATGTTCTGGAAATGCCCCAAACTCTTCCGATATTGGACTGAGGTACTTGACGTGAAGGTGTTTGCCTTTGCTGTACCAAAAACTCCCATTGTGTGTCTGCTGGGTGCCCTGGATGAGGAACTCCTATCTCCGCCGGTTTTTACGGCGGTTATCCGTTTATTATATGTGGCACGCAAGCTGATAGCTCAGCTTTGGATTACCCCCAGGGTACCCACCAGAGGACAGTGGATTGATCAGGTGAACAAACTATTAATTCGAGAAAAATTTACATATCAGTACAGGAAGACAACGCGTAAGTTTCACTCAATGTGGCAGGCATGGCTTAATGTACCCGGGTTAGCACCCCACCAATTGGTCAAAGATAGATTGCTGCAATGCTAAGAGTTGTGCCGAACTATAGGGGGGAGGGGTTTCATGGATTGTGTTGAATATTATGGAATCATATGATAGGTTGGCGGACAGGGGGTACCCGTGTGGAACAATCACTTACATGCTTTATTCGCTTATTCCCGTACAACACCAGTTGGGGGGAGGGGGAGAAGAGAGAGTGGTTAATTGTAAGTTATGTGCCTTACTGTATTGTTTTATTTTATTTCTTTGTTGTGATGTTTGTCTGATATTTGGTTGTTACCTACACTGAACCTCTTTATTCGCACTATGAGGAAGGATCTGGGGCTGTGTACAGACTGTGTTAATCCTAATGTACTGTTTCTGTTTTATTTTTGGACCTTTTTCATGTACAAATGTGTATGATATGTTTGGTAACATTCAATAAAACTTTTTTCTGATTTAAAAAAAAACATTTACAGTATTACTGATTTGTAGCACTACAAGGTATCACACAGGCATGGCCGACATTACCAAAGAGACATTTGCAAGAGGGGTGGCTGACTGGCAGGGTGATGGCACCTGAAGAAGCTGTACACTGGACTGGGACAAGGTGGAGCGAGCAGGAGCACAGGACGCAACAGTTCAGTGAAAGGGGGGGGGGCACAAGTGGAGGTTCTAATTAAAATATCCCTACCCGTTGGTGGGCAGCATGAAGGAATTAATACATACTGTCAGTGGCCACTAATGCAACACAAAGGGTTTTATTAACCATCAGGGGACATCAGTCGTAGGGAGTTTGCGAGGTTACCGCAGACCGGAAGTACCCCGAGGAACAGTAAGACGGCGCACCGCGCCGCTGTGATTATTGCAAAGTTCATTATACTTTATTTTGATGTACGAGCATTTTAATTTTTATCAATAAACCTAGTCCGATATTACTAATACACTATTGGAGGCCTTTCTCTTCCCATCCCTGATCTGGTATCCCCATCGGAAACGTTCGCCCCCCCCCCTCTCTCCCTCCCCCCCCCCTCCCCCTCCAGGTTTACTGATACTGTTGAAGTGAGTGGAGATGTGGTGGAGATCTGTTGGAACATCCTCTTGAGCAGAACCAGCATAGAAGAAAGCATTTATACCAATTATGCCCTACAATATCCATCTAGAGGTGAGAGTTCTGTGAGACCACATATGGATACATTAGTATTTATTTATTAACTAGTGGAACTACATCTACATGATTTTAGTTTGATCACCTTCATCAAGATTGACAGAGAGACTATTATTAATATTTTGTATCATCTTATTTCACGTTTACAGCAGGGCTATTTTCACATGCATCCCTTCTGGACTACACAGCAATTTTTGCACTTTATCTGCAGTTTAGCACTTGTGCACCACTGTGCAGATTTATGCCATTTTGCACTAACACTTTGGAGTATTGATTATCACTTTATTTACCTTCCTACTGGACTATTTTTATTGAGAGATTTTTATTAATAGGATTCTATTTCTCGTTTAATCCAGGATTCCTTTACCTATTTTCCTTTTGGATTGCACAGTAGTTTTTTTGTATTTATTTGCAGTTTTAGCACTTGTGCACCACTGTATATATTTACTTTGCATCAGCACTTTGGAGCATCGATTAGCACTCTTAATTTATTTCTCATTGGACCTTGTTATTTTGCATTTGCACTAATCACGTCTTCACTGCATTGGACCATATTGAATTTTTATATTTGGTTTATTTATGTCTTTTATCCACCAGATGTAGGTTTGTATGTTTAGATTTTAGCGTGAAAACACACTTTAATATATTTTACTACAGTGTAAGGTGAACACATTTCGTTTTTGCAGCTTTTTGCACATATATCACCCCATTCCCATTTCATTTACTCATCAGTAGCGCAAAAGACCCCCCCTGTTTACATTTTAAAAAAGGTGCAGGGAACATTTCCCTGCAGAAAACACAGACGCAGAAGCCCATTCAAATCAATAGGCTGCCGTGCCCGTGCAACCGCGGTGCGCACAGTTGCATATATATGTGAACCAGGCCTCAGTGCAGAAAAATTAACCTCTTCAAAACCCAGCCAATTCTAACATTTCTCACATATATGTAAAAATCTGCATTTTACTGCATTACTTAGAAACCCGCAAACATATATTTTCTGAAAGCAAAGGCCCTTGAGAATAAAATGGTGGTTGTTGCAAATTTTTATGTCCCGCCAAACGCAAATTTTCAGGAAAAAAATACACTTTATTTTGGTGCACACAAACTCAGTTTGCCATCTTTTCACTGGATCCTGGATGACCTTGTCCCGACTTTGGCTTTACGGGTTCTATGCAGTAGTCCCAGATATCGCTAAATAATAAGGCATACAGTGTTGCCCTACTTGCACAGAAACCTTTCCCTAAGGCTATCTTTCTGTCCCTAACACAGCCCCCCTCCCCCCTTGGCACAGTTTCTAGTGTAAAAAGGCCTATTTCGACATAGAAAAGCAAACATGCTTTGTGGGCTTCACCCAAAAGCTTCACTCTTCGCTTTGGCACTAAAAGAAAACAATGGGTTATAAAAACTTTTGTACATGATTTTTTTATTAATTTGTGTATTTAAATATTATCACATACAATAGTTGCTTACTGTATATACAGCAAAAATATAGCCATTATATAAAACAAAAAACATGGCTGGCAATAATGGCTGCCAGAAACCAGGGGCAAGGGAACTGCAGCAAAACACAGGCAAACACTCGCTCTGCTCTGCAAAGCACTCAGATTAAGGATGTTCTCCTTGCACAGGATCTGAAAGGATCTGCTCTCCAAGCATTCCCAGTATTGTTATTAGTTTTTTTTATTATTCTTATTTTCTTTAATTTTATTCTGTACGTTTTTTTTTTTTTGGGCTCTGCGTAACCTCTGCATACTTTCAGCTATTGAAACCATTCAACTTTTAAAATGTTCAGCTCTTTCAGCTAATGATGGGACTTATTTTTTTTTTGTACTATTTATACTTTTTAAAATATTAAGCTTTTTAACACTTTTTTTTTTTAACATTGAAGTCAATGAGAGCATGCTTTAAATCCTTAAAATCTTAAAATGAAAAGCTTCACTAGAGAGGCCTATACTTGAGCCCTGTTTCAGGCCCATAGGCTTATTCTTATACACTGGAAGTCCGCTGACCCACCTACCTATGGTGAATGGGTTAAATATATGGGTGATATGTTAAAAAAGGTGAATAATCCGCGCTAACCTATCTAAACCAATGAGATAAACCATATAAAATGTAAAAAAATAAATAAATGAAAAAAACTTTGCAGTTGAATGTGACAGGTGCTGCAAACTTATAAACAGCCGGAATAACAGCTGTAAACGTGTATGCTAAAATATATATAAATCAGTGCGCAACCTGTTAAGTAAGCCTACACAGTGCTTATAATCGTACAAAAAAAAAAAAAAATGAAAGTAAACATGTGAATAAATAGACACTTAAACAAATGTCCTATAGTGCCACCTGATTAGCAAGTGAAAAAAGGTGGAAAAAAGGGAAAAAAACAAAAACCAAAAACCACAACAATGAATATTGTCCCCTGAAACTAATATACTCCGGGGTACACAGTTCAAGTATGTTTAAAGTTCGTATAAATGGGATGTTGACATCAAACGATTTCCATCAAACAAAACAAACAAAACCCGATCCTGTGGTGCAGATAAGGCGAGACTGTTTCAACTTGCTGGAATAACTGATAAAGGCAATGGAGGCTTACCAGCTCAGGTGGATCCCGATTACAGAGATCATATGGGGCTCATGCATGAATAGAAACATCCACCGACATGCCGCAGGTCTTTTACCTCCAGTCGTCCGATATCCCGATCCTCCAGGGGCCCTCAGAGCAAGGAGATCTTGCAAGGGATTCCCTCGTTCATGCAGCAAGAAAGGATGTTGAAATGAAAATAAAAAAAGAAAAAAACCTCATGGTGCAATACTTTTGTTTAAAAGAAGAAATACCCTTTGTTTTCGGGCAAAATAAAATCGCATTCACATGAAGTTAAAACAAGGAAGGCGGCAAATTCAAAAAACTGATCGTACTCAGCTGCTGTGTATTTCTTCTTTTAAACAAAAGTATTGCACCATGAGGTTTTTTTCTTTTTTTATTTTCATTTCAACATCCTTTCTTGCTGCATGAACTAGGGAATCCCTTGCAAGATCTCCTTGCTCTGAGGGCCCCTGGAGGATCGGGATATCGGACGACTGGAGGTAAAAGACCTGCGGCATGTCGGTGGATGTTTCTATTCATGCATGAGCCCCATATGATCTCTGTAATCGGGATCCACCTGAGCTGGTAAGCCTCCATTGCCTTTATCAGTTATTCCAGCCAGTTGAAACAGTCTCGCCTTATCTGCACCACAGGATCGGGTTTTGTTTGTTTTGTTTGATGGAAATCGTTTGATGTCAACATCCCATTTATACGAACTTTAAACATACTTGAACTGTGTACCCCGGAGTATATTAGTTTCAGGGGACAATATTCATTGTTGTGGTTTTTGGTTTTTGTTTTTTTCCCTTTTTTCCACCTTTTTTCACTTGCTAATCAGGTGGCACTATAGGACATTTGTTTAAGTGTCTATTTATTCACATGTTTACTTTCATTATTTTTTTTTTTTTTTGTACGATTATAAGCACTGTGTAGGCTTACTTAACAGGTTGCACACTGATTTATATATATTTTAGCAAATATATGGGTGAGACACGTCGGCTAGAACAATTTATTTATCAACTTAGGGGATGCCCTGGCAAATTCTAGAATTTATGGGGTCCTTGGATAGACATTCCAGGTCTTAGTCCCACAGATCTCATTGTGGACAGTATTTTATTGTGAGAGGGTATACATTTGTATATTTCTTTATTTTCTAAATGGCTCATTGTTTTCTATACCAGTGTTATTGCCAAAAACTTCTGTATACTACAATGTGAGCTGGCTACTCTGGATTGGTACAGTTCTATTGAATTTATTATCAAACGTTCTCTTTCAGAGTTAAAAATTAGAAGAATATGTAAACCCAGCATTTCATATTCTTTATATGTGCATGCTGTACCAAGTAGTTGTTTGAAAAAAGTATCCTGTTTTCTTTGTATTGCTTTCATTATGTGAAATACCTTGTGTTCCTCTGCTTCCCTATCAAAACTGACCACACTAGGCAGGAGAGCACAGTGTGGTCAGTTTTCTGGCTGTGCTGAGAACTTAGACAGCTATCTTTAAATGATCAGACTTACAGGATCCTAACATGCCTCCCCCGCACAGCCATTCAATGGCAAGACCAGTGTGTTGCCGTTTCCCCTGCTGTTAGGACGAAAGGACTATTCTCCTGGCCAAGGCAGTGATGGCTCAGAAAATCTGCCTTCTAAATGTACACTCCTGGAATGCAAACAGAACAAATTGCTGGATAGTGAATCTCTGCCCAGGAAAGAATCAGCCTTACTTCCCTTAAAGCTACCTGACTCCTGGTATCCTCTGATGATTGATATAGGCCCTGCTGTAGCATTGTCTAATTGTACCCTGATTCTTTAAGAAGGTGGGTTCCCGTGACACAAAGCTAGTTTTATTGCTCTGAATTCCAAGACGTTAATGGGGAGCTTTGTTTTCCTTGGAGACCTAGTTCATTGAACCGTGAGGATTGAATACTCCTCCTTCATTGAACTGTGAGGCTGGTATCTGTTGTTACCCCCCCTCCATGAGTATAAAAAAATGGCTTTCCCATTTCCAAGGCTGGATGGAAAATCCACCTATCTAAGAAGTTCCTTGCTTGACTGGAGATAGGCACAGGAAAATTGAGAGGAGCATGTTTGTTCCAGGCCAACAGAATGTGGTATTGGTGAAGCTTTGAGTGTAACTGAGCAAAAGGCACATCCTTTAATAAGGCTACCATAATAATCTAGGGCCCTCATTGAGAATATCTATGAGGAATGTATTTTTGGTCTTAAGGTGATCTTTGGGAGGCAAGTTTGTTTGTTTGAAGGCAAATTTTTGCCTGGGTTGTGTCTAAAATCAGGCCTAAGTATTGTAGGTGAAAAGTACTAGTTACACTTACTGGTAATGTCGTTTCTGGAAGTCTTCCAGGACGGCACATGAGAGAGATGACTGGTCCACCTGACAGGAAACACAATTAATCAAAGAGGATAAAAACCCTGCCCCTCCCTGTGCTCCTCAGTTTGTGAAAAAGTACTCCACACTAGTGCACGAGAGTGAATAAACAACATACCACAACAACTCTATATATACATAACAATATACTTAACAAGAGCGGTGGGAAGTAGGCCTGCTGTCCTGGAAGACTTCCAGAAATAATGTTACTGGTAAGTGTAACTAGTACTTTCTCATCATCTTCCAGGACTGCACATGAGAGAAAAGCAAGTAACATGCAGGCCTACCTTAGGGTGGGACAGCCGCCTGTAGGACCTTTCTCCCAAACGAGAGGTCCTGAGGTGACAGCAACTCCACTCTGTAATGCTTCATAAAGATATTCTGGCTCGAGCATGTTGCAGCCTTGCAGATCTGTTCGACCAAAGCTCCGGCCCTTTCTGCCCAGGAGGTCGCCAAAGACCGAGTGGAATGTGCCTTTTGGAGCTATACTAGCGGTCTGATCGTACGCTGGGGAGATAGCTTGTTTGATCCATCTAGCTATGGATGCTCTAGAGGCCTGATGGCCCTTTTTCTGTCCAGAAAAATTAATCAATAGATGGCTTAATTTTTCTAAATTTGCTTACTCTATCTAAATAAGCTAACAGGCACCGTCTGACATCCAGACAATGAAAGGAGGCCTCTCTTTCATTCTGGGGATTGGAACAAAAAGAAGGGAGTATTATCTCCGTTGTTCTGTGAAATTTGGATGCCACCTTAGGAAGGTACAGGGGGTCCTGCCTGAGAACAACCCTGTCATCAAACAAACGAAAAAATGTCTCTTTAATTGACAGAGCCTGCATATCACCTATCCTTTTGGCTGTCGTTATCGCAAGAAGAAAGGCAAACTTAACTGTAAGAACCCTAATAGAAATGCTGTCTAATGGCTCAAACGGAGTCTTCAATAATTGTTGCAAAACTAAGGAAAGATCCCAGGGCGGAACTCTGCCAATCTGTACTGGGGATATTCTATCTCTGGCCTTTAGGAAACTCCTAATTAGGGGGTCCAGGGATAGTTTTCTGTCCAAAAAATAAGATAAAGCTGCTACCTGCACTCTTAATGTCCTGGTAGTGAGCCCTAAATCAACACCATCCTGGAGAAACTCCAGGATGGCCGAGGTCTCCCGTTGGGAAACTTCTTTATCACGACACCAGTGAGAGAAGATTCCCAATACCCTCGCGTAGATACGCCTGGTGACCTCCTTTCTGCTTGAAAGAAGAGTGGTAATGACTCTCTCAGAACAGCCCTTCTCCTGCAGGTTCTGCCTTCCAAGCACCAGGCCGTCAGCTTGAAGAAACTGGGCTCTGGGTGGAAGACCGGACCCTGACAAAGAAGGTCTGTCCGAACTGGTAGACGGAGAGGGGGAGCCACAGACCAGTTCTCCAGGACAGGGAACCAGGCTCTCTTGGGCCACCATGGGGTTATCAAGATGAGACTGCCCTCTGAAAGATCCAGCTTTTGTAGGATTCTCGGAATTAAACCCAGAGTGGGAAAGGCATAGGCCAGGTGAAAGTTCCACACCTGAGCCAACGCATCCACTCCCTCTGAGCCCCACTCCCAGCTTAGGGAAAATAATCTTTCTAGTTTTTTGTTTTTCCTGCGGGCGAAGAGGTCTATCTCTGGCTTGCCGAACTGTTGGCACACCTGGTTGAACACTTCTGGGTTCAACTCCCATTCTCCCTGGAGAATCGGATGGCGACTTAAATAGTCTGCTTCTATGTTGAGTACCCATTTTATATGCACTGCCGAGATGGAGGGAACCTGAATTTCTGCCCAGCTCAAGATTTCCAGAGCTAAGGTCAGGAGGGAATGGGACCTGGTGCCCCCCTGATGATTCAGGAATGCTACCGTGGTGGCATTGTCGGACAGAATCTGGAGCTCTCGATTTTGGATTCTCTTTTCAAAGGCCTTCAGGGCTTCCCGGACTGCCAATAACTCTCAGAAGTTTGAGGAAGAGCCCCTCTGACCCTCGTTCCAAGAACCCTGAGCTCGGAGCTCGCCTAAGTGAGCCCCCCAGCCCCAGGAACTTGCATCTGTGGTTATCCTAAGGGGGTTGGTCTGACCCCACAGATGACCCCCCTCTAAATTCTGAGGAAGAAGCCACCACCTCAGGGACTCTCATACTGTCACTTTAAGGGAGACCCTGAGGTCTAGTGATCTTCTTGCCACGTCCCAGGAGGAAATGTTGGAGGGGTCTGGAGTGGAGCTGAGCCCACGATACCGCTGGAATGCAAGAGGTCATTAGACCCAGCAACCTCATGATTCCTCTGAAAGAGGATTCCCCTACCTCCAACAGGGACCTGGCCGCTGTCACAAGGTTATGCACCTTGTCCTGGGGCAAAACTAGTTTTCCTTCTAAGGAATCTACCAGGAAACCTAGGTAAACCTTTCTCTGGTCCGGGATCACCGAGGATTTTCCCTGTTGATGATCCACCCCAGGGACTCCAATGTTTCTATGACCTTGGCTAGGTCTATGAGGAGGAGATCCCGACTTTGATTGAAGAGAAGCAAATCGTCTAGATAGGGGATTATCGTGATTCCCTGCAAGTGTAGGAAAGCAATCACCTCTGCCATGATTTTGGTAAAGACTCTTGGACTGGAAGTCAGACCAAAAGGGAGAGCAGAAAACTGCCAGTGCTGAACTCCCTAGGCGGAAGTGATTGCAAACCTGAGGAAGGATTGGTGAGTTGGAAATATCGGGACGTGAAAATAAGCGTCCTTTAGGTCGATGGTCACCATGAACACTTCCCTCAGAAAGAGCTTTCTGAGGGTGTACACGCTCTCCATACGAAACCTCTTGTGATGCAGACAAGCATTCAAGGGTCTCAGGTTTATTATGAGCCGGTATTTCCCTGACCGCTTTGGGACAACAAAGATATGGGAATAGACACCTAGTCTCTGTTGTTCCGCTGGGACCAGGACAATTACACTCTGCTCTGCTATCTCTGCAATGTTTTGCAGAAGACCTGCTGCTTTGAGGGGATCCCTGGGAAGATGGGTTAACAGGAACCTCGAGGGAGGGGAGTGCAAAAGCTCCAGCTTGTAACCCTCTCTTATAATTCGGAGGACATGGGGGCTCTGACTTACGCTTTCCCACCTGGGGAGGAAATGGGAAAGCCTTCCCCCCCACCCTCACATCACTTGGTGACCTTGTCACCAATCTTTTGGCTGGGAAAGGGGATACTACCCTCCTGTTTATCCTTCCCGGAACCCGACCGCTTGTTGAAGACAGACTTTTTGCCTGAAACCCAGTTCTTATTCTGGGGGCCTCGAGAAAAAAAATTTTTTTTTTCCTTCTTTGGCTTGGTGGGGAACTTCTTGCCCTTTTTGGTGGACCTTGACAGCGCCTGGTCGAGTCCGGTACCAAAAAGGAGGGAGCCCTCAAAGGGAAGACCACAAAGACGGGACTTGGACGCGCTGTCACCATCCCACGTTTTGACCCATATTGCTCTCCGAGCAGAGTTTAGGAGGGCTCCCGTCTTTGCAGTAGCTCTCACAGTCTCTACCGCAGAATCCGCAAGGTAAGCCACCACGCTCCCTATGAGCTGTAAGGAGTCTAGGACTTCCTTGGTCATGGAACTACGTGAGACATGGTCCCTTAACTTGGTAATCCATGTATCTGCATTCCTGGCCACACAGACCGAGGCCAATGCAGGGCTCATGGCTGCCGCATTGGCTTCCCATGCCCTACGTAAGTTGGGCTCGGCCAGCCGATCCATCTGGTCCTTTAGGTTACCTCAAAAGAGAGGTTGGTCTGTTTTGACACCTGCGCCAAGGAGGCGTCTAATCTAGGAGTTTTAAATAATTTATTCACCACCTCCTCCTTAAAGGGGCATCTACGCTTCCATGTTTTGGGCATAAGAAGTTTCCTCTCAGGATCCTTCCATTCTCTAAGGATAATATCCTTGAGTGCCTCATGAACGGGGACGGTTCTGGAATGGGACTTCACTAAACCCCGGTACATCCTGTCCCTAGCGGAAACTTGTTCCAGTGGGTCCTGAATCTCCTCAGACGCATCAATTGCACTGAGGAAACCCTCCATATCATCAGCTGAGAAGATATGCCTACTCAATCTGATCCCGTCCTCCTCCTCCTCTGACGGACTGTCCACCTGACCTTCGTCGGATAGTACCCAACTCGGAGCATCCGAGTCCTCTTCCAGGTCTGAATCTACAGGCAAACGGGACCTCAGAGGAACTGTATGCTTCCTGGTCAATTTGGAGGATGAGGAACCCTATTGGGAGGAAGAACTCTCCCTACTGGTCTGGGGTTCTGGTTCTTTAGTCCTAGCAGAAGCCTGAAACTCCTTGAGAGTGATAAGCATCTGTTTTTGGACGGAGAGGAAATCCTTCATGATTTGAGAAGTTTACTTTCCAGCCAACCTCTGAATACATTTAGAACAGAAGGGCCTGGAGTAATTTAGGTGCAATTTGTCATTGCAATAACCGCATCTTCTGACACGGGCAGGGGCCCTAGACGGACGACCAACAAACCCCCTGGGCAGTGACGTCTTCCCCTGTAAGTAAAAAACACAGGCATACATAAACCCTGTGGTAAGCAAAGGGAAGAGTCGGGGTACCACTCCCATCATAACCCCTGCTGGCTGGGTAGACTCACCCCCTGTGGTCTCATCTATCGCCATGGCCACAGCCGGTCCTTCCTCCTGCTCCATTGTGCTTCCAAAGCGGTCGTAGTGACTGGAGGAAAGATGTGGGCGCCTCTCTTCCTGGCGGCGTTCTGGTGGCGATGGCTGGAGAAGAAGACGCTGGCCGCCACCATCTTGCCGGAACCGGAAGTGATGCGGCACGCCATGACCTCCACCCCCGACGCTAGAGGAGGCAGTGAACACCTCCTCCAAACGCCGGGAAAATGGCGCCGAACTCAGCTCCACGGAGGGAGCCCAAACAGACACAGCTCGCCTGAGCCGGGGTCACCAGAGACGGACACCCGCAATGGGATGCAAGCCAGCCCCCCTCCGGAATGGACGCCCAGACAGGTAGGGGGAAAGAGGAAATGTGGCCCCTGAAGTTCTAGGAGCTCTGCTGCACCTAGAGTCCTTCAGTACTCAGGGGGTTCTTCCAGGGCTATTCCCTCCCCCCTGAGTAAGAGATGGGATACCCCCCAGGAAGGACGAGACCGTCCTGCTAGGCTCAGAGGCTTCCTAAGCTTTCGGCCTGGCTCCCAGGGGGAGACCTTCAGCACCAGGCTTTGGGTCTTTTAGGAAAAATAACAAATGGTTTCGCTGTGGGGAAACACAATCAAAAACTGAGGCGCACAGGGAGGGGCGGGGTTTTTAACCTCTTTGATTGTGTTTCCTGTCAGGTGGACCAGTCATCTCTCTCATGTGCCGTCCTGGAAGACGATGAGAAAGAAGGCTGAAGGGCAGACTATTGAAAGTTGATTATACAGCCAAAGGCATGCAAAATCTGAATAGTCTTCTGGACATTTGTAGATCTTATTGAGGGAGATGAATCTGTCAGAAACAGAAAGGGGTTGTCTAGGTACCCAGTGATTTGAATGGCTTGAGTTCTTAAGAGGATGAGTAGGGGTGCAAGTATCTTTGTAAATACTCTGGGAGCGGAGGATAAGCCAAATGGCAGTGACACAAATTGGAAGTGATCTCTCCAACTGCGAAGTAAAGAAAGCACGGATGAGGTGGGTAAGTAGGAATGTGAAGGTAGGCATCTTGCATGTCTACTGAGGTTAGATATCCCCCTTATCTCAGAGAGGCAATTACTGGCCTTTTGGATTCCATAGATACTTGTTTAAGGTATTTAGGTCCACAATAGGACGAATAACCCCTATTCAGTTTTGGTACTGTGAATTAGTTTCAATAGAATCCTTTGAACCCATCCTGTAGAGCAGTGGTTCTCAACTCCTGTCCTCAGGAAAACACTAACAGGCCAAGTTTGCAAGATAACTGAAATACATCACAGGTGATATAATTTGCTGCTCAGTGACTGCAGTATTCCGCTCCCAAAAGTTTCAGCTCCTTCATACTTTCACCTAGAGACACCAAACAAACTTCAAAATGTTCACAAAATATTCAGCTATCCGGCTATATCTTTTCAGTTTGATATCTTTTACGGTTTTTGTGAAAAAGCTGTTTAAGTTTAGTCATCATTTCAGGAAATGTTATCGATTTAACAGTGTGTCTATGGGGCTGGTTAGAGTGGGTGATGTCATCGCTACAGCAGAAAGCCTTAAGAAAAATTATCTTAGTTCTTTCTCTATAAATTGCTCTCGCCCACAAGATCTACTTGTCATACACAATTTATACATCAAAACGTAGGTATTTTTGTCTAGTTTCAGGCGATGTGCTCAGTTTTGTGAGACGCCTTTTACTTTTGACTGGTCGAGCTTCCAAATGACAACAGTTATACATTTGCTTCCATTGACTGTCCTGTATAAAATTCTTCACATTTCCCAGTGAAACGCACAGCAAACTTATTTTTTTAAATCGCCGACATGCGCACATTTTTTAGTTTATCAACATAATACATTTTATACCGATACGTTCACAAAGGTCGCGTGTCTCCAACGGTGAAGTCACTATTTTGATAGCATGTACTGTTGTGGATTTATTAAGGCTTGTTTGAAGGGTTCCCTCACACTGTCTCTCATTCATTAGGTGTATGGATTAAATGTTCAGCTCTTTCGGCTAATGATGGGACTTCTTCAACTTTTTTTCTACTATTTATACTTTTTAAAATATTAAGCTTTTTAACACTTTTTTAACATTGAAGTCAATGAGAGCATGCTTCAAATCCTTAAATTCTTCTTCCGATCCCAAAAGTTTCAGCTCCTTCATACTTTCACCCACAGACGCCAAACAAACTTTAAAATGTTCACAAAATATCCGGCTATATCTTTTCAGTTTGATATCTTTTACAGTTTTTGTGAAAAAGCTTTAGAGATCATTTCAGGAAATTTTATCAATTAAACAGAGTGTGTATTGGGCTGCTTAGAGTGGATGATGTCATAGCTAGAGCACAGAGCCTTAAAAAAAATATCTTAGTTCCTTCTCTATAAATTGCTCTTGCGCCCACAAGATCTACTTGTTATGCACAATTTATACATAAAAATTTAGGTATTTTTGTCTAGTTTATAATAGCGTACTATGAGGGGGCAAATTTGATGGGGGTAATAGGATGGGGCAGGTTTAATAGTGGCAGTTTTTTATGGGGCAATTTTTGATGGGGCAGTTTTTGATGGGGGCATTTTTGATGGGGGCAATTTTGATGGAGGCATTTTGATGGGAACAGTTTTGATGGTAGAAATTTTATGGGGCAGCTCCTGCAAAAGGTAATTACTTTTAAAAATATGCTAATTAGTGGGTATTCTGATTCTCACTTCTTCAACGTTTTCTTACGGATTTAAGCTATTCATCCAGTTAGCTTTAGCAATTCAGCTATTCAGCATTCCCACGCATTTTCTGCAGGAAATGCATTTTCTAGTCACATATATTTTACTCTTTCACCATTACCATGGTTCTGGGCCTCAAAGTATTTATTAATGGCTTCTCTATTCATCCTCTTTATTTTTATTCTTTACAAAATATCCCTCCCCTTCCCCCCACAAAAAAGGGAAACCCCCCTTCCTGTTCCCTACAAGAGATGAAGGGATTCAGTCTCTATTTTATCCTTTGTACCAGCATGCACCTCATATTGGGCAGTCCTCACTCCTCAGATGCCCCATCTAGCATTCTCTTTCCCTTCTCCGAATACATGAATAGATTCCATGCTGTCCATGTTTTATTATACTGTTCTTTCTTATTTTGAGCTGAAAGGACTAAGTCCTCCATGGCTCTCATCTCTCTTACTCTATTGAGCCATTCTGCAATAGAGGGTGGTCTAGGATCCCTCCAGAGCAGGGTGACCCCAGCTTTAGTGGCGTTAATTAGATGACACAACACAGATTTTTTATATGTCTGCACCGGAATCTGTGAGCAATGAAGCAGGAGGAAAGCGGCGTCATCTGGTATTAAAAACTCTGTAAATTCTTGAGAGATCCTCCGAATCTCCAGCCGGTATTGTCTGATCTTTATACAAGACCAGAATATATGCAACAAAGTCCCCTGCTCCGCCCCGCAGCGCCAACAGCAGTCCGAAGTTTCAATAGAAAATTTATGGAGCCTTACTGGCGTATAGTACCATTGTGTCAAAAGTTCATAATTGGATTCCTGGTTCCGCGTACAGATCGAGGACTTCAATGCCAAACAGATGATATGCTTCCGTTGGGTTGGGGTCCGTGGTGCCATTTATCTAGGAGTCTTCGTATTGAGTTACCGTATATACTCGAGTATAAGCCGAGTTTTTCAGCACTTTTTTTGTGCTGAAAATGCCCCCCTCGTCTTATACTCGAGTCCCCTTTTTGCGCCTGATCTCCCGGATTTTTGGAGATGAGGTACCAGCCGGCCGTAGGTCCCCTGGACCTCAAACGTGGCACACATGTAGCCCCACTCTTCCTCTACAAGTGTGCAAAGTTTATGGTCCGGGGGACCTAGGCCGGGGATCACCAATTTTTCAAAGCCGGGCACCCCTTCCATAGACTCTCAAGTTAAACGGTAATTTATCCGGTAACTTTGGGGACCCGGTACCGGCCGGCCATAGGTTCCCTTCCATATACTCCCATGTTTATCGTAAGTCTAGTCATGGGCACAGTGGGGCATGGACACAGTGAGGCATGCAGATGGACACCCTAGGCTTATACTCGAGTCAATACGTTTTCCCAGTTTTTTGTGGTAAAATTAGGTGCCTCGGCTTATATTCGGGTCGGCTTATACTCGAGTATATACGGTATATAACGGTCGAAAATTTACCTTGAAAGTATTCTTTACATTTGATGGTATATATGTACCCAAGTACTTTAGCACAGGCTCCCATTTAAAACCAAAATCTGGTTTTATGGTATTGCATAGCGTAGGGGGCATTGCCACACCCATTGCTTCGGACTTAGTATGATTTATTTTCAGATTTGATAGAGTTCCATAATTGTCAATCTCCCTCAAAAGGTTGGGGAGCGAGACATGTGGATTAGACATGGAAAACAGCAGATCGTCTGCGTATGCTGAGATTTTATGCATATGATCTCTTATCTGTACTCCCTGAATGTCCAGGTTTTGACGGATTCTGTTCAATAGGGGCTCTATCGAAAGGGCAAAGAGTAAGGGTGAGAGAGGGCATCCCTGACGTGTGCCATTTGAGATCTTGAAGGATTTTGAGAATACTCCATTTACTCTCACTGTGGCATGTTGGGTGGTATAAACACTAGTGATCCACCGGATCATGTGTTCCCCCAGACCCATATGTCTCAATACTTCAAAAAGAAAGTGCCAGATCACTCTATCGAACGCTTTCTCTGCGTCAGTATTCAAAAAAACGCAAGGGCTGTCTTGTTATGCCGCGTACACACGGCCGTTTTTAATGTCATTGAAAAAAACAATGTTTTTCTCGACGTGATTCTTCTCAAGCCTGCCTTGCCCACACACTATCGTGAAAAAAAATCAAGCAAAGCGCGGTGACGTACAACATGTTTGACAACACGTACGACGGCACTATAAAGGGGAAGTTCCATTCGGATGGCGCCACCCTTGTGTTAGTAAAGTTTGGTGAGAGACATTTCGCGCTTTTCAGCCTCGTGCTCTGAAATTCAGTCTGTTACAGCGTGACGAATGTGCTATCTCCATTCTGAACGCTAGTTTTACCAGAACGAGCGCTCCCGTCTCATAACTTCTGAGCGCATTTTTTTCCTGTCATTAAAGCGTACACACAGCTGTTTTTCACGACGAGAAAAACGATGACGTGAAAAACGTTGAGAAAAAATAGAGCATGTTCTAAATTTTTAATGGCCATTTTTCTCGTCGAGAAAAATGCTCTGGAGCCTACACACGATCGTTTTTAATCAATTTAAAAAATTTAATTTTTCTCGTTATGAAAAACGGTCGTGTGTACGTGGCATTAGCATAATGGACCAAGTTAAGGACTTTTATAGTATTATCCCTCGCTTCCCACGCAGGGATAAATCCTACTTGATCTAGGTCAACCAGATGTGAGAGCCATGGTTGAATACGGGAGGCCAGCACTTTGGTAAAGAGTTTTTGTCATACATTAATGTTTGTCTGCCATCTTACCTTCCTCCTCTTGTGTTCACCTTAAAGGCCAGGCTCTCTCACCTGGCTGCTTTTATAATCTCTCCTCCCAGCCTGGTTCCACCCTAGGCCCTATCACAGAACTCTATATTAACCTGTGCACTGCAAGTCTGTCTTGCTGATCAACGTGTTTGTTAAGCATTGTGTGTTTGGGTTCCTGCCTGCCGTGTGCTACATCTGTCTCTATGTTACGATATTGGCTTGTTCCCGACTATCCCTGTCTGCTAGTGACCTTGACCTTCGGCTTGTCCTTCGTTTATATGTGTCTGCTTGTTGCCCTGACCTTGGCTTTTCCCCTCACTATTCTTGTATCCTGTGCTGCTGCTTCCCCTCTATCCTCTTACCCTATGGAGCGTAAGCTAGGGGACTTTGGGGGCCGCGACCTGGACCCAGTATTTTTAAAAATTAAAACCCGCGCTGACAGACTGTGCAGTGATAATTAATAAATAAATTAATGGTTCCGCAGCTGCTGCAACAAGAGGTCTATCACCTCAAAAAGGAAAAAATATTGGGTATTTGCAGCGCTTGCAGTAAGGTATGTGAGCAAAGGAAATGTGTCACAAATGCTTATAGCACAAACATCTATAAGTGAATGGCTTATATGACATATCATCAATTATGGTATAAAACAATAGTGAACAAACTTAAAGTTCATTAAATAGCAGTTATATCAATCCTGGAGAACTGAGTGTTTCCACACCAGAAATCAGTTGTTGGTTCCTAGATGAAAATTCCCTTCTAATGGCCCCGCTCATCAGATAGGGAAATAATAAGAGATCTCACCAACTAAAGTCCAGGCAGACTTCATCTCATGTAGATAGGCTCCATAGTACCAGCAGCAAAGGCATTTAAGTGACCATATGGAAAGAAAGGGAAAAATTCATGTGAAATACCGCTAGTAAACAGACAGCATGGCGCTGCTCGCAAAGAGACTCACAGGACTGCAGTGATAAACGAGCGTCAGTGTTGTTTCCCGGGTACACAGCGTGCGTTCCACCGAAACCGGAAGTAGCGTCACTGGTTCTGAATTGGCCGGAAATTACGTCAACGCGTTTCGCCCCTCCTCCAGGGCATCATCAAGGACAATGGACCCAGCTGCAGCGAAAGGCCATCCTCACCACTAGAGGCTCAGGTGAAAACCTGCTGGATCTTAGACTCTGCGCCCTGGGTAATCTTGGGCTCTAGCTCCCTGTGGATCCCTGTTGTGCTCCACTGGTCCCGCTTTCCACAACCACCCAGTGGCCCATCTGTAGCAGTCAGCCATAGGGTTCACTACCTTGTGGTGCACTCCTGACGCCCAACGGTGTGCATCTGTCATCTGGCCACAGGTGACCTGACAGTTTTAGGTCTATGTTCAATAATGAAATTGGCTTATAACTGGCGCACTCCGACGGATCCTTCCCTTCTTTTGGGATTACCGTAATATGTGCTAAAAGTGCATCCAGAGGTAGTGCAGCAGTCTGGTCCAGTGCATTAAAGACTTTTGTCATCTGGCAACTTAGTAATGGGGACAATTCTTTATAGTATTGTATGGTAAATCTGTCTGGGCCAGGGGCCTTTCCGGATTTAACCGTTTTTAATACCGCATTCAATTCCTCGGTAGAAATAGGGGTCTCTAAATTACGGCGGGCTGGGGATGGTAGGAGAGACCTGCTGAGGAGAGATATTCCTCTATGACAGACGGTGAAACAGGTGTTTGTACCAAATTATATAAAGAAGACTAGTATTCTCCGAATGTCTGGGCTATATCTTTTGGTTGCAATATTAATTGTCCCTCTTTCCCTTTTATTTGAGGTATACAGTATATGCTGACATATTTTTTTCTTTAAGTTTCCCGGCTAGGAGTTTACTACATTTGTCTCCTAATTTGTAATTTGCCTTCTTACCCCTTTGTATTGTTGCTTTGGCTTTCAAAGGAAGGATGTCCGTGACCTGTCTTCTCAGATGGCCCAGGTCCCTTCCAATAGACGGCAATTGTGTCTTCTTGTGCTGAAGTTCCAGTGCCTGGATTTCCTCTAATAAATCCCTGATCTTTTTCTCTCGCTTCTTCTTCAGTATTGATCCGTGTTTGATCAGGATCCCCCTGATCACAGCCTTATGTGCCTCCCATACCATACTCGAGTCACTCCCTGGAGTGTCATTTACTTGAAAGTATGCTGTAATCTCTTGCCACGTCTTCCCTAATTTCGGGGTTTTGTAGCAGGCTCTCGTTTAGACGCCATCGTCTCTCCTGTGAGTGAACCGTGTCGGACAGGGAGAGACACAGACTGACCGTGGCGTGGTCTGACCACGTTATACTTCCTATAGTCACTTCTAATACTGAAGAGAGCAAGTAATGTGGGATCAAGAATAGGTCTATGCGGGAATACACTTGGTGGGGATTAGAGAAGAAAGTGTAATCTCTTTCTTCTGCATGTAGAATCCTCCATGCATCCACTAGCTGTAATTTGTGCAATTTCCGCAATACACCCCTCCTGATGCCACCTGGTATAGATGATGTCCCTGAAGAGGTGTCTATTCTAGGGTCCAAGGAGATATTAAAATCTCCCCCGAGGATCAATTTACCTTTCGCAAATTCTGTTAACTCTGAGAGGATTTTCTTCAGAGAGGAGTCTTGGTGTACGTTTGGTACATATAGAGTGGCCAATGTTACCTTAGCCCCTCTAATACAGCCCTTGAGAAAGAGAAACCTGCCCTTTGAGTCCAGGCATTTGTCGACCAGGGCACTCGGTTAGAGATCAAGATTGATACCCCTTTGGATTTTGCTTCCTGGTTCGAAGCATGGTATACACACGTGAAAAATCTATTCTGGAGGAGTGGGAGTCCGCCCGCCCTAAAATGTGTTTCCTGTACAAAAGCTATGTCTGTTCCCAGACGCCTCAGGTCATTTAATAACATCCTTTGTTTCTCTGGGACATTAAGTCCTTTGGCATTTAGGGAAGTGACTTTTATTCCCTCCATCTCTTCACAAAAAAAAAAAAAAACCCAACACCCGTTCTCCCACCCTTACTGAATACCCTCACCCTCTAAACCCCTAAGGGGAAGCACCCAATACTGAACCATTAACCTATGGCTTCTGTGGGTGCAAACCTAATTGGGGGATTGGTCTAAATGGACTAAGGAGCTCCACTCTTCACTTCACCCCCCCAGCTATTTCAATGTTTCAGCATTATTATATCATATGATGCAACTGCCCTGATAGGCCCATAAACCCGAGAAGGAAGGGGGGTAGAGGTATAATCTTCTCTATCCATAATTTTCTCCATCTATACCCTTGTCCCTTCTATCTCTGGGATCTCTGTCCCCATTCCAACCAATGCCCATCTTCCCATTGTTCTCTTCCCTCCTGCTGGCCTGTCTCTATCTCACCCTTCCCCCCTCTCCCACCCCCCAGGGACCCCCCCTCTCCCAAATACCAGGGTCTTCTCTTCGCTACAGAGTATTTCGGGACTTTACTCTCCTGGTCTCCTCTCGGGGTGCTTCTTTCGGTTGTCCCCTTACTACTCCTTTATTACCGCCCTGTCCTTACTATTTCTAAAACCAAATCTGTTTCCCAGATAAGCCCTATATCTCTCCCATCTAGCTTCTCTTTTACTCTCACTTTCACTTACTCCCGCATTGTATGCTGACTTTAGTCTTGTGATCCTTACCCTCCCCCTCCACCCCCCCAATAACCCCCCCTGTACCCCCCCCTGTGAGGTCTAGATATGCTGTGGTGCTATTAATTAGTCTACTCATATACTTTACTGTTGCTTACATCATCTATTCTGCCATATCACCAAGGGCGACCTAAGATATGAGTTTTGTGGTGTCAGACTCTATTAAGTTACAGGCGAGTGTCCCTCTTCCCTATTCCCTGGCGATTAAAAAGTACAAGAACATATCACTCCCCCCCCCCCCGCCCCATGTATCTTACAGTGCAGGATACACCACATAAATGTGCAAAAAAAAATCAAGAACAAAGAGAAGGGGGCCCCCCAAAAAAGGGGGGCACCTCCACACCGTGGTGGCCACACCCCTCACCCTCCACTTCCCCCTTATATTGTGTCTCCTTCATGGAGGTGCCTTAATTCTCACCACCCCCGGTGTATATCCTGTTAATTAATAGTGAGTGTTTCTATGTCATTCTATATCACTCTGTATCACTTCTATATCACATCTATATAAATCCTAGTGCAAAAAAAACGTGTAATACCAACTTTATATATATATATAAAACAAAACAGAGGAAAAAACGTTACTAGTCAAAAAAAAAAAAAAGGGAAAGGGGGGTCATTATTAAGTGACCTGTGTTAATAGTGTCTATTCCCCCGTGCAGTCTATGTGTGAAGTACGTACTTACCGAGGCCGAGATGCCGAGAGCGGTTCACCTTTGCGACTTGACGCACTCCACCCCCTGGAGGTGAGACAGGGAGTGGATGGCGAGAAGCGGCACCGGCTACCAGCAGGTGGTGGGTACTTGCAGACGGTCTGGTAGTGCTGAGTAGACTGAAGGGCAGGCTTCCAGCGGGAATTAGCTAGATTGGTATAGTTCAAGCAGCAAGAGTCAATGGAAGCAGGTGCAGACTGAATCCGGGTAGCGACTGCCGAGGTAAGAGTTCCGGCTGGGGGTCTAGCACAGCAATCGGTAAAAGTCCAGATAAATGCCGGGAACTGGGCTGGGATTTTAAGGAAACATGGAAGTCTAAGGTACAGGCAGGAGGTCAAGGGTTGCAGACAGGCAGCAGATCCGAGTCACAGGCCAAAGGTCAAACACAAGAGAAGGCAGAAGTCCATATAACAAGCCGAGGGTCAGGTCCAGGAGAGAGATCAGAGGAATCAAGCCAGTCCGGGTCACAAGGAGATTTTCAGGTAGTTTTCCAGAGTCTAGGATACAAAGGAAAGCTGAAAAACCAGCAACTTGTCAGTGCAGCTGGGTTTCTTGAAATAGGCCCGCCTGGATTCCTATTGGTGTGCTGCCGCGCGTGCGCCGCTGCGTCAGTGCGCGCACCCGAGAACGTTGAAGCGCTGTCCCGCGCACGCGCCGAAGCGCCATTCCGCCGCGTGTGCGCATTGGGCGCTGGTTGGCGCTGTTAGACGGAAGATTTCCCTGACAGTGCCCCCCTTCTAGGGGCGGACTCTGGACGCCCAGACTAGACATCAACTCGGGATGTTCCTGGTGAAAGACTCTAATTAGACGGGGAGCATGTAGGTTCCTAGATGGTTCCCAAGAGTTGTCTTCTGGGGGATACCCCTTCCATTTAATTAAATACTGTAGTTGCCTGCCTCTTTTCCTGCAGCCCAAGATAGATTCCACCACGTATTCGTTTTCACCATCAATCTCCACAGGTGGAGGAGGTGACTCATCCCTTCCTGGGAAGGAACTAGTGACTACCGGTTTTAACAGAGATGTGTGAAAGACCGGGTGTATCCTGTAGGAGTCGGAGTTGATTACCCGCTTGATTTTAAAAGGGCCTATGAATCTTGGTCCTAATTTCCGTGAGGGAATAGGCAATTTAAGGTTGGTGGCGGAGAGCCATACTTCCTCCCCAACTTTGAAGGTTGGATTTTCCTTCCTACCCTTGTCATAGTGTCTCTTGTAAGCTTCCTGGGCATTTTGCATCATTTCTTGAAGTGTGTCACGTACCTGGTAGACGAGCCCAATGTGCAGGGAGCGGCTTCTCGTAGCCTCTGATTCACGAGGCCCTGGTAGAGGGAACAGGAGCTCGCGAGGGCAGAGGGCACAAGTGCCTGACTGATAAGCTGAGTAGGGGCCTTGAGCAGAAGCTGTAGTCCACGGCAGGGTGCAGTAGTGGAACACTCGTGGCAGAGCAGCAGAGCAGGTGAGGGCAGACCGGGTCAAACACTGGCAGGCTGGTTCAGGTACAAAAGCGGGATCCAAAACGGGAGTCAGAGTCCAGGCCGGGTCAGTTCGTTGGGCAGGCAGAAATCAGGTTAGAGGGATAAGCAAAAGAGTCGTCAAGGCAAGCCGGGGTCAGAAGGGCAGGCAGCAAACAGGATACACAGAGGGAAGCCGGATCAGGTAGGAAGTTCAGCAGCGGGGTATCAATCAGCAGGGGTCTCAGGAAACGCTGTAGACCAGACAGCACTGGGCAGCATGACAGGGGAGTTTAAATACCCGATTCTGGCGCCAAGCGCCGTCACCGTGCGTGCGTGCGCGCTCCCACGGGCGCACCCGTTGCGCTATCACGCACGCGCATGCGCCGAACAGTTCCTCCAAAAGCAGGCGTTCTTTTGATGCTGCTGTTGCCGGGCAGATTATGTAAATGCCTTTCCTGACATTGCCCCCCTCCAACGGGCAGCCTCCGGATGCCCAACTGGGCCATCTTAACTGGGTGGGATCTTTTGAAGGCCAGAATTAGTCTCTCTGCGTGGATGTTAGTCTCTGTTCCCAGGAATTTTCTTCTGGGCCATAGCCCTTCCATTTTACCAAGTACTGGGTTTGGTTGCGCCTCCTCCTGCAGTCTAGGATGGATTCGACCTCGAACTCCTCCTCCCCATTGATTAGTACTGGTTCTGGGGGCCTATACCCCGATCGGAGAATGGATCTGGAACTGCAGGTTTGAGTAGGGCCACATGGAACACTGGGTGTATCCGGAAGGATTCCGGCAGTTTCAACTCATAAGCCACATCGTTAATCCATCTTAAAACAGGGAAGGGGCCCACAAATTTGGGGCCCAATTTCTTGGAAGGGCATGCTAATTTCAAGTTCACCGTGGACAGCCAGACTTGGTCTCCGGGCACTAGGTTAAGCTCCCCCCTCCTCCTCCTGTCGAATATCTCTTTGTTATATTTCTGGGTCCTTGCCATTGTTTCTTGTAGTAGTTTGTTGTTATCGTTAAAGAAGTTCAGAGTCTCTTGGGCGGCTGGAACTGCACATTCCGGTATATTATTGGATAGGAACAAGGGGTGGAAACCGTAGTTTGCGAAAAAGGGGGACTGTTTGGTAGCTGAGTGGACAGAGTTGTTGTACGCAAACTCGGCAAGAGGTAGTAAGGGTACCCAATCGTCCTGAGAAAAGCCTGAGAAACAGCGTAGATATTGTTCGAGCGTCTGATTGGTTCGTTCAGTCTGCCCATTGGTCTGCGGGTGATAAGCCGAAGAAAGGCACAGGTCAATTTTTAAGGATCCACAAAGTGCTCTCCAAAATCTGGACGTAAACTGCACTCCTCGATCGGATACGATGTTTGAAGGGATACCGTGCAGCCTTACTATTTCCTTGATGAACAGTTTTGCGGTTTCAGGAGCGGAAGGTGTGCCTCTCATAGGCAAAAAATGGGCCATTTTGGATAGTCTGTCTACTACCACAAAAATGGTAGTGCAGTCTTCGGATGGAGGTAACTCAACAATAAAATCCATGGAAATCATTCTCCAGGGTCTTTCTGGAATGGGTAGGGGTTTTAATAGTCCCCATGCTTTGGCCTTGCTGCCCTTGTTTCGGGTGCAAACGGCGCATGAATCCACGTAGTCTCTACAGTCCTTCAATAGGCGAGGCCACCAAAACATGCGCTGAAGAAGTTCAGATGTCTTGCGGATACCGAAATGGCCAGCCAGTTCATGGTCGTGGCAAGACTTAAGGACCTTGACTCGTGCTTGTTGAGGTATGAAAATCCTGTCCTGGAACCACAGCAGGTCATTTCTCCGCTGTAAGGTAACGTCCGGTAGATGTAATTCACTTGTGTAAGCTCGTTTGATCTGAGATAGTACGTCTTCTTGTAATAAAAGAAAGTTTCCAGGCGTCAGGATGGTGTCCGGGAGTGACGAGGTTTGAGGTTCACTGAACATCCGGGAAAGTGCATCAGGTTTTGTGTTTTTTGACCCGGGCCTGTAAGTAATGTGAAATGAGAACCTGGTAAAAAAAAGTGCCCACCTAGCCTGACGTGGTCTCAGTCTCTTGGCGGTTTTCAAGTACTCCAGGTTCTTGTGGTCTGTGTAGACCAAAATGGGGTGTGCTGCCCCCTCCAGCAAGTAGCGCCATTCCTCCAGTGCTGCCTTAATTGTGAGTAATTCTCTGTCCCCGACATCGTAGTTTCTTTCTGCTTCGGACAACTTACGAGAAAAGAAAGCTACAGGGTGTAACAGGGCCTTGGGACCCTGCCTCTGGGAGATTACTGCTCCCACGGCAATCTCTGAGGCGTCTACTTCTAGGGTATAGGGCAGGGCTGGGTCTGGGTGTCTTAGGACAGCGGCTGAGATGAACTGACCCTTGAGGGTAGAGAAGGCAGCCTGAGCCTCAGGGGTCCAGTTGAAGCGCGTGCCTTGTTTTGTCAGGCTGGTGATGGGGGCGATGATGGTGGAAAAACCCTGGATAAATTTGCGATAGAAATTCGCGAACCCCACAAACCGCTGGATCCCTTTCTTGTCCGTAGGGGCTGGCCAATCCAGGATGGCGGAGACCTTTTGTGGGTCCATCTTGATGCCTTCCACGGAGATAATCAGCCCTAAGAATTGGATGCTTTGCTGCTCGAAGACACATTTTTCAGGCTTCGCATACAGACCGTGTTGACGGAGTCGGGTTAGTACCTTCCCAACATGTTCCCGATGGATGGACAGAGAGGGAGAGAAAATTAGGATGTCGTCTAGATAGACGATAACGAACAGGTCAAGATAGTCTCTGAAGGCCTCATTCACAAAATGTTGAAATGTAGCTGGGGCGTTGCATAGACCGAAGGGCATCACACGGTATTCAAAATGCCCGAATCGGGTACGGAAGGCGGTCTTCCATTCATCCCCGCTTCGAATCCGGACTAGGTTGTAGGCCCCACGTAGGTCTAATTTGGTGAATATAGAAGCGGTTCCGAGTCTCTGGAAGAGTTCAGGCACCAGAGGAAGGGGGTAACGATTCTTGATCGTAATCTTGTTAAGCTCACGGTAGTCTACGCAAGGGCGTAGTGAGTGGTCCTTCTTCTCGACAAAGAATATCCCCGCTCCTGCCGGTGAGGTGGAAGGGCGGATGAACCCTTTTTTCAGATTATCATCAATGTAAGTTTTGAGAGTCCCCAGCTCCAATTCGGTCAGAGGGAAGATCCTCCCGAACGGTACCTCTGCCCCAGGGAGGAGTTCAATCGGGCAGTCGTAGGGCCTGTGTGGGGGTAATGTCTCTGCACCTTTCTTGCTGAATACATCCAGAAAGGTGTGGTATGCTTTGGGGACGGATTGGCGGGTCTCGGTATCAGCATCGAGACACAGTAGCGAAGAAGGCGTATCAGTGTTTTTCGATAGGCAATGCTGGCGGCAATAAGGAGAGCGGAAGCTGATCTTTCCAGTAGTCCAGTCAATCTTGGGGTTGTGAGCCCTCAGCCATGGCATACCCAGTATAATGGGAAACAAGGGGGACTCAATAATGTCCAGGCAAAGCCATTCCCGGTGGCTATTGGAGATGATTGTGTCCAGAGCGGCCGTCTCCTGGGTAACAGGCCCGGATTTGATGGCTGATCTGTCGGCCAGATGGATGGATAGGCCCTTAGCTCTGGGTTGTAGGGGGATTCGGAACTTGCTGGCGAAAGATGCATCCATAAAGCCGCTACACGCTCCGGAGTCAATTAGGGCGGTAGCTTGGATATTCCCTCCTGGAAGCTGTAGGGAAATTGAAACAGCCAGATGAGTTGCGTTATCAAATGAAACAGGTGAGCAGGTAGAACAAACAGAGGAAGACTTACGGGACTTGGCGGGACAGGACCTCACGTAGTGTCCCGGTTCGCCACAGTACAGGCAGAGGTTGTTGTTCCGCCGGCGTTGACGCTCCTCGGGAGTAAGCGAGGGTCGAAGCAAACCAAGCTGGGCTCTGGAACGTCGGTGGGCGTATGAGTGAACGCCGGAGGAGCGGAGTGAGGAAGGTTTGGGTTAAACACACGGGGAAGCATCCAGACAGGGCGAGAAGGGCCCGTGGTGCGTTCTGCCCTTCGTTCCCTTAGCCGTCTGTCGATTTGGGTAGCCTGCAGAATCAGAGCGTCAAGCGTTGCGGGGATGCCCACCCGGGCCAGTTCATCCTTAAGAGGTTCCGAGAGGCCTAAGCGGAACTGGTGACGCAGGGCAGCGTCATTCCAGTTAGTATCCGCGCTCCAACGCCGGAATTCGGACACGTAATCTTCCACGGCCCTGCGGCCTTGTTGTAGGGAGCATAATGCGGCTTCTGCAGTGGCCCCCTGAAGGGGGTCCTCATAGAGGAGGTCCATTGCTTGAAGGAAGGAACTTAGCAGGTCCAGGCAGACGTCATTGTGTTCCAAGAGACGATGGGCCCACGTCTGGGGTTCTCCTGAAAGTAGGGAAATGACAAAACCCACCTTGGTGGATTCAAGCGAGAATGTCCGGGGCTGTAACACAAAGAACAGTTCGCAGGCGTTACGGAAGGCCCTGTATTTGCTGCGGTCCCCCGAGAATCTTTCTGGAGTGGGGACCCTAGGTTCTGGTGGCAGCATTACCACAGATGGCACAGGAGAAGTTCCAGAGGCCGGGGTGGATAAGGTCCGGACTTGTTCCTCCAGACGGGTGTACCCCTCTTGCAAACTTCTGACGGCCGAGGTAAGTCCGTCCAGGTGGCGGCACAAGTCCTCCATTGGAGAGGCTCCCTGCGTGGGCTCGGACATGGCTGTCTGGTACTGTCACGTACCTGGTAGACGAGCCCAATGTGCAGGGAGCGGCTTCTCGTAGCCTCTGATTCACGAGGCCCTGGTAGAGGGAACAGGAGCTCGCGAGGACAGAGGGCACAAGTGCCTGACTGGTAAGCTGAGTAGGGGCCTTGAGCAGAAGCTGTAGTCCACGGCAGGGTGCAGTAGTGGAACACTTGTGGCAGAGCAGCAGAGCAGGTGAGGGCAGACCGGGTCAAACACTGGCAGGCTGGTTCAGGTACAAAAGCGGGATCCAAAACGGGAGTCAGAGTCCAGGCCGGGTCAGTTCGTTGGGCAGGCAGAAATCAGGTTAGAGGGATAAGCAAAAGAGTCGTCAAGGCAAGCCGGGGTCAGAAGGGCAGGCAGCAAACAGGATACACAGAGGGAAGCCGGATCAGGTAGGAAGTTCAGCAGCGGGGTATCAATCAGCAGGGGTCTCAGGAAACGCTGTAGACCAGACAGCACTGGGCAGCATGACAGGGGAGTTTAAATACCCGATTCTGGCGCCAAGCGCTGTCACCGTGCGCGCTCCCGCGGGCGCGCGCACCCGTTGCGCTATTGCGCACGCGCATGCGCCGAACAGTTCCTCCAAAAGCAGGCGTTCTTTTGATGCTGCTGTTGCCGGGCAGATTATGTAAATGCCTTTCCTGACAAAGTGTCAGGAAATTAGATCGGACAAAAGCTATCCGATCTTGAACAGCAGGGACAGAGCTCTCCGGAATGTCGTCAGGGAGGAAAGAAGGATGGAAGCCAAAGTTGGCCCAAAAAGGAGTCTGACTGGTGGCTGAATGCACCGAGTTGTTATATGCAAATTCAGCGTAGGATAATAGGGAGGACCAATCGTCTTGGGAGGCTGAGCAAAAGCAACAGAGATATTGTTCCAGAGTTTGGTTGGTTCTCTCTGTCTGTCCGTTGCTCTGAGGGTGATATGCCGATGATAGGCAAATCTTGACTTCTAAAGATTTGCAAAGTTCCTTCCAGAATTTGGATGTAAATTGGACGCCTCTGTCAGAGGTGATGCTCTTAGGTACTCCATGGAGCCTGGTTATCTCCTGAAAGAAGACTTTGGCTGTATCTGCAGCAGAGGGGGTACCGATCATGGGCACAAAGTGTGCCATTTTGGAGAGGTGGTCAATTACGACCAGAATCGTGGTTAAACCCCCAGAGGGCGGTGGATCTACAGTGAAATCCATGGACACATCTGCCCATGGACGTTCAGGGATAGGCAAAGGTTTGAGTAGCCCCCAACTCTTGGTATTGGGTCCCTTATTCCGTTGGCAGTGGGTACAGGAGGCAACATTAGACTTGCAATCCTGCCCCCAGCCAGGCCACCAGAAGGAGCAGGAGACTAGTTCCATGGTTTTTCGGGCTCCAAAGTGGCCAGCTAGTTTGTGGTCGTGGAAAGTTTTCAGGACCAGTTGCCTTGTTTCCAGAGGGACGAAGACTTTACCTTGGGACCAGAGCAAGTCGTCACGCTTCTCTAGGGAAGGGTTTACTTGGTCATGACAGTGCCTAGAGGCAGCTTTAATGGAGGTTAGCAGATCAACCTGTGGGATGAGCAGAAAGTTTTGTGCTGACAGGATGGTACTTGGTTTCTCTGCTTGGGTGGTCTCAGGAAACATCCTAGAGAGTGCATCAGCCTTCACGTTCTTGGAACCGGGCCTATAAGAAATATGGAAGTTAAACCTGGTGAAGAAGAGGGCCCATCGGGCTTGTCTGGGTCGTAGACGTTTTGCTGTTCTCAGATATTCCAGGTTTTTATGATCCGTGAATATCATGACAGGGTGAGGAGCTCCTTCCAGAAGGTATCGCCATTCCTCCAGGGCGAATTTGATAGCCAATAACTCCCGGTCTCCGATGTCATAATTATGTTCCGGAGAAGTTAATTTACGAGAGGCAAAGGCTACTGGATGAAGAAGCGATTTGGGGCCCTGCCTTTGAGAGAGGATGGCCCCAGTGGCTGACTCGGAAGCATCTACTTCCAGAGTGAATGGCAGTAGCGGATCTGGATGCTTCAATACAGGTGCTGATGTGAATGCGTTTTTTAGTTTATCGAAGGCATCCTGGGCTTCCTGCGACCAGTGGAAACGGTTGCCCTGGCGTGTTAGTTGGGTTATTGGTGCCACAATAGAGGAGAACCCCACAATGAACCTCCTGTAGAAATTGTTGAAACCTATAAACCGTTGTACCCCTTTCTTGTCTGTTGGAGCTGGCCATTCCTGGATAGCCTTGACCTTCTGCGGGTCCATTGCGACCCCATTGGTAGAAATAATAAATCCAAGAAATTGCACAGTGGTTTTCTCAAAGTCACATTTTTCGGCCTTGAGGTAAAGTCTGTTCTCTGAGGATAGTGAGGACCTTAATAACATGGATCCGGTGCAGTTCAAGGGAGGACGAAAAGATAAGAATATTGTCTAGATAGACTACTAGAAAATCGTCAAGATGTTCACGGAAAATGTAACTGACCAGGTGCTGGAAAGTGGCTGGAGCGTTACAAAGCCCGAATGGCATAACCAGGTACTCAAAATGTCTGAACCTAGATCTAAAAGTGGTATTCCTTTCGTCTCCAGCCCTGATTCGGATGAGGTTGTAGGCCCCTCGAAGGTCCAATTTGGAGAAGATCTGAGCTGATCCGAATCGTTGGAACAACTCCGGGATGAGAGGCAGCGGGTATCTGTTTTTAATTGTAATTTTATTTAGTTCCCTGTAGTCGATGCAAGGCCTCAGAGACCCGTCTTTTTTTTTCGACAAAAAAGATTCCTGCACTGGCTGGAGAAGAAGAGGGGTGAATGAATTTATTTTCCTCGATGTAGGCCTTGAGGGCCTTTAACTCAGACTCAGACAGGGGAAAGATGCGTCCGAACGGAATTTCGGAGCCAGGCAGAAGATCAATGGGGCAATCGTAGGGCCGATGTGGTGGTAGGCGGTCGGCCTGCTGTTTGTCGAAGACATCCCGGAATTCCAAGTATGTGGATGGAACATGTGGTAGGTTATCCAGTTGAGGAGTTAAAGTAGCACAGATAGTTGGGAGTGCAGGGAGGCAGTGTTGAGAACAGTACGAAGAAGTGAAGTTAACTTCCCTTTTGGCCCAGTTTATGTGGGGCTCGTGTGCTTGCAGCCAAGGGAGGCCCAGGATGATAGGGAACATGGGAGATGGAATGAGGTCAAATCGGAGGTATTCTTGGTGGCCCGAATCAGTGATAGCAAGGATGGGTTTTGTTTCTTGCGTAATCACCCCTGAACGGGGCAGGGATCCATCCGCCAGACGGACCTGAAGACAGCGGTCCTTGGTTTGCAGAGGAAAGCGAAGTTGAGAAGCAAGTGAAGAGTCCAAAAAGCAGCTGCAGGCTCCGGAATCAATAATCGCCGGTAGGCTTGTTACTCCTGCTGGTAGCTGTAGAGAAATAGAGAGAACAACATAAGTCTGTGGTAAGCCAGAAACTTGGTAGTTCAAAGTGTCTTTGGGGGTACACTTACTAGGTCTTACTAGGCAGCTCCGAAGGAAATGGCCAGTACCCCCACAGTAAAGACATAGATTGGCCTGACGCCTGCGCTGCTTTTCTTCAGGAGAAAGGGGAGGCCGGACCAGACCAAGCTGCATGGGTTCAGGCTCGGGAAGAGAAGATGCTGCAGGAACTGGGATGGGTGGATAGACAGGAGTCGATCTGGGCAAGGTCCAGTTCGGACGGATAGTCTGGAAACGCTCAGCACGCCGCTCTGAGTTATCTGGCAAGAGCTCATTTATGAAAACGAGAACAGAGATAGATTGGAGCCAGGCCTCTCATAATCTTAAACATAATACATCCTACCTTAAAAAAGGTGCGATAGTGGACCAGCAGACAATGCAAGGCGCAGAGGACAGGGGTGATATGATCCCTCAACGGGACATCCATGAGTAACCTTGCCGCAGCATTTTGAATAAGTTGAAGCTTCTGCACTAACATCTTTGGCAATCCCAGATAAAGAGAGTTGCAGTAGTCTAGGCAGCTACCTATCGTGGCACAGATGACAGTTTTTCTGTCCGAGATATCCAGATATTTAAACAGCCCCCTCAGGAGTTTTAGCTGCCAGTGACATGCACTGATGACCTTTTTTACCTGAGGAGCCAGGGTTAAACCTGAATCTGGGACAAATCCCAGATCATGGACCTGGAGGGCCACCTCCGGAGCAGGACCATATGAGGGAGGCCAAGGTGGGATATCTGGGGGGGGGGGGGGGGTGGCCAGATCGCTGAAGATGATCACCTCAGTTTTTACACCATTAAGTTTCGGGAAGTTGGCAGACATCCATGTGTTGATGGCCCCCAAACAGCTGGCAAGAGTGGCATCAGTCGTCTGGTTCCTAGGAATCTTCAGGTAGAGCTGGGTATTGTCTGCATAAACATGGTACTGGATGGCGTGGGACTCTTTAGCAGGTCGGCAAGGGGTATCATATAAACAGCAAGGGTGACAAGGCAGAGCCCTGTGGCACTCCGCAGTCCAGGGCGGTGTACTTAGAGTAAAAGGGGCCAGTCTTGACTCCCTGAACTCTGCCCTCTAAAAAAGAGGCCACCCATGCCAAAGCTGACCCTCTCATACCCAAAACAGTAAGATTCCATGATTTATGGTATCAAACGTGGCCAACAGATCCAAGAGAAACCAGAGCTACTGAGTCACCCCTGTCCAAGCTGTGAATGACATCATCATAAACACAGATGAGGCTTGTCTCTGTTCCATGACTATAGTATAACAGATGTACTTACTATACTAACCCCTTAATTACCTTCTTGCTTATGACTAAGTAAACGAGACCACACCAGGAGTTGGAGTAAACATAGGCCGTAGCAGCCTTATTTATTAAAACGCTGTATAACTTTTTAACAGTAACCATGAACTCTGTCCTAAAGGACCCTCAGTAAATTACTGATGTCGATCTCTGCAGGAACCTCTACTAACATCTGTGTACATTATTGCACTGCGGTACTTCTCAAAATCCGCTAATAGGCCTCAAGCCGACATGCTGGCTCAGAGACAACCATGACCGCAGTGCACCATCCCAATGCTTCAAGCTAAACCTCAGTTAACTATAAGCCCACCATCAGGACCCATACCAACGACAAGTCCTGAACCCTTCTTTCCGAGGTATCATCCTTCCCCTGCAAAGACCAGACACCCGCCACTGCCACGACATCCGCAATGACCCACTTGTACCTGTAAAAACAAAATTACCAGACAACGTCCCAACCCCGTCTAAAATTAGGGGAGGGTGGGCGGGAACTTTCCTTGCGCCGTGTGTTACCTGGGGGGGCGGAGTCCTCCTTTATACCCTCTGTGCCCCCTCCCACACAAATTAACCCACCAATCCCACCATCCTACTCATCAGCCTTAACCCACCAATCCCACCATCCTTATCATAAGTCCCTGTTTCCCTAGTCATGTCCGCACTCCGCCCATACATTGCATTTCTTTTGCTCCGGGCTTTTCTTGACTATAGTATAACAGATGTACTTACTATACTAACCCCTTAATTACCTTCTTACTTATGACTAAGTAAACGAGACCACACCAGGAGTTGGAGTAAACATAGGCTGTAGCAGCCTTATTTATTAAAACGCTGTATAACTTTTTAACAGTAACCATAAACTCTGTCCTAAAGGACCCTCAGTAAATTACTGGTGTCGATCTCTGCAGGAACCTCTACTAACATCTGTGTACATTAATGCACTGCGGTACTTCTCAAAATCCGCTAATAGGCCTCAAGCCGACATGCTGGCTCAGAGACAACCATGACCGCAGTGCACCATCCCAATGCTTCAAGCTAAACCTCCGTTAACTGTAAGCCCACCATCAGGACCCATACCAACGACAGGTCCTGAACCCTTCTTTCCGAGGTATCATCCTTCCCCTGCAAAGACCAGACACCCGCCACAGCACCCGAATGTAAAAACCTTTACAATTGGGTGCCCCTCCACACCCTGAGAGCCCTCTGTATACCTTCCTGTAACCCTAATGCCCATAGGTCTATACCCACATCATTGAGGTGTACCCCATCACCCCGAAGGTACCGCCATGTCTCCGACTCCAGCTCAAAATGACGTATCACCAACCCCCATTCTTAACCATGAACCTGGCCACATCCCGATTAACTTTTCTCCGTGCCCTATTGATGCCCTCTAAGGATCTAGCTGTCCGCCATGAGGTACGAGCCACCATGTTGGACCACACTATCACCATGTCCGGGAATGCCATACGAAGACCAAGAATATCAAATTTGATATCTTTCGTCACATCCAGCATAGATCGAACACCTAAATCATTCCCACTTACGTGCAGAATTAAAACGTCAGGTGGGCGGTCCAGACGCGCATAACGATGCACTTCTGGAACCGTCCTACTCCACAACATTCCCGTAATTCCCAGCCAGCGAACCCGGGCCTCCTGCCTTGGAAACCCCAATTGCCGACCTTCCGGCCTAGCCTCAGCCCTCTTACCCCCCCAGTACACGTAAGAGTGCCCCAGTATCCAGACCAACGCCGGCGCCATACCTGAAAGAGAAAAAACATGTATCCACCGTAACCACAGCAAAGCCTATCAACGTAACACTTCGTTTTTTTTTTTTTTTTTTTATATCCCTTCCAGCCCTACCCCCACTCTCCTCACACCCCTACCACTAAGTGAGGGCGAATGTAAGATCGAAATCTCCTCGATTCCCATCTCCCAATGTGCATCACCGACTCCGTATCCAACCCACTTCGAGCCGCTTCCGTAGCAGCCCCAATTCTAAAAGAATGTGACGAAAATTATTTCGCCTCTAAGCCTAAGCACCCCAAACATTTGCGGAAAACCGAAATGAACTGAAATCTGGACAACGGACACCCGTCTGCATGCATCAAAAAGGAACCCTCCTTATCTGGGCGTACCACCAGAAAACCTCGAACCGCCTCCACTGGACAAAGCGGAGAGCCTGGCAATGAAAAAGACTGAAATCTCTTGCCCTTCCCTTTTTGATCCGTTTTTGATCTACGTAACCACATGGATACACTATCCTCCATGCAACGCACTTCAGTAACCCAAATCCCCCCGTGCACCTTCTTAGAAGGGCTAACCAGCTCGCCAATCCTAAATGCCCCAAAAAATGCCAAAGAAAATGCCACTTGGAACAAGGCAGCCTCGTACACAGAGGCGCAAACCTCCGGTAACTTAGCCAACACACCCAGCAGGACCCCAAACGACACAGGGCGTCTGGTGTCCTTGAACGGTCTAGCCCGCCTATAACCTTTGAGCGCTTGTCGTACCCAGAACTCTTTAGTGAAATCTGGCAAACCTTGCCATTTAAACAAAAAGGCCAACCCAGCAACCTTTTTACCCAGCGCGGATACCGACAACCCTGCTTCCATACACCTGGAGATAAAGTACAAGACTAGCAACCTCACCTCCGGTCCCTCAATATCCACTCCCACCATGCGACCCAAATCCGCCCATTCCTGCCAAACTTTATGATATGCGGCCCACGTCGTCTCACTCACCGACCGTCTGATCCATCCGGAGACTATTCCAACGCAATTTTCCACAGCCAGTCTGGACAAGGTACCCCTCGTTGCTCCGCTTCCGGCGCCAACTCTCGGAACCTGTCCCACTGAAAGTGAGATAAAGCGTCAGCCAACACATTGTCCACTCCAGGAAGGTGAACAGCATATATGAAGATATTCAACTGCAAGCATCTCAACACTAGCTGTTGCAGCTTTCGAACAACCGGCGGTGATGCAGCCGATGCTCTGTTGATCACCTGTACCACTCCCATGTTGTCGATGTGGAAACGCACCTTCCGATCCCGGAAAGCCTCGCCCCATAATTCAACTGCCGATACCACCGGAAAAAGCTCCAGCAGCACCATATTCTTTGTGAAGCCCGCCTCCACCCAACACTGTGGCCACGAACCCGCACTCCACCGGCCTTGGAAAAAAGCCCCAAAACCAGCTGAAGCCCGCAGCGTCCGTGAACAGATCCATATCAAATTTACTGACCGGGCCCGACATCCATAGTGCCCTTCCATTAAAGGACTCCAAGAATGTATGCCAGACTTGCAGATCAGTCCTGTGGGACCGTACCAGACGAACAAAATGTCGCGGCGACTGCACCCCAGCCGTACTTGCCGACAGCCGTCGGCAAAACGCTCTCCCCATTGGCAAAATGCGACAGGCGAAATTAAGCTTCCCCAACAAGGACTGCAGCGTCTGCAGCTGTACCTTGCGCAAACCTAACATCAGTTTAATTTCCTCTTTCAGAGCCGCAAGTTTATCCTCCGGTAAACGGCATTCCATGGCGTCTGAGTCAGCGTTATCCCCAAGAACGTAATGACCGTTCTAGGCCCCTCCGTCTTGTCTGGCACCAGCGGGACACCGAAACGATCCGCCATATGCTCCAGCGTTGACAAAAGAATCGCACAGCTCCTGGATGAAGCCGGGCCCACGCAGAGGAAGTCATCCAGATAATGTATGACCGAATTCACCTCTGACACGTCCCTGACAACCCATTCCAGAAAGGAGCTAAACTTCTCGAATAATGCACACGATATGGAACAGCCCATAGGCAGGCACCGGTCTACATAAAACTCCCCGTTCCAGTGACACCCCAATAACCGAAAACTATTGGGATGCACCGGAAGAAGCCTAAATGCCGCCTCCACATCTGATTTTGCCATGAGAGCCCCCTGGCCATAATGACGGACCCAAACCACCGCTGCATCGAACAATGTATAACTCACTGTGCAAGTATCCGGCTCAATGGCGTCATTCACCGACCCCCCCCTTTGGGAAAAGAAAGGTGGTGAATGAGCCGAAATTTATTCGGCTCCTTTTTTGGTACCACCCCCAGAGGAGAGACCACCAAATCCTCTAACGGGGGAACTGGAAAAGGGCCGCCCATGCGGCCCAGCGCAACTTCCTTCCGCAGTTTCTTAGAAACTACGTCGCAATATTGCAACGCCGATCGCAAATTGCGCGGCACTGGGGGAACCTCCCTCAAAGAGCATGGAATACGAAAACCCTCCGCAAATCCCCCTGCCAACAACCGAGCAGCCGCCCTGTCAGGATACCTACCTAGAAACGGCCGCATCCTTTCCACCATCACCGGCATCCTCCCTCTTATTTGCAAGCTCTCCGGAACGGTTCTTCCCTTGCTTAAAGCATCTGGACAAAGGGTGGGAACCCCCGCAGCCAGAAAACTCATGTTTGAAACGGCACGCTTGCATGTACCCGAATTAAATTGCCAACAGACCCCTTTTGCCTTACCGGCCGGTTGTCCAGGGGAAGACGATCCACCGCCCCCCCCCCCCCCCTGAAAAAACTGGTTCGGGGCCCTCGCCGAGGCCATCAATCGCATCCACAAACTGATATCCTTGTGATCCCACCTCAACTCCGAGCGCACCGCCATCCTCTGCCGGAACTGTTCATTGTACCTCAACCAAGCCGTGCCCCCGTAGACCCTATATGCCTCCCCTATAGCATCCTGGTAGCAAAACAGGGCAGAGCAGAACTCCGGCTTCTTTACCCCTATCACACTCGCCGAAATGGCAAATGCCTGCAGCCAATTTGTAAATGTCCGTGGGATAAGCCGATACCTAAGCTTCTCCTCATCTTCCTTCTTGGAGTCATCCGGCTTGACTCTGTCCAAGATAAACTTCTCCAACGGCAGCAGTGAAAATATCTCCACATACTCACCTTTCCAAATCCTTTCGCGTACTTCCACCTTTAAGTGCGCTCCCAACGGTCCCTCAAAGCAGATATAGACCTCACACTTCGCCGCGTCAGCCAACCTCACCAAGTCCTGCCTGCCAGCCTCCCCCACTGTCCTTGACGTATCGACCCCATCCTTCGCTGGCGGAGGACCGTCCGTCCCCCCTAGCTGTGGCACCGCCACCGCTGTCCCTGCCACACCGCTCCTGCCATCTCCCCCCACCGGAGGAACCCATGCTGCTGCCGGGCTCGGTGCCCCACTTGCCGCATTCTCAAACCTGCCCACCAGCTCCTTGATTCCCGCTAAAAAAAAACACATACTCGTATACAGCCCCACTGCCGACCTCTGACCCTGGCCTGCCAAGTCACCACTCCCAGCCGAGCTTCCCCACACTGACATCCCGGCATCACCCCCCGCTAAGGTACCACTGCAGCCCCCAGCACCCAAAACCCCTGACTGACCCAGGGAAGATAAAGGAAAAACAAATTTACCGGGCTGCCTAGGAAGAGACCCACCAGCCGACCGTCCCGTCTCCATCGCCGCCGAACCTCCAAGGTGCTCCCGGTCCTCCTCCGAATCCGACACTACACCTTCCGACCGTCGCTCCACCCTGTCCTCTGCACCAGATGAAAGCCCTCCAGGGGAAGGATCCCTGGATGCCGAGGGTCCCGCTGCCACACGACTCCCTTTCCGTGCTCTGGACCCGCCGTCAGATTTCTTTGTCGCTTTTCCCGAGCCGGGGGGGCTCTGTCCAGCCCTGTCGCCTCCATCACCTGCATCTTTCTCTGACCTGCGCTCCACTTCCACAAGGTCCCCAGCCGCAGAGGCGGAAGGCCCGGCCACCGCCACACACGATCTCCCCCGCCGAGGCGCCGTCCCCGGTGACATCACTCTGGGGGCGGGGCCCGCTAGCGCGGACTTCAGCCGCCGCGCGGGCCTAGTGGCCGCTCCGGAACTGTCGGACCGGCCGCCCGCGGAGCTCCGTCTCAGCTGGGGATTCCTTCCGGCATCCATCCCGGCGACAGCAGCTCGCTTCGCGGGAGGACCCGAAGGGGCCCGCGAATGGGGATTCCCTGGTTGACGGCGAGCTCCGGAGGAGAGGTCAGGAGAAAAGCGCTCCGGCGGTTTTGACTGCCGAGCTCGCGCTGACACCCTCCCCCCATTAGCCTCTTCTTCCGCTGGGCGCACCAGCAGAGGCCCTAAATGTTCTTGGGCCCACTCTGGGCCTCGCGCTGCAGCCTCGGCCCGCAATTGGGACAGGAGCTGCACCAACTCTGACATGCTGCAACTTTCCTTGCGCCGTGTGTTACCTGGGGGGGCCGGAGTCCTACTTTATACCCTCTGTGCCCCCTCCCACACAAATTAACCCACCAATCCCACCATCCTTATCATAAGTCCCTGTTTCCCTAGTCATTTCGGCCCTCCGCTCATACATTGCATTTCTTTTGCTCTGGGCTTTTCTTGACCAGGTAGAAATCCAGGCTGGAATTCGTCCAAAAGATGGAAAGACTCAAGGTAAGCCTGTAGCTGGATAACCGCCAGGCACTTCATCACCCTTGCCACAAAAGGCAAGATGGAAATCGGCCTATAGCTGCCCAATATGTCCGGGTCCAAGGTCAATTTCTTCAGCAGGGCCAAGACCACGGCCCGCTTCAGAGCGACCGGACAATACCTGTCCTGAAGCAGCAGTTGATTATCTCCCCAATAAAGGGGGCCAAAAGGGCAGCAGATTTTTTAACCAGTCCGGCAGGACATACATCTAATGGAGAGGAAGATGGTTTCAAAGAGGCAATTAACTCAACCACCTGTATAACCGTAACCGGTGACATGTGACAACAATCTTCCATATTCTTCATATGTCTGGGCTATGGGGTAGAGTAGCAAGTAGGTAATGTTTTCTTCTAAGAAAAATATCCAAGCCCTGCTAAATTTTGCAAAAACATATCTGAAGTCTCCCAAAAGCATGTGGGAAAATGTGTTATGGTCTGATGAAACCAAGGTTGAACTTTTTGGCCATAATTCCAAAACATATGTTTGGAGCAAAAACAACACTGCACATCACCAAAAGAACACCATACCCACAGTGAAGCATTGTGGTGGCAGCATCATGCTTTGGGGCTGTTTTCTTCAGCTGGAACAGGGGCCTTACTAAAGGTAGAGGGAATTATGAACTGTTCCAAATACCAAATGTCAAAATTGGCACAAAACCTTCAGGCTTCTGCTAGAAAGCTGAACATGAAGGGGAACTTCCTTTCAGCATTAGAACGACCCAAAGCATACATCCAACTTCACCTTTCAGCATTAGAATGACCCAAAGCATACATCCAATTCAACAAAGGCATGGCTTCACCTGAAGAAAATGTAAGTTTTGGAATGGCCCAGCCAGAGCCCAGACCTGAATCTGATTGAAAATCTGTAGGGTGATCTGAAGAGGGCTGTGCACAGGAGATGCCCTCGCAATCTAACAGATTTCAAGTGTTTTTGCAGGGAAGAGTGGGCAAATATTGCCAAGTCAAGATGTACCATGCTGATAGACTCCTACGCAAAAAGACTGAGTGCTGTAATACACTCAAAAGGTGCTTCAACAACGTATTATGCCTCGTACACACATCTGGTTTTTCCATCGGGATAAACTCTGACGGATTTTTCCGACGGTATTCCGCTCAAGCTGTCTTGCATAAACACGGACACACCAAATCCTGACCGTCAAGAACGCGGTAACGTACAACACTACGACCACCCGAGAAAAATGAAGTTCAATGCTTCCAAGCATGCGTCGACTTGATTCTGAGCATGCGTGTTTTTTTTCTCCGGAGTTCCATACAGACGAAAAAAAATTCTCTTTCTAACTCCATCGGAATTTCCAACGGTAAAAGTCTGATGGGGCATACACATGGTCGGAATATCCGATGAAAAAATTCAGTTATTCCTAATCTTAGGTTTTAACAATTCTTCTCTTTCCCTTGAGCCAAGATCAGCAATGACCAAATCAAGTTTATTAGCTGCATAACCCTTCTGCAGGAAGCGAGCTTTAAGAAATTCCGCTTCCCTCATATAATCATCTTGAAGGGAGCAATTTCTCCTCAATCTCAGGAATTGGCTTATAGAGATAGATCTGAGCCAAGACTTGTGATGACAACTATCCGTCCCTATGTAGCCATTCTTGTCTGTATCCTTGGGAACATTTTGATATTTTTGCAAAAAAAGTACATAAATTGCTACATTGGTACATAGAAGAGCTGGAATTTAGAAACAAAAAAAAAAGTGAACAAAGATTTAATAGGATAGATTTTGTTAGGAAGACTTTATTGTTTGGTTGAGACATTAAATTAAAATTATTACGCCACATATGCATCACACCTCAGTTACCTACCCCACTAATAGTAACTGGCACAGGTGCACAGGAATTTCTTAAAGCTTGCTTCCTGCAGAAGGGTTGTGTAGTCCTCCTAACCAAATCTATCCTATTAAATCTATCCTTTAAATCTGAAATCCATGACATTACATGGTCTGATCACGCACCTGTGCCAGTTACTATTAGTGGGGTAGGTAACTGAGGTGTGATGCATATGTGGCGTAATGATTTTCATTTCATGTCTCAACCAAACAATAAAGTCTTCCTAACCAAATCTATAAACAATTTATTTTTTGAGCCCTTTGTTGCGGCCCCCTTTATATAGTGGAATTTGCACAAAGCATACGTGCATGGAATTCTCAAAAAATGAGCAGTATAACTAAAAATCAGGACTCTGCAGTTGGACAGGATTCTATCTCAGGCTATTAGTTTGCAGTTACAACATGCTAGGCATGCATTGTGGGAATTATTAATCTCTCAACATGACTGATATCTTGCAGCTCTGCGGTTGAATTTTTACTATAATGGCAATAAGGCTGGTAACTTTGGTACAACAAATTAAACAAAATTACCTTATTTGTTTCGTCCATTTACAGCTCAGAAAATATATGACCCACAGTAAATAGCGGATGTGTAAAGTACAATTTTTATAACTTGACAGATGATTCTACAATTTCTCAGCCTATGCTATTTTCAACTTTTTTAGACTCTAGTTCTCTACAAAAGCTAGACAATGAACAATTGGCAGTGCTTATTACACCTTTTTCAAGCATAGAGATTTTAGATATCATTAAATCGCTGCCTTCCAACAAATCGCTGGGTCCTGATGTATTTTCCAGCTAAGTACTATAAATTATTCTCTCCACATTTATCTCCTTATTTTGAAAGACTGTACAATGTCCTCTAAATCCGTGTTTCTCATCTTTTTTTTAGTCAGGACACCCTTTAAAATCATGCACAATCTTGAGGCACCCCATTCTAAAAAGTAAAAAAAAAAAAAATATTTAACGCAGCAACATCCACACACATAGTACACCGAACGTTAGTGGTGATTTATTCTTCCAAAGCAAACACACCCTTGCATAATGGTACTGACTAGTTTTCCAGTGTTTCTCTTCTTTCTCAGTTGCTCTCCCTCACTCAGCTAATGTGACTCCAATGCTGACAGAAAGGGGCAAACAAGTGTAGTGGGGTGTTCCCCTTTAACGCAGAGAGACTACATTACCCAGAACCCCGTTCGGCAATGTTCTGCCGCAGAGACTCATGGGAGGGGTTATAAGAGGAGGAGGCGAGGCGAGGCTGGGCTCGGCCTCTTTGGGACACGAGACTTAACAGACTGATCCTCCTGTGCGGATGTGTCGGAGTGCAAGGCCTGAAGCCTGAGGTCTTGCGCAGCACCAAAGAGCCTTCCACCCCTCTGCGAGCCGGGGTGGCATCTGACTTCGCTTAACTACAGCATTCGTTGGATCGGGGACCCGATCACTGGAGACACTGTGTGTGTGTGTGACACGGTTGTGACACGGTTGGTGGAAGTTTCCCAGACTGGGACCGCAGTCCGGGCGGGTGAGAGGGCGTATGCCCAAACCATATACTGTTACTGCTAATAGGCCTATAGACTGCCATGGCCCACAAGTTGTTCCTGATACTTTCACTGAAGAACCTTATCAGAGCTGAACTCAGTTCGCATAGCAAAGTGTTTACCCCATCTTTACTTTTCCCATTGGATTACAAATTATACTCTGTTAATGTGCACCACCGTTAAAGACCTGCCGGTCAAGAAAAGAACATCATCCCCTATAGACTAAGTTGTAGATATCAGAACCAGGCCTGGTCAGTTCTTCTAATTTGTTTGGTTACTGCGCCACAGGACGCCTAGCTAACGGTCGCCCACGTGGCGCACTTGTTGCTGATAACCCCATATTCATAGTGTGTTAATGTTGCAGGGCTCTGCATTATATATATATTTTGTGAACTGTGATAAATGTTAACCCCTGATTTTCATCAAAAGCTTAAGTAAATCTTATACCCATTTTATACTATTATTGTCTTGATGTATAATTACTCATACAGTATAAGACATACATATTGCTGTCAGAACTAGCTGTGCCAGTAGGGGGTCGAGTATATTGCCGGGGGTTGGCGGAGCTGTCTTCAGGGCCCAAACTAAATCTGCGGCCTTCTTAAGTGAAGGTATCGCTACACAAGAATGCTGTGTAGGTAGTGTTCTCATTATAAACCAACGTCACTGGTTGTTAGGATACCGGCGGCTAGAAAGTTGTAATGGTGCACAATGAAAACTTGTGGCTTTGTGTAACTAAAAGGCAGGCTTGATCCACCCGCTGGTTTGAATACAATTTTTGGGCAATTTTTAGACATTTTGCCAAGGCACCCCTGAACAAACCAGAAGGCACCCTGGTTTAAAAGGCTGCTCTAAATCAATCATGAAATGCTTAAAGTGGTTGCAAACCCACTTATGCAACTTGCACCTACAGGTAAGCCTAGATTAAGGCTTACCTGTAGGTGCAAGAAATATCTCCTAAACCTACACGGTTTAGGAGATATTTGCAAAAAAAGACATGCACTGATGTCTACGGCGCATGCGCGCCGTAGACAACTTGTGCATTCACAGGGTTAATCCCATTCACAAATCCGGCTTTGCCTGTGCGGAGTGACGTCTTCCCCGCTCCGGCCAATCACAGCGCCGGAGCAGCGCTGTGATTGGCTGAAGCGGCGATACCCGGAAGTAACCTTCCGGGTATCTGTGGAGCGATGGCTGCGGCTGGAGGGGGAGACGAGGATGGCTTCGGGGGCCCGATCTAAGGTAAGTGATGCATAATGAGCTAGTATGCTAGTCATACTACTAGCTCATTATGGCTTTGTCTTGCAGGTGTTTTTTTTTTTTATGTTTCCGGGTTTACAACCACTTTAGAGGCATGATTGTAACATTGCCTAATGCTGGAAAGAAGTCGATGTCAGCCCAGAACTTCCACACAATTTTACTGTTGAATACAGACTTGAAAATATATTTTGAGGTTTCTACTTGAGTAAATACATCCTGATCAGGTGGGATTTGTTACTGAGCACCAGGCACAAGATGCTATCGGACATATTTTGAATCCGCTTCACTATGCGGAAACTGGAAGAGGGCCTTCTCTGCTCCTTACTTTAGATGAAGAGAAGCACTTTAATAGAATACAATCGGAATACCTATCAAGGATTCTTGAGAAGTTTGGCTTTGGCAGCAACACAAACTGCTATAGTGTAGCTATATACCTCTCCTTCAGCTCAGGTTTATACGGAGGCTATGCTCTCATAATCTATGCCTATTACAAATGGCATGCATCCAAAGTGTCTATTGTCGCCCCTACTATTTGCTAATGGAACTGCTAGCAGAGAAAATGATATGCCATCCAGGGATTATTGGTATTTGGTTCATGGTCGGTCACATACCATTACCGCATTCATGTTATTTTTGTCCCCCTCAAACATGGCTCCATAACTACAAAATGCTCATCACATATTAAAATAAGATCAATTACACCAAGTCAAGTATTCCAGATATTTCATTCCCGATACAGAACAAATTACCTTATCAGTACACAAGAAACAATTCCCTATCTGGGCATAACTCTCACTAGTCCCTATGCCAATTTGTTTAGCCGTATGCATACTGGTCACTGATGGTATATTTTGACACTCGACCTCCCTCCCCAATATTCACTATTGTGGCTTATCAATTTGTTTCTATTGCCGATTACTTTTGGCTCGCACCAGAAATTTATAGGGATTTAACTGTAGGAGCTAACCAATGGTTGAGATTGACGTTGGTGGTCATCTACCCAGCAATGTCCATATACGAGTGCCAACTTTAGATCAGTCTATTACCAATGGGGGGTATGTTTTATTGATGCCTGTTTTATTCAAATGTTTGTGAGTGCATTTTTAAAAATCAATAAATGTGTCATTGTTTGCTGCACAAGCAGCAGTGTTCCTGTTTGCGTTTGAAAGGATGATGGAACCACTCTTGTATGGGTGGAAGCATAGCTATAGTGTGCTGTGACCACATTAAGGCTTTGAGCACTGAAGCAACTCAGATGAAGAGAGAGAACTGCAAATAAGTCTTAGTTTGTGGTGGAGCTGGAGGAGCAACCAGAGTGGCACCTAATGCAGGGACAGAAAGATCATATGTCCACAATACTTGTACTAACCCTGGCAACGGTGGGACTGCTGCATTCATTAATGCTAGGGGTTTATGAGTGTAGAATCAACAAAGAAGGATAGATTTCTAGGGATTGTTAGCTTACACTAAGACTGTTCTCTGTTCAGAACTTTCAGTCTTTGTAGGCAGTAATAGTGTACTTACTGGGTGCATATTATACATCTTATTTAATAAGACCTAGGTTGTATCCTTTGTTTTTGAGTGATATGACTGAACAAGAATGTAAAGGGAAAAAGCTATTTAAAAGTTGCACAGACATTTTACTGGTGTTATGGACTACAAATACATCTGCCTCTTTACATCTCCATTATATGGGGGCAGGGGAATGATTAATTTACAGAATATATCATCGTAGATTGTACTGTATACAATATTTATGCTTTCAGTTCAGGTAACAGAATGTGTTCTGTCTCAAGGACATATAGTTTAAACCTTCTTGCCCCATAAACTTCAGATACCATATTTCTTTGATCTCAACTTTATTAGAACAAGCCAGGTGAAACTACAAATAACAATAATAAACCTCAATAAGTACAATATCTCATACAATACAGCATACATTGCAGAAACAATGATACATAATACAAGATGAGATAGTAAAAACGTACTTTTTAAGTTCTCTAAGGGATGATTGTGATAGATTGAACAAGACATGTTCTGCCTCCTGCAGTGTTTTCTCAAAGCATGATGAATCTGCTTCACTTCCTGTGAAGATTCTAGCCAGAATACCTTGCTTACTAATTACTTCCTGTGTTACACATACAATGCATGAAATAATAAACAAAACTGAAGCAGTACCAAAAAAGGATGCTAGATGGCGCCTGTGCTCTGCATATAGTTGTCTATGTAAATTACATCTTTAAATGTAATTTTAATCACACAAATGCAGATAATCAGAATATAGACATCTGATGGGCAGAACAGAATGCTACAAGGGCATTTCTGACACAATCAACATTTTTGTACTTGCTGAAAATGTTATTAGCCCAAAAAATGAAACTTAATGCAGCCACCACATCTAATGATTGGTAAGCTGCAATAAACTATAATAAATAATAAATGTTTGTTCTTGTATGTATAAATAATACAATTTTGTTCTTAGGTATACAGTAGATCTCATTTAATCCATTCTTGTGTAGTTTAAGGCTCCATGCACACTGGACGTTAAAATAATCTTATAAAAACACCAGTAGCTTTGCAGTGAGTCTTTCAATGTTTATTAGCGTTTTTCCACATTAGCGTTTTTTTTACATTTTGTTTTTCAATGGATCAAAAATGTTAAACGCTGGTGAGTCACGTTGTTGAGCGTTTGACGCTTATGAGCGTTTGGCGTTTTTTGTGGTCAGAAAAACGACTCCTGAATGCGATTTTAGGGCGTTCAGAAAACAGCCCATAAACTCCACTGCGGATAAACATCCAAAAATGTCCATGTGTGCAAGGACACATAGGATAACATAGAGTGGAGTTTGTGAGCTTTTGAAAAAAAACGCCCAAACTCCAAAAAACTTCAGTTTATGAGCTCCAGTGGGCATGGAGCCTTAGGCTACTTTCTCACTAAAGGCGGTTTTCAGATGTTTTAGCGCTACATATAGATCAAATAGAGCCTGTAGACCACCTGAAAATTGCCTCTAATGCCTCCCCAGTGTGGGGTGGTGTGCTTGCAGGATGGGAAAAAAAGTGCTGCAAGCAGTATATTTGGAGCGGTTTGGGAGCGCTGTATACAGCGCTCCTAATCCGCCCCTGCCCCTTGAAATTAATAGGCAGTGCTTCCGACACGCCTCAAAAGTGCTTCGGAAGAGTCACAACACAGGCGGTTTTAACCCCTTCTTCGGCCACTAGCGGGGGTTAAAAGCTCCACCATAGGGGCCGAAAAGCGCCGCTCAAACAACAGTAAAACACCGCTAAAACGAGCTGCACTTTACCACTAACGCGTCCGCGGCTACAGTGTGAAAGTGCCTGGGGCCATTGTTTAACCACTTCAGCCCCAGACCATTTCGCTGGCCAAAGACCAGAGCACTTTTTGCGATTCGGCACTGCGTCGTTTTACCTGACAATTGCGCAGTCGTGCGACATGGCTCCCAAACAAAATTTGCGTCCTTTTTTTCCAACAAATAGAGATTTCTTTTGGTGGTATTTTATCACCTCTGCGGTTTTTATTTTTTGCACTATAAACAAAAATAGAGCGACAATTTTGAAAAAAAATCTATATTTTTTTACTTTTTGCTATAATAAATATCCCCAAAAACTATATAAAAAAATGTTTTTTTTTTTCACAGTTTAGGCTGATACGTATTCTTCTACATATTTCTGGTAAAAAAAAATCGCAATAAGCTTATATTGATTGGTTTGCGCAAAAGTTATAGCATCTACAAAATAGGGGATAGATTTATGGCATTTTTATTATTATTATTTTTTTACTAGTAATGGCGGCAATCAACGATTTTTATCATGACTGCGACATTATGGCGGACACATCGGACACTTTTGACACATTTTTGGGACCATTTTTACGGCGATCAGTGCTATAAAAATGCACTGATTACTGTGAAAATGACACTGGCAGTGAAGGGGTTAACCACTAGGTGGCGCTATAGGGGCTAAGTGTGTCCTGGGGAGTGCGTCTAACTGTAGGGGGGATGGGCTGTGTGTGACACGACAGTGATCACGCTTCCGATTGCAGGAAGCTGTGATCACTGTCCTGTCATTAGGAAGACTGGGGAAATGCTTGTTTGCAATAGCATTTCCCCGTTCTTCCTCACTGAGAGACGATCGCGGGTATCCCCGCAGACATCGAGTCCGCGGGACCCGCGGTCGGGCTCAAGGAAATATTCCGGAAGTACAGAGTGACTCGCACACAAGATGAGATCAAACTATACCACCTTTTAATATGGTCTACTGACCGTGGGTTTATAAGAAATAAAAGTATAAAGGGTTACATATATCCAAAGCTTGATTACAGAAGAGCAAAAATGACAATCTCTAATACATGGGTTTTTCCCCACAATATGCAACTTCATCATATTTTCCGTGAGACAGGCATACGTCATGTCTCAGAGTGTTCCTAAACAATAGTTGTTTACCGCCATTCTTATCTCGTTAGTCTAAACATATTTTAGCATGAACACACATTTCTAAGTCAGTCTCGGATAATAAGAATAATAAATAACATGGAAACTTACAAAACAGACATTTAGAAACACCATTAACCCTTCACTAAATATTATAGCAATGTGTTCTTCACAACATTTTATAAGTAAACACAGTATTTATTTTCTGTTATTGATCGCTGTTTACCTAATGGCATGGTACTAGGGTAATAGGCTGGAGGTTTTTCAGAGACAGACATGCTATTTTTGCTCAGCTGTGGTAGTCTTATTGGGGTCCTTACATTAAAGCTGAGAATAGGAGGATTTAGGCCTGCTTTATAGGTTGTCTCATATTTAAGTCTAAGTGTAGGTACAGCACTTTAAGACCCCTTATATGATTAATGTTTTTTTTTTTCCTAAATATAGTGCAGTATTTGGAATGACTACATTTTATGAAAGTTGTACATTATCGCAACAGGCCAGGAGAGAATCCTTAAATATCATAAGTCAAGGGACTTTACAGGTTGATGATGATAAAAATGAAGATATTGTTGATGCAACACAGTTACCTGTCAAGTTTGAAAAGTAAGTGTCTTTATCAAGGCAGAATTATGCACGTTGTCATATCCAAATTATTATATGACCTGTCAGGTTTTGTTACAGTATATTATTTTCATTGACTATCCAAGGAAATAGCAAAGCTTCCTGTGCCAGAAAGCTGGAGTGGTGTGCATCACATTAACTAAGCAGATAGATCTGTTTTAGACCTGTGCGACCCATGCATTACTTTAACTGACAATTGCGCGGTCATGCAATGCTGTACCCAAATAAAATGTATATCCTTTTTTAAAAACCAAATAGAGCTTTCTTTTGGTGGTATTTGTTCACATCTGTGTTTTTTTGTGCTATAAACAAAAAAAGACAGACGATTAAAAAAAAAAAAAAACAGTATTTTTTTTGCTTTCTGTTATAAAACCTAACCAATAAAAAAATTGAAAAAAAAAACAAATTTCTTCATCAATTTAGGCCAATATGTATTTTGCTACATATTTTTGGTAAAAAATCCCAATAAGTGTATGTTGATTGGCTTGCACAAAAGTTATAGCTTCTACAAACTATGAGATACTTTTATTTATTTGTACTAGTAATGGCAGCGATCAGCGACTTATAGCGGGACTGCAATATTGAAGACATTCTAACTGACACTTTTTGGGGACCAGTTACGCGAATACAGTAATCAGTGCTATAAATATGCACTATCACTGTACTAAAGACACTGGCTGGGAAGGGGTTAAACATCAGGGGCAATCAAAGGGTTAACTGTGCCTTGCTAGGGGAAGTGCGGTACCCGCCGTGTGTGGCTCCCACTGTTTAACAGTCTTCTGCCTCTTTTGTTAATTCATAACAGTATTTGCTCCATTTTTAGAATGGGGCAAATACTGTTTTATTTCTGACTGTTACTGTGTAAAACTGAGCTTTCTTTGTAATGTATTCACTTAACAGTGTAAAGGTTTCAAACTTGGTGCTAAAATTCAACCATTTAGAGCCAAGTCTCAGATGGATGAAATTAACATCACATCACCAGTCACACACTTAAACCCACTTCCACCTAGAGCCTTTGTAAGGTACTCAGGCACTTCCTCCTGCCCCTTTGCCACAAGGATTAATTTATTGCAGGACAGTGTACACCTGGATTACCACATATTCCTACTGGACACACTTACCCTATCTCCCATTACCCTTTCTCCCAAACTCGATGTCATAAGTACCCCACTGGGGAATACCCTCACTTGTAGCTTTGATGGAGACCAGGCAAAATGTTAACGCTATACAGTAGACAAACATTTAGCACTGGTTCACACCAGTACGACTTGTCATGCGACTTGACAGTTCAAAGTCGCCCGGCAAATGGCACCTCATTTGCGGCAATGGAACTGTTTAAATTGCTTTGACTCAAGGCGCAGCGACTTTGAAAAAGGTTTTTGCACTATATCTGTGCGATTTCAGTGCAACTAGCATTGATATGTGTTAAATTAAGTTGGACAGATATCAGCAACCTGCACATGATATTGCACTGCTTTGAAGTTGTGCTGAAATAGCGCGACTTCAAAACTGCACTGGTGTGAACCAGGGCTTACTCTGCCAAAAGCCCATACAACACTTAGCCTCAGAGTGACAATGTATCCCTTGCACCAGAGCAGGAACTGGTCTTAACAACAATTTATGCATCCAATTCTAGCTCTTTTTCAGGCACACAACAGGCGGTCTATTTGACAAAAGTATGATTCTCTGCATCTATGTCACAGTTCCTCAAACCGATTATGGTCTTAATCTTAACAAGTCTGTCGGTTGGGGAGGAGTCTTTCAGTCATTGGCAACAATATTCCTTAAAGTGGTTGTAAACCTTTTACAACCACATTATGCTACAGGTAAGCCTATATTAGGGCTTACCTGTAGCTACCCAGGATATCTCCTAAACCTGCACGGTTTAGGAGATATCCCCTGTCCCCTGCATGTGCCCATGTCCTCGGCACATGCTCACTGGGGCAAACTGAAGCAACTGCACAAACACTGAATGCAATGTGTTTTAACGGCACTGGATCGCATAGTACAAAACGACCATGCAATCCAGTTGCAGTGCGGTTTCAAAATAGCTGCATGCTTTGGTGTGATGCATTGCGACTTGAGCATATTCAGAATTAATGGCCTCAAACTGCACCACACTGAATCGCATGTGAATTGAACAGGAATGCGGTGCCATTCCTATGTGATTCACATGCGGTTCATAGCCTGAACTGAGTCTGATGGTTGACATATGCCATTGTGGTGACCTGAAAAGGGTATTGTGACAGAACTGCAACAGCACAGGGACTGAAGCAACGGCACATACGTAGTCACTCTTAAGCGTCTCTTCTACAGGGGGAAAAAGTTAAATGTTTGTAGTCATTCCTCATTACTAAGGTCCTTCAGTCTCCTTTTTAGCTTTGTTGCCCTTCTCTGGACTCTCTCCAGTGCCAGCACATTCTTCCTGAGGACTGGTGACCAGAACTGGATAGCATACTCAAGATGTGGTCCATTCAGAGTTTTGTAAAGTAGTTGAATTATAGTTTTATCCCGTGAGTAAATATCCCTTTTAATGCAGGCTAATAGTCTGCTGGCCTTTCTGGTCCATCTTTGATTCCCCTAGAGGTTCTCCCCCACCGAGTAACTTGCATCATATGTTTAGCTCCCAAGTGCATTAATTTAAATTTTTCAATATTAAACATTACTTGCAATAGAGTTACCCACCCCTCTATTTAAGCTAGGTCATCTTGTAAAGTTGCTGTATCTTGATGTGAAATTATTGCCCTGCTTAGCTTTGTATCATCAGCAATGTGATTGAACTAATTATTCAAACCTCTATAACATTAAACAGCATTGGTCCCAGATCAGAGTCCTGGGGTACCCCCCTCGCAACTCCAGACCATTAAGAAAATATGCCATTAACCGCGTCCCGTCCAGAAATAATATATAAACGGCCAAACGAGAGCAGCGCCAATGAGGGTGGATGTACTTTTTAGGTACAGCGATCACATAGTGTTTGGGTCAATCACAGCTACCCTATACCATGTGATAGCTGTGACCAATCACAGTAGTACACAGGGTTTCATGAATTAAAACTTTTTCTTTTTGTTTGTGTTATTGAAGGAAACAGGAGATGCATAGAAGTTGTACACAGTGAAAAGTATAAGAATATATTTCAGTAATCCATCTTTTTTTTTTATAATCACTTTTTCTTAAGACAAATTCCAGCATACAACATAGAAATACACATTGCACAAAATATATATATAAATCCTTTCATTAACATACACCACACTAACCCACCCCGAGAAAACACACCGGGTCCTTGATCATGTCCTCTTCAAAAGAGAGAAAGGAAAAAAAAAAGGAAAAAGCCCACCCACTTACCTACCTATAACCAAAACTCAATTTGTGCAAAACATTATTCAAAATATAATTAAGAAGGGGGCTTTGCAGTGCCCTAATGCGTGTGTCAAACAACCAACAATTCAAATTAAATAAATAAAATATATATATATATTTTTTAAAAGTGTATAATTTTGAACTGCTATTTTTGTGTCCTATTATGTTTAGTGTTTTAATTCAATATAATCTCACTCTACTATTTAATTTTTATACCTCTCCACCTTTCATTTCAATCTACCCTTCTTTAGGTGATTCCATTACATGTTGCCCATCCCGTGCCTAATTTACTATTATAAATTATCCTCTTCCTTTAATGACATCAATCATTTCTCCACTGTGCCTCCCAAAGGAGGAAAAAAGAGACCAAAAAAACTAAAAACACCTCCTTTCAATTTCCCCTCACCAGGTGCATCCCACAGACCATCTGATCCATAACGCAGCATTGCCCCCAAACCACCCCTATTTCTGTCCTCAGAAATAAAGCGATCCTGCCCATGTATCTTTAAATTTATTATGTTGGTCTTTAACCTTATGTATCCATCTCTCTGCTTCCATTATTTTTTCTACCTCCCTTTTCCAATCCATACTAGTGGGACATCCAGACTGTTTCCAAAATCTAGGTATCAATATTTTGGCTGCATTTAGCAAATGGGGGTAATGCTTCTCTTATAAAACCTAGCAGAAGATGCCATCCCATGAAAAATAAAATGTAATGGAGAGAATTCTATAGGTCTAAGTATCATTTTCTTAATCCAAGGGGCTATCTCCTCCCAGAAAACTTTAATCTTTGGGCAATGCCACCATAAATGCAGAAATTAACCCCTTTGGTTACATCCCCTCCAGCAATTAACATCTGCCGATGGATACAGTATATCTGAGCCAATCGAGCCAGTGTACAATACCATCTTGTTAGGAACTTGTAAGACATCTCCTGTATATGGGAATTTATTGAAGTATGGTGTGTCGCTCCCATCAGCCTTTTAATTTGCTCTGATGTAAAATTATAGCCCAGTTCTCTTTCCCATTCTCAAAATAAATAGGAAGTTGTCATATTTTGGGTGCTGAGAACCAGCCTATTACATTCGAGACAACATTTGACCCGGCTCTGATAAGTTAACACACCATTCCTCAAAAGTAGTAAGCGGGTTCGCTGGCCTGATCTGGTGCTTCCACTTATTGAACAAATCTGACAGTTGACAGTATTTCCATACAGCCATTGGTACTTCCCCCAGTATTTAAACCAAATCCACCAATGGAAGCAATTTACCCTGTGGGGCCATGCCAGCGCAATTGCCCTTCCCGACCATTCCCCAGTGATCTAAACTCCCTAAACTCCCTTTCTCTTCCCCTGGGAAAAACCAGGGAAATCCTTCCAATGGTGTTATAGGGGATATTGAGGGGGCAAACTTTCCCGTACTGTTGATTTTATCCCAAATAAATACAGTAGTGTTGTCTTTGTCAATGGTATTGCATATTCCAACAACCCCCTATAGGAAACCGTAATCCAGGTCGCTCCGGCCAAGTTCCTACCGGCTAATATTTTCTCCAAGGGCACCCAAATTTTACTAGCAGAGTCATGGCACCAGTTCATTATACGAACCAGGGCCCTGGCTCTGTAATAAAACCCCACCCTCCCGTTTTGGTCTCCTCAAAATCTTGTGTGCCAACCTGGGATGTTTATCTCCCCACACAAAGGTCATAATAGCCCTTTATATTTGTTTAAAGAATATATGTGGGAGTGTTGTGGGTACAGTATGTAAAACGTAAATAAGCCTGGGAATTACACTAATTTTAAGCGTGTTTACCCTTCCAAACCATGTCAGAGTATGGCTTCTCCACTTTTGCAGGTCTTTTAATATGAATACCATTAAGGGTCCATAGTTTAGATCATATAGGTGCTTTATATCTGAAGAGATATAGATCCCTAAATAGAATATAGAATCAAGGCTCCAAACAAAATGAAAAGATTGTTGCAAGGTGGTCCTCATCCTCAAAGCCACATGGCTCGGCTTCAACACTGATTTATCAATATTTATTTTAAAATAAATTAAATATAAGGCTAAATTCCAACATCAGTTCCGTCAAAGACTCTTGAGGAGAAGAGAGGTACAACAATAGTTCATCTGTGAAGCTGAGATTTTATGTTCCGTTGATCCAATACAAATTCCCTTAATCTTCCTATTTCCCCTAATCGTAAACAGAAAGGGCACCAGCATCATAGCAAATAACAATAGGGACAGTGGGCATCCTTGCCTAGTCCCATTCTGTATCTCAAAATAATCTGATAGACTACCATTAACTTTAACCCTTGTTCTAGGATATGCATACAGTGCCGTCACCCATCCCATCATCCGCTCTCTCACATAAACTCCCACCCCACCCTACTGAATGCTTTTTTAGCATCCATTGAAATTACTACACTCTGTGTCTGGTTCGGTCCATTATGCATCCAATGCAATACACGCAGGGACCGAATAGTATTATCTCCAGCCTCTCAGTCTTTCATGAGACTTGGTAGGAATATCTTGGTCTTCTTTCTTTTTTGTATGTATAAGATTCTTACCACCAAGAAGCCGAGAAGTAGAAAGGAATGAGGAGGATTTGAATGCAAGATCTTTTCTATGAGTTTTTAACTCATCCTATGAGTTTTTAACTCATTCTTGAGGTGAGCGGGCATTTTGGCTGGTGATGGTGTGCACAAAGCATTATACTCAAGAGAGAGAGGATCTGCACAGCGGTGTTTCTGTTTATAACACATTTCATGAGAACATTTTTTAAGAAAATACAGGAGTTGTTTTTTCACTTTTTTTTTTTCTGTTCATTAATATTTTTGAGCGGTCACATAAGGACTGATTTGAGTGTGAGATAATCGCTATTAACCACTTAACGACTGCTCGCTGTATATATACGTTGGCAAAATGGCACGGACAGGCACAATCACGTACCTGTACGTGACTGCCTTCGTATGGGTGGGGGGTCCGATCGGACCCCCCTCCGGTACAGTGAGCGGTCGGTATCGCTCCGGGAGCGATCCGTGATGAGGGGGCGGCCATTGGTTTCTGGTCACCCCCTCGTGATCGCTCCCGGCGAATCAAATGCTTCCTCTGCCTGTGTAATGTATACACAGGCAGGAGGAAGTGATGTCATCTCTCCTGCAGCGCTCACATAGACCGGAGCGCCGTGGAGAGAAGACATCAAGTAAGTGCACAAACAGTACACTGACACGTAGGTACACATAGGCACACGATCGCCACCCCAGTCACCCCCAGATCACCCCCCAGCCCCCAGTCACAGTGTCACCGATTGCAGTGATCATTTACTTACTGATTACTGCAAACAGTGACATTTGTCACTGTAAAAGTGTCAGGGCAGTTAGTTTTAGGTCCAGGGTAGCCCCCTAACCCCCCCTAATAAAGGTTTAACCCCTTGATCGCCCCCCAGATAACCCTTTCACCCCATAGCACCACTGTCACTAAGCGATCGTTTTTCTGATCGCTGTATTTGTGTCGGTGGTGCCGCTAGGTAGTCAGCTATTTTTTTAGGTTCGCCGCCAGGTTTTTATAGCGTCTGGTATTCCCATATATTATCTAATAAAGGTTTTAACCCCCTGATTGCCCCTAGAGTTAACCCTTTCACCAGTGATCACTGTATAAGTGTCACTGGTGACACTGGTTAGCCAGTTAGTTATTTCGTTATTTAGGTTCCCCGTCAGGTTTTTATATAGTGTCAGGTACCCCATATATATTACCTAATAAAGGTTGTAACCCCCTGATTGCCCCTAGTTAACCCTTTCACCAGTGATCACCGTATAAGTGTTACGGGTGACGCTGGTTAGTTAGTTTGCTTTTTATAGTGTCAGGGCACCCGCCGTATATAACCCAATAAAGATTTAACCCCCCTGATCGCCCGGCGGGTGATATCAATTAGGTTTTGGCGTCAGAGAGGGTCTGCGTCGCCCCAGGTTAGTGCCAGTAGCGCTAACACCCACGCGTGAAGCATACACCTCCCTTAGTGGTATAGTATCTGAACAGATCAATATCTGATCTGATCAGATCTATACTTGCGTCCCCAGCAGTTTAGGGTTCCCAAAAACACAGTGTTAGCGGGATCTGCTCCGGTTATCTGCTAGCACCTGCGTTTTGCCCCTCTGTCCAGCCCAGGCCACCCAAGTGCAGTATCGATCGATCACTGTCACTTACAAAACACAACACACATAACTGCAGCGTTCGCAGAGACAGGCCTGATCCCTGTGACTCCAGTGCTGTAGGAGGTGATTTCACCACCACAGTTAAAAAAAAGAGCATATATGCCGAAGCATTGGGGCAGCAGGGGCGGAGGAGCGATTTTGCTCCTAATGCTGCGTACATACGGTCGAAATTCCGACTGAGGCTTGCCCGTGGAAAAGTCTGACCGTGTGTACGCGGCATAACTTTTGCGGGAGGATGCCACCATGCTTCGGCATATATAAATGGTGCATGTATGCCCATCATTAGAAGTGTGTGAATGAAGGGAGGTATTCTAATGGTGGGCATACCCACCGATCAATCTCTTTTTTTCGTTCAGCCAACAGGCTGCATGAAAAAAAAGATTGCAATACATGTCCAACAAGGACCAGCAACGTACTGGTATGTTGCTGGACTTTGAATGGTTATACCAGAATGATGCCTGCGGGTTTAGGTATCATCTTGGTATCATTCTTTTTAGCCAGCGGCCGGCTTTCATGTAAAAGCAATCCTAGCGGCTAATTAGCCTCTGGACTGCTTTTACAAGCAGTGGGAGGGAATGCCCCCCCCCCCGGATATAAAAAGCGCCATTGGGAAATTGAGAAAGCATTTTATCACACCGATCTTGATGTGGTCAGATGCTTTGAGGGTAGTGTAAAGATCTAGGGTCTAATAGACCCCAGTTTTTTTCAAAAAAAGAGTACCTGTCACTACCTATTGCTATCATAGGGGATATTTACATTCCCTGAGATAAAAATAATAAAAAAAAAAATATGGAAAGAACAGTTTAAAAATAAAATAAAAAAGCAAAATTAATAATAAAAAAAAAAAAAAAGCACCCCTGTCCCACCCTGCTCTTGCGCAAAGGCGAACGCAAGCGTCGGTCTGGCATCATACGTAAACAGCAATTGCATCATGCATGTGAGGTATCACCGCAAAAGTCAGATCGAGGGCAGTAATTTTAGCAGTGGACCTCCTCTGTAAATCGAATGTGGTAACCTGTAAAGGCTTTTAAAAATGTATGTAGTTTGTCGCCACTGCACGTTTGTGCGAAATTTTAAAGCATGTCGTGTTTGGTATCCATGTACTCGGCCTAAGATCATCTTTTTTATTTCATCAAACATTTGGGCAATATAGTGTGTTTTAGTGCATTAAAATTTAAAAAAGTTATTTTTTCCCCAAAAAATGCGTTTGAAAAATCGCTGCGCAAATACTGTGTGTAAAAAAAAAAATGCAACACCACCATTTTAATCTGTAGGGCATTTGCTTTAAAAAAATATATAATGTTTGGGGGTTCAACGTAATTTTCTTGCAAAAAAAAATATTTTTTCTCATGTAAACAAAAAGTGTCAGAAAGGGCTTTGTCTTTAAGTGGTTAGAAGAGTGGATGATGTGTGACATAAGCTTCCTAATGTTGTGTATAAAATGCCAGGACAGTTCAAAACCTCCCCCAAATGACCCCATTTTGGAAAGTAGACACCCCAAGTTTTTTTTCTGAGAGGCATGTCGAGTCCATGGAATATTTTATATGTTGACAGAAGTTGCGGAAAAAATAAATGTTATTTTTTATTTTTATTTTTTTTGCACAAAGTTGTCACTAAATGATATATTGCTCAAACATGCCATGGGCATATGTGGAATTACACCCCAAAATACATTCTGTTGCTTCTCCTGAGTACGGGGATACCACATGTGTGAGACTTTTTGGGAGCCTAGCCGCGTACAGTATCCCAAAACCAAGCACCGCCTTCAGGCTTTCTAAGGGTGTAAATTTTTGATTTCACTCCTCACTCCTCACAGTTTCGGCGGCCATGGAATGCCCAGATGGCAAAAAAACAAAAACAAATGACCTGATTTTGGAAAGTAGACACCCCAAGCAATTTGCTGAGAGGTATGGTGAGTATTTTGCAGATTTCGCTTTTTGTCACAAAGTTTTGAAAATTGAAAAAAGAAAAAAAAAAGAAAAAAATAATTCTTTCTTCATTTTCAAAAACAAATGAGAGCTGTAAAATACTCACTGTGCCTCTCAGCAAATAGCTTGGGGTGTCTACTTTCCAAAATGGGGTCATTTGAGGGGGAGTTTGTGCTATTTTGGCATTTTATGGCCTTCAAAACTGTGATAGGTAGTAAGGAGTGAAATCAAAAATTTGCGCCCTTAGAAATCCTGAAGGCGGTGCTTGGTTTTCGGGGTCCCGTACGCGGCTAGGCTCCTAAAAAGTCCCACACATGTGGTATCTCCGTACTCAGGAGAAGCAGCAAAATGTATTTTGGGGTGCAATTCCACATATAACCATGGCATGTGTGAGCAATATATCATTTAGTGACAACTTTTTGTAATTTTTTTTTGTCATTATTCAATCGCTTGGGACAAAAAAAATATTCAATGGGCTCAACATGCCTCTCAGCAATTTCCTTGGGGTGTCTACTTTCCAAAATTGGGTCATTTGGGGGGGGGGGGGTTTGGTGCTATTTTGACAATTTATGGCCTTCGAAACTGTGATAGGTAGTAAGGAGTGAAATCAAAAATTTGCGCCCTTAGAAATCCTGAAGGCGGTGCTTGGTTTTCGGGGTCCCGTACGCGGCTAGGCTCCTAAAAAGTCCCACACATGTGGTATCTCCGTACTCAGGAGAAGCAGCAAAATGTATTTTGGGGTGCAATTCCACATATAACCATGGCATGTGTGAGCAATATATCATTTAGTGACAACTTTTTGTAATTTTTTTTTGTCATTATTCAATCGCTTGGGACAAAAAAAATATTCAATGGGCTCAACATGCCTCTCAGCAATTTCCTTGGGGTGTCTACTTTCCAAAATTGGGTCATTTGGGGGGGGGGGGGGGTTTGGTGCTATTTTGACATTTTATGGCCTTCGAAACTGTGATAGGTAGTAAGGAGTGAAATCAAAAATTTGCGCCCTTAGAAATCCTGAAGGCAGTGCTTGGTTTTCGGGGTCCCGTACGTGGTTAGGCTCCTAAAAAGTCCCACACATGTGGTATCCCCATACTCAGGAGAAGCAGCAAAATGTATTTTGGGGTGCAATTCCACATATAACCATGGCATGTGTGAGCAATATATCATTTAGTGACAACTTTTTTGTAATTTTTTATTTTTTTTTGTCATTATTTAATCACTTGGGACAAAACAAAAAATATTCAATGGGCTCAACATGCCTCTCAGCAATTTCCTTGGGGTGTCTACTTTCCAAAATGGGGTCATTTGGGGGGGGGGGGGTTGTACTGCCCTGCCATTTTAGCACCTCAAGAAATGAGATAGGCAGTCATAAATTAAAAGCTGTGTAAATTCCAGAAAATGTACCCTAAGTTGTAGACGCTATAACTTTTGCGCAAACCAATAAATATACGCTTATTGACATTTTTTTTTACTAAAGACATGTGACTGAATACATTTTGGCCTAAATGTATGACTAAAATTTAGTTTATTCGATTTTTCTTATAACAAAAAGTAGAAAATAAAATTTTTATTCGAAATTTTCGGTCTTTTTCCGTTTATATCGCAAAAAAAAAAAAATCGCAGAGACAATCAAATACCATTAAAAGAAAGCTCTATTTGTGGGAAGAAAAAGACGAAAATTTTGTTTGGGTACAACATTGCATGTCCGCACAATTTCCAGTTAAAGCAGCGCAGTACCAAATTGTAAAATCACCTCTGGTCTTTATGCTGCGTATTGGTCCGGGGCTTAAGTGGTTAATAAGCATTGTAGACTTTACAGTGGGTACGGAAAGTATTTGGACCCCCTTAAATTTTTCACTCTTTGTTATATTGCAGCCATTTAAGTTAAAAAAATGTCCTCATTAATGTACACACAGCACCCCATATTGACAGAAAAACACAGAATTGTTGACATTTTTGCAGATTTATTAAAAAAGAAAAACTGAAATATCACATGGTCCTAAGTATTCAGACCCTTTGCTGTGACACTCATATATTTAACTCAGGTGCTGTCCATTTCTTCTGATCATCCTTAAGATGGTTTTACACCTTCATTTGAGTCCAGCTGTGTTTGATTATACTGATTGGACTTGATTAGGAAAGCCACACACCTGTCTATATAAGACCTTACAGCTCACAGTGCATGTCAGAGAAAATGAGAATCATGAGGTCAAAGGAACTGCCTGAAGAGCTCAGAGACAGAATTGTGGCAAGACACAGATCTGGCCAAGGTTACAAAAAAAATTCTACTGCACTTAAGGTTCACAGTGGCCTCCATAATCCTTAAATGGAAGACGTTTGGGACGACCAGAACCCTTCCTAGAGCTGGCTGTCCAGCCAAACTGAGCTATCGGGGGAGAAGAGCCTTGGTGAGAGAGGTAAAGAAGAACCCAAAGATCACTGTGGCTGAGCTCCAGAGATGCAGTCGGGAGGTGGGAGAAAGTTGTAGAAAGTCAACCATCACTGCAGCCCTCCACCAGTCGGGGCTTTATGGCAGAGGGGCCCGACGGAAGCCTCTCCTTATTGCAAGACACATGAAAGCCCGCATGGAGTTTGCTAAAAAAACACCAGAAGGACTCCAAGATGGTGAGAAATACGTTTCTCTGGTCTGATGAGACCAAGATAGAACTTGTTGGCCTTTAATTCTAAGCGGTATGTGTGGAGAAAACCAGGCACTGCTCATCACCTGTCCAATACAGTCCCAAAAGTGAAGCATGGTGGTGGCAGCATCATGCTGTGGGGGTGTTTTTCAGCTGCAGGGACAGGACGACTGGTTGCAATCGAGGGAAAGATGAATGCGGCCAAGTACAGGGATATCCTGGACGAAAACCTTCTCCAGAGTGCTCAGGACCTCAGACTGGGCCGAAGGTTTACCTTCCAACAAGACAATGACCCTAAGCACACAGCTAAAATAACGAAGGAGTGGCTTCACAACAACTCTGTGACTGTTCTTGAATGGCCCAGCCAGAGCCCTGATTTAAACCCAATTGAGCATCTCTGGAGAGACCTAAAAATGGCTGTCCACCAACGTTTACCATCCAACCTGACAGAACTGGAGAGGATCTGCAAGGAGGAATGGCAGAGGATCCCCAAATCCAGGTGTGAAAAACTTGTTGCATCTTTCCCAAAAAGAGCTGTAATAGATCAAAAGGTGCTTCTACTAAATACTGAGCAAAGCTGAATACTTAGGACCATGTGATATTTCAGTTTTTCTTTTTTAGTAAATCTGCAAAAAATGTCAACAATTCTGTGTTTTTCTGTCAATATGGGGTGTGGTGTGTACAATAATGAGGAAAAAAATGAACTTAAATGATTTTAGCAAATGGCTGCAATATAAGAAAGAGTGAAAAATTTAAGGGGGTCTGAATACTTTCCGTAACCACTGTATATTTGTATGTATATTTTGAAGTTTATTTAATAGCGCTGCACTATTTAACAATTATTATAGTCTATATTAGGTGTGGTGATTCACTGAGAGTGTCACAGCAGCTGTGGAGATATTGTAATTTATTATTACTATTCACATTTATATTTGGATTTATGCTAGTATTTAGCGCTGATTGCTTTTTTTTTCACAGTTTACTAGGGGACATTGTTTGTGTATAGCTATTGTAACTTCTCTAGCCCTAGGAATGGGTGAATGTACATGAAACCATTGATTATATGGGAAAAGAGGCATACAAGGGGTCGATCCTGCCACAAAGTGCGTCTCTTGAAAAAAAAACTATCTCTGCCTTCATGTGACGCAGTTCATGCCAAGCATCGACTGGGATGTATCATATAAACCTGAGGGATCACGTCTAGGGCCTCCTTCCAGTAGCGGAACAGTTTGGGACATTTCCAAAGCATGTGAATGAGATTGCCGTGATCACCTTCACATTTCGGGCAAAGGGGGGTAGCACGATTCCCCCATTTGTATAGGTACATGGGGGTTCTGTATCCTCTGTGCAACAAATATAAATGGGACGATTTCTGAGAGGCGGACACCGACACCAATGGGGCAGAGAAGAGGCAGAGATTCCACGCCTCCCCATCTATGGTTCCCACGTCTCTCTCCCAACCACTCCTACAAGGCAACCTGGAGGGGGTCCTGTATCCTGTATGGCATTGAGGAGAATATTGTAACCTCTAGATATCATTCCCTTTTTATCGGTTTCCATAAGGATCCCCTGTATCAGTGTATGGTCAGTCAGCTGGAGTAGGGCAGTTTTTGCCTGTGTTTGCAATGCATAGCATAGCTGCAAATATTTATAGAAATTGGTACGCGGTATATGAAACTCTGCCTTAATCTCCACAAAGGATTTGAAAGTCAGTTTGTTCTATAGTTGTGAGATATAACGTATCCCTGCCGATTCCCAACTTCTGAACCCCTTGAGTTTCAATATTTCTCTGTAGCGCAAACTATGCCATAATGGGGTGTAGGTTAAGAAACCCTGTATCCCCAACATCTTTTTGGTGTATGACCATAGATTTTTTAGCAGCTTCACAGTGGGGGCCCCAGGGTCTAAATGCATATATCCCTCTTCCAGCAACGCCAGGGCGGGAACAGTCTCGTACGATGTGGCTAGTAGTCTGCGGATAGGGTCCATTAGGTCTATCACACCCCAGCCCCCCCAGCTGTTGTAGCTGGGATGCAAGGTAATAGGCTCTGGAATTAGGGAACCGCCAGGCCCCCCTCATCTTTGCTATATTGTAATGTTGAAAGACTGACCTGGCTATCTTCTTGCGCCATATCAATTCCCGAAATTGGGAATCTATTCTATTGAACCACCTCCAGGGAATGCAGACCGGGGAATTGTTAAATATGTATAATAATTAAGGTGCCCATACCATTTTGATGAGGTTGGTTCTGACAAAGGCAATTTACCCCAGGCTGTACATTTTTCAAAAAATTTGTTAAGTAGGGGGATTAAGTTTAAAGCGATATACTGGGACGGGTCTGGGGTCACCTGAATGCCCAGATAGCGAAAGGAGGACACTACTTGTATCATCGTCACGCAATCAGGCAGCGGGGCTGTCAGTGGATCTACTGGTAGTAGTACCGACTTATTACAATTAATGGAGAAGCCAGACAGCTCTCCAAAGGCTTGGGTCATGACGGTGTGCAAGGTTCCCTGGGTGTCACCTAAATAAAGTAGCGTTTCTTCATACATTGACACGGCGTCAGTGCCTGTATTTGCGTCACCCCATATCCACGCCGCAAGAGGCTCCAAGGCTAGGGCAAAAAGCAGGGGGGATAAAGGACACCCCTGCCTGATACCCCTGAACAATGGGAAGGGTTCCGATAGCTCTCCATTAACTCTGATCCTAACTGAGGGCTTGGCATACAGTAACCTGACCCACTTAATGAAGTTAGTCCCTAAGCCCAGGTGTTCCAGCACTTTCCATAGTTAAGGCCACTCGACACTGTCGAATGCCTTACCTGCGTCCAGCAAAAAAATAGCTCTGTTGCCAGGGTTTTCAACAGGGAGTTGCAGATTCAGGAAAAGCCTCATGATGTTTTGGGCCGTAGATCTAGTTGGGATGAACCCCGATTTGGTCCCTGTGCACCAGTTTGTGTTTTACCTTAGCCAATCTAGTTGCCAACAAAGGAGCCAATAATTTAACATCAGCTGTAAGCAAGGAGATAGGTCTGTAAGAGTCCGGCGACTCCGCGTCTTTGCCAAGTTTCAATAGTACAATCACAATCGCCTCGTTCATGGTGCTGGGCAGAGTTCCGTCTTTAAAAGCCTCATTGTAAACCTTCAATAATACAGGGAGCAATGTGCCTGAATATTGCTTGTAGACTTCGGATGGAAGGCCGTCCATGCCCGCGGATTTATTGTTGAGGGATTGTGCCAGGGTATCTGCTAATTCCTCCTCAGTCACCGGAGCGTTGAGCAAGGCAGCTTCTGAAGCCACCAAGCGAGGCAGCTCACATTTCTACAAAATGTCAGCTATTTCCATATCTGCGGGCTTAACCTTAGAGGTGTAGAGATCAGCATAAAAGAACCTAAAAATCTGGACAATCTCTGAGGTCTGGGAGTGGGGGGTTCCCTGATCATCACAGATCATCACAAATGGCCGAGATAAGGGAGGAGGACCTCTGCGCATGTGCCATCACCGCCAGCATGTGCCCAGTTGACTCTCCCTCTTCAAAATGTGTCTGTTGTAGGATAAAAAGTTTGTTCTCGGCCAGTTGTAACGCCAGTTGCCTAGACATAGTTTGTGCCCCCACCCAAGCTCTCTTTGTGTCCTCTGTGGGAATAGCAATATCCTCCGTCTCTGTAACCCTTCCTCTTACCTCTAATTCCCAGGCCTTAGTGTCCTTTTTTGATTCAGGTTATTTGTTTAATAAATTGGCCTCTCATATAGGCCTTTGCCGCATCCCATACAACACTTAGCTTGGCAGAAGTAATATTGTCCTGCATAAAAAATTTCAGCAGATCACGCATGGGGTCTGGCTCCGGGAACAGGGAAAGCCAGAAAGGATTTCGTTTCCAGCCAGTGCATTTAACAGTATCAGGCAATGAGATGGAAACCCAGAACGAGGATGGGTCAGACACATGTCTATCCTTATAATCTGAAGCTGTCACCAACTGCAGCATGGCATCGTTACCCAAACCTAAATCAATCCTGGACAGTCCCCGACCAGGTTCTTTTAATTGCGCTTCCTTGATCCGCACTCTGCGCCAAGAGGTAAGCTCTAAGCCCCGTTAGCCTGGCTCTTTTCACCACCACCGGGCGGAAGTGCAGCTGTACGGTGGCGTGTGAACATGCTTTAGCCAGTCTGGAGCCTGCTGAACACCACAGCCTATCTTCCTGGAGCCCCGGGATCACTGAGAAGCATGCTCAGTCAGCGTGTCTGTTCATGCCACGCCCCAGTAATCCATCTTCTATACAATATTATACACTGAATTGTTGCATACTAGTATAATAAGATGAAGGCATACAGAAACATGCCACTTAATTAGTCATATCTGTTTTACCTATTACCAAAGAACAGTAGACAAACCAGAGTAAATCAGATTATATCCATAACCCTGTTTCCCACATAGGAAAAGTGAGTGTAAGCCTCAGAGTTACCTATTATATTCCAAATACCAGAAAGTAATGTTGAATGATGTCACGGCTATAGATAATCCATCCCTACAAAGGGGGATTTGATTATAAATTTAACAAAGAGTACCCTTGTGTCTTGTGAGTCTAACCAAGGACCCCAAATTTTGGTGAACTTCGTAGGGCACCCCCTAGCCTAAATAGGTTAACTTGTATAATGGGAGGTTTTGATTAATTACTCTTCCACAGACCAATGTTTAAGGGTTCAGACCCAATACAATACCACCATTTTTCTTGCATAATAAATGCAAAAACAATTTGGTAGTAGTAAGAAGCTCAACGTTCTCAGACACCACTTGGGGTTGCAGATATTGGAAGCTCAAAAGCCTCTGAAATAAATGCAGTAAATGCTGACCAGAAAGGTCTGACCCTATCACAGGACCATACCATATGAAAAAAGTCCCCCTGCTCCATCTCACACTTATAAGAGCGGAGGAAAAGAGGCTGTGATTAGTGTGTATAGTAGTAGTGAGTAGCTGGGAGTACTGAGAGTACCTGGGAGTATAGAGATTACTAAGAGTACCTGAAGTAACTGGCCGTACTCAGAGTTACTGAGAGTACCTGGAGTAACTGGGACTGATGAGAGTACCTGGGAATATGAAGAGTAACCAGGAGTACCTTTAGTAACTGGGAGTATTGAGAGTACCTGGAGTATACAGCAACTTAGAGTACTGGGAGTATTAATTGCATAATATAGTAACTTGGGTACCGGAGTAATTGCATAATATAGTAACTACCTGTAGGTACTGGGAGTATTATTTGCATAATATAGGAACATGGAGCACCGGGAGAATTATTTGTAGTAATTCAGAGTACTGAGAGTGTCGTGGGGTGCTGTGAGAGGCGCGGGGTGCGGAGAGTGAAGTAGCTGTAGCACCAGGAGAGCTTGGAGTAGTGTAGAGTACCAATAGCAACTCTTTCCTTATTATCCCCACTAGAGTAGTGGGCAAAATGTCCAACAGGATTGGTGATGTCACCCAGTGCACATCCTGCTCCATGTATGCGTTCCTTGAAGAGCCATTCAAGGGTGAATACTGCTGGGCGAGATGTGAGCGAGTTGTTTCTCTGGAAGCCCAGATCTTGGATCTAGAGAATCAGATGACAACACTAAGAAGAATTGGCTCCTGGAAAGGAGCTTTCGATATTACCTAGCAGGTGCTGTCGTGGGTCAGTGTAGAGGGGGGTGGAGATATGGAGGCACAGGAGACAGGTAGCTGGGTGACAGAAGGAGGTGTAGAGGGAAGAGTGCCAAGGAGGCTAGTCCTGAGTTTGTACACCCCAACAAATATGCCAAGTTGCATGGTGTTAGGGATATAAGCTCAGGGATGGCAATGCTGGAGCAGGCGCCCTCCCCTAACTGCCAGGGGAATGACTGCTTTGGTAAGGAGGGGTGCATGGATACAGGCAAGATTAGACAGGTACTGGTAGTAGGGAACTCAATTATTAGAAGGACAGAGAGGGCAATCTGTCATAAAGACCAGCGCTCGGGTTCCGCATGTAGCGGATCGGATGGACAGATTATTGTGTGGGGCTGGGGAGGACCCAGCTGTTATGATACATGTTGGCACCAATGACAAAGTGAGAGGAAGGTGGAGAGTCCTAAAAAAATTATTAAAGGGACTTAGGTAATTGAAGAAAAGGACCTTCACAGTGGTTTTCTCGGAAATACTTCCTTAGCCTCGAACCACACCAGAGAGGCAGCAGGAGCATAGGAAACGTAACAAGTGGCTGAGAACCTGGTGTAGGAAGGAGGGGTTCGGGTTCCAGGAGAACTGGGCTGACTTCTTAGTCAGTTACCACCTCTTCAGTAGGGACGGGCTGCACCTTAATGGGGAGGGTGCAGCTCTTTTGGGTATAAAGATGGCCAAGAAGTTGGAGGGGCTTTTAAACTAGGTGTTGGGGGGAGGGTTCAGAGGAAGAGATAGCCAGCAGTGAGCAAAGGACAGAGGGTAATAGTGGAGCCAGTAGTGATAATATAGCCATAACATTTAGTCCTGGGGTGAATGAGTTGACAAATCAAAAATGAAGCCTAAGAAAACATAAGGAGAAAATAATATGCACCCATACATTACTGAGAGGCGTATACACAAATGTCAGGAGCCTAGCTAACAAAATAAAGGAACTGGAGCTGCTATTACACGAGGACTTCGACTTTGTGGGAATAACAGAAACTTGGATTGACAGCTCACACAACTGGCTGGCAAATATCCAGGGGTATTTCTTGTATTGGAAAGACAGTGAAGGTATTAGGGGGAGGGGTGTGTCTATATATCAAAAATGATTTAAGGGTGGTAGAGAGGAGTGACATTTTAAATGGAAGAAGGTAGGAGGTGGAATCCATGTGGGTGGAACTTCAAAGAGAAGAAGTGTGAAATTAATAGTGGGGGTATGTCACAGCCCCCCCCCCCCCAACCAGAAGTAGAAGGTGGAGCTGGGCTTCCCATCACAGTTAGAAATGGCAGCGAGGCAGGGAAATGTCATCATATTGGGGGACCTCAACTATCCCAATATTGACTGGGTAGAGGAGACAGCTCACTTATTAAATGCCCGTCATTTCTTAAATGTCTTACAGGGAGGAGGGGGGGGCGTGACCGGATGGATCGGATGGAGTGGAGTGAGGAGTGAGAGAGCGTGTGTGTGTGTCTCTACTCCCCTCCGTTCTATGACTGACCGAAGCTGCGCTACATTGAGCTGGCCCCCCTCCCCCCCCGCTGGGGGAAGATAGACGGCGGCATTCCGAGCGGATTAACACGCAGACCATCCCGCTGAGTAATCTGAGCCTACCTATCTCCCTCTGTCTCCGTACACAGTGGGTGTGAATTGCTAGGACACCTGACAAGCTGATGAGCCGACGAGCTGATGGTTTGGAGCTGTGGTGGTGGCGAGAGCAGAAAGCCTGCAGAAAGCTGATCCCTGATCCCGGTGTTTAAACAAAAACAAAACTACAAAGCTGCAAGCTGCAAGACCGGTATCCTGAAACTTAAAGGTCACGTGAGTACAGGAGTACAGGATTGTTCCAGGAATTCTGAGTTTATCCCCTGTGCTAGGTGGGGACCTTAACTGTGTACTCTAATTGAGCACAGCAGGGGTGATATAGCTGAGATCCCATGGACTGGATGGGGAGGCTATAATAGATAGCATATACATCACTGCACTGTTCTGTATTACTGCTTTGGCTGATGTCCGCTGAATATACTTGCACGGACGCTTTGGAACCGCAGTTCAGGTTTTATTGTGTGTGGTACACTGCTAGAGCTTTTTTTTTTCCTTTCCCTTTTTGTTTTTGGCTCTATGTGTGCGGGATGTGTGCGGATACAGTTTAAAAACTGAACTAAGCCACATATTAAACCAGATCTGCAGCTAGCTACCTACTGGCTTTAACGGACTGTATTACACTTTATTACACAGTAAGGAAAACTGGGCATAAGGCATTATGTCCGGGAAGAAAAAAGGGGATGATAACCTTGGCCAGGAGAACGTGGGACCACAATCTTTACGATCGGCCAAAAGTAATCAGGCTGCGGCAGCAGCTGCCAAACTGGAGAGATTTGCTCACGCCCCAGAACACACTCCAGTTAGAGGGGGAACACAGACCCAGGCCAAAGGGACAGCAGACAGGAGAAGCCAAGGCCATACGGTAGCAGCCACAGTTAAAAACATCAGTAATAAAAGCACGGCAACGGCCACCCAAGGGACAGAGATAAACTTGGGATCAAATATTGCCATAGAAGGGATTCCCACACTACAGGATGTGTTCCTAGTGGTCAATGCGTGTAAACAGTCACTGGAGGAGGTATGTGACCAAATGAAAGGTATTAAGGAGGAACTAGTCTCAATGCGGTCTGAACTCCAAAAAACAAATGAAAGGATCACTGAAACAGAAGGAAGGATCTCACAGATAGAGGATGAACTATACCCGGTAAAACAAGAGCATAGAAAACTACTGGGACAAATGACTAAGTTTGAGGAAAAAATAGACGAAATGGAAAACAGACATCGTAGGGACAACATAAGACTGGTGGGACTACCAGAGAAGTGTGAAGGGACTAATCCTATGTAGTTTTTGGAAGATTGGTTCATAAAGTTGTTTGGAAGAGAAAGTTTTTCGCAACAATTTTCGATAGAAAGAGCACACAGAGTCCCTTCTAAACCCCCTCCCGCAGGAGGGCACCCACGTTCAATGTTAATGAAATTCCTTAATTACCGGGATAAAGTAACCCTACTAAGAAAGGGTAGAGAGATGGGGTCTATTTTTTATGGAGAAACCAGGGTATCAATATATCCTGATTTCTCCCCTTACCTGCAGAAGCAAAGGGCGGGTTTCATAGAAGCCAAACATAGACTGAAAACTCTTGATGTTACGTATGCACTACTGTACCCAGTACGACTACGGGTGGTAGTGTTAGGCGGGACACAATTTTTTGATACCCCTGAAGGAGTGCTGGGGTGGTTGGAAGAAAAAAAGGATCAGCTATCAACAAAGCGAAGTGACATTTAGTTTAATGATGTGATACATTTAAGGTTTCATTTGTTGATTTTCCCTTTCTTTCCTTTCCTCCCCCTTTTTTTTTTTTTGGGGAAGGGAAGGGAAGGTTCACAGATGTGAGGATGAGGGTGAGGAGACACACACCACGGGAGGAGTAAAAGAATGGGTGGAGAATGTAGTAAAATAGAATTTGGGGTGAGGGGGGAGGGAGGGAGGAAGGGAGGATGGAAGATATAAAAGGGGGGAGTGGGGAGATGTATGGACCGTTCACAAAAAAAGCCCCTAGGGAATACCTAGAAAGGTGTAGGGGGGGAGAGGGGGGAGGGAGGGACCAAAATGAATTATCACAAGGAACACAAAAAGGTTGGAATTTAAAATTATGGCTAAAATTTACACAAATATATATATGGAGCACATTTGTTTTCTTTTTTTTTCTTGGGAAAAAAAAAAAAAAGAAATATAGTACTTTTTGCAGGGGTAAAAAAAAAAAAAGAAAAGAGTGCAATGACGTCACTAAATAATGATAAAACAATTAAGTAAATTGGTAGTAACAGGTGGAGTAAATCATATAATCATATTTTTTAAAGAGAAAGGATGGGAAAAGAAAAGGATAGAATATTTTTGCACTGTGTGGTATAGGGGGAAGCCAAAAGTTTTAATCACAGTGTATCGCTATGAGAGATTTATGATTTTTTTGGTAATTTATTTCAGGCAACTTGTGTTTTGGTTAGTTGATACCTTCTTGAATGAATTGATTGTTCTATGCAGTCCAGAGTAATGAAAATGGGGTCTTGGAATGTCCGTGGGTTGGGTACCCCTGCTAAGAGAGCTGCAGTATTTGATATGCTGGAAATGTATGAGGTGGGACTGATCTGTCTCCAAGAGACTCACTTGACTAAAATTACTATACAACAAGTTCAAAGTAAGAAGTTCCAACACCAATACCACTCAGTACACACCTCTTATTCCAGAGGTGTGTCAGTACTGGTTAAAAGAGGGGTGGTGTTTACTTGCAGACAGATCAGCATAGACGAGGAGGGGCGCTTTATTTTTCTTCACTGTGTAATAGAGAGTAGAGAATATGTTCTTGCAAATATTTATATACCCCCGCCCTTTAAAATGGAGGTTATATATAAGCTAATGGAATTTATGGAGGATAAGATGGGGATGACAATCATAGCAGTGGGGGATTTTAATGAGGTCATAAATAGAAAATGGGATAGGTTTCCAGGGGGAAGGGAACCAAATCCTCCAGAGAGTCGATTGTATCAAATTCTACAAGAAGCTGGTTTGTTTGATATATGGAGAGTGAGGAACCCAGATGTGCGACAGTATTCCTGTTTTTCTAGTTCCTATTCAACACTTTCTAGGATAGACCTAGTTCTAGGTAATACGGAAGCATCCCAGATAATAAAAAACATAGTATATCAGCCGAGAGGGGTGTCAGATCACTCGTTAGTGACAGTTCTGGTAAATTTAGAAGGGAATAAAACCAAGGGAGTATGGAGGATGAACCCTTTATGGTTTGAAGTTATCGGAGGCCCTGAGAAGATTCTAGACAAATTACAAGAGTTTATAGAATTTAATGAAGGAACGGTGGCACAGGGAGTGATGTGGGATACGCTGAAGGCTTTTTTAAGGGGAATATGTATTCAACAAGTGGCAAAAGTTAAAAAGGCATCCAGAGAGGAGGAGAATAGGATAAGGCAGGAATTGGTGAATGCAGAAAAGGAATATATTGAAAACCCAACATCAGAGCGACAAGGAATATGGATGAATAAACAACAAGAACATAAAATAGCAATGATTAAAAAATCTGAGAATAAAAGATTATTTCAGAAACAAGCCGCATTTGGGGAGGGGGAGAGTGTCGGAAGAATGCTGGCACATTTAGTGCGAACCAATTCCTCCCCATCCGCAGTACCCGCGATTAGGACTTCGAAAGGAGAAATCTCTACTCGGGTATCAGAGATCACAGATACCTTTAGGGAATATTATGATAAATTATATAAATCGCAGGGTGCAGCGGGAGAGGAGGAATTGGAAATATTCTTTGGGAAAATTAAAATACCAATTCTTACTGAAGCAGAGAAAGAGGGAATGGAGGCTCCAATAACTCTTGAAGAAGTACAGTTAGCAGTTGCAGAGATGGCCAATCAGAAATCGCCTGGACCTGATGGACTCCCTATAGAAACTTATAAACATTATGGGAAAGTGCTATTGCCGGAACTCCTTAAAACACTGAGTTGGGCAAGGGAGGAGGGGGAATTGCCTAAGTCAATGTCAGAAGCAATAATTATAGTCCTGCATAAGGAAGGGAAAGATCCACAAAATATTGGCCAAAATAATGGCAACTAGATTAAACAAAATTATTTCAAGATTAATACATCAAGATCAAACTGGGTTTATCCCCAGTAGATCAACTAGTATGAATATTAGAAGGGTATTCCTTAACCTACAAACTCCAACACAGAATATGGGTACAAGGGCAGTTATGTCCTTAGATGTAGTTAAGGCGTTTGATAGCGTGGAGTGGGGGTATATCTGGCATGTTCTAGGAGCATTTGGTTTTGGTCCATCAGTGATTAGATGGATAAAAATCCTGTATAGTGACCCAAGCGCAAAAATCAGAGTCAACAATGATTACTCAGGTAAGATTAAATTGTCACCCCTGCTTTTTGCGCTAGCAATGGAGCCACTGGCCATAGCAATAAGAACGAACACAAAAATGAAAGGATTTGTGAGACCGACAGGAGAAGAGAGAATCGCATTATATGCGGATGATGTTCTTCTCTTCTTGGGGGACACAGATCATTCACTTAAGCAGGCTATGAGTATCTTTGGAGAATTTGGTAGACTCTCAGGATTGGTTATAAATTGGGAAAAATCAGCCTTGATGCCGGTGGACCCCATTGCTAATCAAACCTTAGCAGAAATACCCCAATTAGAAATGGTGGATACAATGAAATATCTGGGAATACATATAACAATTGACCCCAATAAATATATAAATAACAACATAGTTCCCCTCCTGTCTAAATTTAAAAATAAAATTCAAATATGGCGGCGGCTCCCACTGTCAGTTGCAGGGAGATGTAACCTGATCAAAATGCTGTGGATGCCACAATTATTATATGTATTGCATAATACACCAACATGGATACATAAGAAATGGTTTAAGAAAATTGATACACTATTTAGAGAATTAATATGGAAAGGAGGCCAAGCGAGGATAGGACTACAGACCCTGCAACTGTCAACAAGGGAGGGAGGCATGGCGGTACCGCACCCACGGTGTTCTTTCCTGGCAGCACAGCTGCAGCAGATAGGAATGAGACCAGAGATGGGAGGGGATACAAATGGGCGGCTGATGACAATGGGGTCACCCCACAAGTTGGTGATGGAGGCACTGGAGGCAAATTCATTTCTATACAAATCCCCTACGGTTAAGATGGTAATAAAGGTGTGGAAAGCTGTGAAAGCAATAGGGGGATTAGAAGGAGAGACAGAATATACACCGCTTTGGGATAATAGGAATCTTCAGGAGTTGGAGCCGATGGGGAAAATTAAGGAATGGGAAGGGAAGGGGATAACTAGGTTGGCCCAGCTGTATGAGGGAGAAATCCTAAAAACTTTTGCTACACTTAGAGAGGAATATGATGTCCCTAAACATACATTTTACAGATATTTGCAAATTAGACATGCAGTTTGATAGACAGGGACCAACCTGGCATAAATCCCCTATCTTTCAGAGATTGGGCAACCAGAGTGAGACTGGGGGCCGTATATCCGAAATATACCCACACTTATGCAAAGGAAGTATTACAGCTCCTGAACATCTCAAAAGCAGAGGGAAATGGGAGGAAGATCTGGGGCCCATATCCGGGGGGCAATGGAAAAAGGTACTAGAGAGTGGACACCATGTATATGTTTCACCGGCCCAGAAATTTTCATTCTTAATGTTATTACATAGGGCATACTATACACCAAAAAGGCTGTTTGACTTTGGGTGGAGAGCAGATGCAGAGTGTCCCAGATGTCAAGACACAGGGGACCTGATACACATGCTATGGAGGTGCCTGAAATTATTTAGGTATTGGACAGGGGTACTGGATAGTATAAATAGGACATATATGACAACAATAGAAATGGACCCTAGAATATGTGTCTTGGGACTAGAGGAGGGAACAAGCAGAGCGATCAGCATAACAAAAGCAGTGCTTAGATGCCTTTTTCATGCTAGAAAATTGATAGCGCAAAGATGGCAGGCAGAAGACCCCCCCCTCAGTGAGAGAATGGGCTAACACAGTTACCGCAACAATATGGAAGGAGAGGGTAGTATATATTAAGAGAGGGAACACAAGAGAGTTTGAAAAGGTGTGGAACCCGTGGTTGGAAAAAATAGGGATACCCCTGTAAAGCGGAGAGTGAGAGGGAAAGTGAGTAAGAAAAATGGCACAAGGAAAATAAATGAAAACAAAAATAAACTTTGAATAATGTGTAAAAATGGAAGAAAGGAAAATAGGAAAAAACCTAATATGAGAAAAAGTAAAGGGGGAGGGGGGGAAGGAGGGAGGGATGAGGGTTAATAGAGTGAAACTTACATTGATAATATTTTGCTAATTTATTGTTGTAAAAAGTAAATATAAATAAGCATGTACAATGTTAATTTGAATATGCAAGAAAATTAATATAGAGAATATAACAAAAAAAAAAAAAAATGTCTTACAGGACAACTTCATGTTCCAATTGGTGGATTCCCCAACCAGAATGCATTGCTAGATCTATTAATTACGAACGTTTCAAGTCTGATCTCAGATGTGGAAATACTGGACAACTTGGGATCTAGCGATCACAGGATGATCACACTAAAGCCCTGTACACACGATCGGTTTTACCGATGAAAACCATCCGATGGATTGTTTTCATCCGACAAACCGACCGTGTATGGGACCCATCGGTCTTTTTTCCATCGGTTTTAAAAATTAGAACATGTTCTAAAATTGTCCGATGGATCAAAAACCGATAGCAAATTCCGATCGTCTATGGGCTAGTCCATTGGATAAAAAACCCACGCATGCTCAGAATCAAGTCGACGTATGCTCAGAAGCATTAAACTTAATTTTTCTCGGCTCATCGGAGTGTTTTACGTCACTGCATTTGGAACAGTTGGTTTTTTGACTGATGGTGTGTAGGCAAGACTGATGGAAGTCAGCTTCATCGGATTTCCGATGGACAAAACCATCGGATTAGAATCCATAGGATATCCAATCGTGTATACGAGGCTTTGGCATTAATCATAGGAAAAGGAGGCACAAGAACACTAAATTTCAAACGAGCCAACTTTTCTGAACTGTGCCTAATACTACAAGACCTCAATTGGGACCAAATCCTAGAAACATTGAACAGGGAGGAAAAATGTGAATGCTTTAGGAACACATTAAACCAAGGTATTACACAGTGCATTCAAATGGGCAATAAATATAAAAGAGTGAAGGTTAAAAGTGGGTGGCTAAATGGTAATGTAAAAAGTCATATTAAAGAGAAAAAAATTACCTCTAAAAAATATAAAGGGGCAGGGTCATTGTCAACATTTCAATACTATAAGGAATGCAATAAGAAGTGTAAGAATGCAATCAGGGTGGCTAAAAAAGACTATGAAAGACACATAGTAGAGGAGAGTAAAAAAAATCCCCACATAATGCCCACTTAAAAGAAAATGAAGGGAGGAGAGTTACGGGAGACACAGAGAAGGCAAGTGTACTAAATGCTTTCTTCTCCTCAGTTTTTACACAGGAAAAGGAGGAGTATTCCGACCACGACCGTATTGTTAGTAACACATGGCTTGTGGCTAACAGAGGCCGGAGTCAAGAAAAGACTAGAAAAGCTTAACACAAATAAATCACCAGGACCAGATGGCCTACACCCGAGAGTCCTCAAAGAAAATTAGCAAATATACAGTATAAATCTTACTCTGGTTAAAACAAAAGACCAAAAACCGGAACCAAAAATCCCAGACCTCCACCCGGCCAGACCAATAAACACTCAACGGGCTTTGACCCATAACCAACAGGTACCCATAAGGGAGATGTCCGTAACAGTCCCCAAAAAATAACCAAAAAAGTTTGTCATAAACCACAGTACGAGGAACCAACTGGATGCTCTGGGGAGCATCAATAAATAAAACAAACTGAATAAAGAAAAAAACTGAACTGAAACCTGAGTCCACCAGAAAAATCTGTAGATGGATAAACAGGGCACAACAGACAACTTAGAGGAAATAGAGCATCATCCTTTCCAGCGGTGGTTCTGGAATAAGGCACAAAAGCAAAATAAGCCATGTGGATGAGAAAAGGAATGCCCAAGTAATGAATGAAAACGTTACACAGTCTTTTGCCGAATGCTTATTACAGTGATCATCACTATATTAACCACATCAATACTGGGCACTTAAACCCCCTTCCTTCCCAGGCCAATTTTCAGCTTTCAGTGCTCTCGCACTTTGAATGACAATTATTCAGTCATGCTACACTGTACCCAAATGAAATTTCTATCATTTTGTTCACACAAATAGAGCTTTCTTTTGGTGGTATTTGTTCACAATTTCATTTTCAATTTTTTGCGATAAAAGCGAAAAAAGAGCGAATATTTTGAAAAAAAAAACATTTTCTACATTCTGTTTTAAAAGAAATCCAAACAAATCAAATTTCGGCAAAAATTTGTCAATTTAGAAGATCTTTCTAATGCCGCGTACACACGATCGTGATTCACGGCGGTGAAAACACCGCCGTGAATCACGGCATGAAAAACGAGGGAACGGCATGTTCCCCCACACACGACCGTTTTTCCCGTCATTTTTTTCTTTGACGAGAAAAACGACCGTCTGTGGGCTCCGCGGCAGTGTCTCCCTATGGGAAAACTGCCGCGGAAAAAAATGATGGAAAAAAACGATGAGAAAATTTAGAACATGTTCTAATTTTTCTCGTCGTTTTTCCTGCCGTTTTTCTCAATGAGAAAAACGGCATAAAGCCCACAGACGATCGTTTTTCTCGGCGAAAAAAAAAAATGTAATTTTTCCCGATGGGAAAAATGATCGTGTGTACGCGGCATTACACATAGTATGTACATAGCAAAAATAACACCCCAAAATACATTCTGCTACTCATCCTGAGTATGGCGATACCCAGTGTGTGAGACTTTTCCACATCCTGGCCACATACGGAGGCCAAACATCCAAGTAGCACCATCAGGCGCTCTAAAGGCATAAATTACACATTTCATTTCTTGAGTACCTATCACATTTTTGAAGGCCCTGGAGAACAAGGACAATGGAATTACCCACAAAATGACCCCATTTTGGAAAGAAAACAACCCAATGTATATTCTATGAGGCATAATAAGTCTTTTGAACATGTAATTTCTTTCCAAAAGTTTTGGGAAAATGTGGAAAAAAAATTAAAACATATATTTTTTTCACAAAGTTGTCAATTTAGAAGATCTTTCTAACACATAGTATGTACATAGCAAAAATAACACCCCAAAATACATTCTGCTACTCGTCCTGAGTATGGCGATACCACATGTGTGAGACTTTTCCACATCCTGGCCACATACGGAGGCCAAACATCCAAGTAGCATCATCAGGCGCTCTAAAGGCATAAATTACACATTTCATTTCCTGAGTACCTATCACATTTTTGAAGACCCTGGAGAACCAGGACAATGGAATTACCCACAAAATGACCCCATTTTGGAAAGAAAACAACCCAATGTATATTCTATGAGGCATAATAAGTCTTTTGAACATGTAATTTCTTTCCAAAAGTTTTTGGAAAGTGTGGAAAAAAAATTAAAACATATTTTGTTTTCACAAAGTTGTCAATTCAGAAGATCTTTCTAACACATAGTATGTACACAGAAAAAATAACACCCCAAAATACATTCTGCTACTCGTCCTGAGTATGGTGATACCCCATGTGTGAGACTTTTCCACAGCCTGGCCACATACAGAGGCCCAACATGCAAGTAGCACTTTCAGGCTTCTAACACATAGCATGTACACACCAAGAATTACACCCCAAAATACATTCTGCTGAGCAAAAGGTAATAAAAAAAGGCTCACCTATGGTTTTAGCAGGCAGGAATACCGTTCCAGAGCAGTCAAAGCATTGGTCCAGACAGCCATAGGAAATGTCCAGGAATTGTCCAGGCAGCAAACAGAGATATGGAAACCTATGAACATGGTCCATGGTTTAGCAGGCAGTTCAGGTGGCAGGCAGAGGCATGGCCAGTTCAGGTGGCAGGCAGAGGCATGGCCAGTTCAGGTGGCAGGCAGAGGCATGGCCAGTTCAGGTGGCAGGCAGAGGCATGGCCAGTTCAGGTGGCAGGCAGAGGCATGGCCAGTTCAGGTGGCAGGCAGAGGCATGGCCAGTTCAGGTGGCAGGCAGAGGCACGGCCAGTTCAGGTGGCAGCACTATAACATTTAGGCCTTGGTCAGGAAAGACCTAAGGACAGGGGTAGAGGCTTCTTCCCACCCAAATCTCTACTAAGCCTCCGAGTCTCCAGACCCTAATCCGAGAAAAACAAAACCCGGAGAAAAACATTTTCTCCACTCGGAAACTCTTTTCTGGAGCCCCTCAAATATGTGAGACCCCTGTGCTGTACTCAAATGATCAGTTTAGGAGGCAGGCAAAAAGCATGGTCATTTAACAGGCCAAGGTCAATTCACGTTGAAGGCAGAAACATGGTTGGCAGAGGCATAGTCGAAAACAGTCCGGGTCATTCACAGAAATGGCAGATGGTGGAAACTGGAAAAAAAATCATCTTCACTTTACTAATAGTTTAGTAAAGTATGATAGCTCTGAAAGCACTTTCCAATACAAAGGCCTGGCTGGGAGGGACATTGGGGACAGTAGAATCGGGTGTCACGACAAATTCCTCTACTTGAACACACACAACATTTTTTTGGGGGTTTGCGACCTGTTTCGGTAAGAGGGAGGATTTCGGAGAAGTGCCTTTCGTGGAGTCTGGCTACTGCATCGGAGCGAATTAGTTGAGGGGCTTGGCCATGGGGATAGAGAAGGGCTTCGATCACGTCTTCTTGGAATTTTAGATAGGTTAGGGAACTTTGGGTGCACTTAGAAAAAATGATATAAGAATTGAAAAGGGCTAGTTGCATCAAATAAATGGCAAATTTTTTGTACCAAAACAGTGATTTCCTGGTGGCCAAGTAGGGCTGCATCATCTGGTCATTCATATCCACCCCCCCCCATGTAAAGATTATAGTCGTGCACACATTTTGGCTTCTGGACAGGCCTCTTCTTCTCTGCAGTTCCACCAAGGTGTCATCATGCATTGTGGAAAGGATGTAGACATCTCTTTTTTTTATCTCTCCACTTCAATGCTAGGACCTCTTCAGTCCGCATACTGGCCATTTCCCCCTGTTTCAGTTTCTTGGCAACCAATCTCTGTGGGAAGCCTTTACGGGTTGGTCCATGCTGTCCCACAGGCCACAGTTTTCTTTTGGTACAGATGGCGAAAAAGTGGGAGACTTGTATAGAAATTGTCTACGTATAGGTGGTAACCTTTCCCAAGCAATGGTTCAATCATATGCCGGACAATTTTGCCACTTGTTCCCATGTAGGTAGGGCATCCAGGGGGGTTTAGCTGTCTGTCGTTTCCCTCATAAATTATAAAATCATATGTGTAACCCGTGGCCTTGTCACATGCCTTATAAAATTTTACCCCACGTCTGGCTCTTTTACTGGGGAGGTATTGCTTTATTCCAAGTCTTCCTGTGAAGTGTACTAATGATTCATCTACACATATATTTACATCAGGGGTAAACATCTGCTTGAAGCTGGCACAAAAAAAATTGATTAGGGGCCGAATTTTAATTAATTTATCATAATTGGGATGATTTCGAGGGAGGCATTGGGCATTGTCGTTGAAGTGTAGAAACCTCATTATCATCTCGTAACGGGTTCTTTTCATAAAAGATGAATAGATTGGCATGTGGTAGATAGGTCGGGTAGACCAGTAGGAATGGAGTTCATTTTTTTTGTCAGCCCCATGTTGAGGGTTAGGCCAAGGAAAATTTTAAATTCTTCCACGGTGAGGGGTTTCCAAACAAAAGGACGGGCATAGGAAGAATTTGGATTGTTGGCTATATATTGACTGGCGTATAGATTACACTGCTCCACAATGTAGGTTAGGATATCATCAGTAAAAAATAATTCAAAATAATAAATCGGGGTAGCATTTTCCGACTGTATCTGAGGGCCTGGCTGGGCTGTAAAAGGGGGAATGATAGGTTCTACTGACGTATCGGGCAGCCATGTTGGATACAGTAGAAGATCAGGGAGGCTAGTATGGGCCCTGCCTTGTTGTTGATGGGACGCCCCATTGCTAGCATTTGGCCTATCCTCTAGAAAAGTTGCAGAACTGCTGGCGGATGCCTGCCTATCCTGGCGTGATGCGCTGCTGGCGGATGCCTGCCTATCCTGGCGTGATGCGCTGCTGGCGGATGCCTGCCTATCCTGGCGTGATGCGTTGCTGGCGGATGCCTGCCTATCATCATGGAGTCCTGCGCTGCTGGTGGATGCCTGCTGGTGGATGTCCTGGAGTGCTGCACTGCTGGTGGATGTCTGTGGCGCCTGCTCATAACTCCTGATCTCACTTGTTACAATTCTATCCTCAGTTTCTATTTCAGAGCCACTACTTTCCTCTGAATAATATTCACTATCCGATTCTGACAGAGAGAGTTCCTCGCTACTCTCGTCCGACATACCCTGGATTATCTGGAGAGCCTCCTCGCTGCTGTAGAATCGTTTAGCCATGTGGGCAGATGTGCCAGATGTTGGCGGTCAGATGTGCCAGATGTTGGCAGGGCAGATGTTGGCGGCCAGATGTTGGCGGCCAGATGTGTCAGATGTTGGCGGGCAGGTGTGCCAGATGTTGGCAGGGCAGCTGTTGGCGGTCAGATGTTGGCGGGCAGATGTGGCAGCTGTTGGCGGGCAGATGTGGCAGCTGTTGGCAGGCAGATGTTTACTGCCAGATGTTTACTGCCAGATGTTGGGAGTCGGATGTGCCAGATGTTGGCAGGACAGATGTTGGCGGGCAGATGTGCCAGCTGTTGGCGGGCAGCTGTTGGCGGTCAGATGCTGGCGATCAGATGTTGGCGGGCAGCTGTGCCAGATGTTGGCGGGCAGCTGTTGGCGGGCAGATGGCGGGCAGCTGTTGGCGGGCAGATGGCGGGCAGCTGTTGGCGGGCAGATGTGGCAGCTGTTGGCGGGCAGATGTGGCAGCTGTTGGCGGGCAGATGTTTACTGCCAGATGTTGGGAGTCAGATGTGCCAGATGTTGGCAGGGCAGATGTTGGCGGGCAGATGTGCCAGCTGTTGGCGGGCAGCTGTTGGCGGTCAGATGCTGGCGATTAGATGTTGGCGGGCAGATGTGCCAGATGTTGGCGGGCAGCTGTTGGCGGCCAGATGTTGGCGGGCAGCTGTGCCAGATGTTGGTGGGCAGCTGTGCCAGATGTTGGCGGGCAGATGCGCAAGATGTTGGCGGGCAGATGTTTTCACTGTTTTATGGACACTGTGTTTTGGGGACACTGTGTTTTGGGGACACTGTGTTTTGGGGACACTAGCTGGGTGATCAGTGGGTAAACAGCAGACAAACAGCTAAAAACTCACTGATCTCCCGGCTGCAGCACAGATTGTCTCTTCCTCTCCTCACTGACAGGCTCTGTGTGAGGAGAGGAAGAGATCAGAGCAGTTACAACTGCTCTGTGTTTACATTACATGACGGCTGTCATCGGACAGCCGTCATGTCATCAGGAGGGCCAATCACATGGCCCTCCTGTCTGCACACATCTTTTATCTCTGGGGGGTACAGGCAGAACATCCACTCAGAAGGAGAGAGCACCCACCCGGCCGTATATATACAGTGACCGGGTGGAAAGTGGTTAAAGTGGTTGTAAACCCACTTTTCCCAAAAAATAAATAAATAACACCTGCAAGAAAATGACATAATGAGCTAGTATGCTATGCATACTAGCTCATTATGTGGCATTCACCGCAGATCGAAGCGCTCCTCGTCCCCCTCCGCCGCCATGTCCGCTCCGACCGTCTTCCTGTTATCGCTGCTCTGGCGCCGTGATTGGCCGGAGCGGCGATGACGTCACACGCATGTGCGCGGGGCCGTCAGTCTCTATTGAGAAAACCGGCAACGCTCAGTGCGCCTGCGCCTTTGTCTACGGCATGCATGCGCCGTAGACATCGGTGCAGGGTTTTCTGAAAATAGCTCCTTAACCGTGTAGGTTAAGGAGATGTTTCTTGCACGTACAGGTAAGCCTTCATCTAGGCTTACCTGTAGGTGCAAGTTGTGTGGTTGGGTTTACAACCACTTTAAGCACTCACAGTGTAAAAAGAAATCCTGACAGTTCAGCCACATTTGTTGGAATATTTTACTGATAATGGCACTTCCTCTGTCTCTGAAATGATGCTGTGGGAAGTGCACAAATGTGTAATTCGGGAACATTGTTAGCGTTAACTAACAGACTTAACGCTACTGGAACTTGCATATAAAGAGGAATAGATCATATACACTACCACAACCACAAGCAGCTGCTCACATTAACTGCATGTGTACATGTGAAAAAAACTTCTGACCAATGTGGCACTTGCTCTAAACAACAATGTAAAGTATTTAGTGAATTCTATACTCCTATACGATAGGCATAGACAACCCCAAAAAAATAAAAAAAATTATGTATAACTCGTGCCAAAAAAAATACTCTTAATAATACATTAATTGAAAATACATGTGAAACAAAGTCCTAACAAAATGGTTAAAAGTTGTGCACTCTTCGACAGGGTCAGTTGGCCGTTTCTCCAAGCCACCCTTGCCCAGATAGGATTAGGACCGAAAATGCTCTCGCGCATCCTGGCCCTGTATTCCACGCCCTCTGCCTCTATCTTAGTGAATGGTACTCACTCGCGTACATTCACAATAGCTAATGGCACCAGGCAAGGCTGTCCCCTCTCCCCTCTCCTTTTCGCCCTTGTCATAGAACACTTGGCCCAAGCTATCAGAGCAAACCCGAGCATAAGTGGTATTCAGACCCCCTCCTCACATTGCAAACTCTCCCTATACGCTGACGACCTATTGCTTTGTGACACAACCCCACATTAGTATCCCATCCATTCTAGCAGAGATCAACCGCTTTGGCCGGCATAGTAACTATAAGCTTAACATTTCCAAAATGGAAGCCCTTAACTTATCACTTCCACATCATACCCTTTCCTCCCTTAAGACTAATTTCTCCTTCCAATGGCAGGCGACATCCATTTCATATTTAGGTACGTCCATCCCGGCACGCGCAGGGGATATCTATACTCTGAATTTTGGCCCACTGCTCACTAAGATCAGACGCCTAACCGATGACCGGATGGACAGACCGCTCTCTTGGTTTGGTCGCATGAACACCCTAAAAATGGACATACTCCCCAAATTATTGTATCTATTCCAAGCCCTCCCTATTTCCCTCCCTTCCGCATTCTTCCGCACCCTGCGCTCATTGGCTATACGCTTCGTGTGGCGGGGGAGGCACCCCAGGTTGAAACATGCTCTTTTATGCTCTACCGTCACTAAAGGTGGAATGGGTCTGCCGGATTTTGAGCTTTATCATTCCTCAGCAGTGTTATCACGGGTCCTGGAGTGGTTCCCCCACCCCTTTGTCAAAGCTGCTACCCTAGTAGAACAAGACCTGTCCCCGATGGATCTTCGGGCCCTCCTATGGGGTTTTGAACATACTCATAGGTCTCTCTCAGCATTATCTCCCCTCACTAGAGATGCTCTGGTGCTTTGGTATCGCAAGAGAGAGGCCTACGCTCTATCTACTGAACCAAGCCCACTCACCCCATTATTTGACAACCCAGCCCTTCCGGAGGGCAGGCCCATCCACACACTTGACAACTATGACAGGGCTTCCTGGCCCACGGCACGACAATTCGTTAACTCAGCGCAGGGTACCTTCAAGTCAAACCATGACTCTACGTCCTCCTGCTTGACTTGGCTTACTCGCTTACACCTAACTTCCTACTGCAAAGGACTCCACGAATCCGAACAAATCCATCGTCCCCTGACCAGTTTTGAACAATTATGCACACTTCCTGACACACCCCACCATACCCTTTCCTTGACCTACAAACTGATTCTAGACCACACTCATGACTCCTTACCTAAATTTACTGAAGTTTGGTCGGAGGAGCTTGGGAGAGAAATTACTGAGGCAGAGTGGGGTAAAGCCTTTCTCTTTACCCACAAATTGTCTATCTCTAGCTATTCCCAAGAGAAAAACTATAAGATGATTACCAGATGGTATCGAGCGCCGACCACCCTCAGGATCATGTACCCCTCAGCTGCGGACACCTGCTGGAGTTGCAACTCGGCAACAGGTACATACAGCCACGTCTGGTGGGAATGTGATGTAATTCGACCATTCTGGTCTCAAATTTTTCAAATTTATTCTGAGATCTATGATACGCCTCTTCAGCCTTCTCCTTTTATTGCCCTCCTCTCCATTCTACCGGGTACTGTCAAATTCCAAAAACGCAATCTCCTTAAATTTTCCCTTAGCGCGGCTCAGAGACTTATTTCTAGACACTGGAAAACCACCTCCCCTCCTTCGATTGTAGAATGGGTAAATGAGATGAACACTAGTATGCTAATGGAGGAGATGCTTGCCAAATCTCTTGACAGATGTGCTAAATTCTCCTTTATCTGAAGCATATGGAGACATTATTCAACTTCGGATAAGTTGAAGGAAAGGCTCCCGCTGGGGCATACTCCCTGAGGCCTTACCAGACCTTAACCTTTGGGTTCCCTGCCATGTTTGGATACCCTCTCATTGGTCCGCAGCTCGCTGTCCCCTTACCCCCCCTCCTCCCCCTTCCACCCTTCCCTTTGTACTATACCCCCCTCCTGAACTCTAGACCCCCCTTTATATCTTTATCTCTTCCTATTTCTTTTTGGGGTCACCCCTATAGATACATGATGAGTCTTTATTTGTACTCGGTCCATTTTATGTTTACACTGTCATCACTTGTGAGACTTCACCATTAGGTGCTGGAATGGTGTAGTTTGTAAAGGTATTCATGTCATCCCCCAACGACTCCTCCGAACCAGGATCGCAGTAGGATCCCACAGGGGCATCCTGGTCGGACGGAGTGGATATTGAGTCTTCAGACTACACTATTTGATCTGTGTATTGCCTCACACCTCTTCTCATGAGCTAGATGTTATTTGTATAATGCCGAATACATGATGTAACATGTGTTTACCCCTTACTTACCGGTCCGGGTTGCCTCTTGACGGGCTCCTGGTTTCTTGTCTTTTCTCTGTATACTTGAAACTTTGTCTAACAATAAAAACTAATTGAACATAACACTTGTGCACTCAATGCACCCTCTAACATATATTAAATATATAACCCAAATTGAATGTACTTAAATCAAAGTGCAAATATATAGTGCAAAAAAACAAAACACAAAATGTGCATAAGTAACAACTGCTACCACAGTCTCAGTATTTAGCATTAACCAATTCATATCCTCATATGACGTCCTGGACTTTGAGTGGAGCTATCTGAATGATGCCATACCACTGCAGGGCGGAAGCGAGGTCAAAACTTCACTTCCGCCCAATGCTCTTAAAGCAACATTTATTTTTATTTTTATGACATTACATTTTATTTTTATTTTTTTATTGCATTTTAGTGTAAATATGAGATCTGAGTATTTTTTTTCCCTAGATCTCATAGTTAAGAGGACCTGTCATGCTTTTTTTCTATTACAAGGGATGTTTACATTCCTTGTAATAGGAATAAAAGTGACCCAATTTTTATTTATTTTTTTAAAAACAGTGTGAAAATAAAAAATTCAAAGTAAAATATTTAAGAAAAATGTTTTTTTTTAAAGCGCCCGGTCCCGATGAGCTTGCACGCAGAAGCAAACGCAAATACGTGAGCAGCGCCTGCATGTGTAAATGGTGTTCAGACCACACATGTGAGTTATCGCCACGAACGTTAGAGCAAGAGCAATAATTCTAGTCCTAGACTTCCTCTGTAACTCAAAACATGCAACCTGTAGGATTTTTTAAACGTGGCCTATGGAGATTTTTAAGGGTAAAAGTTTGTCGCCATTCCACGAGCGGGCGCAATTTTGAAGCGTGACATGTTGGGTATCAATTTACTCAGCGTATCATTATCTTTCACAATATAAAAAAAAATGGGCTAACTTTACTGTTGTCTTATTTTTTAATTCAAAAAATGTTTTTTTTTTTTTTAAAAAGTGTGTTTGTAAGACCGCAAATACGGTGTGACAAAAAGTATTGCAACAACCGCCATTTTATTCTCTATGGTGTTAGAAAAAATATATATATAATGTTTCGGGGTTCTAAGTAATTTTCTAGCAAACAAATCAGTTTTTAACTTGTGAACACCAAATCTCAGAAAGATGCTCGGTCCTTAAGTGGTTAATTCCAATAAAAATATTACACTCACATTATTTTAAAAACGCCCGCACATGGGTGTTTAGGCATTAAAATCAGATATCCTATACACAGCAATCTTCACACCAGGACTTCTGGTCCCGACTGCGACCGGAAGTGACATCACCTGGCTCCTGCTGACGCTTTGCGTCACCAAACACTTTACTTTTCCCCCTGATGAACGTTCATTGGCAGCCTTGATTCTTTCTGCATAGACCCAGGCTAGGGCGGAGCTACTGGAGGAACTAGGTAATAACATGAGACTCAGAGTCATACTTGGCTAAAAAATATTCTATGAAAAAGCTAACAAAAGCGGTAAGCTTTTGGCAAGATGTTGCAGGACTGTAAAGCTGGTATGATGGTCCACTCTTTTCGAGACCAAGCAGAAAGCCTTCACCATAACACTGACGCCATAGCATCTCAATTTTTCAAATATTATAAATCGCTGTGCAATTAAAATTCTCAGAGGGCAAATGTGGCAGACTCGGAAGCAAGAACTTGTCTTCCTTTAACCCATCTGTCTAAATGCTGCCCCCGAGCAATCACACGCACTTCAGAAAATACAAATCATAAAAAATCTGTTCTGAGGTATTTAAAAATTGTAAGATAAAGCAGCCACTATGCAATTGTGACACCAATAGCTAAACATACATTATATCAAAAAGCAGCGCTAAATCCCAATATAAATAAATAGAATATCACAAATATATAAAATGATTTGATAAATATAAATATTAAATTACAAAAAAAAATTAAAAAAACGTGAAATGCAAAGAAAGTCCATTCACAGTCCATAAATTACTAATAATCACAAAAAGTGAAAAAGCATGCAAGATCAAGAAGCAACCCTTTCAAGTTCCCAAAAGGTGAAAAAAACATGAAATTAAGAAAAAGTCCTTTGCAATTCATATACTGTATAATGTTGGTGTCCCCACACTTCTACTTCTTGTTAGAAAAAAATGTGCATCCACCACCAAGTGACACTGTTTAGGGAGCCTCTTATCAGACAATATGGACCATTCTAATATAAATGGTAAAAAGCACTTAGATATATCCTTTAGCTATGATTCTTCAGGCGCAAGTCACGTCTTCCATCGGGATCTCCGCCAGCATTAGGAGTTTGCCAAAAGTGATGCATACATTAATAGGAACACAACGCAGATCGACTGGATTCTTGGGTACTTGCTATGGTATCGATGCAAAGCAGCTCTCCAGCGCTGATACTCCAACTCCCTCCAGACTCTCAGTGACAATTACTCAGGTATAAATCATAAGCACTGTTGCTGCAAAACTTGAAAAGTTGATTACCAACAGGGATGTCCATGCCGTTCTCAAACAGATAAAGCCTGGCAATAATTATAAAGGTTTCTCTGACACTTCAGTCCCACACTTTCTTCACGCTTTTAAAGAGGAACTGCAGTCTGCTCACATAATTTGTAATAAAAACATCTTTGCCATTCTGAAGCTTCCCTCCAACCACTTTTCATATTATTTTATATATACTGCGATTCTGTACTTGCCAAATATGCTGCAGAAATCTCCCTCCACTGAGTCTGGCTGCAACCATGTTAACTGTGGGCAGTTGAAGCTGCTGCCTGCCTGTTCCTTTCCTGGATTTACACAGAGGCACACCTCCAGCTCTGCAGCTCTCATTGGCCCTCTTATGGCTCATCTCCCCCTCCCTTTCTGGCATACTCTAACGAGAATGAGAGAGAGATGTGCATGATGTCATAAGCCTAGGCTTTTTACCAGACAAGAAACAGGAAGTGGGCTGTATAAGTTATTTACTGGCAGAAAAAAATTGTTTTACTATCCTAAGTTAAAACAACAAGGGAAGAAGATCTAATAGATGGAAAGTTGAAAAAATTACAGAAGGTCCGATTTAAATCACTTTCGGGTGGCATCCCTCTCTCCAATCAGTCCTTGGAGGCCCATATTGCTGTCATCCATAAAAAGGACATAGACCTCACACTATCGCTAGTCAACATCGATGTTAAGCTGTACACAAGAATCTTGGCTAATAGGCTACTGCCTCTCTTACCTTTGTGGGTGACCCTGGTCCAGGTGGGCTTCATTCCAGGTCGTGAGGCTCGTGACAACACATTGAAAGGTGTTGGCATTCATTACTGATTGTCACATGTGGGGTCCCAGGTTTATTTCTTTTGATGGATGCCGGGAAGGCGTTCGACAAGGTGGCTTGGGACTACATGCAGCTGGTACTCTCTAAGCTTTGATAAGGTGCTAAAATGTGTGCCAGAATTAATGCTTTATACTCCGGTCCTTAAGCAAGAGTCAAAGTCAATTGCCACCTATTGGACGCCTTTACGACTCGAAACGGTACTTGCCAGGGGTGTCCCCTTTCACCAATTATTTTTGCCCTGATGCTTGAACTCTTTCTGAATTGCATTTGAGCATGTGCAGATATCAAGGGGGTAAAAATCTATAACAAAACATGAAAATTTGCAGCCTTTGCAGAGTGCATGCTCTTATTTTTGTTGACCCATTCTGTTACCAACCTTATTACAGGAATTACAGTATTTTGGACAGGTGTTGAACATCTCTTTAAATTAAACAAAATCGTATGTGCTCAATATCTCTCTACCTGTAGAGGTTCAAGGGTGTCAATCATTAGTCCCATTTAGCTGGAAATCGGACTGCATCTACCTTTACCTATACGCTAAAAATTATCTGCCACTTTTGCAGACGATGCAGCAGGATCTTAAACATTGGGAAAAAAATACTGTTTTTCGTGGTTTGGGAGAGCTGCGATTCTTAAAATGAATGTTTTGCCTAATCTGTTGTATCTTTTTTAAACAGTCCAGATTAGACTCTTTGTTGCTTTTTTTGCCTCAATAAAAACATTGGGATTTCCACATATAGTTGATAAACAATCTTCCAGAATTAGCCTGCAGGCTGTGTCGATCCCCCGCTCCAAGGGTAGGATTGGTTTGCCCGAAGTCAAACTCTTATCAAATGGCTATGGTGATGGACTGGCATTTGCACAGTAACCTTAAGGACTGGAACTCACAGGAACAGGCCTTTATCCAGAGCCCTTTGGCCTCCTTGCTGTGGAACACTGGGGGGGGGGGGTGACATCTAACATTTTGTCACATTCCTTGATTGCGGCCACTTTATACTGTGCTTGGGATGTTTGCACCTGTCAAGAACCATAAACCAGGCGGAGACAGAAAATGCAATTAAAATCACACCTTTTATGAAATAGCGAAAATAATACAGTTCAGGAACGTAGTCAAAACCAGGGTTTGGATGCCAAAGTGGGAAATCAGACGAGCTGGGACCATTAAGCCAGGCATCGGTGAAGGGAGGAGGAAAATCAGGAACAGGTAACGGAAGAGAAGTCAGCCAGGTCAAGTTATGCACAGGAACACACAGGAGGTATTGACCACGCAAGGGCGAGGAGAGAATGAGCCTAAGCTGCTTAAATAGTCAAAAGGGGCTGGCTGTAGGCTGAACTAATGAGACAGGTTAATGGTAACCAGGGGAGTCACTGTGGAAACAATGAGTGGCTGATAATTTACTGACAGCTAAGCAGCTCTGAGCACTGAAAAAAAAAAGCAGCCGTAAGTAGCAGAAGCCAGCCCTGACAGTACCCCCTCCGGGGGCCCCAGGCTTGAGGGGAAAGTGTCTATGGAAAGCACAGAGGAGGGCAGGGGCATGTACGTCCGAGGATAAGACCTATGAGCATTCCTCTGGACCGTAACCCCTCCAATGAACTAGATATTGTATGCGTCCACGAAACCTACGGGAGTCAATGATAGATTGTATCTCATGTTCCTCATGGTTGTCAACCTGAACCAGGTAAGGGCGTAGTACAGAGCTGGTACAGCGGTTACACACCAAAGGTTTTAATAAGGAAACATGGAATACGTTGGAAATACAGAAAGATAATAAGCTGCACTTTTAATGTGTAAACCCTGGAAAAAAATTTTTTTTTAAATCCCACCTGCAAGACAAAGCCATAATGAGCTAGTATGACTAGCATACTAGCTCATTATGCATCCTTAGATTGGGGCCCCCAAAGCCATCCTTGTCTCCCTCTCCAGCCGCAGCCATCACTGCGGCGATAGCCGGAAGGTTACTTCCGGCTATCGTCGCTCCAGCCAATCACAGCGCCACTCCTGCGCTGCGATTGGCCGGATCGGCGAAGACGTCACTCCACGCATGCGCGCAGGAGCCGTCAAATCAGGCTAAGCCGGATTTGTGAATGGGATTAACCCTGTGTAGACACAGATGCATGTCATTTTTTTCAAATATCTCCTAAACCGTGTAGGTTTAGGAGATATTTCTTGCACCTACAGGTAAGCCTTAATCCAGGCTTACCTGTAGGTGCAAGTTGCATAAGTGGGTTTACAACCACTTTACCCAAGTGAACGGAATATAAAATAAAATAAGAAATTAATAAACAAAACAGTGTCACTCTGAATAAAGTCCCAAATACTAAAATGTAAACTCATAAAAAGTCCTCCAGAAGGTAATACATTCTTCCGATGGAAGTGAAACCAAATCCCAACAGTAAAGTGAAAATTATGTGACTTGCAAGGAATGAGTCAAGTGAATCCACCACCAAGCAAAGTGCCCGCTTACCAGCTGCACAAGTTTGGATACTTCTGGCTAAAATCCAGCCAGGGCCTTTTCCTCCGGTTGTCTGATCAAACCATAGATGCAGTCAGCAATCAATCGTAAAGTTTGTTTGTGGCACAATTGGTCAATCCATACATGATGAGGGAGATGAATATAGCTCAGAAAAAAAGAGCAAGAAAAATCGCCATTGGTAAAGCCAGATGGTTTATTTAATATTAAAAGAGTATCGCCTGCAGAGCGTATACATAAATAGCAATACAAGTTTGTGGCCGGCCGGCAACAATACGAACGCCCATACAAACGTAACGTAACAACACAGTGACGTCAGCGTTTCGTCACTAATCTGACGTCGTCCTGGGGCACGGGCGGAGTACTGACGCACCGCTTTATATAGTGAACAGACACAGCCAAGCCTTGATCTGAATCTTAGGCGGCCAACGCTAAAAACGCCATTCTAGTTCAGGGAAAACTGTAGATCTCCTAAACAATGGAGAATGACGGGACAAATAGCCGGCGCAACACCCAATGCACCCCCCACTAATCCCAGTCATACACCAAGGTTAGCAATATAAAATAAAGATGAAAAGTAAAAAATATACAACAAATTAACTAAACCTATGTGGCTGAAACCACACTCTACTGTACATCACATATCTCCTATAGGGAGATCTATTTAATTTGGCACATCAGCCGAAAATGTTTAATCAGACAAGAATCGCTATGAGTGTCCTGACAGGACAAAAATTGTTAAAAATTTTAAAATAAAAATATATAATAAAAAATGTAAAATATAAATGTTTTGAAATAAAAAACCTAAAGAGGCCAAATACATAACAATTCACAATTACGCAATATTATATAATAAAAAATATGCTGCGCAAAGATAAAAACGTGATAGTGACAATGAATGCTAAAATGAACAGAACTTCCAATAATCTCTGTAGGTTTAATTCCACATCTAAAAGGAGAAAAGGTTAGGTCCAAAGTAATGTCCACAATATACTTCTCCTGTAGTGCTATCTAAAAAATTACTGGTGTGGATAGCATAGAAAGTCTTATAATACAAATAATATAAAACATGTATGATAAAAATGCATGTCCAATCTTCTAAACATGCATCCGTGACATCAAACTGTAACACCACAGAACAGTGCTGATTTGGAATAGTGAAGAATCCACCACCTCTATTTAAACTGGCCCCTTACCGAAAGTACTGATCCCTGTATGAGATCAGTGCACGCATGCGGTTGTTATCCCTGCCAAGGGCTCTTTAAATCAGCTCTCTTGGTTCCTCTGATGTTTAAATAGGTGAACTCCCGGTGTCCCAACGGACCATGATAAGACAGAAAAGACATTCCACAGCGTAATCCAGTATAGGACTTTTTATTCAAATAATTAAAAATATGCACTTACAATGTACATCAGGTATATATGTGGGTGGTATGTTACAAAGCCGGCCGGCTCTCACTGCCCGTCGCTTCCGGGACTTGTGCGATAGTACGCAATATTATATGCCTCTATCAAAATTTCAGGAATTAGCTAAAATAGGCCATAGGGGTCCTAAATGTACCAAATTGAGAGCACATAGGTCACCCAAGAATCAGATCGAGTTTACATTATAAACACATCTACATCAAAACATTCAAGAGTTGTCTATAAAAGCGTTTATCCAAAATTCTCTGTGTAAGGGTCCTAGCCTGTGCCACAAATTCCCCAGGTTCCGTTCAATTGTGCTTCAACCTCATATATTGGCTCTTAGGTACCGACCTGAGCCAAGAGGCATGATGGCAACTGTCCTCTGGAATGTAAGAGTTTCTGTCAGTTGACTTTAAAAATGTCAAAGTAATAAAAGAATCACCCTTGACAGAAATTTTGAGATTCAAAAAATGTATCTCTCTGCAAATAGCCTCATAAGAAAAGTGTATCCCCCTATTGTTTGAATCAAGTGAATCTATAAATTCACGAAGGGCAGCCTTGCTACCATCCCATAGGAGGAGGGCGTCATCTATATACCACGCCCATAGGACCACCTCTGGTCTCCCATGGGCATAGACGACATCCTCCTCCCACTGGGCCATAAATAGATTCACCGAGCTAGGGGCGTATTTAGCCCCCATAGCAACGCCCCTGTCTTGGTGAAAATACCGGCCATCAAAACAGAAAAAGTTATGGCTAGCAGTGGACTCAAGAAGTTCCATAATGAAATTAATCTGCTCCTCAAGGAGACCAGAGTCACGGTTCAAAAAATATTTTACTGCACCCAAGCCTAACTCATGAGGGATGATCGTGTACAACGAGGTGACATCTGCTGTCACCAACCACATCCCATCATGTGGTTTATGTCCAGATAAATTATTAATCCCATGACGTGTATCTTTGACATAAGAAGGCATGGTGCGCACCACAGGTTGTAAAAAGAAGTCTATATACTTGCCCACCCGTGACGTAACAGAGTCAATGCCACGGACTATTGGACGACCCGGGGGGCAAGTAAGACTCTTATGGATATTTGGCAAATACAGTAAAACCTTGGATTGCGAGCATAATTCGTTCTGGAAGCATGCTTGTAATCCAAAACACTTGCATATCAAAGAGAATTTTCCCGTAAGAAATAATGGAAACTCAAATGATTCGTTCCACAACCATTTATTCATAGGTCTTTCAGTTTATAGTCCATATAAAAAGATTATAGCAATGTGATAAGTTGTGTAACCATAAAATGTCCATCCACAAATGGAAGCAAAATCCAGCAGGAGCTACGGAGTATAAAAGAGAAGAGAGGCGCCTCTAAGTGTAGCAATATGGTTACATTTAATGAAGGTACAACATTTAGCAACGCACATGGTTGATGATTACAACAGACACATCTAATTATGCAGGCATCCGGGGTAAAGATGTCCACATAGACCGTCCTCCACACCACCAGCTCTCACCGCTATCAGTCTGCAATCATGACCGGGAAGACTACTGTCAGAGAACGTACCTTGCCGGGCGTATTGGTGGTCGCTTTGGTGTGCGTTCGCGCGCGCCTATGCGCGCTGATGTTGGGCATGTTCCTGTCCGCGCTGGTGCACTTCCCAGACTGCGAGTGCGCCTGTGCGCGATGGTGTGCCTGTGCGCGCGGGTGCATGTGCGCACCATAGCGCACTCCGATGCGCCATTGCGCGCGCCTATGCACGCCGGTTTGCCCATTTAAACTCCTGGAACACTTCAGACCGGTGCTGTCTGATCTACAGTCCCCTGTGTATCCTGCTCCTGTTAATTGCCTGAAACCTGATCTTCTGACCACCCGGCTTGTTACTGGACTTTTCCTGCTATCCGCCTGCACCCGACCTCGGCCTGTCTTTGACCCTGAACTTGCCTACCCCGCTGTACCATACTGTCTGAACGTTGCCGAACCCTGCTTGTCTTGACCACTCTCTCTGCACCTGCCCAGCTGCGCTGCTCTGCACACCTGCCTGCCTACCTGCCTGCAGCCAGCCCGGCTCAGCTACTCTCCTGAACCCAGGATCCGGGGCTGCCTTCCAGTAACCACTCTCAGGCTCTCTTACCCTTCCGCACTCCCGTGCCTCCTGTCTGCACTACCAGGGGCCCGCGAGTCGGATACGTACGGGGGACCTTCCTCTGCTCTAACGGACTCGCTGATCAGGTACGTACAACCCTGACAACTACCCTGCAGTAGAGCGATCTGAAAGTGAGGCTTGAACCGCTCGTGGAAGAGATGACATCAATGGCGGTGAGGATAATGGTCTATGTGGACAGCTTTACCCCGGATGCCTGCATACTTAGATGTGCCTATTTTAATCATCAACCATGTGGCGCCTCTCTTCTATTTTATACTCATTTGTGACATGACGATACTTTTATATCAAGACATCGCTTGTATATCAAGTCAAAATTTATTACAAAATTTTGCTTGTCTTGCAAAACGCTCTCAAACCAAGTTACTCTCAAACCAAGGTTTTACTGTAATACATAATAGGCACCCTTGGTGCTTTAGGGACCAAAAAGGCCTTCTCCTTTTTGTTCAAAATGTTTTGATCAAACCCTTTCTGAACTATACCTTCAAGTTCCTCCTTATATCTCCTATTGGGGTTAGAAGACAGAGGAGTATATGTATCTGAATCTCCTACTATCCTGGTCATTTCACTCATATAATCCACCCTTATCCGCTGGTCGTATTACCAGTTCCTTGTTAGCACATAGTGAGTCAATACCTTTCTCCGGGTCTTTTTTCATCTTGGCATGTTTCAACTTCATGCTGTCCAGATCCCTCAATACTACATCTCTTGAATGCCTTCAATGAGGGAGCAAGAACCCCAGGAGGGTTAAACAATGACAAATTAGAAAGACCAGAGTGTTGATATTCAATGGACATTCCCCAATTACCGTTAATGGGATTGGTAATCAAATACCTCAGAATATTTAATTTACGTACATACATATGGATGTCCATATAGGTCTGAAACTTGCTCAAACTTTTAGACAGAGCAAACTTGTGACCTTTATCCAACACTCCCATTTCAGAATCAGTCAGCACCTGGGAACTGAGATTGTAAATCCCAATTCCTTTAAGGTCCTTTTCATTTTTGGACTGAACACGCCTCCCCACTCTAGTTCCTCTCTTAACTCTATGGCTCTTTTGATGCCTTGACTGGGCCTGGGAAAACCTCAAGTAGGATGATCCTGATTGTCAGTACCATTCCTATCATGGTGTTCCATAAAGTTGGAAGCATAGGGACCATTTTGATGTCCCCTATTACTGCCATAATTAGTCACAGGGTTGCTAGGTCCAGCCAGCGTGTTACCCACATTTCTCAAAGGTAAAAAACTATTCTGAACAGGGATATTATAATCATATTAATTATCATCATATCCCACATTATAGTGAACGACAGGGTAATAATTGCCACCATTGCCACCATTATATCCGTATGACTGATTAGGGCCATATCCCGGTTGATTGGTCTGGACAGGAGCCAGATAAGATGGGGCCTTTGGCTGTTTTTATGGCCACGACCATGGATTGGAGGTGGACCTTGTGTCCAACCTGAATTTTGAGCATGGGGAGGACCGTAATTCCAATTTTGATATTGGCCATGGCCATATGCCACAGAAGAAGGGACCCTTCCCTGATTATTACCCTTGTTGGCCCCCTGGTTTCTATAAGGGGAATGGTGAGATGGGTGTCTCCCCCCTCCAGGAAATCTAGAGGCATTAGGTCCTCCATGGGGGGTCTAGTGTGATCACTAGGTGGATTACCCTGTTTAGGTGGTACCCTAGATTGCCCCTCCATTGATTGACCCATGGCCTGTGGGGTGGTATCCATGGCAGAGTTACCATTGGCAGTCTGTTCTACCAACAATTTCTTCTGCCATTCAAATACCATCTGAGACTGGTAGTCCGCCAAATCCCTATTGTATTTCTTTTTAGTTTTCTGTTCCCTATCCTCCGTCTCAAGAAATTTTAAGAGATTTTTTGATCTTTCTCCATATTCCTCACTACTCTTAAAAGGGATCAATTTTTCTTTAATAATTTTAATTTCCTCATCTATTCTCAATAATTTATTTGTTTTCCTTTCTACCAGAAATCTGAGGAAATGGACACCTGCATCATCAAAATATTTATACCATTCATCAAGTTGAGCCTCTCCTCTCTGGGGGCAAACTTCCCATCTTAGACTGCGAGGTACCATATGCTGCTTAATATAAGTCTTGAGGAAGGCTATATCCCACTGAGTATGTGTTTTTGAGACAGTGAGGTTTTTAAGCCTAGTGAATAAGCCACCTAAATCCCCGCCTCCATCCTTATAGGCTTCAAAAACACCCTCTATGTTGACCACTCTAGTGGCTCTAAATTCAAAAATATCCATAGTATAAATTAATACAGTGAATAATAGTGTACCAGCAGCAATAATATAAAATCAAGAACACAAAAATATACAAAAAGAAAAACTGCGCTGAAATAAATAAATAAATGTAGCTGTAACTCAGGTGAGATATACACATAAAATTATATAGAATGATAATAAGCTGCACTTTTAAAATTACATATTAACCAACGTTGGAAATACGCATGTTGGAAGGAAGATCTAATGCGTAGGCCACTGAGTTAACCTTACGGAGTTTTGCGGAAAGGCCCAATATACCAAGGCGCAAGTTTTAGCGAGGGAACACGGAGTCGGAGGTTATGGAAAGACAGCCAGGGCCTCCCTCATATTTGGTAGGAAGGCGCAGGTAGGTGTCGGTGGTCAGCATGGAGTCTATACCTCTCCCTGGAGCATTGCAAATATTCTTGGACCTGCACCCAAGTGGGATGGCGTTCCCGAAGATGTTCCTCTAACTCAGGAATTCCCTGTGGACAACATCGATGGCTGAAACCCATAGTTCGCCATAAAATAAGATAATTGTGAGGCAGCATTGATGGCGCTATTGTGAGCAAACTCCGCCCAGGGAAACAGGTCCAACCAGTTGTTATGGTGGTCAGAAATATAGCAACATAGGAACTGTTCCAATGCTTGGTTGGCTCGTTCTGCGGGCCCCATTGGACTGCAGGTGATATGCTGAGGAGAAGGAAACCTGAATTCCCCAACTGTGCACAAAAGGCTCGCCAAAACCTGGACACAAACTGGCTACCTCTATCTGAGATGATAACTGTAGGTAACCCATGTAACCGAAAGACCTTCCAAGGGAAAATTGATGGCAGTTCTTTGGACGTAGGCATCTTCTTTAGCAGACTACAATGAGACATTTTTGAAAACCGGTCAACCACCATAAGAATAACGGTGTTGCCCTGGAAGTTGGGTAAATCCACAATAAAATTAATAGACAAGTGAGTCCAAGGCCTCTCTCCACTGGGTATGGGTTGTAGGAGACCCACTGGAAGGTGTTGGGGGTGTTTATTCTGAGCAACACAGGACAAGCGGCCACTAAGGAAATAACATCAGCGTGGAGACTAGGCCACCAGAATTGTTGCGACATAGACCATATGAGTTGACTCTTCCCTGGGAGCCCAGGTGCTTTAGGAGAATGGTAGGTCTGGAGAAAAGCAGTGTGGAGATTCTCAGGGAAAAGCAGCGGTCATGAGGTTTTTCAGGAGGAGAATGGATCTGAGAGGCCATAATTCTCTCACCCAAAGGTGAAGTGAGACTAGTGCGAATAGTGGCCAAAATGCAGTCCGGAGCTATCACAGGAGTAGGACTCCATCTTGGAAGTGGAGGAAAATTGCAGCGACAATGCATCTACCCTTATATTCTTTGCACCTGGTAAGAATGAGACTATGTAATTGAAGCTTAACAGAAAAAGGGCCCACCTTGGCCTCAGACAAAAATGTGAGATTCTTATGGTCAGTCAAAATGAGGACTGGCACCGAAGTACCCTCGAGGATATGCCTCCATTGTTTAAGCGCTAAAATGATGGCTAATAATTCTGTGTCCCCAATTTCATAATTGAATTCTGCTGGAGACAATTTTTTAGAAACCTAGCCACAGGGATGCATAGAACTCTCAGAGGTAAAACGTTGAAACAGGAGAGCGCCTATTCCAGTCTCAGACACATCAACTTCAAGAATGAAGGGTAACGTAGGATCAGGATGTGCCAGCACAGAAGTTGTAGCGGCCTTAAAGGATTCAAAGGCTTTAATGAAATCCGGGGACCAATTCTGTGGGTTATCATCCTTCCTGGTCATATCAGTCAGTGGTTTGACCAGAGAAGAGAAATGACGAATACATTTACGACCTAAAGCTGTGGTTTCCAATCGTATTTATGAACAATATATTATGCTTATTGCATCCCTTTATTGGATCCTCTTCCTTGTGTCATACTTGATGTAACCATCACACTGTCACGCTAATCTGTTTAATTTATTTTTTCTCTATTAATAAAATTATTTTGTAAAAGAAATTATGAATATATTTCTAATAATTTGCAAAGCCAATAAAACGTTGTAGAGGACATAGACCTTTGGGTCGAGGCCACTGTAAGACTCCAGTTTTTCTGGGTCCATCGAAAACCCGGCAGCAGAAATTACATAACCCAAAAATGTAACCTGTTCACCACCCCAGTATGATGCAATCCTTCTGCAACAAATCTCTGGCCATGCACCTGCTCACTGCGGCAAGGATGTGTATTCCTACCCACTGGAGTACAAAACATGTAACTTCCCTAAAAGAATGGTTTACTAGAATTAAAAAAATTGCTGAAACGGAAGAGCCGATTCATACATCATGTGATACCTTACGCAAATTTACGTCTAATTGGGCCTTTTGGATTCATTTCCAGTCCACCTTGAAGGAAATTCAAATGGTATTTCCGTATACCTGACAAAGACCAGCTAGGTATAATACCACAGGTGCCACACCCAAAAGACCCATTCAGTACTGAGAGATAACTTGGAGAACAAAGAAAGACAAGGCAGCGTTGTGTCCAAAAGTTTATCTGCTTTAATCAAGGGCGGGAATACAAGTCTTATGCCGAGTACACATGACCGTTTTTCATGACGAGAAAAATGCAATTTTTTTAATTTGGTAATTAAAAATGATCGTGTGTGGTCTCCAGAACATTTTTCATGACGTGAAAAATGGGCATTAAAAATTTGGAACATGCTCTAATTTTTCTCGTCGTTTTTCACGTGAAAAAAATGCGCATGCTCAGAAGCAAGTGATGAGACGGGAGCGCTCGTTCTGGTAAAACTAGCGTTCGTAATGGAGATAGCACATTCGTCGCGCTGTAACGGACTGAAGAGCACAAGGCTGAAAAGCGTGAATCATCTCTCACCAAAACTTTACTAACACAAGGATCAGCAAAAGCAGCCCAAAGGGTGGCGCCATCCAAATGGAACTTCCCCTTTATAGTGCCGTCGTACATTTCGTAGGGTCACCGCGCTTTGCTCGAGCATTTTTTTTCATGATAATGTGTAGGCAAGGCAGGCTTGAGAAGAATCATGACGAGAAAAACTTTGTTTTTTTCAATGACATTAAAAACGGTTGTGGAAAGAGAAAGGGGGGTGGAAAGGGGGGGTGATTAATACAGAGGTGTACATTTCATATCATTACATACTTAGATGATTGACCTTTTAAAGATGGCCAACATAGTTTCATTTTGAGTAATCATGCCACCTGGCTTCATGACTTATAGTCATGAGTCCTGCTTCCCTGTTTCATGTCTCATTACAAAAGAAAGTGGTGAAAGACAGCTCCACCCCACAGAAACATTATTATAGAATGGTACAGAGCAAAATGGGGTCCTTATACTTAGCCATATTACTACAATCCCCTCTTTCAGTCATGACAGTGACTGATATTCCCGCATCGTGACATACTCGTGGGTATCATGGTAAGAGCTGAGATGCATTCGATTAGCTGCTGCTGGATCGGGAGGCGGAGCGGCTCGGGAAATCATACACATAATAAACTTGAAGCACGCATATAGGGTCAATGCCAGAAGCAAAATCATTACAATACACATAGCGAGATCTTTGAGCCAGGAAAAAACTCCTCCGAAACCAAACTCTCCTATGTTACCAAGGGGGTCCCAAGTCTTAGCAAGGTCCCTTGCTTTAACCTGTAACTTGTCAACCTCCTTCCTGTGCTGAGCAATTACCGTATATACTCGAGTATAAGCCGACCCGAATATAAGCCGAGGCACCTAATTTTACCACAAAAAACTGGGAAAACGTATTGACTCGAGTATAAGCCTAGGGTATCCATCTGCATGCCTCACTGTGTCCATGTGCATGCCTCCCTGTGTCCATGTGCATGCCTCACTGTGTCCATGACTAGACTGACGTTTAACATGGGAGTCTATAGAAGGGGTGCACGGCTTTGAAAAATCAGTGCTCCCCGGCCGTAGGTTCTCCAGACAAAAAACTTTGCACACTTATAGAGAAGAAATGGGGATACAAGTGTGCCATGTTTCGGGTCCAGGGACCCTACGCCCGGCTGGTCCCCAAAATCACCGGAGAAATGACCGTTTAACATGGGAGTCTATGGAAGGGGTGCTTGGCTTTGAAAAATCGGTGCTCCCTGGCCATAGGTCCCACGGACAACAAACTTTGCACACTTGTAGAGGAAGAGTGAGGCTACATGTGTGCCAAGTTTGGAAAGTACCGGGTCCCCAAAGTCTGGGAGATCAGGCACAAAAAAGGTGACTCGAGTATAAGCCGAGGGGGGCATTTTCAGCACAAAAAAATGTGCTAAAAAACTCGGCTTATACTCGAGTATATACGGTATGTCAAAATAATCGGGCACCTCGATACTGGTATTGTGTATCCAGGTGCAACACTCATAATCCTTTGTTACCTCGCATAACCCTGTGAGTGTTGTGCTCATACTTTCGATTGCCAAATCATGGAGCTCTAGCTGCTTTATTATTGCTGTAGCCCCTAAGTTAAGGCTGGTGATGTCAACAGAATTCTTATCTAGTATTTCATCCAAAATCCCAGAGTAGTTATTTAGCCTTTTCATTATGTCAATACCCCATCCAGTTCCTGTGGGGAACCATGCCCAGGCCATGTCTTTTTCCAGGAACAATGACCTGGCATAACGGTGTTCGAGGGGGTATCTAGGACGAATACCAGCCTTGAGCAAGTGACGTCCCTCACTGTCCCCGAGAATTCCCATAATCGGAACCAATGAGGCCAAGTAACACCATCCCTGTGTATCACTCGGAATCCCTGGATGGCATGCCCTTCCACAACAAATGTATGTGCTGTTGCCCAAGGCTAGTGGCTGTCTGCTAAGGACCCGCTGGGTACCTTCAGAGAATCCTACAAGGGCAAGCTGTGAGAGTAGTTTTGCCATCTCAGTATGAGGTTCAGAGGTATGCATGTAAGTATATATAGTGTAGTTTAGGGCATGATCTGAGGTGTCAAACACTGTGGCTTAATCCGAGGACACAGAAAAATGTATTCTGGTGTGACTGCATGCTCTCCCACCTTTTGATGAGCTACCCAACCTAAAACACCAATCAGGGAAATGACTCCTTCCCATTGCTTGGAAGATAAATGGAGAATAGTTCAACTCTAGTGGGAAAGGGGTGGGGATTGCCAACATCCCTAATAATACGTAAAGAAATAAAGGAAAAACCCTCTAGCGGGACTTTTAAGGCAATGGCTCCACCCAATTGAGTATGCAAAACAGTAATTAATCAAAAAAATCTTATTACAAATTCATTATAAAACATCAATATGGAAAGGTCCTAAAAAAAGGACTGCATAATCCAATACACATGACAAGGTTAAAAACCATGAATCAACCACTCGTTATATCACACTTGTATAATATACATGGTGAAGCTCTACGCGTTTTGAGGCGTTGGGTGTATGTCCTCTTCGTCAGGAGCAAGTGGTTTAAATAGTTTGAAATCTATAATTTGTAAAGATAAGTATAAGTACATAACCTATGCATACACAAATATTGGTAAATAAGGTAAATACATAGACGGACAATAACACATAAAATATATACATTGTCTTGTGACTGACACAGCAGAAAGCAGATATTTCAATGAGATATTTTAAAATTACAAACAGACCAGAAATACAATACGGAAAAAGAAGGGATAAATACCAGTGGGGTAGAGAAAAGAAAGATGGCTGGATCTGTGGCGGTTGCGGTCACACCAGGATGGATCGATGCGCCAAACAATCAAGAGGCAATAGGAGACCAAGAGGGGGAGCTGGGAAAGGAATACACATGGAACCCAAGGGCTGGATATTCCAAATCTGTAGATATTATACATCATAGTTAGTGTATATTGATCAGTTCAATCACCCATGTTCACAGAGAAATAAGTGATGACTAACCAAGTAAAATAAAAAAGGAAAAAGGAAAAGAAAAGGGAGCAACAATAAAGCATACCTTATTGATAAGTAATCTATGTAGAAATGGTCATGATTAGATGATAGATCAACATAAGGTAGGTTTGAAGTGTGCTTGGTGGAATTCAAATAAGGAGTATTGGTCTCTGAAAAACATTTTTTTTTTAAAGTCAGCAGCTACAAACACTGTAGCTGCTGACTTTTAATAAGGACACTTACCTGTCCTAGGCGCCAGCGATGATGCCCCCCCCCGATGCCGATACGGATCATTGCAGGTCCCGGCGCCGCCATTCTCAGTAAGGGTAACAGGCAGTGAAGCTTGTGGCTTCATTGCCCATTTCCTACTGCGCATGCGTGAGGCTCGCGCTGCTTTGTGAATGGGCGGCTGCTCTCTGGGATACACACAGTTCTCAGAAGGCAGCGCGCCCCATTCACCAGAAGGAGGATGCGGAAGAAGACCAGCTGCGGACTAAGAAGAGGCAGATAGGAACATCCGCATTGCAACAGGTATTTCGGGTGAGTAAAAAAAAATTGTTTTTTTCAATTTTTATTTTTTTGCAGCATTTTCCTGTAATTATTTTTTTCAGGGTGGAACTCCACTTTAATTAAGCTCAGAAATGCACCAAATATGATATATACTTAAAAGTCGTCCATGGGAGTGGACAGCCATCCAAACGCACACACATATATGTCATGCATATACAGACGTGTGTGCATAGGGGGGAATGTTGGCTTGTCTAAATTGGCATACACACCTCCAAGTAAACATGTCAATTAAACTTAATTGTACATATATGATAATGAATTAAACTTAATTGTACATATATGATAATGAAGGAAAGACAGAGGAGACTGCTTACTTTAAAATGGGTAATTTAAAGCTTAGGAAAGCTTGATTAAATGTCCAACATCTCCATTGGTGCATAACGCGGACCTTGCAGCCTCAATATCATTTTCATCTGCAAAAAGTGATGAAAAGATACAGGATATAATCTATCATTGTTAGTAAGAAATAGATGTGAGGCAAATTGCCAAGGATAGGCAATGTCTCACAGTGAACTTGCAGATTAACGGAGGAACAAGCACTAGAGTCTACAGCTACAGCTGCGCCAAACCAGCCTAAATGAGTCTCCCTCTGCACTTCCCTTGAATACCTCACCAGGTGGGGAGGAGGGAGCTCAAGCAGGGAGGAGACACACAAACTGCAAATTACTGTTGCAACCAACCAGCCCATAAATCATCCAGGGGGATTAGTGGAGCCGAGGTGTGGGCGTGTGAGCTCCTAGTTGCTCCACCCCGGGTGGGCGGCGCGTGGCCCCGTTGCAGATGTAATGTTTGAGTAGATCTGGTGTGAGGTGGATCAGTGACACCAGTACGCCCACGGTCAAAGGGAAGGGGCGCAGGTGCCCAATGACAAACAGGGAGGCGGGGACCCGCGTCCTTCACCCGCCAGCGCACCCATGACGCCAAGGCATCGGGAGGATTCCCGCTGCCTAGCAACCATAAACAAAGGCCAGCGTGATGACGTAGTCATCCGACGGCCTTTGTGTGCTGGATGATCTCCCTGCCAAGACGTCGGCAACATCGCGCCACCTGGTGGACGCACATCACACCATACAGACAGCCAAAGAGATAAAAACAAAAAACTGATGGTAATGAGGGGAAGGAGAAAATGGAACCATAAGGAACAGGGCAAACCATGATGGTTAGGACATATATTGATGGAAAGCAATGAGAATGCTAGTACCTGAGTATATGCATATACAACTACCCAGGCATTACATAACATGGATTACTGAGCTGAATAAGACCTGAATGTCACAATAATAAGTGGCAGAAAACACAAAAGCAAAAAACAATAGAGCCTCCGTTGTTCCTCAGTTTATCTCTGACTTGTAAGTCTTCTGGCTAACACCCATTCAATGCAAGTTCACTGTGAGGAATTACCTATCCTTGGCAATTTGCCTAACAGCTATTTCTTACTAACAATGATAGATTATATCCTGTACCTTTTCATCAATTTTTTGCAGATGAAAACAATATTGAGGCTGCAAGGTCCGCGCTATGCACCAATGGGAATGTTTGACATTTAATCAAGCTTTCCTAGGCTTTAAACTACCCATTTTAAAGTAAGCAGTCTCCTCTGTCTTTCCTTCATTATCATATATGTACACTTAAGGTGTGTATGCCAATTTAGACAAGCCAACATTCACCCCTATGCACACACATGTCTGTATATGCATGACATATATGTGTGTGCATTTGGATGGCTGTCCACTCCCATGCACAACGTTTATGTATATATCATATTTGGTGCGTTTCTGAGCTTAATTAAGTTCATATCTGCATGTTTTTCAGAGACCAATACTCCTTTACTTGAATTCCACCAAGCACATTTCAAAACCTACCTTTTGTTGATCTATCATCTAATCTTGACCATTTCTACATAGATTACTTATCAATAAGGTATGCTTTATTGTTGCTCCCTTTTCTTTCCTTTCTTTTCCTTTATTTTTATTTTACTTGGTTAGTCGTCACTTATTTCTCTGTGAACATGGGTGATTGAACTGATCAATATACACTAACTATGATGTATAATATCCACAGATTTGGAATATCCAGCCCTATGGTTATGGATGCTTGAGCTTGGGTTCCATGTGTGTTCCTTTCCCAGCTCCCCCTCTTGGTCTCCTGTTGCCTCTTGATAGTTTGGCGCATCGATCCATCCTGGTGTGACTGCAACCGCCACAGATCCAGCCGTCTCTTTCTTTTCTCTACCCCACTGGTATTTATCCCTTCTTATTCCATATTGTATTTCTGGTCTGTTTGTAATTTTGAAATATCTCAATGAAATGTCTGCTTTCTGCTGTGTCAGTCAACAGACCATGTATATATTTTATGTGTTATTGTCCGTCTATGTATTTACCTATATTTGTGTATGCATATGTTATGTACCGTATATACTCGAGTAAAAAAGTTGCGGCTGCGGCGTCCATCGTTCAAATCCCGCGGTCTCTTCCTGGTTCCTTCCGTGATAGGCGATTCTCATCAGACACTCTCCGCCTATCACGAACGTTCTCTCATCCTCAGTTTTCCAGCAGACACTGTGTTGGGTGTTCCGCCAATCACAGACGTCTGCTGGGAAACTGAGGATGAGAGAACGTTCGTGATAGGCGGAGAGTGTCTGATGAGAATCGCCTATCACGGAAGGGACCAGGAAGAGACCGCGGGATTTGAACGATGGACGCCGCAGCCGCAACTTTTTTTCAGGTACTATTTCCAATGTACAATTTCGCTGACTCGAGTATAAGCCGAGGGGGGGCTTTTAGCCCCAAAAAAAGGGCTGAAAATCTCGGCTTATACTCGAGTATATACGGTACTTATCTTTACACATTATAGATTTCAAACTATTTAAACCACTTTCTCCTGACGAAGGGGACATACGCCCAATGCCTCAAAACGCGTAGAGCTTCACCATGTATATTATACAAGTGTGATAAAACCAGTGGTTGATTCATGGTTTTTTGTAATGGATTATGCAGTCCTTTTTCTAGGACCTTTCCATATTGATGTTTTATAATGAATTCGTAATAAATATTTTTTGATTAATTACTGTTTTGCATACTCATATAGAGAAGAAAATAAAAATATGGACAGCCGCACTCCAAAAAACCTTTGACAGTCGCCTTTATTGTAAAAAATGGAAGATCACACCAAAAATCATCACAGCATAGCCGGGGTAACAGCTTACATGTTTCACACTGAAGGTCAGTGCTTAATCATAGCTAATATGTTACAAACATCACACCTCTAATATAGAGAGAAAAGACATACACTCATGTGATCCAAGACCTCAAATTAGGAACCAATTAGGAACCAATTAGTGTTGGAAAGTGTTGTGAATGAAAACCCATCACATGTATATAATTAACAATTATTATCTATGTGACACTTGAAAGATGAACATAAAATTAGAAAAAGTTTTAACTATTACAGTGTGTATATGTGTTGATTGTCTGTTGTGTGAAAAATAAAAAAATAAAAAAAATAAAAATAAAATATAAATATAAAACTGGGTGAAAACAAAAATAAAGAACAAGTGTGTGTGGAAATAAAATGTATTGAAAATGTAGTGAATTAATGTGTGGGTGTGTAAATGTACTAAACAGAAATAGTGATAATTGTAATAATAGACAAAGAACTAGTGAAGTGTGTGTATGTACTAATTGTCCATTATAAAAAATATAAAGTGAAATACATTTTTTTTTTTTGTTTGTAAAAATATAAGGGTGTATGAAATATTATGAAAAAATATAATAAATTAATATGTGGTGTATGGATGTAATGAATAAAATTAATAATAGTGGTGAAAGGTAAAGCTAATGTAAAAATAGGTTATGTGAGTGCTGATGCATGTGAAGAAAATAGGTGAAAATTAATACATACTATAAGCATAAATATAATAATGAGGATGATAAATGATTGTGAATAAAACTGAGGGATTGAAAATGTGATGAAAGAAAAAAAAAAAAAAAACGGTGTCTCCATACATAAAAATATATGTTGATGAGGTCAATGAGTGTGTCATACATAATGTTTGTGGTGTATTAACGAAAACAACAAACTAGTGTATAAATGTATTGTGCAAGCTATTGTTGATATGTTTTACATATATGTGTATATATATTTTTTAGTATACTTTTATCATTTTTTGGTAATTGTCATTGTGTCCCCGGAACTGAATGTCATTAATTTGTTTGTGTATTCATACACTAAAATTGTACTGATATAGTTAAAACAATTTTTATACCCAATTACTAAGAAACCATAAACAATACCAATATTACAATGTATAAAAAAGTTATTTCAATATATAAAAAACATTATAAAAGCATATATAGCACAATAAAAACAAAAGAGGTACAAAAAGAAGAATAGTGATCGTGAAAATTATATTTGTTATTTGTGACTACTCCGACATTTGCCATCATAGTCTATAATAGTTTATAATTTCTTGCGGCTTAATAGCTTGCAATAGTAGACATACTACCATCCTGGCAAATACGTGTTTTTTCACTTTTATCCCGATGTCACAAAAATATCTAATTTTTAAGAAGGAAATAAAAAGATAAACACTCGTGAGTATAAGCGATCATCCTATTCTTAGATTTTTATTATTTTGTGTGTTTTTTTATAGTAGAACTTTGATTATTGTAGACAGAGCCTTATGTTGGTTTTATTAGACAATCCTCATAGGTGCAACTGTGGGGTATACAGTATTGCTGTGTTTTAGATGTTCCATCGTATATCAGTCCCAGTCCCATCGCAGTATGTATGGCTGTATACACATACAACCAGCCAACCGTCCCAGAGGCTACGCATGGACGTGGGGAATGGAAATAGCAATCATGTCGTGCAAAAACCGTCCCAATCTATCTGTGTATGGGTGAGCACAGACATTGATAGCAACTAATGCTGGACCTATTTGACTGTAGTCGGTCCAAACATGTTTTCCATAGTTACCGATAAAGAAAAACAAAACAAAAACAAAACCCAAAAAATCCAAACAATGGGAGGAAAGGGCAAAAAAAAAAAAAAATATTATTTTTTTCCCCCTTTCCCTTCCCTTTTCCTTTGAACACGATGGAACAACCAAAGTAACCAGAGGAGAAGGTAGGAGCAGTGAAACGACGAAAAGAATGAAACAGAGAAATAGAGAATAAAGAACAGACACAGCTGGGGGGGGGGGGGGGGCGCAGAGAGGGAATTTTTCTTATGTTGTTTAATCATAGTTGTGTGAGATGTCCCACTCAAAATTTAACCCCTGAGGTATTCTAGTATTAAGGGAAAAAATCCAGAATACTTCTCGTTTACAAAGTCTTCTGAATTTATCCCCTCCTCTTATTGAAGTGGTGATTCTCTCTATTCCCTGAATCGACAGGCTTGATGTGTCCTTAGAATGGACACTGTTCCAATGTTTGGCTACATTGGTGTTGCGTTCTTTTTCTATATCATACAGATGGTCATATAACCTATCTTTTAGCCTGCGAATGGTTCTGCCCACATACTGGATTTTGCAGCGATCACAGTTGATCACATAAACTATATACCTAGTATTGCAGTTAATGAACTCTTGTATTGAAAAGCTCTTGTCGGTCACATATGAGTGGATGTGTGGACCTGATTTTATACGGATGCAATATTGGCATCCCTTTACTCCACATTTATAGGTTCCTTTGACCGATAACCAATTGGAACCAATTGGTTTTGTATGGAACAAACTAGGTGACAGTTTGTTTCCCAAAGTGGGTGCTCTTCTTGATACAGTTTTAATTCCATTGGACAAAATGTCTTCATATGTTTCATCATTGTAAAGTACCGGAAGATATTTTGTAACAATGGATTTTATCTGTTGAAATTCCGTGCTGTATGGAGTGGAAAAAATTGGCACATTCTTGTAAGGCATAATGACTTTTTCTTTTTTATTTTTCTTTTTATTGTCGCTACTGTTCTTGTCCTTATTTTTGTTCTTATCTAATAATAGTGAATTTCTAGGTATTCTTTCCACTTTGGACAGAGCTTTTGTAATAGTTTTTATTGAATAGCCCCTCTCAGTGAATCTCTTGGACATTTCTACTGCTTCCCTGGTGAAATCCTCGGCTGTGCTACACAGGCGTTTTAGCCTGAGAGATTGGCCAAAGGGTATCCCCTCAATGGTGTGTTTGGGATGAGCTGAATCAGCCCTGAGCAACACATTGCCTGCCGTGCTTTTTCTGTGTAAACCTGTGGTAACTCCATTCTTGTTGCCAGTAAGTTTAACATCTAAGAAGTCTATGGTTGTTTTTTCCAGATTGCCAGTAAATTTAAGATTTATGCTGTTATCATTAAGATAAATAAGCCATGTATCCAAATTGGCATTACCGTCCGTGGTAATAAACAGGAGGTCATCTATATAGCGACAGTAAAATGCTGTATCCATGCGACAGGGACTACCATGTCCAAAAATGCGGGACCTCTCCCACCAGCCTATATAGAGATTGGCTAGGGAGGGAGAGAATTTGGCTCCCATGGAGGCCCCGCATTTTTGGAGATAGTAGCCCCCGTCAAACATAAAAAAGTTATGTGTTAATAAATAATCCAATGCCTGCAAGATGAACTCCTGTAAAACCAAAGACAATCTTCCTGACTCCTTCAAAAACACAGAAACGGCTTGTAAGCCCAGGTGATGTGGAATGCTCGAGTATAGACTGGACACATCAAAGCTGATCCATCTATACTCGTCCATCCATCTGAAATCTTTCAGATCCATCAATAGCTGCTTGGTATCCCTAAGGAACCCTGGGAGCTCTGTGACTAGTGGCTGTAGCTGACCATCTAGCCACTCGCCCAGTCTCTCATTAAGGGAACCTATGTCCGCCACAATTGGTCTACCTGTGAGCGGGTGTAACCCGTTGTGCACCTTTGGTAGGTGATGGAACACCGGCATAATGGGATTGATAGGGACAAAAAGATCTTTCTCCTTTTCAGAAAAAAATCCTACTGAATACTGCTCTGTTCAAAAGTTCATGGAGTGTTTTTGTGAATGGTAGGGTGGGATCTGATGTAAGTGGCAAGTATGTATTTGTATCTGAGAATTGTCGCAGAGCCTCTTCCTTATAGGTAATAGAATCCAGAACCACTACTGTGCCTCCCTTGTCTGCGTTCCTGATAGTAATACTGTGGTCTGTTGCTAATGCTTTTAATGCTGTTCTTTCAAGCCCAGACAAATTGTCAGGGGATTTATCTTTATGGCAATGGCGGGCCAGATGTGTGAGGTCCCTCTCCACTAGTTTTTGGAATGAGTCTAGATCCTTGCCCCTAGATTCTACAGGATAAAAGTCTGACCGCAGTCTAAATGGAATAGTATTGGCTGAATCTATTGGATCAAGAGGACAAGGATCTGACTCTATAGCCAAATCAGTGAGATCTTGTAATGCACAAACTTCTCTAAATAATATAGGAGAGGGAAAACACTCACCCAAATCCAGACCGTCATTAGAACAGACCATTTCCTCTGGTATAGAAGCTGAAAAATGTATTTTGAGGGTTAAATTGCGGCAAAACTTATTGATATCCAAAATAGTCCCAAATAAATCAAAATGTTTTGTAGGACAAAAGTTGAGGCCTTTAGAAAGCAGCATGTTCTCTTCGGTGTTCAAAGTCCTGTTGGAAATATTGAGAACGTTGGTTGTTATCGCTTTGTTCTCCCTCGTAGGGAATGTTGCATGCTCCTTGTTCTTGTGTTTGATTCCTCCCCTTCTTGTCTTCCTGTGGATGTTTTCTTCTTCTTTGTCTTTTTGCCCAACCTGTGAGGGTGTCTCTGGTTGGAAGTGTCCCCAATGGTTGATTTAGGCAGTGTCACCGTTCGCTCGGGAGAGGATTCCGACCCTGTGGTGGCCAAAGTGTCGTAGGCAATTTCATTTTCCTGGTCAGAAAAGCTTACGCTTTTTCCTCTACTCCTGTGTGACCGATTGACTTGATATTGTGTTTTTTTCCAAATGTAAACTTTGTCATTCTCGTAGTCAATGCGGTCACGAGTCATCTTCCCCTTTTTTGTGTCGATTACAAATTTTTCCAGCTTGTCAAGTCTCTTATTCAGTTTCCCATCCAATTCTGTGAATTCTGGGTGAGTTTGCAATGGCTTTAAATTCTCCTGTATGGAAGTCATCTCCACCTGTACTTCTTCCATTTGTTTTTGGTTGGAAGTGATCAGGATCTCCATTAGTTTGAACGAGCATGTACTCAGAGTATCTGTCCATTGCTTTTTACGATCATCATTAGCCAACTCTGAGCTCGGAAATTTCTTAATCCGTAATCCTCTTGGAATCTGGCTCAGAGTGGTATACTCTGTCAAAAAGTGTGTATCCCAGTAGGATCTGATCTCCTTAGCCATTAAAAGTTCTAGTCTTCTAAACATTTTCAGCAGTGAAATTTTACTATCGTTGCCGGATTGCAACGTGTGTGTGTGAGAGCCCATTCTAAAGGGATTGTCTGACGGCTTTTTCAAAGTTCTACTATAACCCAGCTCAGCTGCTGATGTAGTTGGTGCGTTGTGATCCATAAGAAAGGCTGGTGTCCTGAGGTGAAGTTGTTAGACTTGTCTGAAACAAGACTAGTTTTTGATGGTAGATATTCAACTGTGAGCTAAATCACCGAGCAGGTAAATAGGGATGCAAAGTCCATACAAGGTTAGAGAGAAAGAGATTTTTACCGCTCCAGGTGAACACGCTCCAGCAATTTGTAGTATCAGGACTACCGTGGGTGCCAGCAATGCACGTAGCATATAGAGAAGAAAATAAAAAATATGGACAGCCGCACTCCAAAAAACCTTTGACGGTCGCCTTTATTGTAAAAAATGGAAGATCACACCAAAAATCATCGCAGCATAGCCGGGGTAACAGCTTACATGTTTCACACTGAAGGTCAGTGCTTAATCATAGCTAATATGTTACAAACATCACACCTCTAATATAGAGAGAAAAGACATACACTCATGTGATCCAAGACCTCAAATTAGGAACCAATTAGTGTTGGAAAGTGTTGTGAATGAAAACCCATCACATGTATATAATTAACAATTATTATCTATGTGACACTTGAAAGATGAACATAAAATTAGAAAAAGTTTTAACTATTACAGTGTGTATATGTGTTGATTGTCTGTTGTGTGAAAAAATAAAATAAATAAATAAATAAAATAAAAATAAAAAATAAATATAAAACTGGGTGAAAACAAAAATAAAGAACAAGTGTGTGTGGAAATAAAATGTATTTAAAATGTAGTGAATTAATGTGTGGGTGTGTAAATGTACTAAACAGAAATAGTGATAATTGTAATAATAGACAAAGAACCAGTGAAGTGTGTGTATGTACTAATTGTCCATTATAAAAAATATAAAGTGAAATAATTTTTTTTTATTTTTTTTGTAAAAATATAAGGGTGTATGAAATATTATGAACAAAAAAAATATAATAAATTAATATGTGGTGTATGGATGTAATGAATAAAATTAATAATAGTGGTGAAAGGTAAAGCTAATGTAAAATTAGGTTATGTGAGTGCTGATGCATGTGAAGAAAATAGGTGAAAATTAATACATACTATAAGCATAAATATAATAATGAGGATGATAAATAATTGTGAATAAAACTGAGGGATTGAAAATGTGATGAAAGAAAAAAAAACGGTGTCTCCATACATAAAAATATATGTCGATGAGGTCAATGAGTGTGTCATACACAATGTTTGTGGTGTATAAATGTATTGTGCAAGCTATTGTTGATATGTTTTACATATATGTGTATATATATTTTTTAGTATACTTTTATCATTTTTTGGTAATTGTCATTGTGTCCCCGGAACTGGATGTTATTAATTTGTTTGTGTATTCATACACTAAAATTGTACTGATATAGTTAAAACAATTTTTATACCCAATTACTAAGAAACCATAAACAATACCAATATTACAATGTATAAAAAAGTTATTTCAATATATAAAAAACATTATAAAAGCATATATAGCACAATAAAAACAAGAGGTACAAAAAGAATAGTGATCGTGAAAATTATATTGTTATTTGTGACTACTCCGACATTTGCCATCATAGTCTATAATAGTCTATAATTTCTTGCGGCTTAATAGCTTGCAATAGTAGACATACTACCGTCCTGGCAAATACGTGTTACCTTTCACCACTATTATTAATTTTATTCATTACATCCATACACCATATATTAATTTATTATATTTTTTTGTTCATAATATTTCATACACCCTTATATTTTTACAAAAAAAAAAAAATTTATTTCACTTTATATTTTTTATAATGGACAATTAGTACATACACACACTTCACTAGTTCTTTGTCTATTATTACAATTATCACTATTTCTGTTTAGTACATTTACACACCCACACATTAATTCACTACATTTTCAATATATTTTATTTCCACACACACTTGTTCTTTATTTTTGTTTTCACCCAGTTTTATATATTTATTTTTTTTTTTTTCACACCACAGACAATCAACACATATACACACTGTAATAGTTAAAACTATTTCTAATTTTATGTTCATCTTTCAAGTGTCACATAGATAATAATTGTTAATTATATACATGTGATGGGTTTTCATTCACAACACTTTACAACACTAATTGGTTCCTAATTGGTTCCTAATTTGAGGTCTTGGATCACATGAGTGTATGTCTTTTCTCTCTATATTAGAGGTGTGATGTTTGTAACATATTAGCTATGATTAAGCACTGACCTTCAGTGTGAAACATGTAAGCTGTTACCTCGGCTATGCTGTGATGATTTTTGGTGTGATCTTCCATTTTTTACAATAAAGGCGACCGTCAAAGGTTTTTTGGAGTGCGGCTGTCCATATTTTTTATTTTCTTCTCTATATGCTACGTGCATTGCTGGCACCCACGGTAGTCCTGATACTACAAATTGCTGGAGCGTGTTCACCTGGAGCGGTAAAAATCTCTTTCTCTCTAACCTTGTTTTGCATACTCAATTGGGTGGAGCCATTGCCTTAAAAGTCCCGCTAGAGGGTTTTTCCTTTGATTCTTTTTATTGCTTGGAAGATGACAGGACTGTTCCGTAGGGTCATCTACACTCTGGTGGGAGCAATGGGGGTTGTTCCGTTTAGAAAAGGGGTAATATTCAGGGGTACAGCCATAAGTGGAATACAGGCTGTACTAGGGTGCAGCTTACTACATATCCAACATTTGTCATATCCTGATTTCTGAGCATAGCTATATTTAAATTTAAGCATTAACATATTTCCTTTGAAACTATTAATCTTAGTTCCCTCAGGCTCTGAGAACACATCCCTTTTATGTCTAATAAGTGTGTTATTAGTGGTGTTATCGGGTGGGCCACATATGACCTTATAGGCCCCCAGTTCTTCAGGATGATAAATACAGTGCGTTATGATCCATGTTGGTAGGAATACCATCAAAGTCAGTATGAGCAGAAGGCTCCAGAATTTCCCAAAAGTCTGTGGTGGGATAAGCAAGGCCATCTTTTTTCAGAGTCTAGACCACCTGATTCACTCACTATTCGAGGACTTAAATCACCTCTCTCTACTTTGTCTTGCTTCTTAGGTGTTTGGTTCACATTCTTCGCACGACTGGCATGGACCTGCTGTCCCTCTGTCAGGATGGCTGTTCGGGTCACTGCGGTCACTGTAGTTGGGGGTCCAAACGGGTACTCGTGCTTCTTGGTATGGTTCACGGACTGGACCACCACGATGTCTCCCACCTGGAACGGGTGAGTTGGTTCCTGTGAAGAAAAAGGAGAGGTGCGAGCGACACGTTTTTCAACTCTGTCTAAAGTTTCAATCAACTTCTTAACATACTCTTCCTGTATACTATCAAGATCACCTTTCTCTATCATAAGAGGCTGCCTGGCCCATGGAGTGGGGAAAGGCCTTCCCATCAAAACTTAAAATGGAGAGAAACCCGTGGCTCTACAGGGAGTCATTCTTCTTCCATCCATTGAAAATTCCCTCTGTGGCCTTCCTAATTTTATCCTTAAGATTCCTATTCATTCTCTCTACTATGCTTGAACTCTGTGGGTGGTATGGGATTTGAAACTTTCAGTCAATCTTCAGTGCTTTCACTAAATCTTGACACACTTTGGCTGTGAAGGCAGGACCATTGTCTGAATTCATTTGCAGAGGGCAACCCCACCTCAGGATTACCTCCCGTGCAAGGATACCAACTACTGTTTGTGCACCCTCCTTGGTGGTAACAAACACTTCCGGTCATTGCTAGAACACGTCTACTATCACAAGCAAATACTCCTGTCTCTTGCCTAGCTTGGGCATGTGTGTAAAATCAATCTGAAGATGAGAGAACGGTATGGACGGGTAAATGAGGTGTTCATGTTTCACTTTGTGTGGATTCCCTGGATTATTCCTCAAACATGTAAATTACTTCACCAATGAAGGAAGTCCTGGTATAAAAAAATCATTGTCTAATAATTCACATGTCATCTGCCCCATGATACTGTGAGATAAACAAAGGTGCGCTAGCTACAGGTATACATGGCCTCCCCTCTTGGCAGATGAGTCTTGATTCAGGGCTCTTCTGCACACCTGATATGTTCCACTGCTTAATGTCCTGTGGGGTGGAATGTACCTGGAGGTCAGACAAAGTTTGGTCTAACAGGGGCATTTCTGAGGCCAGAGAGGGCATCTGCATTGTGGCCACCTGCCTGTTAGCTACTTCCTTAGCTACTCTATCTGCCAGTGCATACCCCCTCGCTACTTCATCCTGCTGACTTGTGTGTGCCCTGCAATGTAGGATGGCTATACATCTAGGAAGTTGTATTGCTTCCAAAAGATTTGTAACCAAAGTAGAATGTGAGATGGATTTGCCATCAGCTGCTACATAACTACGCCTATGCAAGATGACTCCTAAATTGTGCGCCGCCCCGAGAGCGTATTTGGAATCAGTGTAAATGTTTACATCCTGTTCTGCAAAGAGCTGACAGGCACGTGTGAGTGCGATCAGCTCTGCTGCCTGGGCTGATTGATAGGGAACTGAGTTTGCCTCTAACACTACATCAGGCAGGTGAACTACTGAGTAGCTTGCATGGTACGTTGTGTCATTTGGCCTTGAATAAGAACCGTCCACAAAAAAATTATGTGCATCAGGAATAGCGGTCGAGGACATGTCAGATCTGGGAGATGTGTCCTGGTGGATGAGATTCATACACTCATGCTGAGGTACAACCTCGTCCTCCTCACCTTTCAGCCCCAACAAAGCATTCAGGATAGGAGCTGGACCAGAACTAGATGATGCATACTTTATCTCAAGTTTTGGGTTGGACAGCAAAATCACCTCGTAGCCGCTCAGCCTCTGAGCTGACATATGTTGAGTGTGAATATTCTTTAATAGAATGGAAACATTATGGGTAGTGTGCAAAGTAGTCGCATGACCCAGAGTGAATGAAGTAGCCATTTCCACAACCATTGCACAGGATGCTAAAGCACGGAGACATGCCGGCATGCCCTGTACAGGCATTGGCACTACCTTTGCAAAAAATGCAACAGGGTGAAGTTTTCCATGCTCCTGGACCAAAACTCCAGCCATGGTTTTACAATTCTCTCTTGCAAACAAATGGAACATTTTTTAATAGACAGGCAGTCCAAGTCCAGGGCTAGTAACCATTGCAGTTTTAAGGTATACAAAAGCATTACACATTTCATCATTCAATTTTATATAGTCTGGCATGTCAACACCCGTGGCTTCTTTCAGGAGGTTATCATAGTAGGAACTGTCAGAAATCCATTGGCGGCAGTAACCCATCCTACCAAGAAAAGACAACATATCTTTCTTAGTAAGAGGGCGGAGCAGACCCACTAGAGCCATGGCTCTTTTGTGACAGATTTTCCTCTCTCCCTTTGTGAGTACAAAGCCAAGGTAATCTACAGTATCCTGACACCATTGTAGCTTTTTCCTAGAGACCTTGTGACCATTGTCTGCTAACCAATGTAACAGATATACCATCCTCTCTGCATGTTTCCTGGCTTGGACTACACAACAGTAAATCATCAACATACATTAATAGGACTGAACCTTGGCTGGGAGTCCAGGACCGTAAGGTTACCTGGAGGACCACAGAGTAGACTTACTGGAGAGTCCACATAGCCCTGGGGCAATCTGCACCATGTAATTTGCCTTTTTCTGAAGCAAAATGCCAGCTACGGCTGTGTCTCTGGGTCCACTGGCACAGAAAAATATAAACAGTGAAAAATATCTGCGCTAGTGGTGAAGTGAAATGTATATGTAAATGTAAATGAATAAATAGCAGCTAGCACAGTCTGTAGATGACAAACACAAATAATAAAGTCCAAAATGCAGCGCTATATAAAAAAATATATAGTGAAAAAAGTCCAAAGCATTGAAACCAATCAATATTGGATAAACGTGAAAATGATGTAGTCCCACCACCAAACTTCAGTGTGCAAAAAAGGATTTTAAAGCACACCACACCAACGTGCTCACAATCTGCTTACCAGAAAGTGGAAATAAGTAGACATTGTATTCAACTGATGTAGAGGGTCAAACGGTGACAGCAGAAACTCCAAATCAGGTATTCATAGGAAAGACCAACATCAAGGAAATTTCCAAATCTCAGCAGGCGAATAAGGATGTTGAGCAAATCTCAGCCAGTAAATTTTACCCAATGTAGAGAAAAAAAGGCAGCATAGTGAAGCCCATAGGTAAAAGGCAAAAACATTTATTGTGGTCTACTTACAAATAGCAGAAAACATCAAGGCATGTAAAATAACAGTTCCGCGGCTCTCAGCGTGTTTGCATCGGCCAGCCTGACATGTTTCATCCTATGTGGATATCATCAGAGGCGTGGCCAATGATACAAGCACGCCCACATAAATACCTAAAAAACTAGTCATGCTAACCAATGACAGAGCAGCATGACTAAACAGCTGAAGTAATCAGAGACATAATACAAACATTGGCCGCACCTACACAGTGCAGACAAGCTGATATTGAAATTCCAATTCATTGCAAATACGCCAAACAGCGATAATTACCTTAGAAGTAACAGGAACTATTGGATAATAAACATGGAATTCCCGGGAGGGACAAACTGACTCTTCATCACCCGGAAATAGATGAAAACTCCTATTGTAATAGGAGAAAGATCTTATTGTGTGGACGTCCATATCCGGTCCGCGGAGCCAGCCGCCGGAACCGGAACTGACGTCAGTGGAGCGCAAGCAATGAAACAATGCGCTCCACACACAAAAGACATCCACTTCCGGTTTAACGTCCATATCCAGTCAGCGGAACCAGCCGCCGGAACCGGAAATGACGTCAGTGGAGCGCAAACAATAAGGCAATGCGCTCCACACACGAAAGACATTCACTTCCGGTTAGCGTATTCAATCGCCAAAACCGGAAGTGATGTCAGTAAAGCGCAGACATTGGATAGATGCGCTCTCCAATGGAATCAAAGACATGTAGGTAGAGCAAAACTGAATTAGCCGTGTGACCAGCTACTCATGTAGATTGGATATTGATAAATAATACTAAACAAGTATATGTGTATGTCCCCACACGTGGATCACAAAGAGAGTATCTGGCTGGATGGAGGAAAAGGGGGGGAGGCTCACAACCGCCAAAAAATCTCTGATATCCAAATGTGGAGAAAAGGGGGAATGTGCCCCCTAGTGAACAAATGACATAATTACACATATACATCTCCAAACAACCAAAGAAATATATACAAACAAAAGTACTGTACAATCAATTTGGTGTTTCAAATATTAAAATCCCAGAAACATAATTTAATGAAAAAAATAATGGGATAAAAAGGGGGAAAATATATAAAAAAAATATAAAAAAACAATAAAACTATAAAAAATAATAAAAAAATGTGACTGTGTATGTGTGCACACCCTGCCCACTAATGGCATGAACCACATTACACAGACATGAGATCAGTGCACGCATGCGGCTGTTATCCCTGCCAAGGGCTCTTTAAATCAGCTCTCCTGATGTTTAAATAGGTGAACTCCTGGTGTCCCAACGGACCATGATAAGACAGAAAAGACATTCCATAGCGTAATCCAGTATAGGACTTTTTATTCAAATAATTTAAAAAATGCACTTACAATGTACATCAGGTATATAAGCGGGTGGTATGTTACAAAGTCGGCCGGCTCTCGCTGCCCGTCGCTTCTGGGACTTGTGCGATAGTAAAGTGTGGTGATGTCAGCACGCCGCTCCTCCCTACGTCATTTCGACAAAGGTGTCGTCATCCAGGGGCACGGCGGCGTGCTGACTTACCGCACTAAATAGCCTGTGTACAGCAATGGGATCCGCCCTGATCTGACCTCTCGGCATCCCTGCTGCACCGTTCACCATCTTGAAGATAGGCAAACTGCCCATACTTGATTCCCTAATGGCAACCTAGACAATCTGTGGGCTAAAAATCGTAAAACGCTCACTCAGCGTCTGATCCACCTATGGTCATCTATCCAAGGGGCGCGCCAAAATGAACGATTAGTTAGCTATGCCTGCATATTATATGTGCTAAACAGACCCTTGCTAAAGGATGTGAATACACATAGGGAATAAACAATACACAATATATCTGAATTCTAATACATAGATGGCTTCTATGTTAAATTAAACTATGAATTAAAGAAAAGAAAAAATCGATTTGATCCACAGTATATATAAAATGGCAAACAATGGCCCTCTGTGGACATATTCAGTATTGCAATCCATATATCCAGCAAAATCGATTTAATCCACAGTGTAAATAAAATGGCAAACAATGGCCCTCAGTGGACATATTTGGTATTGCAATCTATATATCAAGCAATGGTGACAAAAGACACCATCTCTAGATTGGAAAGATTTAAAAAGGAAATGAGACCTGATAAGGAGGAACTAGGAACAACTAATAATTAAGTGTCTGCATTGTCCCACAAATTAATATTGATATCATTGGGACTAAAAAGATGCGTTGGCATCTCTGTCAAAACATAAATGTAAAAAATAGAAAAAATAAAAAGTACTGGGAATACTTTCTACTATGAATATCTATACCCGTAGGAAGCAAACCATGGATTTGGCATACACTGGTGGGGAATAAACAGTATACATTATATGTAAATTCCAATACATGGATGGCTTCTATATTAAAAAAAAATAAAAGGAAGAAAATTAATTTAAATTGTGGTATTAATCCACGGTATATATAGAATGACAAACACTGGCCCTCAGTGGACATTATCAGTATTGCAATCTATATATCAAGGAATGGTGATAGAAGACACCATCTCTAGATTAGATGTTTGAGGAACTATTAACAACTAATGATTAAGTATCTGCATTGTCCCACAGATTAATATTGATGTCATTGGGACTAAAATGATGCATTAGCATCTCTATCAAAAGTACAGAGAATATTTTCTACTATGTATATCAATACCCATCGGAAGAAAACCATGGATTTGACATACACAAATCGGTTAACTGAGTATTAACCTAGATACGTGTGAGTTAATGATAGGGGAGAAAATCATAACTCTAAAGTGTAATATGGACGTACCGAGAGCTCAGATCTGGTTTACAATCAGAATACATCCTAGACTAAGAATGTGTATGATCAGAGGAGTACTTCTTCAGCTGTTATCAATGAAAGCATTGATGTCTATGTCAATGTTGAGACCAAAAGGGTTTAGCAACGTACCCTGTGGATCCAGACCATTTCCATACGTGATATCTCCCTGACCAAAGACCCCCCCTCCAGTGAGGGCTATATCTATTGTGAGGGGGTTCGCTCGGCAGCGGGTGTGTGTGATCCCCTGGGTGGGCTCCCCACACAAAAACAGGCCCAGCAGACGGAGGTTGTGGTTTTCAAGATCAAAAAGGTGTGGTTTATTTCTCTATTTACAGTGACAAAAAAAACACAGCAAAGCAAAAAGAAACATAAACAAAATAAACCCTGGTCAGCTTGACCTCTGACTAAACATGCAGGTTTCCTAACTAACAACTGGGATCAGCCTGGTGCTGTCCTAGTCCCTAAGTCCCTGGTTTAGTCAATGTCCAAACAAATAGCCACACAGGCTTTGTCTCACCGCACAGGGGTTCACTCTCCCTAGACAGTCCACACAGGTCTGGGTCCAGGCATGAGCAAACACCTAATGAATCTGGGAGTTTTTATAGAGGCCTTAAATGAGCTGACAAGCTTCAGCTGGTCTCATCAACTCCCTGCCTGCACGACGCCCAGCACTCTCCCTAGAGGTATGAGTCATCCATGAGCCCACTAGCCTCAGCTGGGCTTCATCAACTCCCTCCCTAGTTGTATAAGTCGGCATAAAGCCTGAATCTGGGAGAAATATATCTACCCCCCTGGATGCAACCAGGTGACTTTACCTTCCTGCTGTCACATACCCCCCCCTCTTGTTTTAACCTTGGGGTTGGAACACCAGCAATCAGGCATTCATGTACTCGAGACAAAGCATCCACATTCCCCATTTGAACGCCAGGGCGATGCTTTACTGTGAAGTTGAATTCCTGTAGGGCCAGGAACCACCTATTCACTCTTCTATTTGTCTCCTTGTTTTGAGCCATCCACTTTAACGGAGCGTGATCCGTAACCATGTCAAAGTGCCTACCTAGCAGATAGTACCGAAGGGAATCTAGAGCCCACTTCACCGCTAAACACTCCTTTTCAACCGTGGCGTAATTTACCTCATGGGACTTCAACTTCCTGCTGAGGTAAATGACTGGGTGCTCTTCCCCGTTCCAGACCTGGGACAATACTGCTCCTAACCCCACATCTGACCCATCACTTTGTACGACAAAGTCTTTAGAGAAGTCGGGTGAGTACAACACTGGCTGGCTACATAAGGCTTGTTTCAAGAATTGGAATGCTGCCTCAGCCTCGGGGGTCCATTTAATCATGACCGACCCTTTCCCTTTCGTCAGGTTGGTTAGGGGCACAGCCTTAGAAGCAAAGTGGGGAATGAAGCGCCGATAATAACCCGCGATTCCCAGAAAGGCCCGTACCTGCTTCTTGCTGTTGGGACGTGGCCAACTCTGGATGGCCTCGACTTTGTTGAGTTGGGGTTTTATCACTCCCCTGCCAATGGTGTACCCAAGATATTTGGCCTCCTCCTGCCCAATGGTACACTTCTTGGGGTTAGCCGTAAACCCCGCTTCCCGGATAGAGTCTAGGACTGCTTGCACTTTTGGCAGATGTGAGGCCCAATCTGTGCTATGGACAATTACGTCATCCAGGTAAGCCGCAGCATACTTCCGATGGGGCCTCAGTATCTGGTCCATTTTCCGCTGGAATGTGGCCGGCGCATTCTGTAACCCGAACGGCATTCTCTTATATTGGAACGCCCCGTCTGGGGTTACAAATGCGGTTTTCTCTTTGGCCGACTTGGCCAGGGGAATTTGCCAATACCCTTTTGTGAGGTCAAGAGTCGTCATGTATCGGGCTGTTCCCAGCCGGTCGATCAACTCATCTATACGTGGCATGGGGTAGGTGTCAAATTTTGTAACTTTGTTCAACTGACGAAAATCGTTACAAAATCGCCAGCTCCCATCCGGTTTAGGCACCAACACAATGGGACTAGACCAATCACTTTGGGACTCCTCTATCACCCCTAAGTTCAGCATTTTCTGTACTTCCTCCCGTATTGCCTCCCGTCGGGCCTCTGGGATCCGATAGGGTTTTAACTTCACCCTTTCACCGGGCGGGGTAATAATATCATGCTCTACCCCAGATGTTTGTCCCGGCAGCTCAGAGAACACCTCCTTGTTGCGAAGCACAAACTCCTTAACCTCCTGTTGTTGGGGTTGTGACAAGGTGGCTGCTATTCCAACCTCCGGAATCACGCAACCAGTTTGAGCTGGTGACCAAGTTTCTGCGACTAGGGACTCTCTATCCCTCCAGGCTTTCAACAGATTAACGTGATATATCTGTTCGGGCTTTCGCCTTCCTGGTTGTCTGACCTTGTAATTCACTTCGCTCACTTTTTCCATTATCTCGTAGGGGCCTTGCCATTTGGCAAGGAATTTACTTTCAACCGTAGGGACAAGTACCAATATCCTATCCCCCGGGGAAAAGGTACGGGTCTTGGCTCCACGGTTGTACACTCTCTGCTGTGCCAACTGCGCTTGGGCCAAATGTTCCTTCACGATGGGCATTACCTGTGCAATTCGATCTTGCATCAGGGCGACATGCTCAATCACACTCCTGTGGGGAGAACTCTCACTTTCCCAAGTTTCCTTGGCAATATCCAACAGCCCTCTTGGGTGTCTCCCATACAGTAACTCAAAGGGGGAGAATCCCGTAGAGGATTGGGGCACCTCCCTAATAGCAAACATCAAATAAGGAAGTAGACAGTCCCAATCCTTTCCATCTCTATCCACCACTTTCTTCAACATTTGTTTTAGGGTTTTGTTGAATCTTTCAACCAGCCCATCGGTTTGGGGGTGATACACAGATGTACGCAATTGCGTCACTTTGAACAATTTACACAGCTCTTTCATAACCCGGGACATAAAGGGTGTACCTTGGTCCGTAAGCAGTTCTTTACAAATACCCACCCGGCTAAAAACAAGAGATAGCTCTTTGGCTATGGTTTTGGCCGAGGTATTTCTGAGAGGGATCGCTTCTGGATAACGGGTGGCATAGTCCATTATAACCAATATGTACTGGTGCCCCCTAGCGGACTTGATTATAGGACCTACCAAATCCATTGCGATTCTCTCAAACGGGACCTCAATGATGGGTAGAGGGACCAGCGGGCTACGGAAATGTGGCATCGGGGCCGACCTCTGACACACAGGGCAGGAGGAACAATAATTTTCTATGTCCTTCATCACCCCAGGCCAATAGAATCTCTGTAATACCCTCTCTCGGGTTTTCTCTGTCCCCAGATGACCTCCAAGAATGTGCCCATGGGCCAACTCCAACACCAACTTCCTGTAAGGTTTGGGCACCACAAGCTGCTCAACGGTTTCTTCTGCCCTTTTTGCCACCCGATACAGTAGGTCCTTCTCTACGCTGAAGTATGGGTAAGTGCAGGTATTATCTGGGTTCACTAACTCGCCATCTATTTCCACTACGTTTTCCCGTGCCTTTATTAGGGCGGGGTCTTTTAACTGTTCTGTGGCAAAATTTTCCCTGTGAACCTCCAGATCAGAAAACTCCACAGACGGTAGGTTTTCGTCTGAGGAGGTGGGCTCCTCTCCAGTTTCTTGAGTCTCCCCTGCCAATACTGACAAGGGAAATTCTGGAGAGTCCTCACCACTCTCAGAGGAGTTCTGGCTATCACATTCCTGGTACATAGGGGCACCAGTGGGGGGCTCAGGATCATCCCACAGTTCCCAGAACTTCGGAAAATCCCTTCCCACAATGGCATCATGCGGTAATTGAGATACTAACCCCACTGGGTGAGAGAGGGTACCTTTGGGGGTCTCGAAACACACTGTAGTCACTGGATACTCTCGGGTGTCCCCATGCACACAAATAACAGCTACCTTGCTATTCCCAGAGACCTCTGTTTTAACTAATTCAGCCTTTATCAGGGTCACAAGGCTACCTGAATCCAGCAATACCACAACATTTCTACCATTAATACACATTTTGCATAAATGTTTCTCAGTTCCCCGAATGGCAGTGCATGCGACTGTCGCACACAGCGACTGACGTCGGTCCGTCAGAAAGTCACATTGCATGGGTTCCTCCACAACCGGGCAATTTGCTGCAATATGTCCCGCTTGCCGGCAGCGGTAGCAAACAATCCTTTTGGCTGCCTCTTGAGCCCCTGACTTCCCAGGCTGTTCTCGCCAAACTTTGGGTAGAGCTCCCACCCTCTCACTCTCTCCACCCTCACCCCTTGGAATCCTCTTATCCGCCCCTGGGGATGGTCTGGTCTTAGGGTGGAAAGTCCGAGAGTCTCTGGAAGAGGCCGTCAGGTTCTCTGTAGCCAAGTATTTCTCTACACGATCCACAAGACCACCGGCCGTCTCTGGGTCTCCATGGCTTACCCACTTTTGGATGGCAGTAGGAAGAGCTCTCAAAAACCGATCCATTACAACACGTTCCACAATCTCTGGTGCGGACAAAGTCTCTGGCTGTAGCCACTTCCTGCTCAGGTGAATGAGATCATACATTTGAGACCTGGGGGGTTTTCCAAGCTGGAAAGTCCAGTTATGCACACGCTGAGCCCGGACAGCCAGGGTGACACCCAGCCTTGCCAATATTTCAGCTTTTAGCATCACATAGTCTTTTGCTTGGTCAGGCTCTAGGTCATAGTAAGCCTTCTGCGATTCACCAGTTAACAGAGGAGCCACCAGTCCAGCCCACTGCTCCTCAGGCCACTTTTCTCTTTCAGCAGTCCTTTCAAATGTGGTCAAAAATACCTCTGGATCATCCTCTCCAGTCATTTTTGTCAATAAACGACTCACCCCAAAGGACGCGGTATTAGTGGGACGGCTTTCCTCACTGGTCTGCGGACGTTGCTGCACTACTGCTTCCATTTGTTGTAGTCTCTGCTCTTGCTTCTGTAACAGGTCTATGAAGCGGGCCTCAGATTGCTGCTGGGCTTGTTGCTGAGCTTCCAGACTCTGTTGGTGAGCTTGCTGCTGGGCTGCAAGGCTCCTTTGCAAACCTGCATTTGTCTGCTGTTGATTGGCATTTGCTAGAGCCAGCTGTTTCAGTATCTCCTCCATGCTGGCTTAAAAAAAAACTGCCACTGGTTCTCCACCAACTGTGAGGGGGTTCGCTCGGCAGCGGGTGTGTGTGATCCCCTGGGTGGGCTCCCCACACAAAAACAGGCCCAGCAGACGGAGGTTGTGGTTTTCAAGATCAAAAAGGTGCGGTTTATTTCTCTATTTACAGTGACAAAAAAAACACAGCAAAGCAAAAAGAAACATAAACAAAATAAACCCTGGTCAGCTTGACCTCTGACTAAACATGCAGGTTTCCTAACTAACAACTGGGATCAGCCTGGTGCTGTCCTAGTCCCTAAGTCCCTGGTTTAGTCAATGTCCAAACAAATAGCCACACAGGCTTTGTCTCACCGCACAGGGGTTCACTCTCCCTAGACAGTCCACACAGGTCTGGGTCCAGGCATGAGCAAACACCTAATGAATCTGGGAGTTTTTATAGAGGCCTTAAACGAGCTGACAAGCTTCAGCTGGTCTCATCAACTCCCTGCCTGCACGACGCCCAGCACTCTCCCTAGAGGTATGAGTCATCCATGAGCCCACTAGCCTCAGCTGGGCTTCATCAACTCCCTCCCTAGTTGTATAAGTCGGCATAAAGCCTGAATCTGGGAGAAATATATCTACCCCCCTGGATGCAACCAGGTGACTTTACCTTCCTGCTGTCACACTATCTATTCCCAAAAATAATGTGCCAGCTGGATTGTGCTGGTGATGTATGTCATAGTGCTTGGATACTGAATGGTACTGAAAGCCGCATTTAATATTGGTTATATGCTCTCCAAGACGAATTTGCATGGTTCGTTTTGTCCTACCTATGTACTGCATACCGCATGGACATTGCAGTAGGTACACTACGCCCATGGAGCTGCAAGTTACAAAAGATTCAATCTTGTGTTGTCTCGAAGTACTGGTTGACACAAATGATTCAGTTTTTTTAGCTTTACTGATGTTCAAAGCACACACCTGCGGCATTGATGGTGTCCTGATATATTCTGAAAAAATGAAACCTTTTTAGGAGGTGGATGAACCACATTCGGTGCCACTCTGTCCCTGAGTGAGGGGACACCCCTAAAAATTAATTGTGGGGCAGCTGGAAGAAAAGTGTTAATAATACGGTCACTGCCAAGCAAATGCCAGTGTTTCTGTATAATTTTCCTTATGATGTAGTGTTGAGTAGAATATGTGGTGATGAATGGTATAAGAGGTTGATCATTCTTCCTCTTAGGACGATTTCCCAAAAGGGATAATCTGTCCATTTTTCCAACCTCCTCTAGAGTGGTTTCCAGAAGTTTCTCATCATATCCTTTCTCAACCAGCTTGTCTTTCAGGATATTGGCTTGAACTGTATAATCCAACAATTCCGAACAATTCCTCCTCATTCTGACAAATTGACTCTTAGGCACCGATTTAAGCCAAGAGTCCTTATGGCAACTGCCGACAGGTATGTAGGCATTTCGGTCCGTCTGTTTGAAGTAAGTTTTGGTTTGAAAACCAGTACAGCTCTTGGTGATGGTAAGATCCAAAAAATGAATTTGGACTTGGCTAGCTTCATGGACAAACCGTATGCCTCTTTTATTGTTGTTAATATCCACAAAGAAGTCTTCTAACTCTGAGGCAGCACCATCCCAGAGGAGGAGGAGGACGTCATCGATATACCTTGCCCAAAACACAAGGTGAGGGTTTCGGTCATGATAGACGACGTCGTCCTCCCACTTGGCCATGAAGAGATTAGCCAGACTGGAGGCATATTTTGCCCCCATGGCTACACCTCGTTTCTGTCTATAAAAATTCTGGCTGAACCAAAAATAATTATGGTTTGCCGCATACTCAAGAAGCTCCATGATAAATGCTTGTTGCTGCTTGGATGTTGTTGAAAGAAGATTCAAGTAATACTTTACCGCCGATAACCCCAGGGAGTGTGGGATAACGGTGTAAAGGGATTTCACATCCGCTGTGACCATCCACATACGTTCACTTGATTTTTGACCCACCAACAAATTTATTACGTGTCTCGTATCTTTAAGATATGAGGGAACTTGTTGTACTAACGGTTGCAGGAAAAAGTCTATATACTTGCCCACCCGGGACGTAATGGAATCGATCCCACTGACAATGGGACGTCCCGGGGGGCAAGTGAGACTCTTATGGATCTTAGGCAAACAATACAATATAGGAACTTTTGGTGCCTTAGGGATCAAAAAAAGTTGTTCTTTTTCACTTAAGATGCCTGATTGTGCACCTTTTACTACCAATTCCTCCAAAGTTTTTTTATATTGGATAATTGGATTTCCCAATAAAGGCATTCAAGTTTCTTGATCACTTACAGTTCTGGAAAGTTCCTGAAGATAGTCTTTTCGATCTAAAATTACTATCCCCCCACCCTTATCAGCAGGGCGTATAACCAGTTCTTTGTTGTTGCACAAAGAATCCAATCCTTTTTCCAAATCTTTTCCCATTTTGTTATTGCCCAATTTTACAGCATCCAAATCTCTTAGTACCACATCATGGAATACTCTAAGAGATGGCGCCAAGGTTTCCGGACCCGGACCCCGACACCGTCTGCCTGGAGTTTGCATGTTCTCCCTGTGTCTGCGTGGGTTTCCTCCGAGTACTCCGGTTTCCTCCCACAATCCAAAGACATGCGTGCCTTCGGCGCCACAGTAAATACATACACACTAATACATACACAGTGTGTGTATTGTGAGGGGATTAGCTCGGCAGCGGGTGTGTGAGACCCCCTGGAAGGGTTCACCACACAAAATTAGGCACAGCAGACAGTGGTAGGAGAAAACAAAAGGGTGTGGTTTTATTTGAACTATATACAGACAAAAATATAGCAGAAAACAAAAGAAACAGGAAAAAAAATCCTGGTCAACTTGACTGCTCACTACACACGTTGGTGTCCCTAACTAACAACTGGGTACAGCCTTGTGCTGTCCCAGTCCCTAGCTCTCTGCTTTTAGAAGTTCTTAGCAATAACCACACAGGCTTTGGCTCACCGCACAGAGATCACACTCCCCAGACTATCCAAACAGATCTGGTTCTCCCTTAGCATACTGGGAGTTCTTGTAGAGGCCCTAATGAGCCCACTTACTTCAGCTGGGCTCATTAACTCTTCCCCTGCAAGACTCCCATCACTCCCCCTAGTGGTATAAATTGGCATAAAGCCTGAATCTAGGACATATATATCTTCCATCCTGGATGCAACCTGGTGATTTTACCTGACTGCTGTCACATACCCCCCCCCTCTTGTTTTAACCTTGGGGTTGGAACACAAGCAATCAGGCATGCATGTACTCGAGACAAAGCATCCACATTCCCCATTTGAACGCCAGGGCGATGCTTTACCGTAAAGTTGAATTCTTCAAGGGCCAAGAACCACCTATTTACTCTCCTATTTGTCTCTTTGTTTTGAGCCATCCACTTTAAAGGAGCGTGATCAGTAATCAGGTCAAAGTGCCTACCTAGCAGATAGTACCGAAGGGAATCTAGAGCCCACTTCACCGCTAAACACTCCTTCTCAATCGTGGTGTAATTTACCTCATGGGACTTCAATTTCCTGCTGAGGTAAATGACTGGGTGCTCTTCCCCGTTCCAGACCTGGGACAATACTGCTCCTAACCCAACGTCTGATGCATCACTTTGTACGACAAAGTCCGTAGAGAAGTCTGGTGAGTACAACACTGGCTGGCTACATAAGGCTTTTTTTAAGAATTGGAATGCTGCTTCAGCCTCTGGGGTCCATTTAACCATGACAGACTCTTTCCATTTTGTCAGGTTGGTTGGGGGCACAGCCTGAGAGGCAAAGTGGGGAATGAATTGCCGATAATAACCAGCGATTCCCAGAAAGGCTCGTACCTGCTTCTTGTTGTTGGGACGTGGCCAATTCTGTATGACCTTGACTTTATTGACTTGGGGTTTTATCACTCCCCTCCCAATGGTGTACCCAAGATATTTGGCCTCCTCCTGTCCAATGGTAAACTTCTTGGGGTTGGCCGTAAACCCAGCTTCCCGGATAGAGTCTAGAACTGCTTGCACTTTTGGCAGATGTGAGGCCCAATCTGTGCTATGGACAATTCCATCATCCAGGTAAGCGGCAGCATACTTCTGATGGGGCCTCAGTATCTGACCATTTTCCGCTGGAATGTTGCTGGTGCATTCTGTAATCCAAGCGGCATTCTTTTATATTGGAACGCCCCGTCTGGGGTTACAAACGCGGTTTTCTTCTTGGCCGATTTGGCCAGGGGAATTTGCCAATAGCCTTTTGTGAGATCGAGAGTTGTCATGTATCGGGCTGTTCCCAGCTGGTCGATCAACTCATCTATACGTGGCATGGGGTAGGTGTCAAATTTTGTAACTTTGTTCAGTTGTCAAATCGTTACAAAATCGCCAGCTCCCATCCGGTTTAGGCACTAACACTATGGGACTGGACCAATCACTTTGGGATTCCTCTATCACCCCCAATTCAAGCATTTTCTGTACTTGCTTACGTATTGCCTCCCGTCGGGCCTCTGGGATCCGATAGGGTTTTATCTTAACCCTTTCACCCGGCGGGGTAATAATATCATGCTCTACCCCAGACGTTTGTCTCGGCAGCTCAGAGAAAACCTCCTTGTTGCGAAGCACAAACTCCTTAACCTCCTGTTGTTGGGGGTTTGACAAGGTGACTGCTATTCAAACCTCAGGAATCACGCAATCAGACTGAGCTGGTGACAAAGTTTCTGCGACTAGGGATTCCCTATCCCTCCAGGCTTTCAACAGATTAATGTGATAGTGGTTGTCTGACCTTGTAATTCACTTCGCTCACTTTTTCCATAACTCGTAGGGGCCTTGCCATTTGGCGAGGAATTTACTTTCAACCGTAGGGACAAGTACCAATATCCTATCCCCCGGGGAAACGGTACGGGTCTTGGCCCCACGGTTGTACACTCTCTGCTGTGCCAACTGCGCTTGGGCCAAATGTTCCTTTACAATTGGCATTACCTGTGCAATTCTATCTTGCATCAGAGCGACATGCTCAATCACACTCCTGTGGGCAGAACTCTCACTTTCCAAAGTTTCCTTGGCGATATCCAACAGCCCTCTTGGGTGTCTCCCATAGAGTAACTCAAAGGGTGAGAAACCCATAGAGGATTGGGGTACCTCCCTAATGGAAAACATTAAATAGGGAATTAGACAGTCCCAATCCTTTCCATCTCTATCCACCACCTTCTTTAACATTTGTTTTAGGGTTTTGTTGAATCTTTCAACCAACCCATCTGTTTGGGGGTGATACACGGATGTACGCAATTGTGTCACTTTGAACAACTTGCACAGCTCTTTCATAACCCGGGACATGAAGGGTGTACCTCGGTCTGTAAGCAGTTCCTTACAAATACCCTCACGGCTAAAAACAAGAGATGGCTCTTTGGCTATGGTTTTGGCCGAGGTATTTCGGAGAGGAATCGCTTCCCGATAACGGGTGGCATAGTCCAATATAACCAAAATGTACTGATGCCCCCTAGCGGACTTCATTATCGGACCTACCAAATCCATTGCGATCCTCTCAAAGGAGACCTCAATGATGGGAAGAGGTACCAGTGGGTTACGGAAATGTGGCATCGGTGCCGACCTCTGACACACAGGGCAGGAGGAACAATAATTTTCTGTTTCCTTCATGACCCCAGGCCAATAGAATCTCTGCAATACTCTCTCTCGGGTTTTTTCTGTCCCCAGATGACCTCCAAGAATTTGCCCATGGGCCAACTCTAACACCAACTTTCTGTAAGGTTTGGGCACCACAAGCTGCTCAATGGTTTCTTCTGCCCTTTTAGCGACCCGATACAGGAGGTCCTTTTCCACGATGAAGTATGGGTAAGTGCAGGTCTTATCTGGGTTCACTAACTCGCCATCTATTTTCACTACGTTTTCCCGTGCCTTTATTAGGGTGGGGTCTTTTAACTGTTCTGTGGCAAAATTTTCCTTGTGAACCTCGAGATCAGAAAACTCCACAGATGGCATGTTTTCATCTGAGGATGTTGGCTCCTCCCCAGTTTCTCGAGTCTCCCCTGCCAATACCGACAAGGGGAATTCTGGAGAGTCCTCACCACTCTCAGAGGAATTCTGGCTCTCACATTCCTGGTATATAGGGGCACCAGTGGGGGGCTCAGGACAATCCCAGAGTTCCCAGACCTTTGGAAAATCCCTTCCCACAATGGCATCATGTGGTAAGTGAGACACTAACCCCACCTGATGAGAGAGGTTACCTTTGGAGGTCTCAAAACACACTGTAGTCACAGGATACTCTCGGGTGTCCCCATGCACACAAATAACAGCTACCTTGTTATTCCCTAAGACCTCTGTAGTGACTAATTCAGCTTTTATCAGTGTTACCAGGCTACCTGAATCCAGCAACACAACAACATTTTTACCATTAATACACATTTTGCACAAATGTTTCTCAGTTTCCCCGAATGGCAGTGCATGCAACTGTCGCAAACAGCAACTGACGTCTGTCCCTTAGAAAGTCACATTGCATGGGTTCATCCACAACCGGGCAATTTGCTGCAATATGTCCCTCTTGCCGGCAGCGGTAGCAAACAATTCTTTTTGCTGCCTCTTGAGCCCCTGACTTCCCAGGCTGTTCTTGCCAGACATTAGGTAGAACTCTCACCCTCTCACTCTCTCCACCCTCACCCCTTGGAATCATCTTACCCGCCACTGGGAATGGTCTGGTCTTAGGGTGGAAAGTCCGTGAGTGTCTGGAAGAGGCAGTCAGCTTCTCTGTAGCCAAGTACTTCTCTACACGATCCACAAGCTTATCGGACGTTTCTGGGTCTCCATGGCTTACCCACTTTTGGATGGCAGTAGGAAGAGCTCTCAGGAAACGATCCATCACAACACGTTCCACAATCTTTGGTGCGGACAAAGTCTCTGGCTGTAGCCACTTCCTGCTCAGGTGAATGAAATCATACATTTGAGACCTGGGGGTTTGCCAAACCGGAAAGTCCAGTTATGCACACACTGAGCCCGGACGGCCAGGGTGACACCCAGCCGTGCCAATATTTCATTTTTTAGCATCACATAGTCTTTTGCTTGGTCAGGCTTTAGGTCATAGTAAGCTTTCTGCGATTCACCAGTTAACAGAGGGGCCACCAGTCCAGCCCACTGCTCCTTAGGCCACTTTTCCCTTTCAGCAGTCCTTTCAAATGTGGTCAAAAACACCTCTGGATCATCGTCTCCAGTCATTTTTGTCAGTAAACGACTCACCCCAAAGGACGCAGTATTAGTGGAACTACTTGCTTCACTGGTCTGCAGACGTTGCTGCATTAATGTCTCCACTTGTTGCTGTAGTCTCTATTCTTGCTTCTGCAACAGGTCTATGAAGCGGGCCTCAGATTGCTGCTAGGCTTGTTGCTGGGCTGCCAGACTCTGTTAATGAGCTTGCTGCTGGGCTGCGAGGCTCTGTTGATGAGCATGCTGGTGGGCTGCGAGGCTCTGTTCCAAATTTGCATTTGTCTGTTTTTGAGCTGCAAGGCTCTTTTGCAAACTTGCATTTTTCTGCTGCTGATTGGCATTTGCTAGAGCCAGCTGTTTCAGTACCTCCTCCATGCTGGCATTTAAAAAAAAAAACTGCCACTGGTTCTCCACCAACTGTGAGGGGATTAGCTCGGCAGCGGGTGTGTGAGACCCCCTGGAAGGGTTCACCACACAAAATTAGGCACAGCAGACAGTGGTAGGAGAAAACAAAAGGGTGTGGTTTTATTTGAACTATATACAGACAAAAAATATAGCAGAAAACAAAAGAAACAGGAAAAGAAATCCTGGTCAACTTGACCGCTCACTACACACGTTGGTGTCCCTAACTAACAACTGGGTGTGATCTTATCCGATGTGATGTGACATACACCTCTCCTTCCCTGTGTGTGCGATCTGCAGTCACACATCCTCGTACACAGAACCCTCCTTAGTCAGCATCCTCATTACAGGGAGCCTCCTCATTGGTCACTCAGAGACTTGCCTCCAATGAGGTCATCTGTGACATCAATCAGGTAGATGCAGAGCAATACGTGACAAGTCCCAACCACATACCGAGGAGGACTGGCCGAGCATCCATCCATTCATCCCCCACACTGATCTACCATGGCACACTGCGGAGAGGCGCACAGATCTTGAACTTCAGTGGCTGAGATTCGCATCCCTATGAGGTGTTCGCTGTACGCTGTGGTGTACTTCGTAAAGAACCCCAGGCTGGGTCATTAGTCCAAGCGAGTTTGATCTCCTGTAATAAGAGATCAGATTTATCTGGTAAGCGGCTGTGTCTACTAGAGGTGGAGGTGCTTTTTCTATCATCACGTTTTCTATCGTTGTGGCACTGTGGATTTGGCTATATTGCACCAGCAAGTTCTTTTTGGATTTCTCTTTAAAACAAAGAACTTCAAATAACACTTTATCATCACTGTTGGTTCAGACAATTTCTACTCATGAATTGGACACTTTTTAGTTAATGTTATATCACTTCATTGGTTTATATGGTATATTTATATCATGTTTTAGCGCAACTTTTTATTTATTTCTATTTGTATGTGTTGTATATCACCTATTGTTGCAGCTCTACCAGCTAGTTTTGATAGTGCAATATTCCTTATTTCCATCAACTGGGTACAGCCTTGTGCTGTCCCAGTCCCTAGCTCCCTGCTTTTAGAAGTTCTTAGCAATAACCACACAGGCTTTGGCTCACCGCACAGAGATCACACTCCCCGGACTATCCAAACAGATCTGGTTCAGGGTTGGAGCATCTCCCTTAGCATGCTGGGAGTTCTTGAAGAGGCCCTAATGAGCCCACTTACTTCAGCTGGGCTCATTAACTCTTCCCCTGCAAGACTCCCAGCACTCCCCTAGTGGTATAAATTGGCATAAAGCCTGAATCTAGGACATATATATCTTCCATCCTGGATGCAACCTGGTGATTTTACCTGCCTGCTGTCACAGAATGTATTGTTATTGGGGAATTCTGGTGTCCCTGGAAACCAAGGACGCATACTTGCATGTCCCCTTCTGCAACAGTCATCAGAGGTTTCTGCGCTTTGTGATTTGGCATAGCGTCGGCACCAAGAGTTTTTAGCAAGGTGCTCGCCCCGATCTGGCTTTGCTGAGACAGCGAGGCATTGTTATCATGGGCTACTTGGACGTTCTTCTTCTGAGAGCTGCTTCTGGCTCAGAATTAGAGGAGGACATGTCTATAGCCAGTCAGACCCTCCGGGACTTTGGTTGGGTACTGAACATACAGAAGTTGGTGTTAGTACCGACTCAGTGTCTGGAGTACCTAGGCTTGGTCCTGGACTCTTCGGAGGCGAAGGTCTTCCTTCCTTTGGAGCAGTTGCAGACGCTCCAGTCGGTGGTGAAATTGTTAGCATCCCGCAAATGGTTGTGTCTCCGTTTTTTGCACGAGTTCTGGGCCTCATGGTGGCCTCCTTCGAGGCAGTTCCGTATGCCCTATTCCACACTTGTGTATTGCAGGAGGAGATCCTGTCCACTTGGAACAGATCTCCATTGTCTCTAGATTCAGGCAAGTCACCTGGTCAAGGCTTCTCTGAGAGGGCGGCTGGAATTCCCGGCTCTTCAGTCCGGGAGGTCGTTTCTTCCTTTCCATGGGACTGTGATCACGGCGGACGCCAGCCTCATGGTTTGGAGGGGACTCTGGGGGGTCCAGTCGGCCCAGGGTTGCTGGACACCGGAAGAATCTCGCCTGCCGATCGATGTCCTCGAACTTCGAGCGATCAGACTGTGCCTCTCCAAGTGGTCGCAGAGACTTCAGGGGCGTCTGATCAGGTTCCAGTTGGATAACGCTGCGGCGGTGGCTTTTGTCAACCATCAGGGAAGCTCGGCTGCAGCGTCGGAAGTCGCTCACATCCTAAGTTCGGCCGAAAGGAGCATGCCGGCTCTATCGGCTGTTTACATCCGGGCATAGAAACCTGGCAGGCGGACTATCTGAGTTGCCAGATGCTGGACCAAGGGGAATGGTCATTACACCCGGAGGTGTTTTCAATTACTTTGTCAGAATTGGGGCACACCAGTTGGATCTCCTGGCCTCTCGACTCAATTGCAGGTGTCAAGGTTTGTGGCCAGGTCCAGGGATCCCTGGGCAGACGCGTCAGATGCGTTGGTGGCTCCATTGGGAATTTATGCCTTTCCCCTAATGAAATTGCTTCCTCGTCTGCTCCGCAAAGTGGAGGCCGAGGGGATTCTGGTGATTCTAATCGCCCCAGATTGGTCCCGGCGTCCCTGGTACGCTGACCTCGTGAGACTGGTAGCTGACACTCCCTGCCGGCTGCCAATGCGGGAGGACCTTCTGTCTCGAGGTCCCATACTTCATCCTGTTTTACAGTCGCTGCTTTAACGGCTTGACTATTGAAAGCCAGGTACTAAGGGACCGTGGTCTGGAAGATTCGGTGATCGCCTTCATGTTGAGGGCCCGGAAATCTTCTTTCCGGACGATCTACCATTGCATTTGGAAGGCCTACATCTCTGTGTGATGAGATGGCCCACGGACATAGTCGGTTTCCCGGATCCTGCTGTTCTTACAGTGCGGAGTGGATCTGAACCTTGCCTTGAGCACTGTTAAGAGGCAGATTTCAGCCTTGGCTGTCTTCTTCCAACGGCCCCTGGTGGCTCACTCACTGGTAAGTACGTGTGTGCAGGGGGTCCGACATGTGGTTCCCCTGATTGGACCACTGCTTCCTCTGTGGACTTGACTCTCGTGCTCTCGATACTTCAGGAACCTCCCTTTGAGAACAGGGAGATTCCACTCTTTCTCAGAAAGTTGCCTTTCTAGTTGCCATTACATTGGTCAGAAGGGTTTCTGAATTGGCGGCCTTGTCTTACAAGTCACTTTACATGGTTCTCCATAAGGATAAAGCGGTGCTACGCCCGCAACCTTCATTCCTTCCTATGGTAGTTTCGGCTTTTCACCTAACCGAGGACATTGTGCTTCCATCCTTGTGTCCTCGGCCGTCGCATCCCAAGGAGGCTGCGCTACATACCTTGGACGTAGTACGTGCCCTACGGGTTTTCCTGTCTGCTACTGCTCCGTTCCGGAGTTCTGACTCACTGTTCGTGTTGGTATCTGGTCCACAGAAGAGCCTGGCGGTCTCCTAGGCCACCTTTCTAGGTGAATCAGGCAGACCGTCATCCAGGCCTCTGCCCTTAAGGGGCTGGCGCCACCCTTTTCTGTCACGGCGCATTCAACCAGGGCAATTGGTGCTTCCTGGGCTTTACGACATCTAGCAGCTGATTTCAAGGTGTGTAAGACGGCGACCTGGTCGTCTGTTCACACTTTCTCAACGTTTTACAAGGTTGATGTGAGTGCATCTTCGGATGCTTCCTTGGCGGCAAGGTTTTACTGGCGGCTGTTTGAGGTTGCAACTCCTCCGTGAGGCGCTCTGTTTGTTTGGGGTGAAGTTAAGTCTTATTTTGATTGCTGTTCCCACCCCTCGTTTTTTCTGACACTGCTTGGGGACGTCCCACTTTGTCAAGATTTAAGGAGCTGTGTCCGTCCATGGACGAAAAGAGAAAATAGGATTTTTTTGTACTCACCGTAAAAACCTTTTCTCTGTTGTCCATGGACGGACACAGCACCCACCCCTCCTTTTTTAGTTTGTACTGCTTTTCTACGAACTGAGGCTGCTGACTGCAGGTAGGAGGGTTATGTACGGAGGGACCACCCCCTGGGCGGGGCTGTTCAACTCTGTTAAAGTTACATGTTTTAAGATAACTAACATGCTCTGCCTAGTCCTCTCCTATGAATAGGAACATAACCCACTTTTATCAAGATTTAAAGAGCCGTGTCCGTCCATGGATGACAGAGAAAAGGATTTTACAGTTAGTACAATTTTTTTTTTTTTTTCTCTATTTTTTTTTCTTGTGTCAGTTTCTCTCTAAAAACAAGCATGCATTGAAAAAGCCTTGTATAATGCAAACCTTCTTTAGTAAATAACTCCTTCACCTTCTAACTTCACTCTCTTAACCCGCTACAATGTAGGATGTTTTTATTAAAAACACCTTTACAATCACTTACTAATCTCATCACACCGTTGGGCGTTCTCCGAACATTCCCTTTTTCTCTAATGCCGCGTACACACGCTCGGAATTTCCGATGGAAAAAGTCAGACTGAATTTTTTCATTGGATATTCCAACCGTGTGTATGCCCCATCGGACTTTTTCCGTCGGAATCACACAAAACAACCCCCTCCCACCTTACACATTCCTTTTCAAACTTCACAATACCACTCTTTTTACTTTCCAAAGTTACCAAACCAATTTACACATTTAAGCAGAATCAAGCATTTATAATTACAACTATACACCGAATATTTGCAAAAAGGAGATACTTATACTTACTCTCTCCCCGCAAACTACCAGAATATAAACAAGGAAAATTTACTTTACTCTAATTTAATTAGTCCCCTTTGGGACATAGACATCATATAACACAGTGAGAACAGGACTGCCTTACCCCTTCCAGACCCGTATCCCACACAACAAATTTCCTTATACTGCTACGCAAACGTGACAGAAAACAATAGCAAAATTTAGCAAAAGTTTTTCTGGGTCCCGGTGGCAACTGGTTATTACCCTTTTCCCCCTTCCTGCAAGGAGGTTGTAGCACTACTTTTAAAACTTCTTAAGGCCTTACCAAAAGCCACTTAAAACAGCCTGGTCTGTATCTCCCTTTCTTAAATAAAACTTTAAAAAAGCCTAAGGTCTCATCAAAACTGAGGCAATTAAACAATTCATCAGAATTAAGACAAAGGTCTACTTACCAGCAGTAATTGATGATACAGCCTCAGCTCCACCAGTCCTCGAATTCAGCTATCTCAGCAAAAGTGCCTCCACTGAAGGAAATTCAAATGGTATTTCCGTATACCTGACAAAGACCAGCTAGGTATAATACCACAGGTGCCACACCCAAAAGACCCTTCCAGTACTGAGAGATAACTTGGTGAACAGAGAAAGACAAGGCAGCGTTGTGTCCAAAAGTTTATCTGTTTTAATCAAGGGCGGGTCTTTTACCTTTTATCATCAACCAATCGCAGAAGGAAAGGTGGGTGGAAAGGGGGGTTGATTAATACAGAGGTGTACATTTCATATCATTACATACTTAGATGATTGACCTTTTAAAGATGGCCGACATAATTTCACTTTGAGTAATCATGCCACCTGGCTTCATGACTTATAGTCATGAATCCTGCTTCCCTGTTTCATGTCTCATTACACAAGAAAGTGGTGCAAGACAGCTCCATACCACAGAAAAATTATTATAGAATGGTACAGAGCAAAATATGCTTCTGTAAGCAATATATTATGCATGTGTAACGGCCTCACCCCTCTCCCTTTCTTTATCGGTTATATGGCTGTTGTCTAGGGGTACCTGGGAGAGAGAGATGATACACACCACGGCCCATGTCTTCCGTAACCAAGAGGTGAAGGCCAAAAGCTTGGGCCCTTGTGTAGGTGTCCTAGAGTCAAGTCCAGTCCTTCGTCCCTGACTCCTTTGCTTTAGTAACCCGAGTTCCACACAGTGAATAGGTACAACTCAGTTTTATTCTTCTTGCCAAGCAATAAAACAATCTTTCTCCTTTGGAAAATGAGGGGGACAGATCGAGGCACAATCCTTTCACTTTTTTGCTGCTGCCCACTGTGCTGTCACCAGTGGTGAATAGTCACTGCCACTGACTAGGTAATATAGAACGTGAATTTACCTTCGCTCACTTTGCCCCTGTCAGGGGAAGAAATCCGTCACCAGCGATGCTGTGCCGGACTCTCCAGAGAAGTTACTGCGCACCAGTCCTCACAAACTCAGACACGGGCACCCAAGGCATCAGGGCCCCCTCGAATTCCTCCACCCTCGCGGAACTCAGTCGAAGGTACTGAGCCCCAGGCGTCCTCCATAGTACCTCACCCCAGGCTAAAGGTGCCTGAGATGGACTCCATCTCTGCTCCAGCTAGGCCAAGGACGCCTAGGCCTGGAACACCGGACCGCCAGCACCCAAGCTGAAGGTGCCTGGGCGCGGCCACGTCTTCCGACTCTCTCCCAAAACAGGGCGTCCGCCCCTTTTATGACTTCTCCCTTTGCGTCCCAGCGGGTTCCCCGCCCCGCTGTACCAGCTCCAGGGGAGGACAAAAAGGCACGGTTCCCGGTGTGAGTTCAACTCCGGCCCCAGGCAACAGCGCCACCCAGGGGCCCCAAGGAACCTCACACCACCAGAGTCCTCACATAATTCAAATACCCGCTACACATGTTAGGATGCTTTTGAAAAACTGCTACAGTATCAGAACTGACTAGCAGATATAACTTAACTTTTAACCAACGAGTTCAAGCTAAAATTTATGACCCCATATCATACAAATGGGGTCCTTATACTCCGCCATATTACTACAAACCTCAATATGACAAAATCTGGACCTTCACTCGCTGATCAAAGGATGACTCCGTTTTTTTTAGAAGCTTGATTGTGGCTTTAGGGCACACTGGAAGGTTTGGATGCGTAATACAGTTTCCCTATAATATTTGATGATTGGGGACTGAGACCCCTACAGCATAGTATAACGGCCTCTTCCCCCTCCCTTTTCTTGCTAGTCACCCTCCGTATGTGCTAGAATACTAGAGGGAGGTTGTGTGCTCTTTCTCCCCCTCCTTTTTACCCACCTCCAGCATTTCCTCTTTTTTTTTTTAAGAATTTTTATTGAAAATATGCAATAGTACAAGAATGGACGAACAACAAAGTCCAGAAAAAAATTGTGTACAGGAGACACTGACCATTTGAAGGTGATAGTACATTTCACACATCTTCAACGGATTATCTAATGGTTTCCGTCCCCTTCACCTTCCGCACCCCGTCTGGGATCAAGCTGTGCAGGAAGTAGCCAGGTCGGGGCCACCCAGGGAGTATAAAACATCCAGTGCTTCAAAAAAATTAGCAGAGATGTGGTCAGGGGGTCAGGCACTTGTAAAACAGAGCTCTGGAACCTCTTTACTAAAAGCTGAAAAACTAGCTAAACTGTGAGCCCAAGTAGGAGATAAAAATCAATCCCACGCTGGCTCAAGTGGACAATTTTGTGGTAAAAACCAAAAGTGTTGGAAACCTTTTCCTGGGACATTATCCATGAGATTTTTTGATAAGTTAATCGATAGGAAACTGTCAGAGATTTCCAGACCCGGGCGATAGTCATTTTGGCGCCTAAGAGAATGAAGCGAATCAGAGTGTGAGTTGGTTTGGGGGTTTTAGGGTTTAGACAGTTGAGCAAAGCAATTGGTTTTGTGAATTACAGGTAGGTAAAAAATTATGTTCCAGTAAACTCTGATTCTGGGGCACTCCCACATAATATGGAGGAGAGTGCCCATGTGGCCGCATCCTCTAAAGCATAGGGGAGAAGATTGCAGATAATATTTGTCGAGGCGGGTAGGTACTTGGTACCAGAGGGATATGACCTTGAGACTGGCCTCAATCAGGGAAATATTCAAGATGCCCTTGTGTGAATGGGCAAAGTTAGAGTGCCAAGAGTCTAGATCCCAGTTAAGTTCAAGGTTGCGTTCCCAGCTCAACACATAGATCGCTTTCTCCAAAGGCTCGGCTAAGGCTGAATATATTAGGGAGATACCCCCTCTTGTATCCATGGCTGAGGAGCACCGTTGCATGTAAGGAGTTACCGTAAGTGGATTTTCACTACTTTTCCAAGTCTGGTTAAGGAAATGTGCAAGTTGGTAGAACCAACATTTTTCGGAGGGAGTTCAAGTTTTGAGGTACAGTAGCTTTATGTGAGGGGACCGTTTGAGTTAAAAAAGTGTCCAATTCTGTATAGGCCTTTGTCCAGCCACCACTTGAAGGTTTTGATATCTAACCCTGGGGGGAACCGAGGGTTGTGGAAAATGTGGGCGAGTGGGTGCCAGGTAGAAGTCAGGGATTGAAATTTGTGTAGGGAGTGGCATAGTTCCATCGAGTGGGATAATGTAGGGGCAAGGATCGGGGGACGACTTTTGGGTGGGCTCCAGAGCAAGAAGTCCAAGGTGTAGCTAGGGGTCGCTTCTCATTCCATGTTCACCCAATTGAGTTTAGGCCCTTTAAAGTAAATAATCGAAAACTGGCTAAATTGGGCTGCTTGATAATACCACCACAGGTTGGGTAGGCCCAGGCCTCCTTTCTTTCTGGGCCTAAAAATGACATTCTTACAGAGGCGGTGCCCTTTTTTGTCCCAGATGAAGCGGATGATTGCAGATTGTAATTTGTTAATGTGTATGGTATAGGGAGGGAGCGGAAAAGGTACACAGAATTCTGGGTAATAGGGTCATCATGACCGCATTTATTCTCCCTATCCAGGACATTTTGTATAGAGACCATTGAGAAGGACTTTTGTTAGCTTTTTAAACATGGGGGGGGGGGTAATTATATTTGTATAGTTGATCAATTCTAGATGTGAGATTAATGCCTAAATAGGGAATAGATGTAGGGTTCCAGGAGAAGGGGAAGTGGTCTTTCAGTCTATCTACCACGTCTTGGGGAGTTGAAACATTGAGGGCAACCGATTTAGTCATGTTAACTTGTAGGCCTGAGACGCGCCCGAAATCATTAAGAAGTTGTATAATGTTGGGGGTTGAGATAAGGGGGGATGTAATAAAGAGGAGGACATTGTCCGCAAATAATGCGCATTTGTGAGTCGATTGGCCACAGCGAACCCCATGAATATCTGGGTGGAGTCTAATCGTGATAGCTAGAGTTTCTATGGCAACCGCGAAAAGAAGGAGGGAGAGGGGGCATCCCTGTCTCGTGCCTTTTTTGATGGGGAACTGTTCTGAGAAGTGCTCCTAAAGTCTAACATGTGCCTTGGGTTGGGAATAGAGGGCCTCCAGTATTTTAATGAAGTCAGGTCCAAAGCCCCATTTCTGAAGCATAGTAAAGAGGTAGGGCCAGTCGACTGTATTGAACGCTTTTTGGAGGTCTATGGAGAGGAGGTAGCCCTCCTGGGGGGGTCCCCCATCCCATCTTCATAAGAGAAATTGGGTTCACTGCTCTCCATATCTGGTCCGGACCCTGCCTCCCTGGGATAAATCCCACTTGGTCATTGTGAATATATGAACCGATAAACGATGCAAGTCTGTTCGATAAAATCTTCGTCATTATCTTTAAGTCGTTATTGATTAAAGAGATTGGTCTATAGTTGCTCACTTCGCTTGGATCTTTGCCCCGGTTTGGGAATTACCGATATATAAGCTAAGTTGGCTGCAGGATCAAGACGGGAGTCCTTGCTTAATGACTTGAAGAAGCGGGCCAGATAGGCAGAGAGCACGTCTGTAAAGGTTTTGTAGTAATGGGTTGAAAAGCCGCCGGGGCCTGGGGCGGAGTCTTTTTTAAGGTCTTTAATGACCGCTCGGATCTCAGATTCCTGGAACGGCGAATCTAAGATAGAGCGTGAGAGTCTGAGAGTTTCGGAAGGGGGACGTTCTCCAAAAAGGAGTCAAGGTGATTGTGTGAGTTAGGGTTGCTGTCAGAGTATAGGTTGGAATAGAAGGACTGAAAGGCTTCAAGGATCTTTTTGGGGTTCTGGGTCAGGGAGCCAGTCAATGATTTGACTTTGGGGAGGGCAAAAATCCCATGTTTGGGGGTAAGTTTAGCCGCCAACTGTCGGCCAAATTTATCCGCTTGCATGTAATGCCTGCCGCTTATCCAACGTAGGTGTTTTTCTGCACTAGAGGTGAGGGCCAAGTTAAGAGCCAACCTGGTAGATTCTAGTTTGGCTAGGGTAGTAGGGGTGGGTTTCTGTTTGTGGGATGCGCTGTGGGCTTTAAATTCTTTCTCTAGGTTCATGACTTCCGCTTTTCGTTCACGCTTCAGTTTGGAGGAAAGTTGAATAATCTTCCCTCTCATCGCCGCTTTGTGAGCTCCCCAAAGGGAGCTTGGGAAAATGTCTCAGTGTCATTTGTCGAAAAGTATTCCTGAATATCCTTTTCCAACATAATGCAATAAAAAATTTTTTTAAAACGCCCCTGTCCCCAATAGCTCGCGGTCAGAAGTGAACGCACACGCAAGTCCCGCCCACATATGTAAACGCCGTTCAAACCACATATGTGAGGTATCGCCGTGTGCGACAATTCTAGCACTAGACCTCCTCTGTAACTCTAACCTGGTAACCTGTAAACATTTTCAAAGCGTCGCCTATGGAGATTTTTAAGTTCCGAAGTTTGGCACCATTCCATGAGCGTGCGCAATTTTAAAGCGTGACATGTTAGGTATATTTTTACTCGGGGTAACATAAGCTTTCATATTTTACAAAAAAATTGGGCTAAATTTACTGTTTTGTTATTTTTCAATTCATGAAACTATTTTTTTTCCAAAAAAAAGGTGTTTGAAAAATTATTGCGCAAATACCGTGCAAGATAAAAAGTTGCAACGACCGTCATTTTATTTCCTAGGGTGTCTGCTAAAAAAAAACATATATAATGTTTGGGAGTTCTGAGTAATTTTCTAGCAAAAGAATGATGATTTGTACATGTAGGAGAGAAGTGCCAGAATAGGCCCGGTATGGAAGTGGTATAAAAAGCCCTGTATGGAAAGGGTTAATTGTCTGAGAATGTGTGAATGAGGCCTGTTTAGAAAATAGTATAGCCATCCCCCCTTTTTTTGGCGTCTGCGTTTGCTAGATAAAAGGTGGGATACCTGTGATGGAGGAAGGAGGGGATATAACTGTTAGGGAAGTGAGTTTCTTGGAGGAGGATTATATCAATGCCCCTAGAGTTGTAGCTTTGGAAGACTTCGCGTCTTTTAGTGGGGTTTAGACCCTGGGTATTATGTGAGGCTATCTTAAGAGCCGCCTGCAGGGGGGAGGAATCAGCCATGGATACGAGAAAGTGGAAGCGAGTACATATGAGGTGGGCCTACCTTGGTCCTTGAAGATCGGGTATCGGTTTGAGAAATTTCTGAGCAGGTTCCTCATCTGGGTTTTCTGGATAAAAGTAGCCTTCCGTGTAGGTTCCTGGGGGGAGTAAGAGGGGAGAAAAAGTAAGGGGAAACACACATAGGGAAGTAAAGGGGAAAAAAAAGTAAGTAATTGAAGAAGGTGAGAAGTCCTAGGCAAGATTGACTAGGGTGGTGGAGGTGCAGGACTGGGCAGCCAAGTCCTGATCCGAAGCCCACAGAGAAACTAGGCTCGGAGAAGTAGCAACCTCTGGAGAGGTTGCTGTCCTGATGCCACCAGAGGAGAGAACCCCTCTAGGTCACAGCAGAGGGAGTGGCATGCATGGCCGCTCCGGCCGCCGGGTCCCCAGGAGAACAGATGAGAATTTGGTGTGGGACCTCGAGGCATGGGAGCTAGAGAGCAAAAAAAGACAGCAAAAATTGTAAATTTTGACAGACAAGTAAAAATTAATGCAAACATTTAGAACAGTAAATAACTATCTCGGAAGATGCTGTAAGAGTGGGTGGGGAGGGAAATGGTTAACGGGGGGAAGGGGAATGGGGTAGTAAGTAGCACAAAACAACTAGATAAGGTAAGCTAAATAGAGCAAGTTCAATCGTAGAGTGGTGGCGGGTTAGCCCAGCCGGAGAAATTTATTTTCTAATAGGAGCTTCCCTCGAAATCTTCGAGGGATAGATACAACAAAGGCTTTGAGGAAGACATTTTCTGCTCTAACAAGTAGAGCGGATAAACCGGTGGGTGTAGTTCAGTCCACTACACAGTCGGAGGATAAAAACACCCGAAAAGAGAGACCACGATCCTAGGAGGATTGGTGGGGTGGGGAGTCATCTTGGAGGGTGAGAGTCTCGTTGTCTCTTCGTTTGTTGTTTGTTCCACAGCGGCGTAATAGGGCTGCCTGGTGGGGGCCCCTTAGAGGAGCTTGGTCGTTGGGTGGACTCCTGAGGAGGTAATTTTTGAGCGATGAATCCAAGTCGCAGGAGCAGACATTCACCTTCTTGGAAGCTAGAGAAACTGTATGATTTGTCCTTGTATTGGAACTGAAGGCGAAAAGGGAAGGACCATCGGTACTTTATGGATTTCTGCGTTAAGATTTCCAGAAGAGGTTTTAGGGTTCTCCGCTTCTGGATTGTGGTCGGGGATATATCCGAAAAGATTTGTATTTTGTTTCCTTGTATGGTGAGGTCATCAAGATTGCGGGATCTTCTCATGATTTCCTCTTTAACCACTACATCTCTTGGGAGCCCATCTTGGCAGGGGGGGTTGCAGAGCTCTATGGGCCCTGTCTAGCTCAAGTTTATGACTCGAGATATCTGGGATGACATCTTTAATGAAGAGTTTTACTGCGTCTGGGATATTTTTGACCGATTCAGGGATACCTCTGATGTGGAAGTTGTATCTCCTGCTTCTATTCTCAAAATCGTCAAGTTTGGCTAATGCGATTTCAAGTTGGTCTTGCAGCGTCTGCAAGGTTGCAGGTTGTGTTTACGGCCTGTTCAATGACATCTATGCGGACCCCAAGGCTCTGCAGTTCTGCTTTAATAGATGATGTGATTTGTGATGCATTCTAAACCAGGCCTGCTGCAAGCATGTCTGCGAAGCAATTTAGCAGTTGGGCCATGTCATTCTGGTGGGCTGGTTGCTGGGGGTAGGTCTGCTGGGAGCCTGTGTGGCTGAGGGGGGATTGCAGCATGGGGGTGTGCAGTATGTCTGCCATTGTCCTGCTGAGGAGCGAATCGGTGGAGGCCAGGGAGGCAGAGTGTGGGGGCAGGTTACTCACAGGGGTTGCCAGCAGAGGGTAGGCATGCTGGATCGGTGTTGGAGGATCCGCAATGGATTCTTGGTCCCCTGTGCCTCCGCATGGTGAGGCCACGGCCACCATCTTGAGAGCTGTAAGGGTGGGTAGGCCAAAATCAAGCTGCCGGCTGACCTTTTTGTGGTTGTCTCCCGGCATACAGGCCAGTGCTGTGTATCATCCGCTGGCTGGGGGAGTCTCGCTGTTTTTGGCTGCCGTGGGGACCTGGGAAGGCCGGAGCGGATCGGAGCTCCCGGTCAGCACGTCTTCCCGGAAGTCCCGCACATGCGCACTCCCTCCAGTTGGTTTATTTTAGTTCTGAAGGCAGCATCTCGTTCCTCTCTCCACCTTTTTTTTTGTTTTCAAACCCCTTTCTAATCTAAGTTCTTCATTGTAGCTACTTCTAATCTCTACTCATCTTCTTGACACATCTTAGACAGATATCTCCCCATGGAGAGATTCATTTTGTGCTTCTTATCTGTTCGTTCAGATCTCTACTCTTTTTCTTGGCCTCTAACATATAATCGTTAGATTCAGAGGAGTGTGGTACTCGCATCTACACTTGAGCACTCTCACTCTGGTAATGACTACATTGATCTCTATATTTACTTTTTGCAGTATTTACTAAGACCATCTCTTTGTATTTGGTGCAGCTGATTTGTTCGATGATGCAATTATTGCATATTTTACCATATGATCGTTTGACTTCTGTGTAGATGTTATCATTAAAGTGTTACTAAACCCAGAACCCTGCATTCACTATATCTGGTCTCCCACAGTACACAGACCATAAATGCAATTATTTTAGTAAATTTAAACTGCTTGGTGGGTTTTACTAGATTCAGTCCTATTTGGGAGAATGCCCATTATTCAAAGCTGCGATCTTTGCAATACGGGGCTGAATGGAAACGGTATGGCGTTACCCACTTGTTCCACATCTTTGAGAACGACAGGCTGTGTTCCTTTCCCAAACTGCAAAATAGATTCCGCCTTCCACAATCTATGTATTTGTATTACTTACAGCTTCAACATGCTAGTAGGGCACAAGCTGGTGTTGATAATTGGGTACAGTCACCAACTCCAATTTTTAATTATATGTCAGAAGTAGAAATTTCTAAAGGGTTAATATCCAAATGTTATTATATGCTACTGTGTATTTTTCTAAAAATAGGATTTTTATAACAGCTTACCTGTAAAATCCTTTTCTTGGAGTACATCACGGGACACAGAGCGACATAGTCATTACTAATGGGTTATATAGTTACCGTCAGGTGCTGGCACTGGCAACTTCCAAAACCGGAAGTACCCTCCCCTATATAAGCCCCTCCCATCCGGGAGCACCTCAGTTTTGTAGCAAAGCAATAAGTGTCCCCAAAGAGGGGTGGGAGCTCTGTGTCCCGTGATGTACTCCAAGAAAAGGATTTTACAGGTAAGCTGTTATAAAAATCCTATTTTCTTTTTCGTACATCACGGGACACAGAGCGACATAGTCATTACTAATGGGATGTCCTAAAGCAATGCCAAATGAGGGGGGGGATACACCATATATAAGCTGAGCGCTATCAGACATGAGGATCTTTTGCGGCCTGCAACACACTGCGCCCAAAGGCGACATCCTCCTGACTTCTAACGTCCACCTGGTAGAACCTAGTAAACGTGTGTACTGAAGACCATGTTGCGGCCTTACAGATTTGAGCCAGGGAGGCCTGGTGATGCACTGCCCATGAAGTTCCAACTGCTCTCGTGGAGTGCGCCCTAACTTTGAACGGAGGCGGTCTACTTCTCAAGCTATAGGCTTGTATTATGACCTGTCGAATCCACTTGGCTAAAGTAGATTTTGACGCTGCCTGACCCTTTCTGGGGCCTTCCGGCAGAATAAACAAAGTATCCGTTCTGCGAATCTGAGCAGTGGCTTTTAGATAAGGTTTAACTGCTCCTACTACATCCAAAGAATGCAATAACTTTTCCTCTACCGAAGTAGGCTTGGGGAAAAAAGAAGGAAGAACCACATCTTGGTTCAAATGAAAACTCGATACCACCTTAGGAAGAAAGGCTGGATGAGGACGTAACACTACTCTGTCCTTATGGATAACCAGATATGGCTCCTTACAGGACATAGCTGCTAATTCCGATACTCTTTTAGCCGAACAAATGGCTACTAGAAAAATCAATTTCCCGGTGAGAAGCACCAAGGAACTATGCTGTAATGGTTCAAATGGTTGTTTCTGTAGAACCGACAGAACCAAGTTTAGATCCCATGGACATATGGGAATATTAACCGGAGGACTAATACGCATCACTCCTTGTATAAAGGCTTTGACTAGTGAATGCGAAGCCAAGGGCCTTTGAAAAAATATTGACAAGGCCGAAATCTGACCCTTGATAGTACTCAAGGCAAGCTTCCTATCTACAGCCCACTGTAGGAAGTCCAGAAACCTACCTATTACGTACTTATGTGGATGCCATTTCTTGGCCTCACACCACGCGATGTACGCCTTCCAGATTCTATAGTAGATCTGCCTGGATACCGGCTTCCTGGCATTGATCATGGTAGATACCACAGCATTAGAGAGCCCTCTCTTTTTTAGAATGTGGGCTTCAATAGCCAGGCCGTCAAACCTAGGGCTGGTAAGGAAGGGTGGTATATCGGTCCTTGCGAAAGCCGGACGACGTGGGAGAGTCCAAGGACTCCCCACTGAAATTTTACAATCTCCGCGTACCACGCTCTTCGGGGCCACGCTGGAGCCACCGGAATCACTGGTTTCTTTTCTACCCTGATTCTGCGGAGTAATCGAGGTAACCATTGTGGCGGTGTGAATGCATATATCAGCTTGAACTGATCCCCAGGGAACACTAGGGCATCCGAGCCGCAAGCTAGGGGATCCCTTGTCCGAGAGACAAACCTATCCCCCTTTGCGTTGAATCTGGATGCTAGAAGATCTACATCCGATGTTCCCCACCGCTGACATATTGTCCAGAAAACCTCGGGGTGAAGGGACCCTTCCTCTGGGCCTAATTGCTGGAGACTTAGAAAGTCCGCCTTCCAATTCTCCACTCCTGGAATGAATACCGCAGATATGGCTGGGACATATTTTTCCTGCCCATTTCAGGATGTAATTTACTTCCCTCTGGGCTGCACGACTCCTGGTGCCCCCCTGATGATTGAATTCTGACAGGGGACCCTTGGAGTTTGGATGTCCATGCTACTAGGGCATACCGGGCTGCTCGTATCTCTAAGAGATTGATGGGCAGGGCCTTTTCTGCATCCGACCATCTGCCCTGGAGAGACTATTGCTCCAGTACTGCTCCCCAGCCTATAAGGCTGGCATCTGTAGTGACCACCTTCCAAGAAATCGGACTGAAGGATTTCCTTTTTTCCAGATTCTGGGGAACCCACCACCAACGGAGGCTCTTGCGAACGGAAGGGGACAAGGACATTGTAAGTCTAGGGCCTGAACTTTTTTGTTCCAGGCTGACAGTATGGCCCCTTGCAAATTCCTTGAATGGAATTGACCGTAGGGTACTGCTTCGAATGATGCCACCATTTTTCCCAGCAGCCTCATATACAGGCGTATGGACGGCTGTCTTTTTTGTACCCACTAAGTGGATCAAATCTTTCAAAGACAACACCTTTCCTCGAGGCAAGAATATTTTTCTCTGGCCTGAATCCAACCTTAGCCCCAAGTATTCCAGACTTTTGACTGGTTTTTAGGGCTGACTTGTCTCGGTTGATAATCCAACCGTGAGATTCCAGATACTTGATCGTCTTGTGAACGACCACGTCTAGTTTTTTCACTGAGTGGTCTATCAGCAACAAGTCATCCAGATATGCCATTATCATTACACCTTGTGTTCTTAGATTGGCCAATAAAGGGCCAGAATTTTTGTAAACACTCGTGGTGCTGTGGCCAAACCGAAGGGTAAGGCTCTGAACTGAAAATGGCGCCCTTCTACTGCAAAGCGTAGAAATTTTTGGTGGACTGGAAAGATGGGAATGTGCAAATAAGCATCTTTGATGTCGATCGTGGCTAACCAATCCTCCCCTTGTAGGGCAGTGGCCACCGATCGGATCGACTCCATCGGAAAGTCCTGATATACAGGAATTTGTATAGCCCTTTTTGAATTAATATGGGCCTCCCGTCCGCGTTTGCTTCGGGACTGTAAAGAGGTTTGAGTAAAACCCGAACCCTCATTCTTCCAGGGGAACTTCCATAATTACTCCTTGGAGCAATAGTTGTTCTAGTGCCAACAGGAGGGACTCTCTCTTCCGGGGATCCCTTGGCACGTTTGACCTTAAAAATGGGAAGGAGGAGAGTCTTTTAACTCCAAACTGTATCCCAAACCTACTGCGGAGAGCACCTATCTGTCTTGATCGTGTCCCGCCAGGTCTCTTGCGAACAACTGGAGTCCTCCCCCCACCCGACTGAGTGGGGGCTTCAATGAATTTAACTTTGGGGGAGGTTTTGTACCTCCCCTGACCCAGGGTTTCTCATTACCCTGCTACTGTCCCTGTTTTTTACCCCCGGGATTTGACCGAGGAGGCCGTCGGAACTGTTACACAGCCGATGCCCCAGGGACTGGAGAAGCAGGCCCCTTAAAGAGGGACCTCTAACTCTGCTTTTAACCGGCAAGAGCGTATTTTTACCGCTGGAAATTTTCTGGATATATTTGTCCAGGTTTTCCCTGAATAAGCGTTCACCATGAAATGGGACGCTAACCAGCCATTCTTTACAGGGAGCTTCAGCAGACCAGTTTCTGAGCCATAGGAGCCTACGCATATGTCTATAGACAGCGTAAGGCGGGAGGCCTGATGGACTGAATCCTCTATGGCGTCAACCGCAAAGCCTAAGGCTCTAGGTAGATCAGCTAGGGCAAAGCCTGCTGATCTGTCAAGTCCCTCAAGACCTGTTTCAACTGATCCTTCACTGCTTAGCAGACCCCAATAGCTGCTACTGCTGGTTGTATCACCAAGCAGATTTTCATAAGGACTCCAATCTTTTATTGGGTTCTTGAACATTTGGACATTATCCACTGGACATGTCAGTGATTTATACATACAAGAGATGGCTGCGTCCACTGTAGGGACCTTCCATTTTTTTTTTTTTTTTTTTTTGATGAACTTATCCTCCATGGGATAGACCACCGGAAATCTCTTGGGGGAATAAATATTTTCTCAGGACGTTCCCAATCCTGGTAAATGAGCCCTTTCAGTAAAGGGTGAAGTGGAAAAGAACAAACAGTCTGGGGGCTTCTAGCGACCCCAACGAGGATACAGTAGTGGTTGATGGTTCCGCAAGGTGCATTTTTAAATGCTGATCGGACCATGTTAGTCAGAGACTGAACCCATAATCTTTCAGCTTGAGATGCTGAGAAAAGGTTCCCCCACTGTTGATTCCTCTATAACAGAATCAACCTTATCCTGATCCCCTTCAGGCAGGTCGATCCCTGTATGGGACTGTTGCTCTGCTAACAGGCACTCTGAAGGAGGAGACGGAGATCGGGCGTGCTTTCCCTGACAGGGAGGCAGCGATAAATTTTGACAATCTCTCTCTAATCCTCCCAGAGCTGAGGAAAAAACCTCCTCTGTTACATACACAGGAGCAGGTGAACTGAGGACAGCCACAGTACCAAGTACCCCTGCGGGGTCTCTACGGTCACTTACCTCTGAACTTCAGGGGAGACTGGTGCAGCAAGAGTATGCCCAAGATCCTCAGAGCCCGATGAGACCCCCTTCGCTTCCTGGAAGATTCAGTTCCGGAGCTACTGGACGGCATATTCCTAAGCCTAAAGCTGAGGTATTCCAGCCGTAATACACCACTTTTACTGAGAATAGTCTAGCACAATTGCTGCTATATCACAGTTGGTGTCTACTAATGTGCCCTTCTAGGGGATGCCTGTATCAACCGCTTGCTGTATGCCTTTAAATGTTGCCAGCTCTGTCTCTGTACTTCATAGCCAGCTTACTGCAATAATGTGGCTTTTTAAAAACCTGCTGGGACGCCCGCACATGCGCAGAAGCGCTGCGGCGCGCACAGAGCGTCATCCCCCAGGCCCCGCCCCTTTTTCCGGCCACCTCTATATATAGAGGCGCGTGCACGCGCGCGGCCACGTGCGCCTCGGCGCTAATTTTCAAACATGGAAACCAGGGACAGGAGCCAGGGCCCCCTTTGCCGCAGGCCGGGGGATAGACGAACACTGCAACATGGCAGAGGAAACAGTTTCCTGTAGGAGAACTCACCAGCTGCCTGGACTTTGCTCTCTGAGAAGAAACTAGTCCATATGACAAGAAAAACATTCCACAGCGGCCTCTAGTGGACAAACACAGGTACCGCAGTTTAATATACTAAACATATATAAAAAAACATTCCTTTTTTTTTTTTTCTTGACCACCATTAAAAATTATTACATTTTTTTAGTAGTTACAGGCATGCACAGATATTAGCGGGAATACCGTTAGGTAACAGACAGAAAGACAAATTAGGCTTGGGGGTCCCCCAATAGAACCAAGTTCCTGGGGGCCCCCACTTACCTGTTCCCCGCCGCAGGACTTTGTTTGGTCCACAAAAGCCCAAACTTCACCTATCACGGCAGGCATTGTAATCAAACCTTCAGGGACCGGGTTCCCAAGGATTCCACTCCCCTGGACCTGTATAGCACCCTGCACAGAAAACATCTTGGTCGTGGGTATGACCAGAGCTCTGGATCCCAGGGTCCAGCTCTCCTAAGAGAAGCATTACAGGCAGAACCTTGCTCTTCTCTGCAAGGCCCGGGTACCGACCGTTTAGCTATGAAGCTTTTTTGGTCGGATCCGGAATAGCTTACTGAGGCCCAAAAGAACCTGTACGCAAGCTCAGTGAAAAACACATGTTTCTTCTTGGCCAACACCTTAGACACTGGCAAAAAACTGAGGTGCTCCCGGATGGGAGGGGCTTATATAGGGGAGGGTACTTCCGGTTTTGGAAGTTGCCAGTGCCAGCACCTGACGGTAACTATATAACCCATTAGTAATGACTATGTCGCTCTGTGTCCCGTGATGTACGAAAAAGAAAGACTTCCCATTGAGAGCTGAGAGCAGACGTGAGCAAGATGTGGGAGCGTTTGAGGAGAAACAGTAAGAGGAGGCCCTGCAAGTGGTACTACTTTGTTCCCTTAACATTTCACAACGTTTGTCGCAGTTATATATTCTCCCTAGGGTCCACTTTACCCCCGCAAGTTTATTTAAAATGGGGATAAGAGAGAACCCAACTTGTACAATGTGCTCCAGAGATCACGGGGATCTGATTCACCTCTTGTGGCGGTGCCCCAAATTACACCATTATTGGAGGAGTGTCCTGGATACTCTGAAAAGGGTATTCCAGGTAGTTATCCCTACAGACCCCAAGCCTTGTGTTTTGGGTATCCTGGACAATCTGCAAATAGAGGAGGTCAAGAAAAAGGCAATAGCAAGGGCCCTATTTCAAGCATGCAAACAAATTCTTAGACACTGGAAGTCAACTGAATCACCCTCAGTCAAGGAGTGAATAGCCCATATGGGTAACACATTGCGTTTAGAAAAGTACATATGAGGGGCGTGTCCTGGACATGGAACTGTAAAGACGTGTTTGGTCCGTGCTCCGTTCCCACCGCGGCTTACACAGCAGAACACCGGCGATCCTGAGCCCTGAATCGGCTCAGGATATGTCACAGAGGCGGCGGAACACAGCTCACGAGTCGGGGAGTGACCGATTCCGGCAGGAGCAGCTGGACACATACTTTCCCGGGACCCGCGGCAAGGCCCCAGACAAATCCAAGATGGCGCCGGCCGGCAAAGGGACAAAGCAACATGCAGCGTCACAGAAGCAGCTCACACAGCCTGACGTGTCCCCGCAGCCATCGCTTGGATCGGTGAGTGACTCTGCACCCCTGGCCTCCCCTGGATCGACCACTTCCTGGGCTGAGGGATCCAACATTGCAGACCTCATGGGCGATGGGGACATTAAAAAACACATATGGTCCCTCCCTACCAGGGAGGACCTGGAGAGATTCACGGCCCGAGTGGAAAAAGCCTTTGGGGAATATATTGCCCAGCTTAAGGAGGACACTACTCATCTGGGCACATGAGTGGAATCATTAGAACAAAGGTTGGATGAGCCCCCCCTCCATATCAGCCCTGCAGATGAGATGTGCCGCCCAGGATCAAAAGCTAGAATCCCTGCTGTCACAGCTTGATGATTTTGAAAACCGCAGCAGAAGGGCAAACATACGAATCTGTGGCTTGCCTGAAGCTACTGCTCCCAAAGATATCATCCCCTCATTGCAAGGAATATTCTGGGAAATCCTGGAGCTCCCCAGCACCACCCCCATTGAAATTGATCGAGCTCACAGAGCCCTGTGGCCTCCTTCCCAAGATGCTGATAAACCCCAGGGACATCATATGTAAATTGCACAAGTACACCCTTAAAGAGCAGATCATGCAGAAAATGCGCAACAAGCCCTTCTTGGACTTTGATGGCGCCCACCTCTGTTTCTACCAAGACATCTCATGGCGCACCCTCATGCAGCGACGGGCCTAAAACCAGTGCTGGTGGCCCTCCAAGATGTAGGCCTCCCATATCGCTGGGGCTTCCCCTTCTGCCTCCAAGTGACCAAAACCGGCCATACGATTACCCTACGCACTAGGGATGATCTCCCTTATTTCCTCTCGGCCCTAGGGCTGGATGATGTGGACTTCCCGGACTGGCGTGGAGACCCAGCCGTCAAACTCCCCCAACCCTGGATGCAAATGCCGCAATGCCACAATCGCAGGCGCAGCCGCCTCCACCAGGATACTGAGGCTTCCCCTGGCTCCTCTGAGCCGAGAGACTGATGGCCCTACCCGGACCTCAAACTTCGCAACTCCACCCCATTTTGAGACAGTTTTCATTACCGGCCCCGTTGGGGGAGTGGAGGGCTCGGTACACACCTTGGACCTCTGCACTACTGACCGGGCCTAGCTTAGACTGGGAGTTCTGATAGCCCAGAGAGACTGCTTGAACTCTGCCCTTGGAGCGAACTTATCCCATCTTAGCTCTGCCCTTGGAGCCCTACGTGCCTGACCCTACTCCTCTGAGACTTATCCATGCCCCTGCAGCCTCCGTGTTTCCCCCTCTCCCTGGTGCCCCAGAGAAGCTCTTCTAAGGTGGAGTCGGGCGGACCTTCCCCTCCTACCCTCTTTCATGTCGGCCAATGACCCCCTAGTAGGCCACCCATGTACGGGTATTGATCCCATTTGGGATGAAAGGCCTGGACCAGGCGGGTCCCCTGTGATAGGGAGACCCTCCGGGCCCAGCCTGCAGTTCTTCCAAACCACTGTTAGGTTCCTATTAATGTCAATGTTCTTCTCTGTGTTAATATTTGTTTTTTTCTCTTTCTCTTCTTTCCCTCTTTCGTCCTCCCTCTGTCCCCCCTGCCCCCTCCCCACCCCCCATTTTTTTTGTTTTTCCACAGGAGACACCCAGACTTCCGCAGCCCGCCCCGGAACTCGCCGCCAGGATCGCCGCTGACTCCCAACACCGTGCCGCAGTGGCGGACATTAAGGTAACCTCTTATAATGTTTGTGGCCTCTGCTCCCCTTACAAACGTAGCAAACTGATGGGAACTGAAAAAGTTGAAAGCGCAGGTAGTCTTCCTGCAGGAGACGCACTTCACCCACCAATCCGTACCTAAACTGCCCACTCACCTGTATAGTCAGTGGTACATCAGCACCTCCCCGGTTAGCAGATCCAGAGGCACGGCGGTGGCCGTCCACAAAAACTGTACCTTCCAGCACACAGGTGACCTAATTGACCCCCAGGGTAGATATGTTTTTCTGAAAGGCACCATAGCAGGTACTAAATACACGTTTGCCAATATCTATGCTCCTAATTCATATCAGCTGACCTTCCTCGACACAATTATGGAGCGTCTAGAGAGGTTCATGGAGGGGTCCCTGATTCTGGGAGGTGATTTTAATGTGAGCCCTGACCCTTCTTTGGACACCTCGCACAGCCGACCGACACACTCACACGCCTTCATAAGGCACTTCCGTAGGACCCTCCAAACTGCAGGCCTGGTCGATGGCTGGAGAGTTCTCCACCCGTCGGACAGGGACTACACTTACTATTCCACGGTCCACAACGTGTACACACGCATAGACTTACTTTATGTAGATCGTCCCACCCTGGAGCTCTTGCAGAGCTCATCTATTGGACATATTACTATTTCGGACCATGCCCCAATCACTGTCACCCTTTCCATGCCCTCGGGCTCCCACAGAACGTGGACCTGGCGTCTTAACGAAAATTTGTTGGACGATCCTGTTGTGGAGACAAAGATCTCGGACGCTTTAACACACTATTTTCGGGAAAACACAACAGGAGATCTAAGTGAGGGTAGAATTTTTTTTCAGAGGGAGGAGTCTAGTAATGGCGCCGTAGGCTGAGCGTGCAACCCGGAGTCTCCTGCTCTTCCTCCAGTGGAGATGGCGAACACGCCGCTTGTATGGCCGCCCCTCCCCGCCTAGCCCTCTGCCTAACCCTCCGCCTAACCTTCCGCCTAAACCCTCTGCTACTTACCGCCCGGGTGTAGCCTGTAAAGGTGAAGATCCAGCGCCCAGTGCCGGGAGCAGGACAGCGCTAGAACGTACAGAGTGTACAGAGCGGTGAGTCCCTCCCGCCCCCTCCCCCATGGTCAGTGAGGGGAGGCGAGCGGAACGAGGTAAGGAGCGCGCCTCTGTTTACAGCTCGCCCGATCGCTGAACACCTACCCCAGCCCGAATAAGAGAACTGTCGATGGCTTTTGGGCGACCCCAGTGGCTCTAACGTGGGATGAGGGAATGAATAGTGAGAGGACGCCGAGACGGTGAGTGGCGAACACAGCAGGGAAGAAAAGAAGCCGTGAGTAAGAGTAAGAGTAAGACGACTTCACTGCCTCTGTTACATGTTACATGTCATTGGCATGTCATCGGCTGGAACATTAATGTGTGTTACTAATATATATAAGCCAGCAATATATGTAAGCCAGCATTGTTCGTAAAGGAGACCCCCTTCTCCTCTCCTCGCCTCCCCTCCTTTCCCAAAACGTGACTAACAGTACTCGTAATCAAGCAATATAGAAGATATTGGATTAAACTTGAAAGGCACTATTGGATCAGTGCAAGGGCAAACTGTAGTTTTATTTGATTTATACAAAGCAGTAGCTTGGGCCTGCCTTAGTTGCCTAATAATTGTCTAATAATTGCCTAATAATTGCTGATTATGGCAATGGGGCATGGACGATAGATGATGGGACTATCTACCATAAGCCACTATTTGTGCTAATACACTGCTAATACATTGCACTGGATCATACCGGAACATACGGAAATGCAAAAGGGTAGGTGTATCTAGCGCTGCCCAGTAGAACCGCTTCCCTACGCTGAAGGTTTAAAAAAAAAAAAAATATATAAAAACACAACGGCCTCAGAAGTGGAAAAAGACACAAAATAAATTTTTTTTTTTTTTTTTTGTTGTTTGTTTGCTGCGTCTAAGCAGCGTTGACAGGCGTCAATAAGCATTACTGGGCATTCTGCAGCAAAATGATGAGGGGAAGATCGGGAAGAGGGGGTGCAGTCCCTAAATCACCCCGCTTAAGTCTCCCACCAACCCAGAGTCCAGGACCAATGAATAAATATGTGACACATGGCGGAAACGGAGAGAAACAGGCAAGTGAAAAACAACAAGGGGCTAAGGTGGGACAGTTGGAGAGTAAGGAGAAGGAGAAGAAAAAAAGGGGTCAGAATAAAGGCACAGAGACTGAAGCAGCTGTAGAGCCTGGAACGGAAACAGACCCAGAAAACGGGCTTGAACAGAGAAGATCAGAGTATTCCCTAAATATAGAATCCCCCCAACAAAAACAGAGATGCAATTAATGCTGGCGGCGTTGGAAAAATCGCTTAAATCAGATATGGCAATATTCCACAGAAATCTGGAACATATGTTGGAGAGGGTAGAAGAAGTCGAAAAAACAGCGGATAGTAATCTAATAAAAATAAAAAAATTAGAAAGCGACTTCCGAAGCCTAAAAAGAGACCAACAGGAACAGACATATAAAATAGAAGACCAGGAGAATCGGGACAGAAGAAAAAATCTTAGAATACGTGGAGTCCCTGAAGCCCCCCAAAATGAAGATTTAACAGAAGTAATAAAGAAAATATTTAACCCAGTAATGGACAGAGAACTTATAAACCCAATTAAAATGGAGAGGGCCCATAGATTAAGAAGGCCAAAAGGAATACCACAAGAGAAACCAAGAGATATTATTGTAAGATTCGAAAATTGGGAGGAAAAGAACCAAATATGGAAGAAATTGAGAGAAAAATCTCCAATAAAACTCGATGAAAGTAATATTCAAATCTTCCAAGATCTGTCCCAGGAAACACTAAATAGAAGAAGAACGTTAAAACCGCTTTTAGCAATGCTGCAGGAACAAGAGGTACAATACAACTGGGGTTTCCCCGCATGTCTGATAGGGAGAAAAAACGGGATTACGGCAAAACTACGTTTTGTCGAAGAGACTAGAGAATTTTGTGAAAAACTAGGGATTCCTATTCCAGGGGATGGTCTGAATAGAGATGGATAAGCGAAAAAGGACACAGCGGAAAGATAGAACAAATGAGAAAATGGACCTTTTTTCTTTTCCAGTTTTCGCTTTCTGTCTGTCTTTCTTGATGCTATAGAAACTGGGAGGGAGGGGGAGGGGAGGGAGGGAAAGGAGGGGGGGATTGGTAAGTTGTGGGGAAAATAGGAAACATCGAGAGGAGGAGAAACGGGACCCCGGGAGCTTAGGAAGTACGTCTCTAAAGTAGGAGAGGAGGGACCGAAAGCGCTATACAGAACTCCACCTCGGGCCAGAGAGAGCAGGAGGGACATGACTGTCCCCATAGATCAGAAGACCGTAACTGCTCCAGACCATGAGGTCAAAGGGAGGGGGGGGGGGGAGGGGGGAGGGGAAGGGACAGGGAAATAAGACAGGTCTGTAAATTTTCGCCAGTAAAGAGAAACACGGAATTAAGAGGGATTAACATGCTGAACCATATGAATGTATTTGTAAAAATAGGCAGGTATAAAGGAATCAAAACAAATGATGGAGGTTAAAGTAATGACATATAATGTAAGAGGTTTAAATACCCCTAAAAAAAGACATATGATATCAAGAGAACTAGAAAGGTATGCAGTTGATATAGTTTTTTTACAGGAAACGCATATATCTCATGATTCAAATATTAGATTGCATACACGGATAATCTCAACATGGTATTATGGAGACTCTCCAAATAAAAAGGCAAAAGGAGTAGCGATTGGCATAGGGAAAAATGTAAGTTTTGTATTAGAGAGTAGAAGAGTAGATCCAGATGGCCGTTTCTTGTTTTTGAAGGGGACTCTGCAGGGAATCAAGTATACACTAGTAAATGTTTATTGCCCTAATAGGCACCCTAAAAAATACTTTAAAAAAATATTAGACGCCCTAGAGGAATTTAAACAGGGATATCTGATTGTAGCAGGGGACCTCAATTTTATAATGGACTATGGTCTTGATAGTACGTCTGGTGCACTGATGAGAGAGAGTAAACAAATGAAACTGATAAAAAAGAAAATGTATACACATCAGTTGTTAGATATATGGCGAATAGCCCATCCAAATAAAAGAGACTATACATTTCACTCGCCGGTGCACGATACGTACACGAGATTGGACTACATCTTAGTCGACCATGCAATTTTGGAATACGTGGTAGACACCTCCATTGAAACAATAACAATTTCGGATCATGCCCCGGTAATCGTAAAACTTAAGTTTGAGGAAAGGGAAAATAGGAAAAAGACGTGGAAATTAAACGAAGAACTAATAGAAGATGAAGAAGTGATTAAAAATGTAATAACTGAAATAGAGCAATTTTTTAGTATAAACGATACATCAGAGGTCTCGAGGGCTACAATATGGGAAGCCCATAAGGCATTTATAAGAGGAAAGTTAATTTCAATAGGGGCATGGAAAAAAAAAGAAAGGGAGATAAACTTGAAACGGACAATAAAGGAACTACATGATCTGGAACAACAACACAAAACACAATTAAATCAGGAAATGTATCAGAGAGTGGTGATAAAAAGAGAACAACTAAGGAAATTGTTGGAGGAAGAAACAAGGAAAGTTTTCTGTAATGTGGCAAAAGAAAGATTTAGATGGGGAAATAAACCAGGAAGATACTTAGCAAAAATCTCGAAGGGAAAAAAAACCTTAAACTATATAGAAAAAATAAAAAATGAAAAAGGTGAATTAAAATATAAAACCATTGAGATTGCAAAGGTTTTCGAGAAATACTATAGTTCCCTATATGCAATCAGAAATAATGTAATACAGCAGGAGGAACATCATAAGATAAGTAAAATACAAAAATACCTAGCTGATTTGAAATTACCAAAAATTACAACAGAGAATATTGAACGCCTAGAGAGACCAATAACAGAGGATGAAATTAATGATGCCTTAAAAAAAATACCAGGAGGGGAAAGTCCAGGCCCTGATGGGTTTACAATAAAATATTTTAAAAAATTCAGGAAGCAATTGGTACCAGTTCTTTGTACTTACTTTAATAAAATAGGGGAAAACGAGGAAATCAGAAAAGAATCCCTGCTAGCGGATATTACAATAATACCGAAAATAGGCAAAGATATATCCATATGCTCAAGCTATCGTCCTATTGCGTTATTAAACGTAGACATAAAACTCTACGCAAAGGTTTTAGCGGCAAGGTTAAAAAACCTGATGCCCGATTTAATAAACAGAGACCAGGTAGGTTTTGTCCCAGGAAGGGAGGGCAGGGACAACAGTATTAGGACAATGCTACTAATGCACAGGACACAGAAGAAAGGACCCCCAGTCTTGCTCATGTCGATAGATGCTGAAAAAGCATTCGACAGAGTAGACTGGGGGTTCCTGATGGAGACAATACGCAATACGGGGATGGGCCCAAAATATATAAAATGGATAGAGAATCTATATAAACATCCAACGGCGAGGGTAAAAGTAAATGGAAGTATGTCGTCCACTTTTGAGATGTTCAATGGAACAAGACAAGGATGCTCGCTCTCACCCCTCCTGTACGTAATGGCATTGGAGCCCTTGTTGGAGAAAATAAGGAAAAATGTAGACATAGGAGGGGTCAGAGTGGGGGAAGAAGAACATAAGGTAGCAGCATACGCGGACGACATACTTCTATATATAACAAACCCAAGAATATCATTGCCAAACGTTATAAAAGAAATAAAAAAATATGGGGAGCTTACAAACTTCAAGATTAATCCAACAAAAACTGTAATATTAAATCTAGGAATAGGGAAACAAGAAGTAATAGCGTTGCAACAAGAATTCCCTTTTTCTTGGGAAACAGAAGCACTGACCTACTTGGGGGTTAGAATAACACCGACACTGGAAAAAATATATGGTGCTAACTATATCCCATTGCTAAATGAAGTAAAAACAGAATTAAAAAAGCTATCGAGGAGTCCAATCTCCTGGATAGGGAGGATAAATCTACTGAAAATGGTGACTTTACCAAAAATTTTATATAAATTTCAAATGCTTCCGATAGAGATACCCCAGTGTTTTTTTAGAGTAATAAAAAGTATAATTTTAAAGTTTATCTGGCAAAATAGAAAAGCCAGAGTGGGTTATACGCTCTTGTCTAGGAAAAAAAACAAAGGAGGATTGACTGCCCCCGATATTAAAAGATATTATACGGCGGTAATATTGGCTAGGTTAATAGAATGGGCAAACATCAGCACAAATAAGAGGTGGGTAAATATGGAGAATAATTTATACACAGCACCATTAGGGAAAGAAATATGGATTCCACCGAAGTATAGGACACACAGTTCACAAATACACGGTTTAACAAAAATAGTATTTAAAGAATGGGACAAAATATATAGAAGAGAAAAATGGGAGTATAACTCCCCACTGATTCCGTTGGCAGGAACAAATTTTTTTGTTCCAGGAAACGGGACTCAGATGGGGAGGTACTTAGGGGATGCACAATTAAAAGACATAATGATACAAGGGAAAATAAGGGCGAGAACAGAACTAATCACAACACATGGGTGGCAGTTTCTAAGTGAATGGGTATACACACAATTTAAACATTTTGTAAGCACAATTCCCAAACCAGTTAGAGAGGAGAAGACACTGAACCCAATCGAAAAGCTTTGCAATATTAAAACACCTACGAAAAATGGAATATCTCAAATGTATAACATATTAACAGATTTAGAAGGAACCGGGGCCCTCCCCTTTATGGGAAAATGGGAACAAGACCTTGGGATAAAACTAGATGAAAAACAAATGATTGGAGCAGTACATGACTATGCGACAGATATTGTAACGGTAGAAGCGAACTATAAGAGTTTGGTGAGGTGGCATCTAACCCCGGTGAGAATCAATCAATTTCAGCCAGGTAGATCATCACAGTGTTGGAGGGAATGTGGGCAAAGGGGAACAACAATGCATATTTGGTGGGAGTGTCAAAAAATAAAAGAATACTGGCATACTATATTGGAGTATATAAATGAAATCACTGGGGAAAAGATACCCCAAAATGCCTGGAATGTTCTGTTCCATGGGACAAATAAAACCAAAAAACAATATAAAGAAACATTAGTCCCTTCCCTACTCAATGCTGCAAAGGCCTTGATTCCCAAAAAATGGTTGCAAGTGGAGAGCCCATCCATAAAAGAATGGATACAGAGAGTAGACTACGTGCATGAGATGGAGTACCTGAGCAGCAGAGAGCAGGGAATGGAAAGTAGACATAGAAGTACCTGGCTGAAATGGAGTGAGTTTAAGTGTTCAGAGAAATATGTAATAGGAATGACAGAAATGGAAAAAAAAAATTTTTTGAGGTTTTTTGAGATAACTTAAGATGGCGAAAAGGGCGGACCTTGGGGGCGGGGGGGTGGGCGGGTAGGGTATGGGAAAACTATAAATAGGAGATATGTTAGATTTAAAAAGGTTATGATAATAAAAAAAAAAAAAAAAAAAAAAGGAGATCTAAGTGAGGGTACGGTCTAGGAATGTCACAAGTCTGTGATACGGGGTAAACTCATCGTCCTTGGCTCTAAAATGAAAAAAGAAAGGCAGGCGGACTACCATAGAGTCTTTTCTGCACTTCAACAAGCGGAACTCAAACACAAGTCTGGGGGGGGACCCTGAGGCCCTACGGGAACGAATTAAGCTCAGGGAACTATTCTCGAGCTTACTAGAACGTCAAGCGCGGAGACAACTGAGGTACCTTTTACATAATTATTCCGAACACGGTAACAAGTGCGGCCGCATGTTGGCGAGAGCCTTGCGAGCGAAATGGGCCCAGATGCAAATACATAAACTCCGCACCTCCTCAGGGGTTCTGACGTTTCAGTCCTCCAAGATAGCAGCAGAGTTCAGGGGCTATTACACCGATCTCTACAACCTGGATGCCGACATGTCCCCAGACTCCAGATCGGCCAAACTGACGAAAATCCGTGAATACCTGTCTGTTAATGGGCTCCCTCCTCTGACGGAAGACCAGCGAACTGATTTAGAAGCCCCCATAACTACTGAGGAGGTCGAATCAACCATCAAATCTCTGATGGGTTTACTAAAGCGTACTACGCCAAATTCTCCCTGACACTCGCGAGCCAGATGTGCAGTTATTTTAATTAAATAGTAGCAATACTGCGCCAATCTTAGAATGATATAGTGGAAGCAGGCCAAACACCAAAATCAGACAAAATAATAAGGCAATAAGTGTTATAAAGTGTGGCGTTAATGGAAAAAAAGGTAAAGTGCAATACCTTGATAGGTGAAATATGACACTACACAATATAATATAATCAAATATAAACGTGTAACATTAAAATATTAAGTGAAAAGCCAACAACAAACCATGTGGAATATTGAATTAGTATCCACCTAAATCAGTCTGTGATTAGTGATATAGACTGAAAGTCTTCAAATCAATAAACTGATATATATGAAAAAACTAAATATTCGTGAAAATTAATATAACATAAAGCAGTTTCATATAGGGCGTCACAGCTGAGTGTATGTCCATTGAATTGCCACACAGCAAATAAAGTTCAAAACAGGATCCAATAGAGAATCTGCGATGACTGCAGGATGTACTGTAAAGGTGAGTTCTATGCAGACATGTGAAGTGTATATCATCACCCGGGAGTGCCTTCACCTTGGACCAATAGGGGGGAAAAAGGTACTCTTACCAGCCCGAGTGGATCCAGCACACCGTACGGCGGTGGATCTTCAAAGCTTTGTCCACTCCTATGGACGGAAAGGGCAGCAGGGATCTGTAGGACACCTCCTCCTAGTGCTAACAGCACTTCTGTTCCATATCTCCAATTCAGGAAAATAATCCAAAGTGTCATGCAGCAATCACCTCCATTCAGTAGTAACCATAAAAAAGGGAAAAATCCTCCACATGGTGTAAATCCAAAAAAAGATTTATTCGCAATCCATAAAAGTTCAAACGGTGTGAACATCAATAAAAATCAATCAATAAAAATCCATAGAAACCAAAATACAGAGTAGTAGGGTGGTAAGGACAGCTGGAGCTGACGTATAAAAACCCAACCGGTTTCGTCTACACAGACTTCAACTGGGGTATACTAAAGCTCTCTGTCCTCCACGCTAGTATACAGGAAGAAATAATACAATAATTGAAAACAGACGTGTCTTACTGCAGTTTTCACTTCCGGGATCACCACATCCTATAGAAAAGAGCGGATGGTGTAGTAAGTACAGCCCCCAGTGATGCCAGACCAATAGGACTACTATTTTAATTCCCTAACAAAGGGTCACACCATCCCCTCAGAGGCCTTTCTAGCGCACATCTCGGTTATTCCGAAAGAGGGCAAAGACCCTACAGTCCCACAAAGTTACCGCCCCATATCCCTCCTCAACACCGACGTAAAGATATTTGCGAAAATACTGGCAAACCGACTGAAACACCTTATACCCCATGTAATACACCCAAACCAAACGGGTTTCATTACAGGACGAGAGGCTAGGGACAATTCAATCAGTACGATCCAGCTCATACATTGGGCTAAGAATAGAGAAGACCCCCTCCCCTACCCGATACTTTTCACCGACGCCGAGAAGGGTTTTAACCGCATTGACTGGTCCTACCTGCGGGAAGTCCTGTTTCTTTCTCGTACATCACGGGACACAGAGCGACATAGTCATTACTAATGGGTTATATAGATACCTTCAGGTGCTGGCACTGGCAACTTCCAAAACCGGAAGTACCCTCCCCTATATAAGCCCCTCCCATCCGGGAGCACCTCAGTTTTTTGCCAGTGTCTAAGGTGTTGGCCAAGAAGTAACATGTGTTTTTCACTGAGCTTGCGTACAGGTTCTTTTGGGCCTCAGTAAGCTATTCCGGATCCGACCAAAAAAGCTTCATAGCTAAACGGTCGGTACCCGGGCCTTGCAGAGAAGAGCAAGGTTTTGCCTGTAATGCCTCTCTTAGGAGGGCTGGACCCTGGGATCCAGAGCTCTGGTCATACCCACGACCAAGATGTTTTCTGTGCAGGGTGCTATACAGGTCCAGGGGAGTGGAATCCTTGGGAACCCGGTCCCTGAAGGTTTGATTACAATGCCTGCCGTGATAGGTGAAGTTTGGGCTTCTGTGGACCAAACAGAGTCCTGCGGTGAGGAAAAGGTAAGTGGGGGCCCTCGGGAACTTGGTTCTATTGAGGGACCCCCAAGCCTATTTTGTCTTTCTGCCTGTTACCTAAGGTATTCCCGCTAATATTCTGTGTATGCCTGTTACTACTGAGAAAATGTAAAAAAATGTAATAGTAGGCAAGGAAAAAAAAAAAAAAAAAAAAATGTAAGACCGCGGTACCTGTGTTAGACACTAGAGGCCGCTATGGTTCTTTTTCTTGTAATGTGGATTTTTTTCTTCCAGAATCAAATCCAGGCAGTTGGTATGTTCTCTGCTGGGAAGCTGTCTCCTCTGCCCTGTTGCTGCGCTCATCCATCCCCGGGCCCTGCGGCAAAGGGACCCTGGCTCCCATCTAGCTCCTTATTGTTTTCAAAAAAGGCGCCGAAGGCGCACGTGCCCGCGCCTCTATATATAGAGGCGATCTGGAAAAAGGGGCGGATGACGCTCAGGTGTGCGCCGCGGCGCTACTGCGCATGTGCGGGCGTCCAGCGTGTTTTAAAGCACATTATAGCTGGCTATTGAAGTGCACAGACAGAGCTAGCAACAGTATAAAGGCACACAGAGGCGGTTGATGCAGGCATCCCCTAGAAAGGCACTTTAGTAGACACCAACTGTGATATAGCAGCAATTGTGCTAGACTATTCTCAGTAAAAGTGGTGTATTACGGCTGGAATACCTCAGCTTTAGGCTTAGGAATATGCCGTCCAGAAGCTCCGGAACTGAATCTTCCAGGAAGCGAAGGGGGTCTCATCGGGCTCTGAGGATCTTGGGCATGCTTCTGCTGCACCAGTCTCCCCTGAAGTTCAGAGGTAAGTGACCGTAGAGACCCCGCAGGGGTACTTGGTACTGTGGCTGTCCTCAGTTCACCTGCTCCTGTGTATGTAACAGAGGAGGTTTTTTTCCTCAGCTCTGGGAGGATTAGAGAGAGATTGTCAACATTGATCGCTGCCTCCCTGTCAGGGAAAGCACGCCCGATCTCCGTCTCCTCCTTCAGAGTGCCTGTTAGCAGAGCAACAGTCCCATACAGGGATCGACCTGCCTGAAAGGGATCAGGATAAGGTTGATTCTGTTATAGAGGAATCAACAGTGGGGGAACCTTTTCTCAGCATCTCAAGCTGAAAGATTATGGGTTCAGTCTCTGACTAACATGGTCCGATCAGCATTTAAAAATGCACCTTGCGGAACCATCAACCACTACTGTATCCTCGTTGGGGTCGCTAGAAGCCCCCAGACTGTCTGTTCTTTTCCACTTCACCCTTTACTGAAAGGGCTCATTTACCAGGATTGGGAACGTCCTGAGAAAATATTTATTCCCCCAAGAGATTTCCGGTGGTCTATCCCATGGAGGATAAGTTCATCAAAGAATGGAAGGTCCCTACAGTGGACACAGCCATCTCTTGTATGTATAAATCACTGACATATCCAATGGATAATGTCCAAATGTTCAAGAACCCAATAGATAAAAGATTGGAGTCCTTATGAAAGTCTGCTTCTTTCTACAGCAAGCTTGGTGACACAACCAGCAGTGAGGTCTGCTAAGCAGTGAAGGATCAGTTGAAACAGGTCTTGAGGGACTTGACAGATCAGCAGGCCTTGCCCTAGCTGATCTACCTAGAGCCTTAGGCTTTGCGGTTGACGCCATAAAGGATTCAGTCCATCAGGCCTCCCGCCTTACGCTGTCTATAGTACATATGCGTAGGCTTCTATGGCTCAAAAACTGGTCTGCTGAAGCTCCCTGTAAAGAATGGCTGGTTAGCGTCCCATTTCATGGTGAACGCTTATTCAGGGAAAACCTGGACAAATATATCCAGAAAATTTCCAGCGGTAAAAATACGCTCTTGCCGGTTAAAAACAGAGTTAGAGGTCCCTCTTTAAGAGGCCTGCTTCTCCAGTCCCTGGGGCATCGGCTGTGTAACAGTTCCGACGGCCTCCTCGGTCAATTCCCGGGGGTAAAAAAACAGGGACAATAGCAGGGTAATGAGAAACCCTGGGTCAGGGGAGGTACAAAACCTCCCCCAAAGTTAAATTCATTGAAGGGTTGCCCCCACTCAGTCGGGTGGGGGGAGGACTCCAGTTGTTCGCAAGAGACCTGGCGGGACACGATCAAGACAGATAGGTGCTCTCCGCAGTATGTTTGGGATACAGTTTGGAGTTAAAAGACTCTCCTCCTTCCCATTTTTGAGGTCAAACGTGCCAAGGGATCCCCGGAAGAGAGAGTCCCTCCTGTTGCCACTAGAACAACTATTGCTCCAAGGAGTAATTATGGAGGTTCCCCTGGAAGAATGAGGGTTCGGGTTTTACTCAAACCTCTTTACAGTCCCGAAGCAAACGCGGACGGGAGGCCCATATTAATTCTAAAAGGGCTATACAAATTCCTGTATATCAGGACTTTCCGATGGAGTCGATCCGATCGGTGGCCACTGCCCTACAAGGGGAGGATTGGTTAGCCGCGATCGACATCAAAGATGCTTATTTGCACATTCCCATCTTTCCAGTCCACCAAAAATTTCTACGCTTTGCAGTAGAAGGGCGCCATTTTCAGTTCAGAGCCTTACCCTTCGGTTTGGCCACAGCACCACGAGTGTTTACAAAAATCCTGGCCCTTTATTGGCCAATCTAAGAACACAAGGTGTAATGATAATGGCATATCTAGATGACTTGTTGCTGATAGACCACTCAGTGAAAAAACTAGACGTGGTCGTTCACAAGACAATCAAGTATCTGGAATCTCACGGTTGGATTATCAACCGAGACAAGTCAGCCCTAAAAACCAGTCAAAAGTCTGGAATACTTGGGGCTAAGGTTGGATTCAGACCAGAGAAAAATATTCTTGCCTCGAGGAAAGGTGTTGTCTTTGAAAGATTTGATCCACTTAGTGGGTACAAAAAAGACAGCCGTCCATACGCCTGTGCATGAGGCTGCTGGGAAAAATGGTGGCATCATTCGAAGCAGTACCCTACGGTCAATTCCATTCAAGGAATTTGCAAGGGGCCATACTGTCAGCCTGGAACAAAAAAGTTCAGGCCCTAGACTTACAATGTCCTTGTCCCCTTCCGTTCGCAAGAGCCTCCGTTGGTGGTTGGTTCCCCAGAATCTGGAAAAAGGGAAATCCTTCAGTCCGATTTCTTGGAAGGTGGTCACTACAGATGCCAGCCTTATAGGCTGGGGAGCAGTACTGGAGCAATAGTCTCTCCAGGGCAGATGGTCGGATGCAGAAAAGGCCCTGCCCATCAATCTCTTAGAGATACGAGCAGCCCGGTATGCCCTAGTAGCATGGACATCCAAACTCCAAGGGTCCCCTGTCAGAATTCAATCGGACAATGCCACAGCAGTGGCATATATCAATCATCAGGGGGGCACCAGGAGTCGTGCAGCCCAGAGGGAAGTAAATTACATCCTGAAATGGGCAGAAAGATATGTCCCAGCCATATCTGCGGTATTCATTCCAGGAGTGGAGAATTGGAAGGCGGACTTTCTAAGTCACCAGCAATTATGCCCAGAGGAAGGGTCCCTTCACCCCGAGGTTTTCTGGACAATATGTCAGCGGTGGGGAACATCGGATGTAGATCTTCTAGCATCCAGATTCAACGCAAAGGTGGACAGGTTTGTCTCTCGGACAAGGGATCCCCTAGCTTGCGGCTCGGATGCCCTAGTGTTCCCTTGGGATCAGTTCAAGCTGATATATGCATTCACACCGCCACAATGGTTACCTCGATTACTCCGCAGAATCAGGGTAGAAAAGAAACCAGTGATTCTGGTGGCTCCAGCGTGGCCCCGAAGAGCGTGGTACGCGGAGATTGTAAAATGTCAGTGGGGAGTCCTTGGACTCTCCCACGTCGTCCGGACCTGCTTTCGCAAGGACCGATATACCACCCTTCCTTACCAGCCCTAGGTTTGACGGCCTGGCTATTGAAGCCCACATTCTAAAAATAGAGGGCTCTAATTCTGTGGTATCTACCATGATCAATGCCAGGAAGCCGGTATCCAGGCAGATCTACTATAGAATCTGGAAGGCGTACATCGCCTGGTGTGAGGCCAAGAAATGGCATCCACGTAAATACGTAATAGGTAGGATTCTGGACTTCCTACAATGGGCTGTAGATAGGAAGCTTGCCTTGAGTACTATCAAGGGTCAGATTTCGGCCTTGTCAATATTTTTTCAAAGGCCCTTGGCTTCGCATTCACTAGTCAAAGCCTTTATACAAGGAGTGATGCGTATTAGTCCTCCGGTTAATATTCCCATATGTCCATGGGATCTAAACTTGGTTCTGTCGGTTCTACAGAAACAACCATTTGAACCATTACAGCATATTTCTTTGGTTCTTCTCACCAGGAAATTGATTTTTCTAGTAGCCATTTGTTCGGCTAAAAGAGTGTCGGAATTAGCAGCTGTGTCCTGTAAGGAGCCATATCTGGTTATCCATAAGGATAGAGTAGTGTTACGCCCTCATCCAGCCTTTCTTTCTAAGGTGGTATTGAGGTTTCATTTGAACCAAGATGTGGTTCTTCCTTCTTTTTTCCCCAAACCTACTTCGGTAGAGGAAAAGTTATTGCATTCTTTGGATGTAGTAAGAGCAGTTAAAGCTTATCTAAAAGCCACTGCTCAGATTCGCAGAACTGATACTTTGTTTATTCTGCCGGAAGGCCCCAGAAGGGGTCAGGCAGCATCAAAATCTACTTTAGCCAAGTGGATTCGAAAGGTCATAATGCAAGCCTATGGCTTGAGAAGGAGACCGCCTCCGTTCAAAGTTAGAGCGCACTCCACGAGAGCAGTTGGAACTTCATGGGCAGTGCATCACCAGGCCTCCCTGGCTCAAATCTGTAAGGCCGCAACATGGTCTTCAGTACACACGTTTACTAGGTTCTACCAGGTGGACGTTAGAAGTCAGGAGGATGTCGCCTTTGGGCGCAGTGTGTTGCAGGCCGCAAAAGATCCTCATGTCTGATAGCGCTCAGCTTATGTATGGTGTATCCCCCCCCTCGTTGGGCATTGCTTTAGGACATCCCATTAGTAATGACTATGTCGCTCTGTGTCCCGTGATGTACGAGAAAATAGGATTTTTATAACAGCTTACCTGTAAAATCCTTTTCTTGGAGTACATCACGGGACACAGAGCTCCCACCCCTCTTTAGGGACACTTATTGCTTTGCTACAAAACTGAGGTGCTCCCGGATGGGAGGGGCTTATATAGGGGAGGGTACTTCCGGTTTTGGAAGTTGCCAGTGCCAGCACCTGAAGGTATCTATATAACCCATTAGTAATGACTATGTCGCTCTGTGTCCCGTGATGTACTCCAAGAAAAGGATTTTACAGGTAAGCTGTTATAAAAATCCTATTATTCGTTAGGGTTAGGCTCAAACATGTTAGCATGGATACTTGCCCTCTATTCAGAACCTAGCGCACAGGTTAAAGTCAATGGGATTTTCTCAACTGGGTTCCCGATCAGGAATGGCACGAGACAGGGGTGCCCCCTCTCGCCCCCCTCTTCGCACTGGCACTTGAGCCGCTATTGCGCAGAGTGAGAGCGAACGCCGACATCAAAGGCCTGACAGTGGGTACGGTAGAACATTTGGCTTACGCAGACGATGTGTTGTTCCACTTGTCGAACCCCCTGATCTCGTTGCCGGTCCTGATGCGGGAACTTCAATACTTTGGGACGCTCTCCATCTTTAAGATTAATCACAATAAATCCGAGATGCTACCCATACTACTATCTCCATCCATGGCGGACAGCTTGAAAGATGCATTCCCTTTTACGTGGACCACGATCTCCCTACGTTATTTGGGCATCCAATTGACTGATAGCTTTGACACGCTATATGTGGCAAATTACCCCAGGTTACTCACTGCAGTCCGACAAGACTTATGCCTCTGGACAAAAACTGCCTTCACGTGGTTGGGAAGGGTGAACATAATTAAAATGAACATCCTCCCTAGGATCCTGTTCTATATGCAAATGCTCCCTATCTCCCTACCCAAGGCCATCTTTGCACAACTGTCCCACATGCTCACTGCTTTCATTTGGAACACACGGAAACCACGCATAGTCATGAAGGTCCTGCAGCGCCATAAGCGCTGCGGGGGACTGGGGGTCCCTGATTTACGAAGGTACTACCAGGCCATTGCCCTCCAGAGAATTCTCAATTAGCGTTTCAATGACCGGTCCAAATTATGGGTGACTATGGAGAAATATATGGCAGGGAGGAACCTGGCATACGCCCCGTGGCTCTCGAGGGAACACAGGGGGTTGTCGGACTCTACATCTCCTCTGACGTACCATAAACTCAGAACGTGGGATCGAACCAACCGAGCTCTGAACTTGGCCCCCCCCCTGTCTCCCCTCTGGCACTGCTGGGTGGGTTCCTCTGGTTCCCCACGGGGGAACATACAGGCTTTTTCGGAACCTGGGTGGAAGACAGGAATGCCAGCTGTGGTAAATTGAGGAGAGCCGGTAAACTAATGCCCTTTGAATCTCTGGAGGTCAGGCCGAGGAGACCGCAGTAACATTTCTGGAGATATAGACAGTTGCACCACTTTTTTGCGGTACATGGTAGCTCCATTAGAGACATTTCATTGCTCACGTCCTTTGAGGGTCTGTTCGTAGCGGAGGAACCGATCCCACACATGATTTCAGAGCTTTACCTTCTGCTAGGGTCCTCTGCCTCCGAGCCTACGGGTATACGTGCCTGGGAAAGAGACCTAGGGAAGGAATTCACTGGGTCTCAACTAACACACCTTTACCAGGTTACGCATTCCAGCTCCGCAGATTCTAAAATGCAGGAGACCAATTATAAACTATTGACACGCTGGTATAGGGTCCCCGCAGACCTAGCACGGATATACCCAACTGTCTCTGACGTGTGCTGGTGGGGGTGCGGAGGCCGGGGTACCCTGCTGCACCTGTGGTGGGAATGCCCCCAAATAGAGGCCTACTGGCGAGACATTAGGGACCAGGTCAAAGGAATCCTTGGGTTGGATGTCCCTTTTTCCCCCGTCCATTTCCTCTTGCATGTCCCTCCCATGCCAATTAGCCACTACAAAAAGAGTGCACTGCCCCACTTATTGAATGCCGCCAAACGACTACTTCCTATACACTGGAAGACGGTACGTGTACCGAGCAGGGAAGAGTGGAAATGCAAGGTTAATGAGATACGAGAAGCAGAAGAGTGGGTTGCAACATGTAGGGGTTCTACGGACAAGCATACTGCTATATGGTCACCTTGGACGGATAATTTTTCTGTCTTTGCCCATGTGCCTTCGAGCCTGGATGTATCCCTGCTGCAGTTGGCAGACCCAACATTGGTCCACCGAGACCAGCCTGGGTGATATTCGCGAACACCTACAACCGAACGGGAGCATAGGTTACGTGCATGGTCCGTCCACTTCTTACAGGCGAAGGAGGCCACCTGGCGGCGGACTATCCGGAGCGGGCCTAGTGAGATCCTTATATACTCAAGGTGAGATCCTGTCTCCCCCCCACCCTACCCCTCCCATCTCTTCTACCCCTCCTTTCTATGTTCTCCCTCTGCCCCCCTCTTCTTGTCTTTTTTCTCCTCCTTTTCTAAATAACTTTTGCCACCAGAAGGTTCAAATGTTACAGACCTGGTAGCAGGCAACTTATGTTGGTTTTGATAACTTGTGGGAGCGAAGGTTGTTGGTCAGCATATCCGTCTCATAGCGGATACAGCCGGAACAGTGCCCGCCGCTGGGGGCTCCGGGGGTCTGGGTGTGGCCCGGGCGCGGTGTCGGGAGAGGTTAGCAGGAGGCCTTGATTGCCCTCCTCTCCCGATGCGGGGCCCGGGTGGGGGCACTCCTGGACTGGCCCTGGAGTACTTTTTTTTTTTTACAGTGGGGGGGGTCCGCACGGCCTAGGTGACGGATCCAATAGACAGTCAGGGGGCCTGGTTGTCCACTGTACTGTCGGTAGCTGAAGCCTTCGCCAGTCATAGCTGGAGGACTGGGGTTCCTGTCCCCTGAACTCTACATCTATGCCTAACCTTCGAACTGCCACAATTTTCGATGTTCCATGCGTTTTTCATTCTTTTTTCATTGTTGAATGTAAAATATTTGTCACTGTTGGACATATATCATATCATGTATAAGTATGGTATTACCGCGCTACCAAGGAGGTGGGGAGGGGAAAAGGGGGAAGGGTACTGCTGCAGCACTGGAGGTATATCTGAAACCCAAAGTAAATAGAAAAAGAGATAATGCTGCGCTGAATAAAGGATGTCTAAGTGCATAAAGGATGTCTAAGTGAATAAACTGTCTAAGTGTACCTAATAGACTAAGAGGTGATCATCACCTCTTAGTCTATTAGGTGCACTTAGACAGTTTCACCTATTTCCATGTTTGTTTATCTGTGACTGACTTGAATAAACAAAGTTTTAACAAGAAAAGTACATATTTCATCATAGGGGGCGTCTGGGCAAATTCCAAGCTGTTTGGTCCCCTTGGCTATAGATGTACCTGGGCTGGCTCCTGTCGAATTGGTTATGGACAGAATATTATGATACTGTTTTACTCAATATAAGTAGATTTAGTAGGTTGGGGGAATGCTGTTTTGTTGATACAGTGAATTTTGAAACTGTTGGATTATGGTAGTGTGAATATTTTTGCATTGATATATTATTTCTGGTTGTTGACTTTGTATTTTTTTTTTAACAGAAAGATTTTTGATTAACAAATCAGCATTACAATATATTCCACAATCGACCTTCAGGTTTCTGTAATTACAGTGTCAGTCTGAGATATACATTTCCAGGTTGTAACATTTCACGAATCCATAAAGCCTTCTTCCTAACATTTCTCAGCCGGTGAATTTCAAGCATATTCCTGTCTAATGCCCACCCACAAGTTCAGAAGGGTATACAATCGCTTTCCTCATGGGAAACCCCAAGATACACAACAAGATTGCACAAGTAAATTCAGTCCCTATCTGGCAGGTTTGGGCGGTACTCAGCGCAGAGGGGGGGGGCAACTGACCCCCAGGCCGAACAGGGGGGGAATCCATCACTCGGTCCCCCTCCTCCCCGGCCCCTCACCCGCTTGCGTCCACCCAAGCCGACCAGACCTTGTCGAATTTAGCAGGGCATTGCCTGCTCTCGTATGTGAGTTTGTAAAGGGGTAACACCGAATTCACCGCCTTTTTCCAGGAGTTAAGGGTGGGGGGTTCAACCGACTTCCAATGCAGCATTATCTCCCTCCTAGCATAAAACAGTGAAAAAGTAAGGCAGAGCTTAGTGTATCTGTCCCCCTCCACCTCTCCTAAGTGGCTGAGAAGGAGTACCAAGGGGTCAAAAGGGACCGTAGTTCCCCCTATGTCGCTGAGCATCTCCGCCACCCCCTCCCAGTATGTTCTGAGTCTTGGGCAGTCCCAGAATTTGTATTTTTTCTGTTCGTTTTCTCAATAAAGCTTTGATATAAAAAAATATAAACTACTAAATACCTTTTCTCATCAGCAGTATATAGCAGTCTTGGGACATCTATCAATGTCTGGTTAAAGCTTGTAGGAGGAGTTTTCATTCTCCTCTGACTGTCCTTTAAGGCTGCATGACTCCTCACCCTCTGCCTGGGCAGTGCTTATTGGCACTGGGCTGATCACATGCACCCTCCCAAGAGAAAAAAAAAATTCAAACAATGCACACAAATCTCAGCATGTGCAGAGTGACTCCAAGGCTCTGTACTATCGGGAGATTGAATGGGGACAGTGGAAGAAGCAGAGGATCAGAGAAGACGGGATCAAACAGCTTTTTTACACAATGTGCAGAATAACCCCTTAGGTTCAACATTGATTATAACAAGCATGCTTTGCTGCATGTACAGACTGATTTTACTGCTTTGGGGTTAGTAACAGCTGAAGAAAATGCGGAAGCATTGAAATGCGTCATCGACCTGAGCCCGTTCTGACGTCACTTCCTGTCGCCGTAGCTGTTTGCGCTCCAGCTTGACACGCACGTTGTGGTGCGGTAATTTCCTGATTGCCGGATATCTACACTCGCTCCCCTCAGCTCAAGGACGGTACAATCCTTCCAGGTTCATCACTGTAGCAACACCGCGCTACGGGGCTTCCGGAGACCGGGGTGACACCCCAAGCAGATGATTATTCAATGCAATGTTTTAACCACTATCCTGTGAGTAGCCACCTGGCTGATTTTATGTATTAATTAAAACCAAGTTTTACATACTGCAATTAGTAGGCACATCTTTTCTTTTCCCTTGGGTTTAGTAACACTTTAAGGTCAGAGACAACCCTCTGTTAGATTCACCATAGAGGACTAGAGGAATAGTTAGCATCCATAGACATTCAAGATGCCTATCTGCATATTCCTATTTATTCACCTCATCAGCGCTTTGCAGTAAGAGACAAACACTTCAGTTTGTTGCACTAAAATTTGGACTGTTTTCTGCTCCTAGAGTATTCACAAAGATGCTTTCACCCTTTCTTGCTCTATTAGTAGTTAAGGAAATTCAGGTAAAAGGGTACCTAAACCATCTTTTTCTGAAGAACTCATCCCCTTTTAACTTTCTGGAAACATCAACAGGTCTTTTCAGATATTTTAGGCTTTCGGTTCGGTGATCAACTTTCAAAAATTCAAATTCTTGGGTCATATTCTAGACACAGCCCAAACAAAAGTCTTTCTTCCAGAAAACAAACTGGTCTGCCTCAGATTTTACACTCTGGCCTTAAAGTGTTACTAAACCCCGGGCCCTGCATTCACTATATCTGGTCTCCCACAGTACACAGAACATGGAAATGCAATTATTTTAGTATATATATTTTTATTTTTTTTTGTTTGTGTTCTCAATTAAGCTTTTAGATGAAAAAAATATATAAACTGCTAAATACCTTTTCTTATCAGCAACATATAGCAGTCTTGGGACTTCTCACAGTGTCTGGTTAAAGCTTGTAGGAGGAGTTTTCATTCCACTCTGACTGTCCTATGAGGCTGCATGACCCCTGACCCTCTGTCTGGCCCTGTGTTGATCACATGCACCCTCCCAAAGAAAAAAAAAAAATTCTAGCAATACACACCAAACTGAGCATGTGCAGAGTACCTCCTAGGGCTCTGTGCTGTCGGCAGATGGACGGGGGCGTATCAGTAAAAGAAGGGGCGGATCAGAGAAGGCAGGATCAAACAGTGGAGTATTAGGTTCCACAGTGAGCATAACAAGCAAGCTTTACTGCATATAAAGACTGATGTACTGTTGTGGGTTTAGCTTTACACTTTAACTACGTGTGAATCCCCACTCTCTGGAATATACGGTATTACTATATATTACACAGGCTACTTTTTGTGTATGTTACTTTGTATTCTGCTTTTTTCATCTAATAAAAGTGATTTCATGGAGAAAAAAAATATATAATTTTTTTTTTTTTTTTCATATTCTCACGTCAGTATCCCTAATCAGCACCACACCAGTTAGTGTCCCTGATCACCTCCACACCAGTCATATTTCCCCTAATCACTGCCACATCTGTTAGAGTGTCTACTGTCCTGGTTAGGGTGTTTCATTTTTCCAAATATGTGATTTTCATATGACTTTGCTTACGCCCCGAGTCTCAGTGATGTAAAAGATATACAGTCAGGTCCATAAATATTAGGACATCGACACAATTCTAATCTTTTTGGCTCTATACACCACCACAATGGATTTGAAATGAAACGAACAAGATGTGCTTTAACTGCAAACTTTCAGCTTTAATTTGAGGGTATTTACATCCAAATAAGGTGAACGATGTTGGAATTACAACAGTTTGTATATGTGCCTCCCACTTTTTAAGGAACCAAAAGTAATGGGACAATTGGCTGCTCAGCTGTTCCATGGCCAGGTGTGTGTTATCCCCTCATTATCCCATTTACAAGGAGCAGATAAAAGGTCCAGAGTTCATTTCAAGTGTGCTATTTGCATTTGGAATCTGTTGATGTCAACTCTCAATATGAGATCCAAAGAGCTGTCACTATCAGTGAAGCAAGCCATCATAAGGCTGAAAAAACAAAACAAACCCATCAGAGAGATAGCAAAAACATTAGGTGTGGCCAAATCAACTGTTTGGAACATCCTTAAAAAGAAAGAACAAACCTGTGAGCTCAGCAACACCAAAAGACCCGGAAGACCACGGAAAACAACTGTGGTGGATGACCGAAGAATTTTCTCTTTTTGTCCATGGACGGACACAGCTCCTTAATTCTTGACCATTGGGTTATGTTCCTGTTCTATAGGAGAGGACTAGGCAGAACATGTTAGATATTTAATACATGTTACTTTAACAGAGTTGAACATCCCCACCCAGGGGGCGGTCCCTCCGGACATAACCCTGCAGTCAGCAGCCTCCGTTTTTTTTCTGCCTAGTAGAGGAGAAAGACCTGTCTCCCTTTGGGCCCAGAGTCCTGAAGAAATTTTTACTTTTTATTATTTTATTTTTTGAGAATCTTCTATCAACTGCCGGATGGGCATGACAGGCAGGATAATATAGATCCTTGTAGTCCCTCCAGTCCGGCCATCGAGCGTGAGCAGGCCTTAGCTACGTGTGGGGTCGGCCACGATATACCCCATGGCTCCAGGGGTGGCAGGTGAGCTATGCTCCAGGGTTCATATATGACTGAGCGGCTTGCTGTTTCAGTCACAGTGGACCGGGCTGACAGCTACTCTGTACTGCTCGGTTGTAGGTCTGTTAGGAACGCACCAGCAGGTCCTCGCAAGGATGGGTAAGTACAGTTCCTCTTACTTCGGTGGGATGGAACAGCTGGGCATTCCTAAGGGGATCGTTAAGGGGTTCTCCTGCCCTCCTCTCTCCCTCTGTCACCCTTTTTCCTCCTCCCCTTGCGGGGCTCGCTGCGACTGGGGAATACCTTTAGGGGGGCTCCAGGTCCTGGCGGGGGGCTGTTGGGGTGTCCAGGCCCGCTCTTTGTGTGGGGGTAGTAAATTCTTGGAAGCCTCCGCTGCTGGCCTTCTCATCCACCTCGCTTGCTGGGCCCCATTTTTGAAGCGCTGGCGCCATTTTTCTGGGGCCTGTGCATTGCATTGCAAATCCCATTGGTGGCCATTTTGCCGTGGCCGCACTATGATGCAGGTCTGCAATTGTGGGCGGCCATTTTCTTGTGGTCCACGCGCTTTCTCTGAGGCACCAGGCGGCCATTTTGGAGTGGGTTTTGGCCTCTAGTGCTGGCTGGCTTCCTGAACAGCGCAAACGACGCGATTCACATCACACAGTTTCTCAGTCACACGCGATGGAGAGCGGGCAGCGTCGCTGAACAGTCTCTGGCTAGGCAGTGAGTCCCCTGGGTATCCCCCCGGTCAGTGCAGCAAGGAGGGTGGACAACATTTTGTGTCAGGTATCTTGACTAAGTCCCTAAGGGCTGTCAGTGGGAAATATGAAGTCAGAAGCTGGTATTTTTTTCCCCCAAACTGTCAGGAAGGGCATGCCAGCACTCAAGATGGTGGCCGTGGAAGACGGCCAGGAACCTCAGCTATTGCTAGAACGCCAATGGCGCACGTGCGCGTGCCGGTGCGCGTACGTGCGCGCAGTGCGCGCAGTGCGCGCACGCATTCAGTGACAGGCCTAGGCGCCAAGCAGGCTATTTAGTACCCAGACTCAGTGCTGTCTGTTCTACAGCGTTCTGTGTACCCTACGTTCCAGTATCTGATACCTGTTCCTGATATCTGACCCGGCTTGTCCTTGGCGTTCCTGCTTTCTGCCCGCACCTGACCCGGCTTGTTGACTTGCATCTGCCTGCTCCTTCTGATACCTTGCTGCCAGCCTGATACTAAACCGGCCTGTATCCTGACTTCCCTCCAGCCTATGCTCCTGTCCCGGACTTGTCCGCCAGTGTGTGACCCGGCCAGCCTGCACCTGCCATCCTTGCAGCCCTTCGGAGTCCTGCTGAGCTCCCATCCCACCTGCTGTCGCATCGGCTCCTCTGCCTGTGGAGTTCCTGTACCAAGCCAGTACCTGCCTTCCACTGACCGCAGCTCCTGGTCTTCTTCTGCACCGGTGTTCCTCTGCAGTCTCTTCTGGGATCCCAGTCCGGCTCCATCATCAGCGATCCTGCCAGGCACCCGTGCGACTCTGAACTCCCGCGCCTCCTGTCTACTCTATCAGGGGCCTCGAGTCAGAGGTGTAAGGGAGGCCGTCCTCTGCATATCAGGCTCTACCGCCAGGTATGTGACACAAACATTCCCAAGGCAGCAACCGGTGCCCCTGCACCTGCGGTTCCCATGGACGCTTTGTCAGCAGTCCTGGAGTAATTTGTTGCCAGAGTGGAAGCGGCGTGCGGGGTACTAAGCGCCCCCTCCCCCCGCCATCGCCTGGGGAATGTTCTGACTCAGACTCGGGCCTGGCTGCGGCTCAGGACCCCCGTTCTGGTATATCAGAAGAGGCGGACCAGGACCTTCCCTGTGAGGAGGACCCCTCGTCCGGGTCAGCTCAAGACAGGGCACTTGTAAGTACACTTATCAATGCTGTGAGGGACACTCTCAAGCTGGAAGATACAGCTGGGACTTCCACTGCAGGGTCTGTCCCTTTTGGGTCGCACAAACTGACCTGCTCTGTTAAGGTTTTTCCTTATTTTGATTTCTTTGATAAGGAATGGGAACGGCCGCAGAGGCCCTTTGCGGTCCCTCAGCGCATGGCGGTCCGTTACCCATTTGAAGAGAGCCTTTTGAAAAAAATGGGCTTCTCCTCTGGTCGTTGATCCCCCGGTCTCTCGGTTAAATAAAGTAACCACTATCCCGGTGGAGGGGACCCCTGCTTTTAAGGACCCTACTGATAGGAGGTCCGAAGTGGAGAGCCGCTCCAGGTTCACCATACTGGGGTCAGCATTGCGGCCTATCTTGGCTTCTACTTTGGTGTCCCAGACACTCACGGGGTGTGCAAAAATATTGCGCCAGACTGTGGAGGAGTATCAGCTCCCACCAGAATGCGTGTCACTGGCTGAACAGTTGGTTCAGGGACTCGTGTGATGCAGCCCCCTTGATCTCCAGGACCTCCTCATCTGCGGTGGTGTTGCGCCACCTAATATGGCTGAAATGCTGGTCCACTGACCAAGCTTCTAAGAAAACTCTGGCAGATTTGCCTTTCAAAAGTGGGAGGCTTTTTGGTGCCTCACTGGACGACATCATTAGGGATGTCACTGGAGGTAAGAGCACACTTCTCCCTCAGTCCACTAAAGGGAAGGAGCCGCGCCGTAAGCCGGGGCCCTCCTTTCCCACACAAAAGCAGTATTTTCGTCAGTCAGGACCTGCCGGCAGACCCTCCCAAGCGGACAAAGGTCCAGCTTGGGGACAGAAACGTCCCTGTGTGCTCAAGCCCACCAAGTCTGCAAACAAGCCTGCTACCACATGAAGTTTTGCCCCCGCCCGACTCCAGGGTGGGGGGCGGCTTCGTGGGTTTGCAGCTCGTTGGACCTCCCTGCTCTCCGACCAGTGGGTCTGCGAGGTGGTCACCTCGGGGTATAAGATAGCGTTCCTTTCTTGTCCACCAAACAGATTTTTTCCCTCAAATCTGCCTCTCCTTCCGGCTTGTCGGGCTACCCTCCAGGGGGGAGTGCAAGACTTGTTGAGGTGTGGGGTGATCATACCCATACCACCACAGGACAGGTTTCAGAGTTTCTACTCGAATCTGTTTGTGGTCCCAAAGAGGGACGGAGTCCGTCCAATCTTGGACCTCAAGGCCCTCAATGCCTTTATAAAGATTCAAAAATTTCGGATGGAATCGAGTCGTTCGGTGGTGGCTGCACTCCATCCGGGGGACTTCCTGGCGTCCTTGGATTTCAAGGACGCATACTTGCATGTCACCATCTGTGTCAGGCATCAGAGGTTCCTGCGCTTTGCGATCGGCGAGGACCACTATCAATTTGTGGCTCTTCCCTTTGGCCTAGCATCGGCACCAAGTGTCTTCACCAAGGTGCTCACCCCGATTCTAGCTTTGCTGAGACAGCGCAGCATTGCTATCGTAGGCTACTTGGACGACCTTCTTCTGAGAGCTGCTTCAAGCTCAGAATTAGAGGAGGACGTGTCTATAGCCAGTCAGACCCTCCGGGGGTTTGGTTAGATACTGAACCTCCAGAAGTCGGTGTTATTACCGACCCAGCGCCTAGAATAACTGGGGTTAATTCTGGACTCCTCGGAGACCAGAGTCTTTCTTTCCTTGGAGAAGTTGCAGACACTCCAGACTGCGGTGAGGTTGTTGACATCCCGCAAATGGTCGTCTCTCCGTTTTTGCATGCGAGTCCTGGGCCTCATGGTAGCCTCTTTCAAGGCAGTACCGTTTGCCCAATTCAACACTCGGGTCTTGTAGAAGGAGATTCTCTCCAAGTGGAACAGATCTCCGTTGTCTCTGGATCGTCTGATTCAGATAAGTCATCTTGTCAGGTCCTCTCTGAGAGGGTGGCTGAGATCCCTGGCTCTTCGGTCCGGGAAGTCGTTCCTCCTCTTTCATTTGACTGTGTTCACGATGGACGCCAGTCTGACCGGTTGAGGGGGAGTCTGGGGGGTTCAGGCTGTGCCTCTCCAGGTGATCTCAGAGACTAAGAGGGCATCCAGTCAGGATCCAGTCAGATAACGCCACGGCTGTGGCATACGTCAACTATCCAGGAGGAACAAGAAGGAAGCTTGGCTGCAGCATCGGAGGTCGCTCACATCCTACGGTGGGCGGAAAGGAGCGTGCCGGCCCTATCGGCAAAGTGTCATGGTTCGTGGCCAGGTCCAGAGATCCCTGAGCAGATGCGTCAAATGCATTGGTGGCCCTGTGGGGTCAGTATCGGCCAAGTTATGCCTTTCCCCCCCACTGAAGTTGCTTCCTCGTCTACTCCGCAGAGTAGAGACAGAGGGAATTCCAATGATTCTAATCGCCCCAGATTGGCCCAGGCGTCCCTGGTACGCCGACCTCGTGCGGCTGGTGGTGGATGTGCCCTGGCGACTGCCACTGGGGAAGGACCTTCTCTCGCAAGGTCCTATTCTTCATCCTGCTTTACAGTCGCTGGCTTTAACGGCATGCCTATTAAAAGCCAGGTACTAAGGGACCGAGGTCTGTCGGATTCGGTCATTTCAACCATGTTGAGGGCACGGAAATCTTCTTCTAGGAAGATCTACCATCGCACTTGGAGAGCCTTCATCTCTATGCGAGGAGATGGAATGACGTCCACGGACTTATTCGGTTTCCAGGATCCTGCTGTTTTTACAGCGCGGAGTAGATCAGAAACTTGCCTTAAGCACCATTAAGGGGCAGATTTCAGTCTTGGTTGTTTTCTTTCAGCGACCCCTGGCGGCTCATTCACTGGTGAGTACATTTGTGCAAGGGGTCTGACATGTGGCTCCTCCGATGCGACCACCACTACCTCCGTGGGATTTGAATCTGGTGCTCTCGGCGCTTCAGAAACCTCAGTTTGAGAACATCAGGGAAATTCCTCTTTTGACGCTCTCTGAGAAGGTGGCCTTCCTGGTAGCCATCAGATCCGTCAGGAGGGTTTCTGAATTGGCGGCCTTGTCTTGCAAGTCCCCATATTTGGTCCTCCATAAGGACAAAGCAGTGCTACGCCCACAGCCTTCTTTTCTTCCGAAGGTGGTTTCGGCCTTTCACCTGAATGAGGACATTGTACTTCCATCCTTGTGTCCTCGTCCATCGCATTCCAAGGAGGTTGCGCTACATTCTTTAGACGTGGTACGTGCCTTGCGGGTGTTCCTGTCTGCTACGGTTAGGTTCCGGAGGTCTGACTCACTGTTTGTGTCTGTGTCTGGTCCACAGAAGGGCCTGGCGGCTTCGTCAGCCACCATTTCTCGTGGATCAGGCAGACCGTCATCCAGGCCTATGCCCTTAAGGGGTGGGTGCCTCCCTTTCCCGTTACGGCGCATTCGACCAGGGCTATTGGTGCTTTTTGGGCTTTCCGACCTCAAGCATCTCTATCACAAGTGTGTAAGGCGGCGACCTGGTCGTCTGTTCACACCTTTTCAAAATTTTACAAGGTTGATGTGAGTGCATTTTCGGATACTAGCTTCTGCCGCAAAGTTTTGCAGGCAGCTGTTTGAGGTTGCAACTCCTCCGTTGAGGAGCTCTGCTTGTTTGGGGTGAAATTAGTTTTGATTGCTGTGCCCGCCCCTTGTTTTGACACTGCTTTGGGACGTCCCAATGGTCAAGAATTAAGGAGCTGTGTCCGTCCATGGACGAAAAGAGAAAATAAGATTTTTGTACACTCAGTAAAATCCCTTTCTCTGTCGTCCATGGACGGTACACAGCACCCACCCCTCCTTTTTTAGTTTGTACTGCTTTTCTACAAACTGAGGCTGCTGACTGCAGGGTGGAGGGTTATGTCTGGAGGGACCGCCCCCTGGGTGGGGCTGTTCAACTCTGTTAAAGTAACATATATTAAATATCTAACATGTTCTGCCTAGTCCTCTCCTATAGAACAGGAACATAACCCAATGGTCAAGAATTAAGGAGCTGTGTCCGTCCATGGACGACAGAGAAAAGGATTTTAAGGTGAGTACAAAAATCCTATTTTTTCCCTGGTGAAGAAAACACCCTTCACAACAGTTTGCCAGATCAAGACCCCTCTCCAGGAGGTAGATGTATGTGTGTCAAAGTCAACAATCAAGAGAAGACTTCACCAGAGTGAATACAGAGAGGGTTCACCACAAGATGTAAACCATTGGTGAGCCTCAAAAACAGGAAGGCCAGATTAGAGTTTGCCAAACAACATCTAAAAAAAGCCTTCACAGTTCTGGAATAACATCCTATGGACAGATGAGACCAAGATCAACTTGTACCAGAGTGATGGGAAGAGAAGAGTATGGAGAAGGAAAGGAACTGCTCATGATCCCAGCTCATCAGTGAAGCATGGTGGTGGTAGTGTCATGGCGTGGGCATGTAGGGCTGCCAATGGAACTGGTTCTCTTGTATTTATTGATGATGTGACTGCTGACAAAAGCATCAGGATGAATTCTGAAGTGTTTGGGGCAATATTATCTGCTCATATTCAGCCAAATGCTTCAGAACTCATTGGACGGCGCTTCACAGTGCAGAGGGACAATGACCCGAAGCATACTGCGAAAGCAACCAAAGAGTTTTTCAAGGGAAAGAAGTGGAATGTTATGCAATGGCCAAGTCAATCACCTGACCTGAATCTGATTGAGCATGCATTTCACTTGCTGAAGACAAAACTGAAGGGAAAATGCCCCAAGAGCAAGCAGGAACTGAAGACAGTTGCAGGAGGGGCCTGGCAGAGCATCACCAGAGATGAAACCCAGCATCTGGTGATGTCTATGCATTCCAGACTTCAGGCTGTAATTTACTGCAAAGGATTTGCAACCAAGTATTAAAAAGTCAGGGGGACGTGGCCGGATGGTGAAGAAAGCAGTCGCATAGACACACTGCTACAGCTCTCAACTGCCATCCTTACCTTATCCTGGGTCCTATCTCCTTGCCAAAGTTATTTATTTGTTCCCCACGGCTGTGGGTATCTAGCACACTGGCCGACATGGTGAAATACGGGCCGCCCCGGCCCCATCCACGGCGGAGCAACTGGCGCGGTTCCGGAGGCAAGATGGCACCGGGACACGTGCAGAGCAAGCAGACACGCTGCAGGCCTCCTCCTCTGCTGACCGGAGCTTCTGCTACAGGGGTGAGTGCTTCCATCCCTGCCATCTTCCACTCACAAACAGACCCCCTGCTGTCCCAAGACTCCCAGCAGTTTGATGAGAGTAGCCAGGCTGTGGATTCTCCCCCTGCTGAGCCTACACTATCCTCCATTATGATGGCTATTCAGGACTGTAAGGCCTCTCTCTCTTCCCAGATAGCCTCTATCCGCATGGACTTTTCATTACTAAAACAAGATGTCCAGAACCTCCGTGATAGAACCAGAGACGCGGAGGAATGTATTAGTACCCTGGAGGACACTGTGAATCCCCTGTCAATCCCCATGCGTGATACTACTAGTGAGATGGCAGCACTCCGTGCCAAAGTCGACGATTTGGAAAATCGTTCTCGCAGGAACAATTTCAGATTTGTAGGGTTCCCAAGCAGAGGGCCCCCATCCTGAAAAATTTATTTATTCCTGGTTGCAGGACATTTTTGATACGGATGCGCCTTCATTCTCCCATGTCATTGAGCGCGCGCACTGCACCCCTCCTCGCTCCCTCCAGATTGTGCCCCATCACGCTCCTTTATTGCACGCATCCTCAACTTCCAGGATAAAGATGCCATTCTGTGCCTAGCACGAGAAAAAGGCCCACTCAAATTCAATGGTAACAATATCTCCGTCTACCCTGAGTTTTCTGCTGAAGTTCAACGCCAGCGAATCTCCTTCTCGGCAATGAAATCTCGCCTGCACACAGAAGGCCTGTCCTATGCTATGCTCTTCCCTGCTAAACTGCGCATCATCCATGGAGGTAAGGCTCACTTCTATAACAGCCCCGAGGAGGCCATGGCGTGGCTGAATGACTGATATGGAGCTGCTCACAGATGCAGAGGTGACTGGCGGTGCCACTGGCCCTAGGACTTTACTTGCCACCTGCCTTACTACCGGACCCCTGTGCATCACTATGTGTATCCTGTACATTTACTGCAATCTACAATGACTGACGTTTTCGCCACCTTGTCCCCTTTGCTGGTTGATACTCCTAACTTACTGAGCCGGATACTGTGATTTGCTTATTTATCCCTCCAGGCCTTCATTTCCAGACTTTATCCCTCACCTATACTGTTTACCATCCTGTCCTATCTGGAGTGGAAGCCATCAGATCCTGTACTTCCCGACTAGGCCATGCATTCTACACCGGGACATGTTGAAATTTTTTCCACCGGTTGAGAGCCGCACCGGATTCCACACCACCCTCTCACCAGTTAGTGGTGAGGCTACAGAACATTTTTTTTATTTTTTTTACCTCCACTGTTTGTTTGTTTTTTTGTCAGGACGGTCTTTAAGTTTGGGATCCAAGGCTCGCTGTTACGTACCTGGTGGGATGAGTCTGATTAGCAGAGGGAGGCTTCTCTTACTCCTCTGACTCTGGGCCCCTGATAGAGCAAACAGGTGGCGCAGGAGTGCAGAGTCGCACGAGGGCCAGTAGTCGTGCTATCTGCTGGGCGTCCAGTTGAATGGCGTGCCAGATGACGGTAGGATGACCGAATGCAGGAGATGCAGGTCAACGGTACCAGAACTCCACAGACTGGAAGGCAGAGGCAGGAGCAGGGTCAGGCAAGCCGGGTCATACACAGGACAGTCAGATGAGGTACAGGTTCAGAGGCTGGAGAATAGTCTAGGTTCAGGCCGTGGTCGATGCAGGCAGAGAGCAGGAATAGTCAGAGCAGGCCAGGTAAGTAACAGGAATCAGATGCAGGTTGCAGGAAACAGGAGTCTCACGGGAACGCTGTAGACAAGGCAGCACCGGGTCTGTGCACTGATCCGGTTTAAATAGGCACTTCATGGAACACATGGTGCGCCGTGCACGTTGATGCGCCGATGCGCACGCCGATGCGCATGCGCTAACCTACGTTAGCACGCGCCAACGCAGCTTCCTTGACACAAGTTCGGGGAGCAGGAGTTAATCTGCGGGGAACATTCCTTCCTCTAGCCAGCCTTTCCTGACACTCGCTATGTTTGGGATGGCCGAGCGGGGTGGGAGGTTTATTTGGGACTTTGTTAGTGTTTGTTTTTTCTTCTTTTTCTTTTTTCTCAGCTCAGTTTTGCACCTTCTACCTATATTGTTTTTTCAGGTTGCTCTCTATGGCGGACTGTTAATGTTTTTGTTTTTTCCATTACTGGCTCATACTTTCCTGCTGGCAGATCCACACACTTTTTTATTCATGTGCTTGTATGTGCTTCAGGTGGTGCGGCCTATCTGGTCATTTATGTACTTGTTTTCATGTCACTCTGTGCGTATTTATTACTGTATGTTTTGCAATGGCGAAGCCCCTAAGGATAGTCTCATGGAACGCTAGAGGTCTGAACGCACCCCAGAAAAGATCTCTGTTTTTTTCTGTGTTGAAAAAGTGTCACCCTCACATCATCTGCCTCCAAGAGACTCACCTTACAGGCTCCAAAACGAGGGCCCTAAAACGCCCATGGTTGTCTAACTCTTACCATGCCACTCATACTAATTATTCCATTGGGTTTCTATCCTACTGGCCAAATCTCTCCCAGCTGAGATGATTCAAGTTAAAACTGACACTGAGGGGCGGGTTTATTGTTCTTACTTTACAGATTTCTACTGTGACCTTTACCCTGGTGACCATTTATATTCCTCCCCCGTTTTCGGTGGAGCTACTCTCCAAATTGTCACTTGAGCTGCTGACTAGAACCCCTGGCCCCCTACTTTATGTGAGGGACTTTAATGCTGTTTTGGATCCAGCAATGGACCGCTTGGGAGGTTGGGGTAGGCCCCTTTCCCTGTTTTTTAGACTGGGTCCAGGTTCATGGCCTTACAGAAGTATGGCGCAGGAAACATCCAGATGTGCGCCACTTTTCCTGCCACTCTGACTCTTTCCACACCATGTCCAGACTAGATATGGCGTTTGCTCCGGCCGAGACCCTCCCTGTGGTCTCTGCTGTTTCATATCTGCCTAGGGGGGTTTCTGATCATGCCCCTCTCTCTGAGGATATCCTCCTCCTCCCAGGTTCGGGGCCTGATTGGAGGACGAGATAGTGCAGGGAGAATGCAGGACGGTCATCACTGACTATTGGAGGGATAACCTGGGAAAGGTGGACCCCTCCACTGAATGGGTCACATTCAAGACAACTCTGAGGGGCACCTTCATGTCCATCACAGGGGTCTTAGCAAAAATAATCAGATGCTTACTGAGGAGCTTGAGACTGTTATGGTGCGTGCAGAGTCTGCTTATGCCTCTAACCCTGCCTCTGACACGAGGGAGGCATGGTTACAGTATAAACCCCGTCTGTTGGACCTCACGCAAAAACGCATGTTGCATGCTACTCAGAAATCGTTTGAACATGGTAATAAAGCCGGACGTCTCTTGGCATATCTGACTAAACCTGACTATTCTCCCATTTCCATCCCACGTATCGTTACTGCCCAAGGCCCCATCAGTACTAACCCAGGGCATATCTTAGACTCCATTTTATGCTTTTACAAAGACCTGTACACCTCTAGGGTTGACTATGATGAATCTCAATTGAATGACTACTTGGCTGAAATATCTCTCCCCTCCTTATCGATTTAGGGGCATGATATGCTGGAGGGCACCTATCTCGATTGAGGAGATTGCTGCAGCCATTTCACAAATGCCTGCACATAAGACTCCTGGCCTAGACGGTTTCCCGACTGAATGGTACACATAATTTAAAGACCTTTTGTGCCCATATCTTCTGCGGACCTATAACAAAGCCTTACATGTTGGGGTCCTCCCCCCAACAATGCGGGAGGCCCTGATTGTACTTTTGTTAAAACCCTGTAAGGACCCACTTAAATGCGAATCTTACTGCCCAATTTCCCTTATTAATGTGGACGTTAAGATTCTGGCCAAAATATTAGCTAACCATTTGAACACTGTAGTCGCGTCCCTGGTCAACAGTGACCAAGGGGGCTTTATTCCCGGCAGGTCCACCAGAATAAATATTCGCAGGTTGTTCCCCAACCTGCAGTATTCATACGACTGTCCTCCCACTTGTGCCATTGTGTCTTTGGACACTTGCAAGGCATTCGACAGTGTGGAATGGCCATACCTTTTGGGTGTTACAAATGTATGGCTTTGGCCCCAGTGTAGTAGCATGGATTAAACTCCTTTACACCTCCCTGGTAGCTAGGGTACGGGTCAATTCCTCTATCACTGACCCCTTTCCGATTACTAGGGGCACACGATAGGGGTGCCCGTTGTCACCCCTCATGTTCGCCCTGGCCATGAAACCGCTTGCTGTAAAAAAATGGGAAGTTCCCCCATGGCGTTTTTTAGCAGCGAAATTCAAAAATGGTGTGCAAGAGTGTATGTTAAAAGAATTTATTTTATATATATATATATATATATATATATATATATATATATATATATATATATATATTGTTAGGGGGTTAGCTCAGCAGTGGGTGTGTGTGACCCCCTGGATGGGTTCACCACACAAAACAGGCACAGCAGACAGGGTTTATAGTGTCAAAAACGAAAGGTGCGGTTTATTCAAACTATTTACAAGGGAAAAACAACAAAACAAACAGAAACATGAAAAGAAATCCTGGTCAACTTGACCGCTTACTACACACGTTGGTGTCCCTGACTAACAACTGGGTACAGCCTTGTGCTGTCCCAGTCCCTAGCTCCCTGCTTTTTGAAGTTCTTACAGTAACCACACAGGCTTTGGCTCACCGCACAGAGATCACACTCCCCAGACTATTCACACAGATCTGGTTCCAGGTTTTGAGCATTTCCCTTAGCATGCTGGGAGTTCTTGTAGAGGCCCTAACGAGCCCACTTGCTTCAGCTGGGCTCATTAACTGTTCCCCTGCAAGACTCCCAGCACTCCCCCTAGTGGTATAAATCGGCATAAAGCCTGAATCTAGGACATATATATCTCCCAACCTGGATGCAACCCGGCAACTTTACCTGCCTGCTGTCACAATATATATATATATATATATATATATATATATATATATATATACATACATACATTGAATACAGTCCTAACAATTGTATGCTCCGGTGAATTTTTTTTATAAAATTACCACACAGAATTACAAACACAACATTGCTATACAGTTTTACATTCCGCATGCATCTTTATAAGTTCCTGACGTGTTTCGATCCCAAAGGATCTTCTTCAGAGGATTAGTGGTTTGCTGTAAGAGATATATGTAGTAAATTTGAATTCTTTACATGGGTATGTGCCCAATGGTAAGGAATACAGGGTATATAATTACCAGTCGACTGTGTGTTAAAAACATTGTTTCTAACCAGAGTTCCACTAAAAATACTTTAAAGGAATTCAGCAGCCAAGGCGTGTGCGACCTACAGGAAGTCATATTGGAGGGGGAGAGGCCCTTCAGGGGGCGCGCAAGGACGGACGGCCAGCACCTGTATTGAAACACCCAGGGCATTAATGTAGGATGCATTGGTAATGCATCCGTATAAATTATGTAATTTCTAGGTGGACAGGCCAAATGTCCGCAATGATATGTCCTTCAATATGCATGTACTTATATGGTGGTATTCTAATGGCTGTTAGCTAATAGAGTATGTTTTTAATGTTCTGAACAGGTTGAATGGAATATGAGAGTTGTATAAAAAGTGATGAAAGGGATGTGCCATGGGGTGGGGTAGGGATGGAAAAAAGTGTAAAAGAAGTGATGGTGTGTGGAAGCAGAAACAAAAACACAAAATGAAAAAAAATAAAAAGTGAAATAGAATATGAACAAATGAAAGTAATAATAGTGGTGTAGTGTGTGATGTGTGTGGAAGTGGTGTGGTGTGATGAATGTGAAAAGTGTAAATTGAATAAAATAGATATTATGTGTTGGATGAATGTGTGTATTAGTGAGATAAAAGAGTGAAGGTGAAGATTAAATTAAATGTGATTGTGAAGGGATTATTGTGTTCAAGTGTGGTGAAGTGTGGATTGGTACGCAACGTCTGCAAGCCACAATACTATTAGAGAGGTAAATTGGCGTTGGGGGGGTCCCGGGCTTGGTGTATGTGCCAAGGAAACCGGCCAACACTACAGAAGAGACTATAGGTGGTTATAAGTTAGTCAAAAGTAATACTTGTTGGGCCTATAACATAGTGCCCAAATTGACCTAGAAAGGAAAAAATCGCAGCCAGCCTGTCTGAAACCGCTTGCTGTTCGCATTCGCAATTCCCCCTCCATTAAAAGACTCCCAATTGCTAATATAGAGGACTGCATTTCTCTTTATGCCGATGACACATTGGTGTATCTGGCTGATACTAATGGGTCACTTCAGGCCCTGTTGGTGGAGATTACTACCTTTGGAGACTTTTCTGGCTTCTGGGTGAATTGGGAGAAGTCTAGCCTCTTCCCCTTAGACATGCCTGCACCTCCCCAGATCCACCGGGACTCCAAGCTTCAGGTGGTGTCCTCCTTTAGGTACCTTGGGGTTTTGGTGCAGACCCCTTTGTCTTCCTGTCGCCAAAACTTAGATCCTCTATTGGTCCGCCTTCAGGAACAGACCAAGCCGTGGATGGATTTACCTCTAGACCTCATGAGGAGGGCCAATGTTCTCAAAATGATTTACCTTCCGAGATTACTCTATATCCTTGCTAACTCCCCTTGCAAAATACCTAAATCTATTTTTAAACGCATAGACACGATATGTACTACTTTCCTGTGGAAGGGTGGTTACCCCAAAGTGGCCCTTGAAACGCTACGGTTGCCAGCATACTTGGCGGGCTTGGCGTTTCCCAATTTTTACCTATATTACTTGGCATCACAGTTGGTGCACATCCACGACTGGTTGTGCCCGGTCCCGGCCAATGCCTGTACCTCCACGGAGGGGGCCATCACATCTTCCCTGGAAACCCTGCATAATATTATCTATAGGGGCCGGGTCCCTGACCGTCACCTCCCTTTCATCATTCGGCTATATTGTCACAAAGATATCCACACACACCTGGCTGAATTCCCCCAACACCCCCTGTGGTTTAACCCTAATCTGCAGGAATTGTACTCCCTTCCAGACCCTAATCGCTGGTACTCCAAGGGGGTTAAATATTTATGTCACTTGTAAAATGCCCAGGGCTTTAAACATTTCTCTCAGCTACGTTTAGATTTTGACCTATCAAGATCGTACCTATTTTATTACTATCAGCTTAGGCATGCTATCCGCGCCCAGTATGGCTCCATGGATGATCCCACTGCCCTCCCCCAATTGGAAATTCTGCTTAGACAGCTAGATCCCACTAAACAAGTCTCCACCTACTATGCAGCCCTAATGACTGACTTTAACCCCAGGTTTCACAAAGCTCAGGTAAAATGGACCTCTATGGACATCTCCCTTGAAGACGAGGACTGGTCAGAATTTTGTGATATGTATAAAACTTCTGTTATTGCCTCCCGGCACCGAATTACTCAGGTTAAAAATTTTCACCAGACTCACCTTACTCTGACTAGGTTGCATAAGATGGGTCTCCTGCCCTCGGCTGACTGCTTTCGCGGCTTTGGCCAGGAGGCCGACTTCCTACACTGCTTCTGGTCATGCCCGATAGTTCTGGCCTTCTGGGAGGAAGTGGGTGCTTTCATCTCATCAGCGTTAGGCCTCCCAAACATTATCCACCCCAAGAACTGCCTCCTAGGCATTTTTGGGGACTTTCACATATCGTCCCATACCAAGAGACTGCTCCGCATACTCTATTTTTATGTTAAAAAAGTTACTGTCCTGGAAGGGTGCACAGACCTCTCTGAAGTCCCTCTGGTTGAAACTTATTAATGATGCTATCCCACTGTATAAACATACTTTTGAAATCCGTAAACGGAACAAGACCTTTCACAAAATTTGGGGTAAATGGCTGGCTAGCTTGTTAACCCTCTCCCAGCACTGACTGAACTATCCTTGATTGACCACTGATAGGCCGTACCCCAGGGATCTCTAATGTCTGGTCTTCCACTATTACTATGCCTCGGTAGTATACCTTTACCTTTTACCATTGTGCCTATTTTTCGCCTTTTGCACTGATATCTGTTTATTTTTCTGTACTTGTGCACATTGCCAAATGTTTCATGCCTATGTATGACCAGGTTGTCTGATATTATTGTTGTTTTTTTGTTTTTCTTTCTTTGTTTGTTTGTTGGTTTGTCTTAAACCTAATAAAAATATCTTTAAAAAAAAAAAAAAAGTATTTAAAAGTGAAAGTTTGATTTATGATTGTTAATCTGTCCCATCACTTTTGGTCCCTTAAAAGGTGAGAGGCACTTATAAAAATTGTTGTAATTCCTACACCGTTCTCCTGATTTGGATGTCAATGCCCTCAAATTAAAGCTGAACGTCTGCAGTTAAAGCACATCTTGTTAGTTGCATTTCAAATCCATTGTGGTGGTGTATAGAGCCAAAAAGATTAGAATTGTGCAGATGTCCCAATATTTGTGGACCTGACTGTATATGCCAAATTTCAAGAAGATTGGATAATATTTAGGGGTTGCACACATTGATCACTTTTATCACAAACTAGTGAAATTTCTAACATTGAACTAAGTGTACAAAAGAAGAAAAAAAAGATACATATAAGAATAAACATTACGAGGCGGCGCATGCGCGAGGCTGACTAGGCAGGTTATGGCCGCTTAGTGACCCGCATCTTCTGAGACTTTGACAGCTGCGATAAGACGAGTCATATCATCAAATCCCTTCACAAAGGTAACCAACAGCTACCTGAAATACCCAGGCTCAAAATTATACTATATATAGTGGAAGAAAATCGAAGCTTAAATCCGTTACCGTAAGTGTCCTGAAACAGTTACAAGAGCCGTGACTAAGATGGCGGCCGTGTCACCCTCCCACTCTGCTTTACCTCAGATACAAAAGCAGAACAAAAATGTATCTTCCTATTAACAGAATGAGCCTGAATTAGACTGTGACTTTGGGATGACTCCAAGTATTTTCCAGAATACTCCACCAGGTACAGACCTCATAAAACAATTTGAGAGGGTCTTATAGAAAGTACTTCAAAACACCTCGGATACTATTATTGAAAAATTTACGCTGGTAGATCCGTGAAGTGGGCTGCTGCACATCTGTACTAGAACAAAGGATGCATGAATTTGATGGAATTACCACAAACTACTCAGACGAATTGGAAGCACTCAAAGAGGAGAATCCTCTCTTTGCCCGTTTAGAAGATTTTGAAAACAGAGCTAGGAGATCTAATCTTAAAATCCGCGGAATTCCTGAATCTATAATTGATCTCCACTCCACCATTACTGCTCTCTTTCAAGAACTCATTCCATCAATCCCTATAGAGCGTATATAGATGGACAGAATTCATAGATCTTTGACCCCACGAAAAGATGATGGACCCCCTAGAGACATTGTAATTAAACTCCATTATTTTCGCACCAAGGAACAAATAATGGATGCTGCCCGCAACAAGAAATCTTTGATCTTCCAAGGACATCGCTACCAGATCTTCCAGGACCTTTCACAACAAACCCTTATCAAAAGGAAATTGATGAAACCACATCTACAAACCCTCCAATATAACCGCATTTCATACTGCTGGTGTTTCCCCTTTGCCCTTCGTTTCTCACATAAAGATACTACCTACACCTGCAAAACTGTGGAAGAACTCCTCACTACAATGCATGAACTCTGTCTAACAATGCCTGAAAAACACCACAGAAGGACCAAAACTTCGAGCAACATCAGGATCCCCTACCAATCAACAAGATGCCCAACCAACTCAAACCCAATTGAGTAATCACAAACAAAGTCGCTTTGACTCACCTCCGCCAGCGGCAGAAGACCACATGGACTGAAGTATCCTCATATGGTGATAAATTGCCTCTAAAATCCTACACATAGGCACTATTAGTGCTCTATTACCTGGGTTGAAGCCATCAGAGCCCAACTCTATACTCTGTCTCTGCCAGGCTTCCCATTCGTTAAAACTTTATATAGCTGAAATTTGAATCTATCTAAAATCTAATAGATTCACACACCCCTCAATACTAATTCAATATGATTCTGTTTAAGACATTAATTATATAGTGTCACACACACAGAGATTATTGGGTGTACAGAAAAGTATATCTACTAATCCGATCCAAAATTCAATACCTCCTGCTTGTGAGCTGGAAAGTAGAATAGAAATGTTTAAGATTGTTATGTTTGTTATACACTGAATGACTACGTCCCCTCATTGAACTATTCTTTTTAGTTATATTATCTCCCTACCCAGTTGACACTGGGGCAACACGACTTCCAGCGCGACTTCCAGGAGCAACTCAGACACGACTTGAGCATGAATCACAGCGAGACTTGGAGAAGACTTCAGCGCCACTTGTGGTCATGAAAGGGGTTGTAAAGGTTTGTTTTTTATTTTCTAAATAGGTTCCTTTAAGCTAGTGCATTGTTGGTTCACTTACCTTTTCCTTTGATTTCCCTTCTAAATGTTTTTTTTCTTTGTTTTCTTTGTCTGAATTTCTCACTTCCTGTTCCTCCTCAGTAAGCTGTTCAGTAAGCTGTTCTGGCTGACTATACACCGCTCGGATGATGGTGTGGCATTTACTGAGTAGAAACAGGAAGTGAGAAATTCAGACAAAGAAAAAAAACATTTAGAAGGGAAATTGAAGGAAGAGGTAAGTGAACCAACAATGCACTAGCTTAAAGGAACCTATTAAGAAAATAAAAAACGAACCTTTACAACCCCTTTAACAACACGACTTGAAGTAAATTCCTTGTGGCTTCTGGGTAAATTCCTTTCTGCTTCCTGTAAAGTTGCCTTCAAAATGAACAGTGATCAGACTTCTAAGCGACTTCCATTGAAATCAATGGGTACAAGTTGCCTACAGGTCGCCTAGAAGTCTGATTGAAGTAGTACATGAAGCTTTTTTGAAGTCGGAGCGACTGCAGTCGTGTACATTAAAACATCTCCATTCACTTCAATTAGTTTTAAAAATAGCGCGACTTGGGGCAACCTGAAGTTGCGTCCGGAGTCGCCCCTGTGTGAACCGGGTCTTACTCACATGCAGGCGCCCATTGTATTGCACAAACTCAGATAATATTGTTGATTTTACTCCATTACCGTTTGCTCACTAAAATGTTACTAGTGACTTGTTTAGTTTTTTATAAGTTAAGTTGTTATAAAGTTATATATTGGCTGTTACTGTTTCGGAGACTGCTCACTGCACCTCCAACTTAATCCTTAAGTATAAATATAAAAAATGTCGCGCCCCTAAAAATCTTGCAAAACTAGATAGACTACACAGGTGACACTGAATGAATAGTATCAAGTAACACCTGTAAAAATAGTCCCAACATAAATATTCCTCTCAGTGAAGTATAAATATAATGAAAACGTGCAAACATAAATAAACACTGATTGCTGAGGGCCGATCAGACCATCAGATTGAATAATAAGCTAACCAGAGGCTAAGCAGCAATAATGTGCAAATAAATATGAATATTGAAAAAAAGTCCTTAAATAACTGGAAAAACACAAAATAGCAAAAAATAATGTCCACCACATATAGAAATGTTTCCTTCACGCTGGAAAGAGGGGGAAGAAAAAAAGGAACTTAGAAAGGTGTAATCAAAGGGGAGGATGATGGTGTAAGGAGATGAGTCCCAAAGAATCCACAGATGTCGAAGAAGACCACATCCACCGCGGTGAGTAAATAGGTAAAAGATGGGTACGTTACCAGAAATGATGGACCTCCACTATGGCAAGGTCTAGCAGGCATGCAGATAACACCCTCTGCGGGGTACAGGAGTTGATCCACCTGATTTCGCAAAACGATGATAACAGTGTAGGTTCTTAGCCTCAGTTGTGCTGATCCTTTTACTGCAGGTGCTGCGAATGATCACTCCAAACCAGGAAAAAACCGAACTTTCAAGTTGGTGTAGGAACCATGAAAGAAAAGGGAAAAGGACTCCAGTAGTGTAATACCTCGAGGTATATTTATTCCCAAAAAGTAGAGGTCCTGTATACAGATAAAACAGCAGTACAAAATATAAAAATAAAAAACAAACAAAGTTTAAAATTGCCGGCATACAATGTGGCGTTCGCCCGTGCTAGCGGGGTCACGTGATAGTGACGTCAGTGCGTTGCACCGCCCTGACTAGTTTTGTTTCCTAAAAACGTTCTCAAAGGGCACGGGCGACGCACTGAAGTGTCACTCTATAAATAATAGCGAGGCGCGTTCCACGCCTCGCTTTCCTGTCAGTCGTAATGACGATAAGGTCATGACGCATCCACGTCTCAGTCCTGTATCTGTCGTCATGGCAATATAGCCACGGCGTCTCCTCGTCTCATTCCGGGACTGTCTCATTCATGCACTGCTAGTCCTAAGGAGGGTAGTCGTGGTAAGCACACGGAGTGTCTCCCAGTCCCGGGGACCCACGGGGGGAGGTAAAAGTGAGCCAAAAAAAAAGCTAAACATTATAAACTATATGTAACTTAACAAAAACTATGAGGCAATAGAGCACATTATAAGAACGTCCTCCAAACTGTTGCAGGGCTGGGCATAGCAGTGCCTGAAGGGAATTGGATGAGACAAGATTAATCCTTTGCATTTCTCAAACATTTCCACAAACCCCTACATGCCTATCATCTAGTGGACTGCTGGAGAGTGCTCACCCCACCACTAAGGATTTTAGCTATTACTCTGCTACACACCACATTTATACACAAATAGATCTTTTGTTGGTGAACCAATATTTTTGGGAGTCGCTTTCCGGTGCGTCAATCGGATCCCTTATCATTTCTGATCATGCAACTGTCTCTGTCTATCTCGCCCCCTCCAGATGTAAGACAATGGACTTGGCGAATAAATTAAAACCTGCTGGATGATGCTGTGGTGCAGAAGCGGGTCTCTGATACCATTTCTCTGTATTTCATGGAAAACCTGATGGGAGAGACAGGCATAGCGTCGGTATGGGAGGGACACTAAGCTGTGGTTCGGGGGGAGCTCATCTCCCAGGGTTCTAGGTTCAAGAAAGCGCGCAACAGGGAATTACAGTCCCTTCTGGTTAAACTTGGAGCCGCAGAGCTTAAACATAAACGCTACATGACCCCGACTCTGAATGCGGAACTTCTGGCCCTTAGGGAGGAACTTTCTAGCCTCTTGGAGACTCGTATACGGAATATATTGTGGCATGTCTCATAAATTTTATGAGAGACATGCCAAATTTTATGACCCGCCGGCGTCAGCGCACAGCGGGTCACGTCCATAAACTTCAAACTACTTCGGGATCTCCGACTGTGTTATCCTCTAAAATTGCAGAGGCTTTCAGGGACCACTATGCCCAACTTTACCAGCTTCCTGATAAGCTCTCCGGCCAAACACCAGCGCAGAAAGCGGAGTTTCTCTCACAATATCTTACCGAGACGCAGCCCCTCAACTAACAATGCAAATTAGTAAACAGCTGAATAAGCCTATCTCCCTAAGGTCAAAAGTCTGGGTCTTGACAGGTTCACTAATGCCTATCATCAAAAATGTTCCCCACTTTTTTCTAAGCATATGTTTACATGCTTTAATGCCCTAGCATCAGGAACTACTGTCCCAAAAGAAGCCCTGTTGGTACATATCAGTCTTCCCGAAGGAAGGGAAAGACCCTACTACCCCAGGTAGCGATAGACCGAATTCGCTGTTGAATACTGATATCAAGATTCTGGCGAAGATCTTAGCGAATCGACTGAAGCCCATTCTACCGACAGTAATCCACTTGGACCAAACAGGCTTCATAGCGGGGAGGGAATCTAGGGACAACTCCAGTCGGGCGATTCAGCTGATCCATTGGGTAAATTCACAGCAGACCAGTCCACCCTGCCTTCTACTGTCTACTGACGCCGAGAAGGCATTAGACAGGGTGGACTGGGCGTATCCTCCAGGCCATGCTGGCAAGACTGGGCCTTGGCCATAACATGCTTAGGTGGATAGGATCCTTATATAGCTTTCCGGAGGCTTGGGTCAAGGTGAATGGAACTCTCTCTGGCACCTTCCCTATACGGAATGGGATGAGGCAGGGGTGTCCCATGTCCCCGATCATTTTTGCCCTCACCCTTGAACCGCTGCTAAACATGATACCGTTAAATCCTGACATTAAGGGGTTTCATGTGGGAATGACAGAACATAAGCTGTCAGTGTATGCAGACAATGAAAAATGGATGGGGTGTCTCCGCGCAAAGGAAATCAAATCAAAACACAGTAGACTGAACTGCTGCCTCTACTAGATTGCTATATCACGATGGGTAAAGCAAGAATATGAAAAAGGGGGGGTGGTAGATGTGGCGCTGTCCAGATATGCAATGTAATAGACAAGGAAATTATGGTATCCACTTTAGAGTATCATAAATACAAGAAAAATAAATAAATAAAAGAATAAATTAAAATAAAATTGAAATAAAATTGAAAAAATTAAATTGGCTCAGCCGGGTGTTTGTTAAAAAGAATATTTTGTTAAATTGAAATATTTTGATTGGGTGTCTTTCCAGCAAGACGTGTCCCTCATGTGTGAAGCGAAAATTTTATTTGAAAAAGTGAATAAAATAATTTTTTTTTAATTTTTTTTTTTTTTTTAATGGAAAAGCATTAGTGAGACCGATGGTCGGCCGGGTGTTTGCTAAAACAAAAAATTGTCCAAAATGTGTTAAAGATGTGTTCATAAAGAGATGGGTGATATTGGTAATAGTCTATGCTAGTAAAGGGGTAAATAAGCTGATATGGTCTCAGCCGGGTGTTTACTACTCCTAATATGTTCAGAAAAAAGTGCTGCCTTATAGCATTCAAATGAAGCTTAAAACTATATAAAACATGCGATATACATAGTATAGTGATAACAGAAAAGTCCAATAATTAGGTGGCAGTGAAAAAATGTGACTTTTTCTTGGTATGCTTTATGTTCCTTCAGTTTTCTTATGAGTAAGACAATCCGTAAGAGTTTAAATATATGCACTCACCAGATCCTTCATACCCTCCAGGGGTATGCTGCAGCCACAGTATGTGCCACTGTGTAGCAATCAGGGGATGGTTCCAGGGGTTCCTTGCGGTTTGTGTGCGCTGAGCTCTCTGCAGTCCCGAGTGATGAGATCCTTCTCTGTCTTATTTTATGTAGCTGACCCACTTATCTCCCTTCCTAATATCATGGCGGAGCTACAGAGATTTCATTCACTTTCAAACTTTAAAATCAATTATAGTAAGTTGGAGATTCTCCCTCTTGCTATTCCTTCTGATTTGCGTACCCAACTGCAAGCCTCTTTTTCTTTTACATGGTACTGTTCCTCCCTAAAATACTTAGGCATTTTCCTCCCAGACATATTTTCACAATTATACACTAGCAACTATGCCCCTTTGCTATCCACAATTAAAGAATACCTACTGAGGTGGGACCATACCACTTTTTCCTGGATGGGCCGAGTCAGTATACGGAAAATGAATGTGCTGCCAAGAGTTTTTTTACTTTCAGATGGTGCCCATATCGCTACCCAGATCTTTTTTCTAGGCCCTCAATAGTCTTTTTTTTATTTTCTGCAATGGGCGGAGCTCTCGTCTGGGGGGGGGGGGACACCTCTTCTACTTCTGATATGTGGGCAAGGGCTGGAGAGATACGATGATGAAGGTTCATACATGAGCAGGGCCTAGTCTCATTGAACTGACTCCGTTCCCAGTTTGGCCGATTTCCGATGGATGAGTGGGAATCTAAACAGTTACAGTATATCATTTTGTTCATAGTCTACCTCAGGCCATAAGACTCTCATCCTCCCTAACTCCGTTTGATAAATTATGCATATCTGTAGACCCTGTACCCCACTCAATCTCGGTGCTCTACGAGATGTTGCAGTGTGCTTTGTGTGGGAGTGGGAGAGAGACCTGAGCATACATTCACGGGGACTCAATTGGATCACTTATATATCCTTTTCCACAAGAGTACTGTGGACACAAAGATGCAGGAAAATGGCTTTAAGCTACTAACTCAGCGGAACAGAGTTCCTGCCACCTTGTCTAGAATTTATCCAGCAACCTCGGATGTCTGTTGAAGGGGTTGCGGGCACCTACTTACATATATAGTGGGAGTGCTCAAGGTTAGGCCCTTTTGGCAAGATATCAGAGCCCAGATAAAGGTTATAGTGGATATCTATGTGAATGACTCTCCATTGGAGTTTTTGCTTCACGTGCCATCCATCCCTTTTAGTAATTACCCTAAATCGGTTCTGCCCCAACCTCCTAAATATTGCCAGGTGCCTGATCCCCATGCATTGGAAGTCAGCCCATATTCCTGGATGACCTGACTGGATCCGCCTGGTAAATAATATTATGGCGGCGGAGGAGTGGGTGGCTACGTGCAAGGAAAGATATGAGAAGTTTTATAGTGTTTGGGCCACCTGGATCCATATACCTCTAGTGCCAAACAGGTGTCATAGTTTACTACCTCTGGATCCTATTTGCCTCTGTCTTTGTTGCTGGAGACCCAAACTGCAATACTTTAGTATAATACTACTGATGCTGGAAAAAGCATGCTGCGGACCCCCAGAATATCTGTGATACCAATAATTCTAATTCTGGATATAATTCTGACTGTTTTCTGTGTAGCAGGTGTTTGAATTTAAGGGAGGCATCTGGGTGGTAGTGTAACCCAGATGCACTAATTGCTAGGGGATCCGAGACCCTTTTCTGGTTCTTGGAGGACTCTGGTGGTGTGAGGTTCCTTGCGGTCCACAGGTGGCACTGTTGCCCTGGGCCAGAGCTGAGCTCACACCGCAATACTGTACCTTTTTGTCCTCCCCTGGAGCTGGTACAGCGGGGCGGGGAACCCGCTGTGATGCAAAGGGAGAGGGGATAAAAGGGGCGGACGCCCTGACCACGGGGTTCAGAGTTCGGAGTCGGAGGACTCAGCCGCACCCAGGCACCTTCAGCTTGGGTGCTGGCATTCCAGTGTTACAGGCCTAGGTGCCCTTGACCTGGCCGGAGCGGAGATGGAGTCCATCCCAGGCACCTTTAGCCTGGGGTGAGGTACTATGGCGGATGCCTGGGGCTCAGTACCTTCCACTGAGTTCCGCAAGGGTGGAGGAATCCGAGGGGGCCCTACTCCTTGGGTGCCCGTGTCTGAGTTTGTGAGGACTGGTGTGCGGAACTTCTCTGAAGAGTCCAGCGCAGCATTGCTGGTGACAGAGAGGCCTCCTGTTTCTCCCTTGGACGGATCTCCTTCCCCTGACAGGGGCCGTGCTAGCGAAGGTAATTCACATTCTTTTTTTTTTTTATTCTTTATTTCCATATTTTTCTTACAGGCATCATCAAAAACATAAAAGATAACATTATCTTAATGGTACTAATAAAGCATATATGATTAATTGCCTGCATTTTTATTTTCCCCTTCCCTCCCCTGCACCCTTCCCCATTAACCCCAGAGAAAAAATAAATAAATAAAAAAAGCCAAAGAAAAAAGGAGAGACCCCCACCTCCCCCTCTCCCTCTCTGCCTGCCGATTTCAATAGTCAACAAGGTGTCTCTGCCACTAGGCTTCCAGACCTGGGTTCCACTTTTATTCTTCTCTATCTTCTCCAAATAGTTTTTTCCCCTCTTCCGATTTTACGAATTCTTCCCATGGTGCCCATATTTCCTTATTTTGTTCCTGTCTTTCCATATCTCTGGGCAGGGGAGGGCTGGCAGCTTTAGGCCAGGGGGGCAAGTCCAGTCAAGTGGCCCATTAACACCTTGGTGATCAGCCATTGTCGTTATACGGCAGCAGGTTGGCTCCCCGGCGCACACGGCGTGCCGCTGGAGCCAATGCGTGTGGCCAGCGGCCGCGATATCTGCCGGTGACCCGCGATTGCTCCTGAGAGAGACAGAAGGGGGATCTGTCAATGTAAACAGACATCCCTGTTCTGACAGGGGAGTTAGAGAGAGATCTGCTGTTCCAAGTGATCAGGAACATCAATCTCTCTACTCCCAGTCACTACACCCCCCCCAGTTAGAAACACCTCCCTATGGAACACTTAACCGCTTGATCGCCCCCTAGTGTTAGTGTTAAAGTGGTTGTAAACTCACTTACACAACATGCACCTACAGGTAAGCCTAGATTAAGGCTTACCTGTAGGTGCATGAAATATCTCCTTAACCTACACGGTTAAGGAGATATTTGCATTTAAAACCAGTACCGCTGACGTCACGTGCATGCGCACTAGCGGGCCGGCTTAGTAGCCGGATTTCTGAATGGAGTTAGCCGGCCCGAGCGCACATGCGTGTGACGTCATCGCCGCTCCTGGGCCAATAACAGTGCCGGAGCGGCGATACACGGAAGGCAGAGGGGAGCAAGATGGCATCGCGACAGAGGTGTCCGAGCACCGCTGCAGGGGCTTCGATCTCAGGTGAGTGATTCATAATGAGCTAGTATGCTATGCATACTAGCTCATTATGTCTTTGTTTTGCAGGTTGTTTAAAAAAAAAAACGGGGTTTACAACCACTTTAACCTCTTCCCTGCCAGTGACATTTATACAAAAATCAGTGGGTATTTTTAGCTCTGATCGCTGTATAAATGTCAATGGTCCCAAAAAAGTGTCAAGTTTCCAATCTGTCCGCCGCAATGTCGCAGTCCTGCTAAAAATTGCTGATCACTGCCATTACTAGAAAAAAATAAAAATGTCATAAATCTATTCCCTATTTTGTAGACACTAACTTTTGCGCAGACCAATCCATGCACAATTATTGCGATTTTTTTTTTTTTTACCAAAAATAAGTAAAAAAATACATATTGGTCTAGACTGATGAAGAAATATATTTTTTGGGGGGATATTTATTATAGCAAAAATTAAAAAATATATTTTTTTTTTTCAAAATTTCACTCTTTTTTTGTTTATAGCGCAAAAAATAAAAACCGTGACCAAATACCAATAAAAGAGAGCTCCATGTGTGGGAAAAAATGGACGTCAATTATGTTTGGGTACAACATCTCACATCAATTGTCAATTAAAGAAATGCAGTGCAGTATCGCAAAAAATGGCCTGGTCAGGAAGCTGGTAAATCCTTACGTGGCTGAAGTGGTTAAACTTACCATCATTGGTGCCCATCAATGTAGCCTCATCAGTGCAGCCTGATCAGTGCTCATCAGTGCAGCCTGATCAGTGCAGCCTGATCAGTGCCCATCAGTGCAGCCTCATCAGTGCCCACCCATGCAGCCTCACCAGTGCAGATAGTGCCCATCAGTGCAGCCTCACCAGTGCAGAGAGTGCCCATCAGTGCAGCCTCACCAGTGCAGAGAGTGCCCATAATCTGTGCAGCCTGATCAGTGCCACCTCACCCATGCAGACAGTGCCATCATCAGTACAGCCTGATCAGTGTCCATGGGATGCGAGGGGTCAGCTGGGGGCGTGTCAGGGTCTGGGTATGTGTTACAGCTAGGTACTTTGCTTGCACAGCCTCTTCGGAGGAGGGGGGGGGTGATGAATCTCAGTCATGTCTTCTCTGCCTCTCCGGAGACTCTGTTGGAGAATCTGACGAGTTGGAGAATATGACAGAACACCTGGTCCCAGCCCACAACTGCTCAGGTCATGTGTGACGTGCTGGTTGCCTCTGAGACTCCTGGGAGGTGGGAGTTGTAGTTTGCTCCCACTGCCAGGAACTTCAGTGCGGCAATATTACAACTCCTAGAGTGCAGCGCAGGCCAGCCAGTCAGCGACCGCCTTTTAGTACTGTTTAATCTTTTCTTCAAGCAAAACCCGACACTTTAGCAGCGGCATTTGTTTTTTGGGGGGGGGTATACCCTATAAGATTGTAAAAGACCTGGGACACTTTTGGTGGCCTGAAAGAGAGTAGTAATGTGGCGCATAGCTCGCCGAAGCAAACAGTTCACGTGGCTGAATTGCGAGTGTTCTGCATGGAATGCAGGGGTCAGATATGTCCTGGGGAGAGGGCTAGTGCTAGCAGGGGGGTGGGGAGAGATAGATATGTGCTGGGGGCAGTGGCGGTCGGTGATCAAATTTGTTTGGGGGGGCGCAAACAAACTGATTTTGAAAAAAAAGAAACATCAAATGCAGCCACTGTGCCCCATCAAATGCAGCCACTGTCCCCCATCAAATGCAGCCACTGTTCCCCATCAAATGCAGCCACTGTTCCCCATCAAATGCAGCCACTGTCCCCCATCAAATGCAGCCACTGTCCCCCATCAAATGCAGCCACTGTCCCCCATCAAATGCAGCCACTGTCCCCCATCAAATGCAGCCACTGTCCCCCATCAAATGCAGCCACTGTGCCCCATCAAATGCAGCCACTGTGCCCCATCAAATGCAGCCACTGTGCCCCATCAAATGCAGCCACTGTGCCCCATCAAATGCAGCCACTGTGCCCCATCAAATGCAGCCACTGTGCCCATCAAATGCAGCCACTGTCCCCCATCAAATGCAGCCACTGTCCCCATAAAATGCAGCCACTGTCCCCCATCAAATGCAGCCACTGTCCCCCATCAAATGCAGCCACTGTCCCTATAAAACGCAGCCACTGTCCCCCATAAAACGCAGCCACTGTCCCCATCAAACGCAGCCACTGTGCCCATCAAACGCAGCCACTGTGCCCATCAAACGCAGCCACTGTGCCCATCAAACGCAGCCACTGTGCCCATCAAATGCAGCCACTGTCCCCATCAAATGCAGCCACCGTGCCATCAAACGCAGCCACTGTGCCCCATCAAACGCAGCCACTGTGCCCCATCAAACGCAGCCACGGTGCCCCATCAAACGCAGCCACGGTGCCCCATCAAACGCAGCCACGGTGCCCCATCAAAGGCAGCCACGGTGCCCCATCAAAGGCAGCCACGGTGCCCCATCAAACGCAGCCACCGTTCCCCATCAAACGCAGCCACCGTGCCCCATCAAACGCAGCCACCGTGCCCCATCAAACGCAGCCACCGTGCCATCAAATGCAGCCACTGTGACCCATCAAATGCAGCCACTGTGCCCCATCAAACGCAGCCACTGTCCACATCAAATGCAACCACTGTGCCCATATGTGCTTGGGGGGTCAGATATGTTCTGGGGGGGAGGGCGCTTTGTGAGAGAAAAGAGCCAGTGCAAGGGGGATGGGTAGGGGGTAGGATATGTGCTGGAGGGGTGTTTTGGGAAGGAAGAGAGGGGTTGCCAGATTTCAAATGTAATCCACACTGAAGTTCTAGCATTGCCTTCCCCCTCCCAGCACATCCTCCTAACCCCTCAATCACTCATATGACATCTACCTTGTCCTCCTTTCCAGACACTCTCCCCCTCCGTCCTCCATCTACAGTACAGAGCATAATAAAAACTTTAGTGCAGACCTGAGATTCAGAGCGTCCCTTCTCCTCCCCCCTCCTCCTCCTCGTGTGTGTACAGAACGGACTGAGAAGGAGGGGAGGAGCTTTGATACACTGCTCTGCTCTGCTCATCCAGCTGCTGTCAGGCAGAGAGGAGACGCGTCACTGGCGAAAAAAAAAAAGTTAAAGTAACAGACAGCGCTGCGGCCGTTCTAATGATAAGGTAGGTGGCCTGGGGGGAAATCTCCCCCCTTCCCGCCTTGCCAGCCCGCGCCTGTCTCTGGGCCATACATTTTCCATTATCCAAATTCTTCTGATTTTATTCAGCCACATAGAGATAGGAGGTGTTCGTGTTTCTTTCCAATACAAAGATATGCAGCTTTTCGCCGCATTCACCATGTGACATATTATTGAATTTTTATATCTTTTCATCGGGATTTGGGAAATTTGTAGCAGGAAGAAGGCTGGGTCATCAGGGACTCGATACTCCGTAAACATTTGCGTTATCATCTGAACTTCCAACCAATACTGTCTAATCACTGGGCATTGCCAAAAAATATGAAAAATAGTCCCTCGCTCTCCACAGTTTCTCCAACATCTATCCGTTGCTTCCGGAGAAAATTTATTCAAGGTTGCTGGAGTAAAGTACCATCGTGTTAGCAATTTATAGTTAGATTCCTGTATCTTGGTACTGTAATAGAATGTATAAATAATCAACTCCATTTTAAGTAGAAATGAACTTTGACATACTTAGCTTAACTGACAGTTTGCATAGACTTACACCCTGCTACTGATATTCATGGATCAGCCTGATTGTATAAGCAAAGTCATCTTTTAGCTCTTGTAGACTGCTGAATCTAGTTAATACAAGATAAGAATATACTGAGTTTGTATTATTTTTAGAAACGTATGTGTTATGACATTGCCCCTCCTATCTTTATTTTACATAAAAACCACTCAAAATTCAATAAAGGCCAGAGATCTAATGAACACACTCAAATTTGTTTCCATGTGTCATTTTGATTTCTCACGGATCCGGGGGTCACTGAAAATGATCTTGCATTTACCTGAAGTACACCTGGGTGGCGATATCACCTGCTTCAGATGGTGGCAGTGGTGGGATGAAAAAATCACCTTTGGTAAGAAGAATCTTTTTGTCTTTTAGACAGACTGTTTTCTCTTACCTTAGCTCTGATTTAAATTTCATCTAGAACTTAGAAGAGGGATACGAACCACACCTTGGTGTATAGGGGATTTTTTGAAAGTACCTTTGAGAAGGTCCTAATTAATTAGAAGCGTTTTGGTAACGCTGTAAAGTACCTTTGAGAAGGTCCTAATTAATTAGAAGCGTTTTGGGAACGCTTGAAAGTACCTCTCAGAAGGTCCTAATAGAAGCGTTTTGGGAACGCTGTAGAAAAGTGTACACGACAGTCCTTTTGGCAAGGAGCTGAAATGGTAAATGAGGATTATATTTCGGTGACCCAACCTACTTTCGCTTTTCTATCTGTCGCATAGATGTAATAAGATAATTTGTTGTGTAGATACACTGACTGTAGGGGGCGGTTTGCACCATAGAAATGCAGTCCGTAAACTCACTGGACTGCGTGTGGTGTGAACTGGCCCTAAGGTTAAACATTCAAAGTGGTCTACAGTATTAGAAATCTCCCTTGCTTATATCCAAATATCGTGAGAGTGGTAAGTACTTTTGTATGTATGATAAATGTTGTCGCTGTGGTGCAGATGGGACAAAGGTTTTTTTGCTATACTATACAAGCCAAGGTTTTAAGAAGGGAAAGTTGTTGTTAGTATAGGGAATTCTCTTCCATCTGCTCAGAGAAAAATGCTTACATTTTATGTGTTTGTTTGTTGTTGTCTTGGAATTCCAATTTAAAGTATAAGTTATTTTTTCTTCTGAATGCAAACGGATTGTTGAGTAATTGATATGTCCCTTGATCCCGCCAAGTAGGAGAGCGTTGCTAAAGTGGGCAGGTGAGAGGGACAGAGTAGGGTACTCATCTGTGTGTGGTGCTTTATTTGAGTGATTCCTCCTATCCAAAGTATTATTTAGCACAATACACAGAGGTATATGTCCGCTTGCATAAATCTGCTTACTCTTTCGTCCATGGACCGACACAGCTTCTCTATTGACAAAGTGGGTATTATCCGTTAATTAGGAGTGACTAGGCAGAAAAACTTGTAAAAAGTGTTGCATCACACCTTCTACAGTACCGCCCAGGGGGCGGACCCTCTGGGTATACCCTCTCAGTCTGCACATCGCAGATCAGTTTTTTTCTGTCTAGCAAGGAGTAGGACATGGCTCCCTTCGGGCTCATTGGTCCGGGGGAAAAAAGATATATATATTTTTTTATTTTTTTGCTACATTTGTTGTTTCCTGCGATCTTCGATCAACTGCCGACTGGGTGACAGGCTGGATCCTCGATCCTTGTAGTCTCCCCAGTTTCGGCCATCGAGCGTGTGCCGACCCTAGCTACGCGCTGGGTTTTCCACGACATGCCCGTCGCTCCACGGGTGGCCGGTGAGCCTACGCTCCAGGGCCTGCATCGGACCGCTCAGCTTCGGCTGACCTTACGGCCGAGTCGCAGCAGCCTGGCCGGTGAGCTTATGCTCCAAGGCTTGCATCGGACCGCTCAGCTTCGGCTGACCTTTCGGCCGAGTCGCAGCAGCCTGTCCGGTGAGCGTCATGCTCCAGGGCATACATATGATCGTCCCTTCTGGGTCCAATCACAGCATGCCTGGCCAACAGTCACCTTCCGTGCGCGGACGATGATCTGTTTGGAATGTCTTCCAGCAGAATACATGCAGGATAGGTAAGTAAAACTCCCCTGCCTCGGCTGGGTGATTTAGCTGGACATTCCTGGAGAGATCAAGTAAGTGGTTGTGGCCCCTTTCTTCCCTCTCTCCCTGCCTTTCCCTCCTCCCTGGGCTTCTAGCTAAAGGTTGCTGGGTGCTGGGGGTCACCTAGGGGGTCCCACTGGAGCGGGGCTGGCTGTAACTAACATTTAAAAGAAATGTCATTTTTGCTTACCTGTGTTTCTGTGTCTCCATGCTGTCGGCGGCCATTTTGAGGTGGTCCATGCCAAGTTTGGCCTCTTGTAACTGCCTGGCGGCCATCTTCCTGTAGTTCGGCCACACCCACTGGCCCCTATCAGGTGATCGGCGGCCATGTTTGTCCACCCTGTATGCAGATATTGCCGTTCGGCGGCCATCTTTTTTGTGGGCTATGGCTGCCTGACCTCTATCTTCTGTCGGCGGCCATTTTCTTAGAGCCCACATTATCTTCCATACAGACGGTTTTGGCAACCATTTTGCGAGAGCCTCCGGCCTCTAGGGTGCATTACACTGGTGCGAAAATTCACACAGGAAGTGCTGATAAAAGAAGCAGACTGACACAGCAGCAAGGGGACAGCATCATAGGCGCAGCATAGCAGTACCTATCCAGGGTGGTGAGTCCTCTGGGTAACCCAGTATCTCTGCAGCGCAGGAGGGTGGCCTATTGATATCTTGCCTGGAGCCCTGTGAGTGTCAGCGTGTGGTCAGCATGGCATCTGAGCCAGATGTCTTCTCCCCTGAAACGCCAGATTTAGCAGCTGGTGTCCCTGAGGTGTCTATGAACGCTATGTCGGCAATCCTAGAGGCGTTTGCTGCCAGGGTGGAAGCAGCACACGGGAATACAGGGGGTAATAAACGCCCCCGTCCCCTGCAATCTTCTGGGGATATTTCTGATGCAGAACCAGGTCCAGCTACGGCTCATTGCCCAGATTCTGATGCATCAGAGACTGCAGACCGTGACCGATCGGACAGTGAGGAGGACTCCAAGTCCAGGTCAGTACGCGAGACGGCTTTGGTATCTGACCTTATTACTGCAGTGCGGGATACGCTAAAGTTGGAAAGGACTGAAGAAGTAGCAGATACTCCAGTCCCCTTTGGGTTTCGTAAACCTGCCCGCACTGCTAAGGTGTTCCCTTGTGTGTCTTATTTTGACAAACTCTTATACAAGGAATGGGAGAACCCACTGAGGGTCTTTACAGCCCCAAAGAGGTTTGCAGTACGGTACCCCTTTGAGGAGAGTTTTCTGAAGATATGGACCTCTCCCCCTATAGTGGACCCTTCGGTGTCCAGACTTAATAGAGCCACCACTATTCCAGTAGAAGGGGCTCCTGTTTTCAAGGACCCTGTGGATAAGAAGGCTGAAGCACTCGCTCGCTACCTATACTCAGTGGTAGGCTCAGCAGTACGCCCGGCATTGGCGGGGGCCCTAGTGTCTCAGACACTTACTGAATGGGCAAAATTGCTACTCCAGGGGTTAAAGGAGCGAGATGCTCCTCCTAATGAGATAACTTTGGCCGACCAGTTGGTCCAGGGCCTTAAGTTTGTCTGCGAGTCAGACATGGATACTATTCCCCTGCTGTCAAGAGCTTCGGTTTATGCAGTAGCAATACGCCGCCTGATCTGGCTAAAGGGCTGGTCTGCGGACCAGACTTCCAAGAAAGCCCTGTTGGATCTGCCTTTTAAGGGCGACAGACTTTTTGGGGCTTCTCTGGATGACATCATCAAGGATGCTACAGGAGGTAAAAGCACTTTGCTTCCCCAAACTAGCAAGGGTAGGGGACCACGCCAAGGGCAAGGGCCCTCCTTTACTGCACGTAAGCGGTTTTTTTCGCCCTCTTAAGGCGTCAGGGAAAAGACCCCAGGCCGATAAAGCGCCTGCCCAAGGACAAAAGCGTCCTTGGTCCCGCAGACCCAACAAGCCTGTGGACAAATCTGCGTCCACATGAAGGTCCGCCCCCACCCAGCTCTCGGGTGGGGGGACGTCTTCGCAAATTCGCGACTCAGTGGACTGCTCTAGTCTCCGACAGGTGGGTTTGCGAAGTAATCTCCTCAGGCTACAAGATAGAATTTCTCTCTTGTCCACCAGACAGATTCATCACCTCCAATCTCCAGCTACTACCGACCCGTCGGGAGGCCCTGTATGGGGCGGTCCAGGGTCTACTGGAACGCGGGGTAGTTATTCCAGTTCCAGAACAGGAACGGGGTCAGGGTTTTTACTCAAATCTGTTCATTGTGCCAAAGAAGGAGGGGGTTCGTCCAATCTTGGATCTCAGAGCCCTCAATTGCTTTGTGAAGGTACAAAGATTTCGGATGGAGTCGGTTCGATCCGTAGTCACGGCTCTCCATCCGGGGGACTTTCTGGCCTCCTTGGACATCAAGGACGCATACCTGCATGTCCCCATATACTCCAGACACCAGAGGTTTCTGCGATTTGCTATCGGGAAGAACCACTACCAGTTTGTGGCCCTCCCGTTTGGCCTTGCCTCAGCACCCAGGACGTTCACCAAGGTGCTCGCTCCGATTCTGGCACTTCTAAGACAGCGGGGTATCGCTATCACAGATTACTTGGACGACCTTCTGCTGAAGGGCCCTTCAAGCTCAGAATTAGAGGTAAGCGTGTCCATTACCTGTCAGACTCTTCGAGACTGTGGTTGGATACTAAACACGCAAAAGTCAGTATTGGTGCCCACTCAACGCCTAGTGTACCTGGGGTTGATTCTGGATTCCTCAGAGGCAAAGGTATTCCTCCCTGTGGAGAAGTTGCAGACCCTCCGGGCTGCAGTACGGCAGCTGACTTCCAGGAATTGGTCGTCACTCCGTTTTTGCATGCGAGTGTTGGGCCTCATGGTAGCCTCCTTCGAGGCGGTCCCATATGCTCAATACCACACTCGAGTGTTACAGAGGGAAGTTCTGTCCAGATGGAACAGATGCCCTTCATCTCTGGATTATCAAATCCGAGTGAGCCACCTAGTCAGGAGATCCCTGGTATGGTGGCTGACAGCACCGGCTCTAATGGCCGGGAAGTCATTTCTTCCGGTTTACTGGATAGTGATCACGACGGACGCCAGCCTTACAGGTTGGGGGGGAGTCTGGGGTGTCCAGTCGGCGCAAGGTCGCTGGACCCCAGAGGAAGCCCTCCTGCCGATCAATGTCCTGGAGATCCGGGCGATCAAGCTGTGCCTCTTCAAATGGTCTCAGAGACTGCAAGGGCGTCCAGTCAGGATCCAGTCAGACAACGCCACAGCAGTGGCATATGTCAATCATCAAGGAGGAACAAGAAGCTCAGCTGCAGCATCGGAGATCGCTCGCATCCTGAAGTGGGCAGAGAGGAGCGTACCGGCACTGTCGGCCGTGTACATTCCGGGTGTGGAAAACTGGCAGGCGGACTACCTGAGCCGCCAGATGCTGGACCAGGGAGAATGGTCCTTACACCCGGAGGTGTTCCAACTCCTCTGCCAAAGATGGGGCACACCAGACGTAGATCTTCTGGCTTCCCGACTCAATCGGAAGGTATTGAGGTTTGTGGCCCGGTCAAGAGACCCATGGGCAGACGCAACGGACGCGTTGGTAGCATCGTGGGGCCAGTATCGGCTAATCTATGCCTTCCCTCCCTTAAGGCTTCTTCCTCTTCTGCTCCGCAGAGTGGAGGCAGAGGGAATTCCAATGATCCTAATCGCTCCAGATTGGCCTCAGCGTCCTTGGTACGCCGATCTAGTACGTCTGGTAGCAGACGTCCCCTGGCACCTACCACTACGGAAGGACCTGCTGTCGCAAGGTCCCATATTCCATCCTGCTTTACAGTCATTGGCTTTAACGGCATGGCTGTTGAGAACCAGGTACTGAGAGACCGGGGCCTGTCAGACTCAGTAATTTCTACTATGAGAAGTGCTCGGAAACCGTCCTCTAGGAAGGTCTATCACCGCACTTGGAGGGCCTACATCTCCATGTGTGAGGAAATGAAATGGCATCCGCGTACCTATTTGGTTTCCAGAATCCTGCTGTTTTTACAGCATGGGGTAGACCAAAGGCTTGCCCTAAGTACGATTAAGGGACAGATATCTGCCCTGGCTGTCTTTTTTCAGCGACCCCTGGCGACTCACTCTCTCGCGAGTACATTTGTGCAGGGGGTTCGACATGTGGCCCCTCCGGTCCGCCCCCCGTTACCTCCGTGGGACTTGAACCTGGTCCTCTCGGTGCTTCAGAAGGCACCGTTTGAGAATATTAGAGATATTCCCCAGTTGACACTTTCTCAGAAGGTGGTCTTTTTGGTGGCTGTTACGTCAGTTAGACGAGTCTCTGAGCTGGCAGCCTTGTCCTGCAAGGCTCCCTATTTGATTTTCCACAAGGATAAGGTGGTGCTGCGGCCGCAGCCTTCCTTTCTTCCGAAGGTCGTTTCGGCTTTTCATCTCAACGAAGACATTGTACTTCCATCCTTGTGTCCTCAGCCGTCGAATCCTAAGGAGTCGGCGTTGCATTCCTTGGACGTTGTCCGAGCTTTGAGAGTATACATATCTGCTACTTCCCTGTTCCGGAAGTCAGACTCACTGTTTGTTTCGGTGGCTGGTCCCAAGAAGGGCCAAGCAGTCTCATTGGCCACCATCTCTAGGTGGATCCGACAGATAGTAATCCAGGCTTACGCCTTAAAGGGTCAGGCGCCCCCCTTTCCTGTCACGGCGCATTCGACCAGGGCAATAGGTGCCTCTTGGGCTTTCCGACATCAAGCGTCTGTTTCCCAACTATGTAAAGCGGCGACTTGGTCGTCCGCTCACACTTTCACAAAATTCTACAAAGTTGATGTAGGTGCATCTTCGGATGCCTCTTTCGGCCGCAAGGTTTTGCAGGCGGCTGTTTAGAGTTGCAACTCCTCCGTTGGAGGAGTGCTGTTTTGTGTTTTGGGGTGAAGTTTGTTTTTATGCTGTTACCACCCCTCGTTTTTTCTCTGACACTGCTTTGGGACGTCCCACTTTGTCAATAGAGAAGCTGTGTCGGTCCATGGACGAAAGAGTAAATAGGATTTTTTACTCACCGTAAAATCCTTTTCTCTGAGTCCATGGACCGACACAGCACCCACCCCTCCTTTTAAGTTTGTACTGCTTTTTGACGAACTGATCTGCGATGTGCAGACTGAGAGGGTATACCCAGAGGGTCCGCCCCCTGGGCGGTACTGTAGAAGGTGTGATGCAACACTTTTTACAAGTTTTTCTGCCTAGTCACTCCTAATTAACGGATAATACCCACTTTGTCAATAGAGAAGCTGTGTCGGTCCATGGACTCAGAGAAAAGGATTTTACGGTGAGTAAAAAATCCTATTTTCTTTTTCGTACATCACGGGACACAGAGCGACATAGTCATTACTAATGGGTTATATAGTTACCGTCAGGTGCTGGCACTGGCAACTTCCAAAACCGGAAGTACCCTCCCCTATATAAGCCCCTCCCATCCGGGAGCACCTCAGTTTTTTGCCAGTGTCTAAGGTGTTGGCCAAGAAGAAACATGTGTTTTTCACTGAGCTTGCGTACAGGTTCTTTTGGGCCTCAGTAAGCTATTCCGGATCCGACCAAAAAAGCTTCATAGCTAAACGGTCGGTACCCGGGCCTTGCAGAAAAGAGCAAGGTTTTGCCTGTAATGCTTCTCTTAGGAGAGCTGGACCCTGGGATCCAGAGCTCTGGTCATACCCACGACCAAGATGTTTTCTGTGCAGGGTGCTATACAGGTCCAGGGGAGTGGAATCCTTGGGAACCCGGTCCCTGAAGGTTTGATTACAATGCCTGCCGTGATAGGTGAAGTTTGGGCTTTTGTGGACCAAACAAAGTCCTGCGGCGGGGAACAGGTAAGTGGGGGCCCCCAGGAACTTGGTTCTATTGGGGGACCCCCAAGCCTAATTTGTCTTTCTGTCTGTTACCTAACGGTATTCCCGCTAATATATGTGCATGCCTGTAACTACTAAAAAAATGTAATAATTTTTAATGGTGGTCAAGAAAAAAAAAAAAAAAAAAATGTGTTTTTTTATTATTATATATATTTAGTATATTAGACTGCGGTACCTGTGTTTGTCCACTAGAGGCCGCTGTGGAATGTTTTTCTTGTCATATGGACTAGTTTCTTCTCAGAGAGCAAAGTCCAGGCAGCTGGTGAGTTCTCCTACAGGAAACTGTTTCCTCTGCCATGTTGCAGTGTTCGTCTATCCCCCGGCCTGCGGCAAAGAGGGGCCCTGGCTCCTGTCCCTGGTTTCCATGTTTGAAATTAGCGCCGAGGGCGCACGTGGCCGCGCGCGTGCGCGTGCACGCGCCTCTATATATAGAGGTGGCCGGAAAAGGGGGCGGAGCCTGGGGGATGACGCTCTGTGCGCGCCGCAGCGCTTCTGCGCATGTGCGGGCGTCCCAGCAGGTTTTTAAAAAAAACACATTATTGTAGATGAAGTACAGAGACAGAGCTGGCAACATTTAAAGGCATACAGCAGGCGGTTGATACAGGCATCCCCTAGAAAGGCACATTAGTAGACACCAACTGTTTATTATAGCAGCATTTATGCTAGACTATTATCAGTAACTGGTGTATTACGGCTGGAATACCTCAGCTTTAGGCTTAGGAATATGCCGTCCAGAAGCTCCGGAACTGAATCTTCCAGGAAGCGAAGGGGGTCTCATCGGGCTCGGAGGATCTTGGGCATACTTCTGCTGCACCAGTCTCCCCTGAAGTTCAGAGGTAAGTGACCGTAGAGACCCCGCAGGGGTACTTGGTACTGTGGTTGTCCTCAGTTCACCTGCTCCTGTGTATGTAACAGAGGAGGTTTTTTCCTCAGCTCTGGGAGGATTAGAGAGAGATTGTCAACATTGATCGCTGCCTCCCTGTCAGGGAAAGCACGCCCGATCTCCGTCTCCTCCTTCAGAGTGCCTGTTAGCAGAGCAACAGTCCCATACAGGGATCGACCTGCCTGAAGGGGATCAGGATGAGGTTGATTCTGTTATAGAGGAATCAACAGTGGGGGAACCTTTTCTCAGCATCTCAAGCTGAAAGATTATGGGTTCAGTCTCTGACTAACATGGTCCGATCAGCATTTAAAAATGCACCTTGCGGAACCATCAACCACTACTGTATCCTCGTTGGGGTCGCTAGAAGTCCCCAGACTGTTTGTTCTTTTCCACTTCACCCTTTACTGAAAGGGCTCATTTACCAGGATTGGGAACGTCCTGAGAAAATATTTATTCCCCCAAGAGATTTCCGGTGGTCTATCCCATGGAGGATAAGTTCATCAAAAAAAAAAAAAAAAAAAAAAATGGAAGGTCCCTACAGTGGACGCAGCCATCTCTTGTATGTATAAATCACTGACATGTCCAGTGGATAATGTCCAAATGTTCAAGAATCCAATAGATAAAAGATTGGAGTCCTTATGAAAATCTGCTTGGTGATACAACCAGCAGTAGCAGCTATTGGGGTCTGCTAAGCAGTGAAGGATCAGTTGAAACAGGTCTTGAGGGACTTGACAGATCAGCAGGCTTTGCCCTAGCTGATCTACCTAGAGCCTTAGGCTTTGCGGTTGACGCCATAGAGGATTCAGTCCATCAGGCCTCCCGCCTTACGCTGTCTATAGTACATATGCGTAGGCTCCTATGGCTCAAAAACTGGTCTGCTGAAGCTCCCTGTAAAGAATGGCTGGTTAGCGTCCCATTTCATGGTGAACGCTTATTCAGGGAAAACCTGGACTAATATATCCAGAAAATTTCCAGCGGTAAAAATACGCTCTTGCCGGTTAAAAGCAGAGTTAGAGGTCCCTCTTTAAGAGGCCTGCTTCTCCAGTCCCTGGGGCATCGGCTGTGTAACAGTTCCGACGGCCTCCTCGGTCAAATCCCGGGGGTAAAAAACAGGGACAGTAGCAGGGTAATGAGAAACCCTGGGTCAGGGGAGGTACAAAACCTCCCCCAAAGTTAAATTCATTGAAGCCCCCACTCAGTCGGGTGGGGGGAGGACTCCAGTTGTTCGCAAGAGACCTGGCGGGACACGATCAAGACAGATAGGTGCTCTCCGCAGTAGGTTTGGGATACAGTTTGGAGTTAAAAGACTCTCCTCCTTCCCATTTTTGAGGTCAAACGTGCCAAGGGATCCCCGGAAGAGAGAGTCCCTCCTGTTGGCACTAGAACAACTATTGCTCCAAGGAGTAATTATGGAGGTTCCCCTGGAAGAATGAGGGTTCGGGTTTTACTCAAACCTCTTTACAGTCCCGAAGCAAACGCGGACGGGAGGCCCATATTAATTCTAAAAGGGCTATACAAATTCCTGTATATCAGGACTTTCCGATGGAGTCGATCCGATCGGTGGCCACTGCCCTACAAGGGGAGGATTGGTTAGCCGCGATCGACATCAAAGATGCTTATTGCATATTCCCATCTTTCCAGTCCACCAAAAATTTCTACGCTTTGCAGTAGAAGGGCGCCATTTTCAGTTCAGAGCCTTACCCTTCGGTTTGGCCACAGCACCACGAGTGTTTACAAAAATTCTGGCCCTTTATTGGCCAATCTAAGAACACAAGGTGTAATGATAATGGCATATCTGGATGACTTGTTGCTGATAGACCACTCAGTGAAAAAACTAGACGTGGTCGTTCACAAGACGATCAAGTATCTGGAATCTCACGGTTGGATTATCAACCGAGACAAGTCAGCCCTAAAAACCAGTCAAAAGTCTGGAATACTTGGGGCTAAGGTTGGATTCAGGCCAGAGAAAAATATTCTTGCCTCGAGGAAAGGTGTTGTCTTTGAAAGATTTGATCCACTTAGTGGGTACAAAAAAGACAGCCGTCCATACGCCTGTATATGAGGCTGCTGGGAAAAATGGTGGCATCATTCGAAGCAGTACCCTACGGTCAATTCCATTCAAGGAATTTGCAAGGGGCCATACTGTCAGCCTGGAACAAAAAAGTTCAGGCCCTAGACTTACAATGTCCTTGTCCCCTTCCGTTCGCAAGAGCCTCCGTTGGTGGTTGGTTCCCCAGAATCTGGAAAAAAGGAAATCCTTCAGTCCGATTTCTTGGAAGGTGGTCACTACAGATGCCAGCCTTATAGGCTGGGGAGCAGTACTGGAGCAATAGTCTCTCCAGGGCAGATGGTCGGATGCAGAAGGCCCTGCCCATCAATCTCTTAGAGATACGAGCAGCCCGGTATGCCCTAGTAGCATGGACATCCAAACTCCAAGGGTCCCCTGTCAGAATTCAATCAGACAATGCCACAGCAGTGGCATATATCAATCATCAGGGGGGCACCAGGAGTCGTGCAGCCCAGAGGGAAGTAAATTACATCCTGAAATGGGCAGAAAAAATATGTCCCAGCCATATCTGCGGTATTCATTCCAGGAGTGGAGAATTGGAAGGCGGACTTTCTAAGTCGCCAGCAATTAGGCCCAGAGGAAGGGTCCCTTCACCCCGAGGTTTTCTGGACAATATGTCAGCGGTGGGGAACATCGGATGTAGATCTTCTAGCATCCAGATTCAACGCAAAGGGGGACAGGTTTGTCTCTCGGACAAGGGATCCCCTAGCTGCGGCTCGGATGCCCTAGTGTTCCCTTGGGATCAGTTCAAGCTGATATATGCATTCACACCGCCACAATGGTTACCTCGATTACTCCGCAGAATCAGGGTAGAAAATAAACAGTGATTCCGGTGGCTCCAGCGTGGCCCCGAAGAGCGTGGTACGCGGAGATTGTAAAAATGTCTGTGGGGAGTCCTTGGACCCTCCCACATCGTCCGGACCTGCTTTCGCAGGGACCGATATACCACCCTTCCTTACCAGCCCTAGGTTTGACGGCCTGGCTATTGAAGCCCACATTCTAAAAAGGAGAGGGCTCTCTAATGCTGTGGTGTCTACCATGATCAATGCCAGGAAACCGGTATCCAGGCAGATCTACTATAGAATCTGGAAGGCGTACATCGCCTGGTGTGAGGCCAGGAAATGGCATCCACGTAAATACGTAATAGGTAGGATTCTGGACTTCCTACAATGGGCTGTAGATAGGAAGCTTGCCTTGAGTACTATCAAGGGTCAGATTTCGGCCTTGTCAATATTTTTTCAAAGGCCCTTGGCTTCGCATTCACTAGTCAAAGCCTTTATACAAGGAGTGATGCGTATTAGTCCTCCGGTTAATATTCCCATATGTCCATGGGATCTAAACTTGGTTCTGTCAGTTCTACAGAAACAACCATTTGAACCATTACAGCATATTTCCTTGGTGCTTCTCACCAGGAAATTGATTTTTCTAGTAGCCATTTGTTCGGCTAAAAGAGTGTCGGAATTAGCAGCTATGTCCTGTAGGGAGCCATATCTGGTTATCCATAAGGACAGAGTAGTGTTACGTCCTCATCCAGCCTTTCTTCCTAAGGTGGTATCGAGGTTTCATTTGAACCAAGATGTGGTTCTTCCTTCTTTTTTCCCCAAGCCTACTTCGGTAGAGGAAAAGTTATTGCATTCTTTGGATGTAGTAAGAGCAGTTAAAGCTTACCTAAAAGCCACTGCTCAGATTCGCAGAACGGATACTTTGTTTATTCTGCCGGAAGGCCCCAGAAGGGGTCAGGCAGCGTCAAAATCTACTTTAGCCAAGTGGATTCGACAGGTCATAATACAAGCCTATGGCTTGAGAAGTAGACCGCCTCCGTTCAAAGTTAGGGCGCACTCCACGAGAGCAGTTGGAACTTCATGGGCAGTGCATCACCAGGCCTCCCTGGCTCAAATCTGTAAGGCCGCAACATGGTCTTCAGTACACACGTTTACTAGGTTCTACCAGGTGGACGTTAGAAGTCAGGAGGATGTCGCCTTTGGGCGCAGTGTGTTGCAGGCCGCAAAAGATCCTCATGTCTGATAGCGCTCAGCTTATATATGGTGTATCCCCCCCCCCTCATTTGGCATTGCTTTAGGACATCCCATTAGTAATGACTATGTCGCTCTGTGTCCCGTGATGTACGAAAAAGAAAATAGGATTTTTATAACAGCTTACCTGTAAAATCCTTTTCTTGGAGTACATCACGGGACACAGAGCTCCCACCCCTCTTTGGGGACACTTATTGCTTTGCTACAAAACTGAGGTGCTCCCGGATGGGAGGGGCTTATATAGGGGAGGGTACTTCCGGTTTTGGAAGTTGCCAGTGCCAGCACCTGACGGTAACTATATAACCCATTAGTAATGACTATGTCGCTCTGTGTCCCGTGATGTACTCCAAGAAAAGGATTTTACAGGTAAGCTGTTATAAAAATCCTATTATTTCACTTCAAGTGAAAGAGGGGATCAAACAACCGACCATACCTTCGTCAACGCTTTTTGCGCAAAGCATACTGCTATATTTGCATTCCATATTCAGCGAGTCCGAGAGACTTGCTGAGGTGGAGAAAATGTTTAAGAAGGATTTGATTCAGAAAAGTTATCTATATAGATTAAAAAATACATATTTATTGTTAAGATGTTGCAACTATTGTCAGGCTATTCATGAAATGTGTTGGGCACATACTCCCATGTCCAATGCATAGTTAATTGGAAACAGTAAAAGGGGAATGTGACGTCACTGATAAATTACATGTATGCGCTGGTACCAAATGTTTTTTTTTGAGGAATCTGATCAGATACAATTTTTTTTTAGAGTAGCATTTCAACTTATACATGGGGTATTTTGATTATTTCAGTTAGGTTCTGTTTCCACTATTGCAACCCCAGATTTGCATGATTTGCAGTGCGACTTTGCAATGCGATTTTTGATGCAATGTCATGCAAAAGTGTGAGAAAAGGTCGCACCGAAGTAGGAACAAAATAGTGCAAGAACCTTTTTGCGTCGCGTCGCACAGCAACTCACAGTAGTGGAAACAGAGCCTTAGAGCCTGACTTTGGGGACTGTTTTAATTGTGTAATTGCCTATCCTTACTTTATTGAAGTTAAAAGGTATTGTTTTCTTTTCAGTATCGACAAATGTGATATAATTGCCCTGGGCTCCGGTGTTCAGTGAATGGTATTATGGTTTTGTTGATGTTGAGGAAAAAAAAGAAAAAGGGAACTTTTGCATTGTATAAGGACATTGCCTGTTACAAGACAAGGGAATGGATATTTGTGCAAATGGTTTTAATTTGTGTTTAGGCTGTATGAACAATGATTGGGGATTTAAAAATGTTTGATTTTCTTTTTTTTGGTTAAATACAATTTTAGGGCTGGGTTCACACATATGCAGTGCGAGTTTGAGCTCTGCTTTCACAGCTAATTGACAAAGTAGTTGTTCAGCGCTTCATGTCAGTTTTTGATCAGGATCAGGTCAGGATTTTATACTGTTCACAACTGAATGACATGTGCGATTCAGAAGCGTTCCCATAGAAGTCAATGGCCCTGAATTCGCATGTAAGCCGGACCGCACTGCCTAGAAAACGCACACTTTTTTTGGGTAGTGCGGAGTGCGAATGCACCGCAGATGTGTGAGCCAGCCTAATCCAAGGAAGTTATGTATTCCTGGCGCTACGCCAGAGGAATTGTGGTTGGTAAAGAAAAAGGAAGTAACTTAAGGTTTGTGTAATCCTATGCACTAGGGAAAAATATGAGAGATATAAAAAAAAAAAGTAATGGTAAAAGGTGCTTAAAAGATGTTCAAAGGGCAAATATGGAAAACATTTCTAAATGAAGAATGAATGGAGTGGCCAAATGGATGTGAATAAAAGGAGAAAGTGGTTGTATCGTGTTTAATGAATGCACAAGGTATTATTTGAGTAGTAAAGTATCTTAAGTGTTTGTTTAAAATGTACACAAAGAGTCGTCTTATATTGTGTTTTCTTGTTCAGGGAGTAAAAATTATTAGGCCCATGTTCCTGATAATATATATTTCTCTAAAAGTTTGGGTTAAGTAACCAGGATACACGAAATACATTGCTGCATATATGGAGTCCATGAGGTACTGAAATATGATGGGAAAGTTTGTTTGAATAACAGTCAGAGTGACTATTCTGGATATATTTACCTTTTGAATTCCCAGAGTTTCAATCGTGAAGATATGTTAATGATGTAATGAAGTTTATCCATCAATGTTTTGTTTGTTGCTGATGATCAGATATATTTGAAAAGTTAGGAGGCTGACTTCTGAGTCAGAATATGTGTTTGGGTAAAATGTTCAGTTCTGAGTTCCTCGGGTCCACTTGGGTCCCGGGGATAGAAGAAACTAAAGTTGTTTAAGTTTTATTGAAGTCCTGCTGTAATACTGGATTAGAAAAAATGTTTAGTTTAAACATATTGAATCTATATAATGAAGACTGTTGCTGAGAAACATTTTATATTTCTGCATGCTTTACTTATGTTTGAGTTAATAAGGAATATTATTTTTAATACCTCCAATGGTTAAGGCCTTAATTGATCAGGTAGATTCTGTGATTATTCATGTTGGATGAGGAATATCCGCCCCAGCCAGCCAGAAGAAATGCCCATCCCATTCCTACCCTATACCCCATTTATACCCTGCCTTATACCCTATCCGGATGAACAGATGACTACAGCTTTTACATGGAAATCTTCATTGTTCATCTTTGTTGTTCAAATGCCATGGGAGATGCTGAGATGAGTAAAGGCGGACACCTGCTGGAAAATATTCCTGGAACGACACCTTGAGGGTTAGCCATGACGCACGCCCAAGGTCTACAAAATTCCAGTGAGCATCACAAGGAAGTGATCCAGATATGCCAGCCCGGAGACCCAAGTCTAGCCCAATGCATCAGTTCCCGTCTGTCTGTGGATATCGAGTTCTATCCTTACAAAGAGGCAGGGTTTTGGGGTAGAAGGATCTCTGTAAAATATGTGTAAACACAGAATTGAACCAAAAGTTTTGGGAAAAGTTTAGGAGAATGAGAATTATAATGTGGACATCTTTTTCCTTCCCTTTCATGAATTTATTGGACATTCAGAAGCCATACAAGAGATTTTTTTGTGCTTTTCTTTGGGACAATTTTAAAATTTGGCCTAAAGGCTTTCATGCCCCTCCCACTTGCTTTTAAGGACTGTCACGCCCCTCCCCCTTTGTATTTCATGGACAATTGCTATGAAGCTGAGATTATCTGTTTATTGTTACATGCTTAGGATAATGATACATTTATGAGAAAGTAGTCCAGGTGAATGTCGGGGGCTTCAGGGTTTGTGATTATCACGTTCGTGATAAAAGAGGGGATTGTAATAGAATGTATAAATAATCAACTCCATTTTAAGTAGAAATGAACTTTGTCATACTTACAGTAGCTTAACTGACAGTTTGCATAGAGTTACACCCTGCTACTGATATTCATGGATCAGCCTGATTGTATAAGCAAAGTCATCTTTTAGCTCTTGTAGACTGCTGAATCTAGTTTAATACAAGATAAGAATATACTGAGTTTGTATTATTTTTAGAAACGTATGTGTTATGACATTGCCCCTCCTATCTTTATTTTACATAAAAAACACTCAAAATTCAATAAAGGCCAGAGATCTAATGAACACACTCAAATTCGTTTCCATGTGTCATTTTGATTTCTCACGGATCCGGGGGTCACTGAAAATGATCTTGCATTTACCTGAAGTACACCTGGGTGGCGATATCACCTGCTTCAGGTACATCTAGAGGTACTCAATGCCAACTGTACCACTTTCCTGCTTTGGGTTGAAGAGAACCTTTGATTTAAATCTCTCTCCCATTTACTCAAACTTCTCATTTTATAATCTTCTGGAGGTGTTACCAAAAGAGCATATATTTTAGATATAACATGGGAGATTGATTCCTTTTCTTCGCAATATATCTCAAATCTTGTATGTGGTCTACAGTATTTTTCCATCGGGCCTAGGGATACCAAGAAATGTCGTATTTTTCTTGCCTGCCAACCGGACATTTCAAATTGACCTCCCTGTCGGGTCATGGATTCTATAGAAGGCCAATTATCTAGGTTCGTAAAGTGTAACACTTGATGAAAGCCCCTGTCTCTGAGTCCCTGAAAGCCTCTTGCTTCTAACCCTGGTGGAAATGCTGGATTTCCCAGAATTGGTGTCAAAGGTGAGTATTCTGTAGAAATTCTAGGGTTCCGACTTGTCTTATATCCCATTAATAATGTAGGGCCTATCGTAGGGTGTATTATCAGTGAGGAAGGTAAAGATGTGTAACACCATATGGCACTGCTTAATGGAATATTACTTATTTGTTGTTCAATTTTAGTCCATAATTTATACTCTGTGTGTCTACACCAATCAATAATCCTGCCTAACTGTGCTGCCTGATAATATTTATACATATCAGGGGCTGCAATTCCACCCCACTCCTTTGGCATTGTCAGCAAACCTCTATTTATCCTAGGACGTCTACAGGCCCAAATAAATTTCGAGAATTCTAACCCTATTTGGCTAAAATAACTCCTGGGGATATATATAGGTAATGCCTGGATGAGATACAGAAACTTAGGGACTATATTCATTTTTAAAATGTTACATCTCCCAAACCAGGAGTGCATGCCCTTATTCCATTTTTTTAAGAGTATTTTAACTGTCGCAAGTAATGGTCGAAAATTCATATCATAGATCTTTGTTAAGTTTGAGGGAATCTGTGTCCCTAAGTAATTTAATGCTGTTGTCGTCCATCTAAATTTAAAGTTGTGTTGTAGAGTTTTTGTTGTCCCTCCATCGCCACTCCCATCGCCTCCAACTTACTATAATTTATCTTAAAACCAGACAGAGATCCGTACTGTTCTATTTCCTTCAGAAGATTTGGCAATGATATTTGTGGGGATTCTAGAGAAAACAGCAGGTCGTCCGCATAAGCTGACACCTTATACTCTTCTCTTCCCATTCTTATACCCACAATATCCGGGTTCTGTCTGGTTCTATTCAACAGAGGCTCTAATGTCAGAGCGAATAGGAGTGGCGACAAGGGGCACCCCTGGCGGGTCCCATTCGATATCGGAAATATTTTAGAGTGTACTCCATTTGCTTTAACTGTAGCTTGTGGTTTCGAGTATAGCTCAGTTATCCACTTTAGCATCCGATTTCCAAGACCCATGTGTTTCAATACTCCTAACATAAACGTCCAATTCACCCTATCAAAGGCTTTTTCCGCATCTGTGTTTATAAAAACACAGTTTTTTTTAAGTTGGTTTGCTTGTTGAATTAGATTTAGTACTTTAATAGTACTATCTCTTGCTTCACGTTTGGGAATAAATCCCACTTGATCTAAATGTACCAACTGAGACACATGGGGTTGTAATCGAATAGCCAAAGTTTTTGTAAAAATCTTTAAGTCTGTGTTCAGTAGGGATATCGGCCGATAACTACTATAACAAGTCAAGTCTTTACCCTCCTTTGGCAAAATCGTAATATGTGCTCTTAGTGTGTCAGATGTAAAGGTCGTTTTTTGTCCTATCGCATTAAATAATTTGGTCATGTGTGGACCTAATAGAGAATAAAAACTTTTAAAGTATTGTATAGAGAAGCCATCTGGTCCGGGTGCCTTTCCATGTTTTATCGTTTGTATTGTTGCAAATATTTCCTCTGATGTAATGGGTGCTTCTAATTTTCTTCGGACCGGGGATGGTAATCGAGCTAATTGAGAGGAGACAAGATATTCATCTATAGACGAGTGAGGCGAGGAAGAAGGTGCTAGATTATACAGTGAAGAGTAATACTCCCCAAATTCCTGTGCAATCTCTTTCGGGATCGAGATTTTTTGGTCTCCTTTTCTCTTAATATAGGGTATATATGATCGTGTTTGTTGTTCTTTCAAATTCTTTGCCAGTAATTTGCCGCACTTGTCTCCAGATTCATATGTCAACCTTCTCCATCTATTTAATACCGCTTTTGCTTTATATCGTAGGATATCTGATATCTGTCTTCTTAAATATGCTAATTAATTTCCTGCTCCCCTTTCTGACGTCTCTTTATGTAATATCTCTAATTCCTGAATCTTTCCCAGTAATTCATTTATTTCCTTTTCTCTGGCCTTCTTTACTCGGGAACCATGTTTAATTAATATTCCCCGTATAACTGTTTTATGTGCTTCCCATACAATACCTGGGTCGCTTTCTGCACTGTCATTTATTTGGAAGTACCATGAAATTTCTTTGCTCAGATCTGCTAATTTCGGGTGATTGTAGTAAGCTTTCATTCAATCACCAATTCCATACCATAGGATGGACTGCCCCCGATAGTAAGAGTTTTATCGTAACTGGGGCATGGTCTGACCAAGTTATACTACCTATAGATATATCCTGCACACTGGATAGTAGTTGCTGAGGTATCAGAAAAAGATCTATCCTTGAGTATAATTGATGTGAGTTAGAGAAATATGTATAATCTCTCTCCCCTGTGTGCAGTATACGCCAAACATCTATCAATTGAGTTTCGTGAAGTTTCTGAAGAATACGCTTCCTTGTCCCGATAGGGACTGAGGATAAGCCACTAGAGGTATCAGTTCTTGGATCTAGAGGTATATTAAGATCCCCCCCTAAAATTCATTTCCCTTCTTTAAATTTAGTTTTTGATAGCATTTTTTCAAGGAAATTATCTTGATTAACGTTTGGGGCATAGATAGTAGCTAATGTCACTTTTATATTTCCTATAAATCCTTTCAGAAATAGATATCTCCCTCCTGGGTGTACATATTTATCCATCAAAGACCATGCAATTCTGTTGGATATAAGAATAGCCACACCTTTAGTTTTGGCCTCTTTGTAAGAAGCAAAGTATACGTTAGGAAAGTGTCTATTTTGGAGATATGGGAATTTTCCTTCCTTAAAATGAGTTTCCTGTATCATTCCTATATCTGTTTTAGTCTGCCTCAAATCATGATGTAACATCCTGCTTTTTTCCGGAATATTGAGTCCCCTCACATTTATAGAAGTCACCTTCAACCCTGCCATCTTCCTTAGTCCCGCAGGCAGAAGGGGGGGGGGAGAGAGAGAGAGAGAAAAAAAAATCCCCTGGGGTTAAAAGCACTAGTACCTACTTAGGTCTACCTAATTGCCTGTAGGTACCAAATATGGGGAAGTGTTTAGCGGCGGCGCGTAGCCGAGCAGTGGGCCATGTCCCCATGGCTGTCTTGTTATTTATCATAATTTTAATAATTTCACCTTTATCTCCTCCCTCTCCACCCCCCCTCCATTTTCCTACGTATTCCAATAGCATACACAAAGGTTATTTATATAAGAAATCTCCAGCCTTTTTCATAACACATTTGTACATTTAAACATATCTCAATTTCTGATTTTTGTTCACCATTTACTTCATGGGAGGGATGCTTACTAAAACCAAATTACTATATATTATCCACCTATCTATAAGACTCCAAAATTCTAATATTTATATATTCAATTATTAATGTATGTAGAGGTTTTTCCCCCAGCCCATCTTTGTTTCAAATCAATAGTTACAAAATAACATTAGGCTAATAACTTTGGAATATTCCATTTTATATCCATTTCTCATCTACTCCGTGTTAGGTACATTAAACACAATTACCCATACCCCCTCCCCCCCACCCCCCCTCCCCTCAAAAATCATACTACAGTCATGCTACCTTATCACATAGCATATTCATAATACCACTCCTGGTCCCTCCCCCCCCACTTCGATCCATTCCAATTTCCTCCTCATTAATATCTGTATATCTCTCACCACTGGTGTGCTAATACCCATGTGTACGCCTATTTACGCGTGTCCTAATTTGTTATTGTTCTCAGTTTATTAAATGTGTGTATATCTAACAAAAATATATATATACTTTATGACCCCTCTTTGTGCTGTGTAAGTGTAAACTCTATTATTGTACATATCTTTCCCTCCTCCTTCCTCCCTCCCCCTCCCATCCTACCTACCCATACACTACTTCCTCCCCCCTCCCTCCCTTCCTCTAATTGTCAATTTATTCTAATTATCCCCCTTATTTGTGTGATTCCTGTGATTTCCTAATTACCATATTTACATCTGTTATAAACCCATTATAGATCCCTTTTCTATTATTATCACTCTCTCTTTATCACCATTGAAACGTGCACTTATCCCCTTGTGTACCCTTTAAACTCCCTAAATCAAGTGTGGCTTGAGATATCAGAACAGTTATTTAATATATAACAGGAGTCCGTCTCAAAAAAAAAAAAAGGGAAATGGGGGGAGGGGGGGAGGGGAGAAGGGGAAAGAGAGAGAAGGAGCCAACATTCAGCATTTAAATCTTTAAATCTTAAACTCAGTAACAAGTCCTAGTTCTCTTGCGCTTTCCTCCCCTAATTCCCGTCACTCCAAAAAAAAAAAAAAAGGAAAAAAAGAAGAGGAGGTTAATCAGTCATATGTGACCTGTCCATAATCCACACCTTCAAAGAGGAAAAAAAAAAAAAAAAATGGGAAGGTGCGGAGACGGAGTATTAAATCCTCCCATTAACTCACGGTCTACATTTCTTATCTCATATCCCGATTCAAAGTCCCTTTCCGGGTTCTATGTGGGCCCCTCTCCCATTGCTGGCTGAGTACCCCCTCTTCTTTGTCTCCGCCCAAGTGGTTGTAACCAGTCCGGTATTTCGCATTGTTCTATCCCCAAAAATGTAAATGCATCCGGTAGATCTCCCGGGTTATTTACGGAAAAAAATGAAGATCCTCTTTTAATCGTCAAAGATATGGGGTATCCCCAGCGGTAAGAGGCGCCTGCTGATCTAATTTTCTCCAGCAATGGCCGTAATATAGCCCTCCGCTGAAGGGTAGCCCGCGAAAGATCTGGAAGTATTTTTACACTGGATCCCTCATAAGTTACTTGCCCCACTTCCCATGCTTTATGACCTATAAGTTCCTTATGGGCATATCGATGTAGCCGTCCTATCACATCTCTAGGTCTTACTGGGTCTGTAGAGCGAGGTCCCCATGATCTGTGTAATCTATCAAATTCGATTTCTCTAACATTATCTATTACACCCAATTGTTGACATATAGACATTACTGCTGTATGCAGCTTGTCCTCTCCTACTTCCTCCGAGATCCCTCTGAACCTTAAATTATTCCTTCGGCTACGGTCTTAAGATTCTTCCAATCTTATCTGCATCATATTTGATTGTCTTCTTTGGGTGAGTTGTTCCTTTTCCAAATTAGAGATCCGTGCATCTAATTTTCCTACCATTATCTCCTCTTCTGTCACTTTATCTTTCAGTGTTTGTATTTCTGCCCGGATTAACTGCATTTCCTGCCTATGGCCATCCTCATATTGGGACATCATCGTCTCTATCTCTATCCGTGTTGGCAACGCCTGTAGAATCCTTTTTAATTCTGGATCCATTGACCCAGTTGATATCGATTCTCTTTGCTCAGACATAGTTTTTTTCCGCCTCTGGCTCTCCTCTTCTTGCTCCCCGGTATTGCCTATTGTTATATCCGGTGTCAGTGGTAAGCTCAAGCGGGGTGCCGCCTTTAGTATGTCTAGACACAGGTTTCCCCGGGTTTCAACTACCGCTGCCCGTGCCGCCGCTGCTGCTGCTCTTGTCTGGGTGAAAAAATCCTTAATGACCGGTTGTATGGGTACTGTTTGTAAAGGGTTTTTACCTTCTCCCCCTTTCTTCCTTCTATTGCTCATCCCAGGTTGTCACACTTTATCCGGTCACACAGTTATTGTTCTCATATAACCAAGTATCCTGTAGCCTGTTTGCACTCTCCTTTCAATGTCCCATCCAATCTCAGGCTTTCAGCTTTTTAGTGTCTGCTTAATGTCTATACACCCCTTGTCCCCGTATCACTGGCGTAACTGCAGTAATTTATACTTAGCCGTTCAGTATCGAGCCTTCAGCTACTTTAACTGATAGCATCAGCTGTTTGAGATATACATGCCTCCGTACTCTATAGTCCTATTCATCTGTGATTTAGTGCCAAATTTTCAGCTCCCCCAGCCCTCGTCCTGGGTTTCTAAGCCAGCATCAAGCCATGCAGCCCCCTCTCCTCCACGGCTATTAAAAAGTTGCACGGAGATGCTTGGAGATTATTATTGTTATTTCTCCTGTTATTGCCAGTGATACTAAGAAGCACACACACCGGTCCTCAGTTAATATAGTTCATTTCTAGACATGCATGAGATGTCAGTTTTATCTTTAGGAAAGATATAGTGTGAGCATAAAGCATTAAACAGTGGTTTTACAGAGTACTCCGAGCTCCTGCGCTGGGTATAATTTTTTTTTCTTTTTTGTTCACTATTAATCAGCCATTCCCAGCTCTGAGACTCTCAGCTCTCTTCACTCCTATTGAGCAATAGCCGAACAGTTCAATTGTCTGTGTCTCTCTCCTACCTTCGCTGGGTGCTGTCCTCCTCTCGGCTTACCAGAAACAGGAGGGGGGGGGTCAAGAGGTTAGGAAAGCTGCTCGCTGACGCTCTCCCTGCAGTCCCACTTTCTCTCTCTCCGTCGCTTCTGCTCTCACTGCTATACAGGAGGGGGAGACCGCATAATCCTCTATGTAATTCCACCCGGTCTCCGCTGTGTTTACTCACGCTCCTCTCCTCTCTTTCACTGAAAACCTCGGCCGTATCAGCAGATGTCCATCAGTCTTATCAGCCGTCTCATCAGCTGTTCCTTCTCCAGCAGAGAGCAGCCCGGCGGAGCTACAGGACTTTCAAGCCGGCGGTAGTGAAATAAGTTACCACATTAGGGGGAACCAAAGAAGGATAATCAGAGTCCCAAAGCTTACTGCGGGGATCACGCTGCTACATATATTAAATAATGAGTTTTAGTCTACGGCAATGGTAGGGCTAGTTTTCATCTCATCAGCTCTGCGTGCTTGTCTGCTCACTCCGCCATCACCGCCGCCGCCAAGCCACGCCCCACTGGGGTCAGGTAATTCACATTCTACTCAATATAGTCAGTGGCGGTGACTATCCGCCACTGGTGATATCACAGTGGTTAGGAGGAATAGAGAAAGGATTGTGCCTCAATCTATTCCCCATTACTACTCAGTAGAAGAAACTGTTTATTGTTTGGCAAGAAGAATAAAACTGAGTTAGACCTATTCACTGTGTGGAACTCTGGTTACTAGGAGCAAAGGAGTCAGGGACGAAGTACTGGACTTGTCTGTAGGACACCTACACAGGGCCCAATCTTCTGGTCTTCACTTCTTAGCTATGGAGGACATGGGCTGTGGTGTATCTCATCCCTCTCCCCAACACTGAGACCCCTAGACGAAGAAAGACAAGCTGAGCAGTAGAAGGGGAGAGAGGGGTGAGGCCGCTACACGTGGGGGCATCATATCCGGGATATGTATGGTGTCTGAATTTGAACTTTGCTGCCCGGAGGAGTTCCGAGTAGGTCGGCCATATTGGCCAACGCGCCACGAGGCAACCCATAGCTGCGTAGTTCATGGGCGGGGAGAAGGGAAAGCCCGCGAACAAGTGCAGAGAGTGGGAGGAGTCTGGCCATGTGGACGTACACACGTGGAGATTCCGGCGCGGGTGGGTCAGTGCGCAATGGAGCAGCGAAGAGAGAAGATGACTTCAACCACTCCATGGATTTCAGTTTCTTCCGGCATGGACATGACTTCTCTGGCTGCTCCGATCATGGATACGGAAATAAGACTAAGGCCCCGGGGGCGATTGGCTCTGTACACCTGCAGAGACATGGAGGCCCTCGGTGTGATCTGTCCCGGCTGTTCGGGACTGGTGGTCCAGCTGAAGCCATTCGGGCGATGTGAGGTCTGCAAGGAGTTTCTCTTTGAGGTGGAACCATTCACAGAAAAGCCTTGGGTTTTCCACCTCAACTACCTCACAGGGACTGCCACTCCGGAAGGGGAGATCGATGCTGGTGCATTTCCCGTGCGCACTGATCCGGGCGAAGTGACTGCCCAAGCGGAGATGAAAAGAGAAAAATCAGAGGATGCTGCCTCGGTCACCAGCAGCTCCCTACTTCGACCACCGAAGAGGAAAGTCGGCCTAGTGATGGCCTTGTGTGGTCGTGGAAGAGCTTCGCCCCACTGCTTGCCTGGCCTGGATGGATCCGGTAGGAAGAGTCCTGGACATCCCTATTCTTCTGAAGGCCCAAGTGAGCCAGGGGTTGGGACTGTCTGTGTGGTTAAAAGTGGCGGAAGCCCACAGTCAGTAGAGGCCGTCAAGGGGGATAGTTCCGTGACTGGGAATTATCTGCCCGCTGAATGCTACGACACCTCCGACCTGGACTCATTGTCTGACAATGGCGATGATGGGGAGATAGACGAAATCTTCCATCAGAAGGGATGGGACAAGATGAAGCTACCCTCGTCCCGTGTCACAAGGGACCTGCCCATGTCTACTGGAGATAGTACACCCCGGGTGGAGGCCTCGGCGCCCAGGGAAGAATCTGGTCCCCTGTCTGAAGTTCCTCTTCTGGACTCAACATCCATTTCACCTGTTCCTGTTGCGGGAGTGCAACGCAAGTCACTGCGGGCTCCTAGGCCCAGATCTACCGAGGTGGTGAACGCACCTCGCAACCCAGAAGCGATTGTCCTGACGGGAGAAGGAGACCGTGCTACGATGCCACCGTTATCAAGGCTGCAGCGTCTCTTTGGCCAGAAGGTTGCCCAGGAGTATGGATGGGAATACCCATACCTGCCTCGAGAACTGCTATACGAGGTGGAAGTTTTTCGCCAAAGATGGTATGATACCTTTGTGTGGGACAAACTTAAAGTACAGCAAGCCCGGCTGTACCTTTCCTGTTCACCAACGGTCACCAAGAAGTTCCAGGACTGTAAAGCTAAGTGGATGCTGGGAGGGCATATCCATGCGGACAGAGTGGTGATTTGCCGCAAGGAAGGAGGAAATGCTGAGTACCATGTGGAGGCTTTGGACAGACATTTGAAGCCTGTGTTCCTACCACATCCAAGGTTTTACCTTTAGGAGAAAAGGAAAGACTCCTGTGTGTTCTTTTTGCTGTTCATTGCTGAACTTTCCGGAGTGTGTTCACCGGAACACAAGGACTGTGCCCTCGTTTTTTTTTTTGCATTTGGGCAGTTCTACTCTTTGGAGAAATGGGAGCTGTGTTTGTTTTGTTCTCCCTCTTTCTCCTTGCACCTCAGAGAAATCAGTGACTTTGGGGTTTTAGTTAGTGTAGAGTCACAGAGAAATGCTCAAGAAAAGAAAAAGTTCATCTGGAAGTGATGAGTGTCTTGACCGCGGCATTGTCACCAGGTGGCAGTGTTGCGCAACGATTGTTTGTTTTTTTGGCATTATGCAGCACTTATTGGAGTGAATGGGTTTCTTCTCGTATAGACTCATTCATTCCAAGCAAACACATACAGTAGGTGCCGCCGACATTGTATATTCATTGCGATCCTATCACGGAGATTCTCGGCGACAGGGGTGCCGACATCTCGGCGACAGGGTGCCGACACATCTCGCGCTCGCTGCAATAGCGAGGAGACGCGGCACTGTATTGAACGGGGATCCGACGTGGATTCCCGCCAATACCAGGCACTGTGTTTGGTATGAATCCTGAGCGGGAACTCCACGCCAATTTTTTAAGAAAAAAACGGCATGGGTTCCCCCTCCAGGGGCATACCAGGCCCTTGGGTCTGGTCTGGATTTGAAGGGGAAACCATACGCCGAAAAAACGACGTGGGGGTCCCCCTCAAAGTCCAAACCAGACCCTTATCCGAGCACGCAACCTGGCAGGCCGCAGGGGAAGAGGGGGGGGTCGAGAGAGCGCCCCCCTTCCTCCTGAACCGTACTAGGCCGCATGCCCTCAACATGGGGGGTTTGGTGCTCTGGGGCAGGGGGGCGACCTGCGGCCCCCCAACCCCAAAGCACCCTGCCCCCATGTTGATGAGGACAGGGCCTCTTCCCGACAACCCTGGCCGTTGGTTGTCGGGGTCTGCGGGCGGGGGGCTTATCGAAATCCGGGAGTCCCCTTTAATAAGGGGGCCCCCAGATCCCGGCCCCCCCACCCTATGTGAATGAGTATGGGGTACATCGTACCCCTACCCATTCACCTGGTGGAAAAAAATGGCAATAAAAAAAACACACAGCTTTTTAACCACTTAAGCCCCGGACCATTTTGTAGCTAAAGGACCAGAGGTGTTTTCAGAATTTTGCACTGCGCTGCTTTAACTGGAAATTGTGCAGACATGCAATGTTGTACCCAAACGAAATTTGCGTCCTTTTCTTCCCACAAATAGAGCTTTCTTTTAATGGTATTTGATTGCCTCTGTGATTTTTATTTTTTGCGATATAAACGGAAAAAGACCGAAAATTTTGAAAAAAATGATTTCACCTTTTTTTATAAGAAAAATCGAATAAACTCAATTTTAGTCATACATTTAGGCCAAAATGTATTCAGCCACATGTCTTTAGTAAAAAAAAGTCAATAAGCGTATATTTATTGGTTTGCGCAAAAGTTATAGCGTTTACAAACTAGGGTACATTTTCTGGAATTTACACCGCTTTAAATTTATGACTGCCTATCTCATTTCTTGAGGTGCTAAAATTGCAGGGCAGTACAAAACCCCCCCCCCAAATGACCCCATTTTGGAAAGTAGACACCCCAAGGAAATTGCTGAGAGGCATGTTGAGCCCATTGAATTTTTTTTTTGTCCCAAGTGATTGAATAATGACAAAAAACTAAAAAAATTTTTCAAAAACTTGTCACTAAATGATATATTGCTCACACATGCCATGGAATTGCACCCCAAAATACATTCTGCTGCTTCTCCTGAGTACGGGGATACCACATGTGTGGGACTTTTTAGGAGCCTAGCCACGTACGGGACCCCGGAAACCAAGCACCGTCTTCAGGATTTCTAAGGGCGCAAATTTTTGATTTCACTCCTCACTACCTATCACAGTTTCGAAGGCCATAAAATGCCAAAATAGCACAAACCCCCCCCCCCCCAAATGACCCAATTTTGGAAAGTAGACACCCCAAGCTATTTACTGAGAGGCATGTTCAGTCCATGGAATATTTTATATTTTGACACAAGTTGCGGGAATATGACAAACTTTTTTTTTTTTTTCACTAAGTTGTCACTAAATGATATATTGCTCACACATGCCATGGGCATATGTGAAATTACACCCCAAAATACATTCTGCTGCTTCTCCTGAGTACGGGGATACCACATGTGTGGGACTTTTTGGGAGCCTTCAAGATTTCTAAGGGCATAAATTTTTGATTTCACTCCTCACTACCTATCACTACCTATCACAGTTTTGAAGGCCATAAAATGCCCAGATGGCACAAAACCCCCCCAAATGACCCCATTTTGGAAAGTAGATACCCCAAGGAAATTGCTGAGAGGCATGTTGAGCCCATTGAATATTTTTTTTTTGTCCCAAGTGATTGAATAATGACAAAAAGAAAAAAAAATTTACAAAAAGTTGTCACTAAATGATATATTGCTCAAACATGCCATGATTATATGTGGAATTACACCCCAAAATACATTTTGCTGCTTCTCCTGAGTACGGGATACCACATGTGTGGGACTTTTTGAGAGCCTAGCCGCGTACGGGGCCCCGAAAACCAAGCACCGCCTTCAGGATTTCTAAGGGCACAAATTTTTGATTTCACTCCTCACTACCTATCACAGTTTTGAAGGCCATAAAATGCCAAGATGGCACAAAACCCCCACAAATGACCCCATTTTGGAAAGTAGACACCCCAAGCTATTTGCTGAGAGGCATGGTGAGTATTTTACAGCTCTCATTTGTTTTTGAAAATGAAGAAAGTCATTTTTTTTTTTTTTTTTTCAATTTTCAAAACTTTATGACAAAAAGTGAGATCTGCAAAATACTCAACATACCTCTCAGCAAATAGCTTGGGGTGTCTACTTTCCAAAATGGGGTCATTTGGGGGGGTTTTGTGCCATCTGGGCATTCCAAGGCCTCCGAAACTGTGATAGGCAGTGAGGAGTGAAATCAAATATTTACACCCATAGAAATCCTGAAGGCGGTGCTTGGTTTCGGGGTCCTGTACTCGGCTAGGCTCCCAAAATGTCTCACACATGTGGTATCCCCGTACTCAGGAGAAGAAACAGAATGTATTTTGGGGTGCAATTCCACATATAACCATGGCATGTTTGAGCAATATATCATTTAGTAACAACTTTTTGTACATTTTTTATTTCTTTTTGTCATTATTCAATCACTTGGGACAAAAAAAAATATATTCAATGGGCTCAACATGCCTTTCAGCAAATAGCTTGGGGTGTCTACTTTCCAAAATCATTGGGGGGGGGGGGTTTGAACTGTCCTGGTATTTTATACACAACATTAGGAAGCTTACATCCACTCTTCTAACCACTTGAAGACAAAGCCCTTTCTGACACTTTTTGTTTACATGAAAACATTTTTTTTTTGCAATAAAATTATGTTGAAGCCCCAAACATTATATATTTTTTTAAAGCAAAGGCCCTACAGATTAAAATAGTGGATGTTACATTTTTTTTTCCCACACAGTATTTGCGCAGCGATTTTTCAAACGCATTTTTGGGGGAAAAAACACACTTTTTTTTATTTTTAATGCACTAAAAAACACTATATTGCCCAAATGTTTGATGAAATAAAAAAGATGATCTTAGGCCGAGTACATGGATACCAAACACGACATGCTTTAAAATTGTGACTTCTCCTATTATTATTACTATTCTTCCAGCCTCCGCTTCATCCCTCTCCCCCCGGAGCCTGGACCCCATGTTCACTGACTGTACATCTTTTTGTACATGCGCCATTTGATTATATACCTTTGAGATATTAGTGACTTTGGACTCATGCGCATTTTTTACTTGTGTTTTAAAATTGCGCACAAACGCGCAGCGGCGACAAACTACATTCATTTTTAAAAGCATTTAAAAGCCTTTACAGGTTACCATGTTAGATTTACAGAGGAGTTCTACTGCTAAAATTACTGCCCTCGATCTGACCTTCGCGGTGATACCTCACATGCATGATGCAATTGCTGTTTACATATGACGCTAGACCGACACTTGCGTTCGCCTTTGCGCAAGAGCAGGGGGGACAGCGGTGCTTTTTTTTTTTTTTTTTTATTTATTTTGCTTTTTTTCTTTAAACTGTTCCTTCCATATTATTATTTTTTTACCATTTTTATTGTTATCTCAGGGAATGTAAATATCCCCTATGATAGCAATAGGTAGTGACAGGTACTCTTTTTTTGAAAAAAATTGGGGGGTTAGACCCTAGATCTTTCCTCTGCCCTCAAAGCATCTGACCACACCAAGATCGGTGTGAGAAAATGCTTTCCCAATTTCCCAATGGCGCTGTTTATATCCGGGGGGGGGACATTCCCTCCCACTGCTTGTAAAAGCAGTCTAGAGGCTAATTATCTGCTAGAATTGCTTTTACATGAAAGCCGGCCACTGGCTGAAAAGAATGATACCAAGATGATACCTAAACCTGCAGGCATCATTCTGGTATAAACATTCAAAGTCCAGCAACATACCAGTACTTTGCTGGTCCTTGTTGGACATGTATTGTAAACTTTTTTTTCATGCAGCCTGTTGGCTGAACGAAAAAAAGAGATTGATCGGTGGGTATGCCCACCATTAGAATACCTCCCTTCATCCACCCACTTCTAATGATGGGCATACATGCACCATTTATATATGCCGAAGCATGGGGGCATCCTCCCGCAAAAAAGTTACACAGGGTCGGACTTTTCCACGGGCAAGCCTCCGTCAGGAATTTCGACCGTATGTATGCGGCATAAAAGGTTATGCTGCGTACACACGGTCAGACTTTTCCACGGGCAAGCCTCCGTCGGAATTTCAACTGTATGTACGCGGCATTAGGAGCAAAATCGCTCCTCCGCCCCTGCTGCCCCCATGCTTCGGCATATATGCTCTTTTTTTTTTTTTAACTGTGGTGGTGAAATCACCTCCTACAGCGTTGGAGTCACGGCTTTATGTATCGTGGGAGCAAACGCTGTTGCTGTCAAGATAAATAGATCCGCGCTGCAACTGAATGGCGTACCTGCTAAGCAAATGGTGGTTAACATTAAAACAAAGTAACATTACAGTACAACAGTAAGACCTTACCATACCATACCTGCAAAGCAAATACCAAAACAAAACCTAGTAAAAAAAAAAAATACATTTTAACGCAACCTGTGCCTAAAATATATATATATGCCGAAGCATGGGGGCATCCTCCCGCAAAAAAGTTATGCCGCGTACACACGGTCTGACTTTTCCACGGGCAAGCCTCCGTCGGAATTTCGACCGTATGTACGCAGCATTAGGAGCAAAATCGCTCCTCCGCCCCTGCTGCCCCCATGCTTCGGCATATATGCTCTTTTTTTTTTTTAACTGTGGTGGTGAAATCACCTCCTACAGCACTGGAGTCACGGCTTCATGTATCGTGGGAGCAAACGCTGTTGCTGTCAAGATAAATAATTCCGCGCTGCAGTTGAATGGCGCACCTGAAAACAAAAAATTACATACCTGAAAAGGAAGCATGATAAAACATTGCAGAATAGAATACAGTAAAAAAGAGCAGAACAATAGAGAGAAAATAAAGAGAGAGAGAGAGAGAGAGAGAGAACAATAAAACGACAATTTTTATTTTATTTTTTATATAATTTTGTTTTTTGTTTTTTACGTTTTTTTTTCCTTTTTTACACTTTTTTTTGTAACTTTAACAACTGTAATGGTTCGGGTCTCTCAAAATGTGATGGCTTCTTGGGAGACCCTGTGTAAGTGTGTCCTAGTCTGTGAAATGCTGTACCCCACGCTAAAACTTCACTTTTGAGTGGTAGCGTTCAAAACATTCACCAAGGCAAAGACCAGGTTTGTCAGGACAGAGTGGACAAAAAACACGGGTGTCACGCCTAAATCCGCGCTTGCTACAGACACGACATCTTTTTTGGGGCGTTCGTTGGGTAGGGGTACTCTGGAGGGCATACGGATAATGCCTCTCATGCAGCCGGCTTACTGCATTTGGTAGGGGATGGTGAGGTGCAGAACCGCCTGGATACAGGAGTTCTGTGACTATCTCATTCTGGAATTTTAGAAGAGATAAAGTCCCGCCTGAAGCTCTGTATAGCACATGAGCATTCAGCAAAGCCAATTGGAATAAGGATAGAGACACTTTTTTGTACCAGCGTCTCGCCTTACGGTCAATTAGATATGGCACCAACAACTGGTCGTTGAGGTCCACCCCTCCCATATTTTTGTTATATTCGTGGATACAGAGGGGTTTCTCCACAACACCAGTCGCCGTACGAATTTGGACTGTCGTGTCTGCATGAAGGGAGGTAAGAAGGAAAACATTCTTATTGTCCCTCCACTTCATAGCGAGCAAGTTATTACACTTCAAGCAGGCTCTCTCCCCCAGCCTAAGACGGGCATCTACAAGCCGCTGGGGAAAGCCCCGGCGATTAGGTCGCACGATGCCAAATGCTCCAATCTGATGATCAAACAAGTGACTAAACAGTGGCACGCTCGTGTAATAATTGTCCACATACAAGTGGTACCCCTTTCCGAATAAGGGTGACACCAAGTTCCACACTATCTTGCCAGCGCTCCCTATGTAATCCGGGCAGTTGACCGGCTCAACCTGACTATCTTTTCCCTCATAAACCATAAAGCTCCATACATAGCCTGTTGCCCTGTCACAGAACTTATAGAGCTTGACCCCGTATCTGGCACGCTTGCTGGGAAGGTACTGCTTGAAAGACAAGCGGCCAGAAAATTTAATCAGGGACTCATCAACGCAGACAACTTGATCAGGAATAAACAAGACTGCAAAACGTTCGTTGAAGTGGTTTATGAGGGGCCGAATTTTATAGAGCCGGTCATATTCAGGGTCTCCACGTGGACGACAAAGTTCATTGTCGTTGAAATGCATGAACCGCAAAATCTGCTCGTATCGTGTCCTGGGCATGGAGGCAGAGAACACGGGCATGTGGTCAATTGGGTGCGTGGACCAATAAGCACGCAATGACGGGAATTTATGTGTGCCCATGTTGAGGGAAAGGCCCAGAAAGGTCTTAAATTCGGAAACTGTTATTGGTTTCCAATCTTTGGCAATGGAAGGCAACTGGGGGTTAGCGGCGATGAATTGACCAGCATATAAATTACTCTGGTCCACAATAGATCTATAGAGATCTTCCGTGAAAAACAGCGAATAAAAATCAATTGGCATAAAATCAGCTGTTTCCACCTGAATACCGGGTTGGGCAGTGAATGGGGGAAGAACGGGTTCTGCAGAAGTGGTGGGGACCCAATCAGGATAGGCGAATTCTGCAGGAAGGGCACTATGGGCACGACGGGCCTGCCTTTGTCTTATTGGTGGCAGTGGGATACTACTTGTGCTTGCCACCTCGCCAGCTTGAACTGCACTTATGGGACTCGCCACGTCACCACGTGATACTGCAGTGCTGGATGTATGCCCAGGCTGTACTAGGCCACTGGTGCTTGCCAATTCACCAGAAGGAATAGCGGCGCTAGTACTACTCTGCTCCATGATACGAGAGACCTGCGGTTCTTGCTCCTCAACAACCTCAGAACATCGGGATCGGGTACGCCTGACCTTAGCAGGGACCTCACCTTCGTCGTCAGAGCTATCTGACGTAGAGCCGCTGACTTCACTGTCTTCTACGGGAAGATATTTTGAGCCTGAATCTGACAGATGCGTGACCTCCTCTTCACTATCTGTCATGCTCAGAATCTCGTAGGCCTCTTTACTAGTGTACCTTCGTCTTGCCATTTTGGGCTCTAAATTTAGGGGTACACTAGTAAGATTCACAGGTAAAAAAAGCACCTGACTGTCAGCAAATGTATCAAACGCTTCCAAAAAAAACTGTTAGCGATCGCAGGGATCAGGACTGTCTCTGCGAACGCTGCAGTTATGTGTGTTGTGTTCGGTAAGTGACAGTGATCGATCGATACTGCACTTGGGTGGGCTGGGCTGAGCTGGGCGGAGGGGCTAAACGCAGGTGCTAGCAGGTATCTGGGCTGATCCCGCTAATGCTGCATTTTTGGAAACCCTAAACTGCTGGGGACGCTAGTATAGATCTGATCAGATCAGATATTGATCTGTTCAGATACTATACCACTAAGGGAGGTGTATGCTTTGCGCGTGGGTGTTAGCGTTACTGGCACTAACCTAACGCTGCCTGTGGCGACGAAGACCCTCTCTGGCGCTAAAACCTAATTGATATCAGCCGCCGGGCGATCAGGGGGTTAAACCTTTATTGGGTTATATACGGCGGTTGCCCTGATGCTATAAAAAGCAAACTAACCAACCAGCGTCACCCGTAAAACTTATATGGTGATCACTGGTGAAAGGGTTAACTAGGTGCAATCAGGGGGTTAAAACCTTTATTAGGTTATATATGGGGGTACCTGAAGCTATATAAAAACCTGACGGGTAACCTAAATAACTAACTGGCTAACCAGTGTCACCAGTAAAACTTATACGGTGATCACTGGTGAAAGGGTTAACTCTAGGGGCAATCAGGGGGTTAAAATAATATATGGGGGTACCTGACGCTATAAAAACCTGCGGCGAACCTAAAAAAAAATAACTGGCTATCTAGGGCACCACCGGCACTAAATACATCGATTGGAAATACTATCGCTTAGTGACGCTGGCGTTAGGGAGTGAAAGGGTTACCTGGGGGGCGATCAAGGGGTTAAACCTTTAATAGGGGGGGTTAGGGGGCTACCCTGGACCTAAAGGGGCCTAAACCTAACTGCCCTGCAACTTTTTACTGTCACAAATGACACTGATTGCAGTGATCAGTAAAAAAATGACCACTGCAAACGGTGCACTGTGACTGGGGGTACTGGGGGGTGACTGGGGGTGAAAAGTGTGCCTACGTGTACTGGTGTCAGTGGGCTGTTGGTGCACTTACTGTGAGATGTCTTCTCTCCTCGCGCCGGATCGAAAAGACCGACACGAGGAGAGATGACATCACTTCCTCTGCCTGTGTTTACATTACACAGGCAGAGGAAGGTTTTCATTCGCCGGGAGCGATTGCCAGGGGGTGGCCGGAATCGAACGGCCTTCCCCTCATCCCGGATCGCTCCCGAACAAATAACCACCACTTGCTGTATAGAAGGGGGGTCCGATGGGACCCCCCAACTATACGAAGGCAGTCACGTACCGGTACGTGACTTTGCCTGTCGGTGCCATTCTGCCGCCGTATAATTACAGTGGGCGGTCGTTAAGTGGTTAAAGTATTTTATTGCACAACTCCGGGGGTCTTCTTCCGACTTCGGGGGTCTCCGGTGTTGTCGCCGCGCTCTCTGGTTCTTTCTTCTGCCGGGCCTCCGCTATCTTTTTCCAGCTCTTTTGCTAGCGGGGCCCGGTCTTCTCTGTCGCCTTCTTCCCTCTTCTCCTCTCCGGTTCTTTCTTTCTTCTGCCGGGCCTCCGCTATCTTCTTCCAGCTCTTTTGCTAGCGGAGGCCCGGTCTTCCCCGTCGTCTCGTCCGGCTCTCTGTTGTCCTTCTGCCGGCCCCTCTACTATCTTCTTCTAGCTCTTTTGCTAGTGGAGGGGCCGGTCTTCCCGTCGTCGCCGTTGGAGTCTTCTTCCCTCTTCTCCTCCTCGATGTTGACTCGTCGCTTCCTCTCGCAGTAATGCTAAATCTTCAGTCCGCAGAGATTTATATAGGCTTCTCATGACATCACAGTCACATGTTCCCATGACGTCACAGTCACATGCTCCGGGGCCACCCGGAGCATGTGACTGTGACGTCATGAGAAGCCTATATAAATCGCTGCGGACCGAAGATTTAGCATTACTGCGAGAGGAAGTGACGAGTCATAATCGAGGAGGAGAAGAGGGAAGAAGACGCCGACGGCGACGACGGGAAGACCGGCCCCTCCACTAGCAAAAGAGCTGGAAGAAGATAGTGGAGGGGCCGGCAGAAGGACAACGGAGAGCCGGACGAGACGACGGGGAAGACCGGGCTTCCACTAGCAAAAGAGCTGGAAGAAGATAGCGGAGGCCCGGCAGAAGAAAGAACCGGAGAGCGCGGCGACGACACCGGAGACCCCCGAAGTCGGAAGAAGACCCCCGGAGCTGTGCAATAAAATACTTTAAAAAGCTGTGTGGTTTTTTTATTGCCATTTTTTTCCACCAGGTGAATGGGTAGGGGTACGATGTACCCCATACTCATTCACATAGGGTGGGGGGGCTGGGATCTGGGGGCCCCCTTATTAAAGGGGGCTCCCAGATTCCGATAAGCCCCCCGCCCGCAGACCCCGACAACCAACGGCCAGGGTTGTCGGGAAGAGGCCCTGTCCTCATCAACATGGGGACAGGGTGCTTTGGGGTTGGGGGGCCGCAGGTCGCCCCCCTGCCCCAGAGCACCAAACCCCCCATGTTGAGGGCATGCGGCCTGGTATGGTTCAGGAGGGAGGGGGGACCGCTCTCTCGTCCCCCCCTCTTCCCCTGCGGCCTGCCAGGTTGCGTGCTCAGATAAGGGTCTGGTTTGGACTTTGAGGGGGACCCCCACGCCATTTTTTCGGTGTAGGGTTTCCCCTTCAAATCCAGACCAGACCCAAGGGCCTGGTATGCTCCTAGAGGGGGAACCCATGCCGGTTTTTTCTTTAAAAATTGGCATGGAGTTCCCACTCAGGATTCATACCAAACACAGTGCCTGGTATTGGCGGGAATCCACGTCGGATCTCAGTCTACCGGCAATGCGTGTCGCTCATCGTGAAAGGAACATTCTTCCTTTCCCGATGACGAGACAGCTCGGCGCTGGCTCTCGCGACGGAGCTCATAGGGTGTCAATCTCGGCGCTAGAAGCGGCGAGATTGACACAATATCGGCGGCACCTACTGTATATGATGTTAGGATGTGTGTTTCTTTTTCTTCCCTCTGCAGGAGACTCGTCTATCAAGGCTGCTGAGAATGGGTGGTCCTTAGATAGCCAGGGGGAGGGAAGAATGTAAATGTGTGAGATATTTACAGTGTTTTATTGAAAAGTTTTATAGTTGTACTGTTTTATGTTTTCCCTTTCCCATTTAGGTCTTTTCACAATTCAGGTAGATTGTGTAGTTTGGTTTCTGGGCTGAACTTATGTCACCACCCTTGTGGGATATGAGTTTGTACCAGACACTGGGGACCAGTGTGAAGTCACCAGGGGGAGAGTGTAGCGGGTGATTGAATTTAAGGGAGGCATCTGGGTGGTAGTGTAACCCAGATGCACTAATTGCTAGGGGATCCGAGACCCTTTTCTGGTTCTTGGAGGACTCTGGTGGTGTGAGGTTCCTTGCGGTCCACAGGTGGCACTGTTGCCCTGGGCCGGAGCTGAGCTCACACCGCAAGACTGTACCTTTTTGTCCTCCCCTGGAGCTGGTACAGCGGGGCGGGGAACCCGCTGTGACGCAAAGGGAGAGGGGATAAAAGGGGCGGACGCCCTGACCACGGGGTTCAGAGTTCGGAGTCGGAGGACTCAGGCGCACCCAGGCACCTTCAGCTTGGGTGCTGGTGTTCCAGGCCTGGGTGCCCTTGACCTGGCCGGAGCAGAGATGGTGTCTATCCCAGGCACCTTTAGCCTGGGGTGAGGTACTATGGCGGATGCCTGGGGCTCAGTACCTTCGACTGAGTTCCGCAAGGGTGGAGGAATCCGAGGGGGCCCTAACTCCTTGGGTGCCCGTGTCTGAGTTTGTGAGGACTGGTGTGCGGAACTTCTCTGAAGAGTCCAGCGCAGCATTGCTGGTGACAGAGAGGCCTCCTGTTTCTCCCTTGGACGGATCTCCTTCCCCTGACAGGGGCCGTGCTAGCGAAGGTAATTCACATTCTACTCAATATAGTCAGTGGCAGTGACTATCCGCCACTGGTGATATCACAGTGGTTAGCAGGAATAGGAAAGGATTGTGCCTCGATCTATTCCCCATTACTACTCAGTAGAAGAAACTGTTTGTTTGGCAAGAAGAATAAAACTGAGTTGGACCTATTCACTGTGTGGAACTCTGGTTACTAGGAGCAAAGGAGTCAGGGACGAAGTACTGGACTTGACTCTAGGACACCTACACAGGGCCCAATCTTCTGGTCTTCACCTCTTAGCTATGGAGGACATGGGCCGTGGTGTATCTCATCCCTCTCCCCAACACTGAGACCCCTAGACGAAGAAAGACAAGCTGAGCAGCAGAAGGGGAGAGAGGGGTGAGGCCGCTACATCTGTTTTACGTTTTATTTATCGTTCGGTTTTTGTCATTTATTTTGGTGTATGGCCTTCCCACTCCCCTTCCCTTTCTTTGATATGTGTCAGGATATGTGTCAGGAACGCCAGTCCGTGCTTGTTTTCATGTACATGCTCATAGTTGTGTAACTCAATGTTTCTCAACCTTTTTTCAGTTAACTCGAGGCACTCACTTCTAAAATGTAAAAAAACTAAACTAATAGTTTTACATATTGCAGCAGCATACACACACATAAAACACCCAACATTAAAGATGATTTATTTCTACATATTTTAACATTGTTATTGACTAGTATTCCAGCATTTCTTCCCCCTTATTTTCTCTCCTCCATGTAGCTAATGTGACCGCAGTGCTGACCGAGAGGGGTAGGGGGTCAAACAAGGATGCTGTGCAGGTGTCGGATGTCCTCTTTATCAACCAGTGATGTCAGCGATTGTTGGGATGCTGGTGGCTGGCCTGCACAGTGCTCAAGGTTGTAATGTTGCACAGTGAAAACATGTCGCCTTTGTGACAAAAAAACAGGTTTTCTCTATGTATACTTATCAGTGTCTCGTAGGGGTGCTATGAGATCATTCTAGCCTTCTATCTGGGATAATTGGCTGTATAGTATCCCTGCTGGAATGATGAGATCTTTTCTGTGGGAAAGAAACCAAAACAGCCAAAAGTTAAGGTGGGTGTGGGGAGTATTTTCCTGGTGCGGAGGATTTTGAGGGGCTCAGTGCCTCTTGATTTTAACTGTGCAACCTTGCTTGGCAGAAGGCCTGCAGTGTCGAGCATACCCAGGTAGTGGTGTCTCAGGGGTGCCAGAGTAGCACTATGGGTTTGGGACCACATTGTGTGAAACTGCACAAGGCCACTACACTAAGCTTTTTTTGTGCACCACACCTCGTGGGCTAGGCCTAGCCATTGTCACATTGGCACTTTTTTTATTCTTTTATTTATTCTTTTATTTATTCACCTCTCACGTTTTGTCACTTCACTTTATATAGGTGTCTTTTTCTTTTACTTGCAGATGGTAGGTTGTGTGTCTTCGAGCCTACCCTGAAGTCTAGAGGGAGGCTGTGTGGCCATTAGGTTCCTTCCTCCCCTGCCTTGGAAGGGTCTCTTTTCAGGAAATATCTCCACCTAGTACTCATTGGTGGGCTTTGGCTGATCTTGAGGAGCAGGATCTGCCAGGCCTTTTGGCCAGGTGGACTTGAGTATGCCTTGCGCCTGTCAGGAGTCTTGCACCTCAGGGGGCCTGGGAGTTAACCAAAGACACAGCCTAGTGAATTGTTTTGTGCTTGTGTTCACATACAATTTCTGGTTCATCTTGGTGCATGGTGGGCTCAAAAAAATAAAAAACTGTATGCATGTCTGACATGGTGCAGATTGGTATTTCTGTGACCTTCGAGTCCACATAGTGCTTACAGGCTAAAGTGGTGTCATGCATGATGTGATGGTTCGGGAAACAAGTTAGCCCCATTTGAAATGATCTAATAATCCATAAAAAAAAATCTGAAATGTTTCAGGAAAAATATTGCATTGTTGATGCTGAAGATTCTGGGAAACATATTAGGCAAATTGCAATACAAAAGCATGGTACCTGTGTGAATGATTGAGATATTCGCACAGTAAATCATTTTTATACACAGACCCCTTAGTGTTAGTCTCCATCAATAGCCTATATTTAAAGTGGAAGTATAGTCAAAACCTTACTAACACTAAACCTACTCTCAGCCACATTCTAATGCCGCGTACACACGATCATTTTTCCCGTCGGGAAAAATTACATTTTTTTTTTCAACAAGAAAAACGACCGTGTGTGGGCTTTTTGTCATTTTTCCCGACGGGAAAAACGGCATTAATCACGACGAGAAAAATTAGAACATGCTCTAATTTTTCTCGTTGTGATTCCCATCGTTTTTTTCCGCGGCAGTTTTCCCATAGGGAAACACTGCCAGGGAGCCCACACATGGTAGTTTTTCTCGACCAAAAAAAAAATGTCGGGAAAACGGACGTGTGTAGGGAACCAAGCCGTTCCCTCGTTTTTCCTGTCGATTTTCTCAACTGTGTTTTCACCGTCGAGAAAATCGATCGTGTGTACGCGGCATTGGACTAATCTATCTAGCCCTGTAAAGCAAAAATCACTATACTTACCTGTTCTGCAGCTGCTCTGGTCCGATCCCAGCATCAGTTTTCAGCAGCGGCTTTAGTGTGTGGGAGCGTGCAGGAGAGGCAGCCGACAACGGAAGCCCCATAGTAAGTTTATGGGTGATGTCACTTCCCAGGCATTTCACAGCCATCGGTTTTCTCCTTAACACAGCAGCCACCGCTGTAGACCAGACCGGAACAGCTGCAAAACAGGTAAGCATAACGATTTTTGCTTTACAGTGCTAGATAGATTAGGCTTAAAATGTAACTGAGAGTAGTCTAATGCCTCATACACACGATCATTTTTTCAGCAGGAAAACTGCTCAAACTTGTGTTGCATACACACGGTCACGCAAATCTTGTCGGAAATTCCGAATGTCAAGAACTTGGTGACGTACAACACGTACGACGAGCCGAGAAAAATGAAGTTCAATAGGCAGTTCGGCTCTTCTGCTTGATTCTGAGCATGTGTGTTTTTTTTTCGCCTCATAATTGCATACAGACGAGCGCGATTTCCGATAGGAATTTTTCCTGTCACGAAAATTGAGAACCTGCTCTCAATCTTTTCTTAGCAGGAATTCTGACAGACAAAGTGTGATGGAGCATACACACGGTTGGAATTCCTGACAAAAAGCTCACATCACACTTTTCTTGTCGGGAAAACTGATCGTGTGTACGAGGCATTATTCCGCGTACACACGGCCGTTTTTAATGTCATTGAAAAAAACAAAGTTTTTCTCGACGTGATCCTTCTCAAGCATGCCTTGCATTAACACTATCGTGAAAAAAAAAAATGCTCGAGCAAAGCGCGGTGACGTACAACACGTACGACAACACGTACGACGGCACTATAAACGGGAAGTTCCATTCGGATGGCGCCACCCTTTGGGCTGCTTTTGCTGATTTTGTGTTACCACGTGTTAGTAAAAGTTTGGTGTTAGCCGATTTGCGCTTTTCAGTCTCTGTGCTTTTCAGTCCGTTACTGCATGACGAATGTGCTATCTCCATTACCAGAACGAGCGCTCCCGTCTCATAACTTGCTTCTGAGCATGCACGTTTTTTTCACGTCGTTAAAACATACACACGGCCTTTTTTCACGACGAGAAAAACGACGACGTGAAAAACGGCGAGAAAAAATAGAGCAGGTTCTAAATTTTTAATGCCCATTTTTCTCGTAGAGAAAAATGCTCTGGAGCCTACACACAAAGTTTTTGACGACCAATTTCAAAAATGGCATGTTTCTCGTCATGAAAAACGGTCTTGTGTACGCGGCATTAGAGTTAGTTAGGTTTTGACATTACTTCCACTTTAACATACTATTTTGCTCTGACAAATAGATTTTTGTAATTATGAAATGTTTACTATTTTCTTGAAATACATACCATGCCTAAAGTTATTCTTCTGTTATGTATAAAAATTATTTAGCATATACATGACATTTCACTGAAAGTTTAAGAAGTGTATTAGTTTGGGTCGCATTTTGTATGTCTTATGATTGCTTTATTTTTCTTTCATAGAAAAGACTACTTGCCCCAAATCACTCCAAAAATGGTCCTCCTAGAATGGTGCAGAAAGGAAAAGCTTCCTCAACCTGTATATCAGACTGTAAGTTTTTCATTAATTGTCAATTAAACACTATTGCTCATTTTAGGATAGTGGGCAGGGACATTCTAATCATTCCTTTTTGTCACTAGGCCAACTGTACAACCAGAAACTTTGGTTTCCAGCACAGATACAGCCTAATACTATAGATCAATATATTTCAAACTGCATAGAGCTGCTGTTTCTTGCTTGTTACCCACCCTTTGTGTGGCAAATAGAAACAGTTGTCTTCTATGGACTAGGGCTTTCTTTTGCCAACACAACGATTTTATGTTGAAGTGGAGTTAAAGGAACCATATAGCTCCCACAATAAACCAGTGCAGAGCACAGTAGCACCTTCTTGTAGTAAAACTATTGCTACCCATTAAAAAGTTAAAATATTTACTGGAGCACTTAATTGTAAGTTCATGTGCCATTACTGATTTCCCATAGTCCCCCTACAAAGTTTTTTACAAAACCTGTTGAGCCTGACAGTGAAGACCACCTCACGCAGCTTCTTTTGATAAGGGGACAATGCTGCTGCACTGCTACCTAATTCAAAGCAACATTGCCCCTCATGTACAGTAGACTGTGGCTGCTTGTACTATAATGACATGAGATGATGTTGCACAGGGCGTGGCTATTAAAATTGTCACTGCTGATTCATAAGCCTTTAGCTTGTCAATCAGAAGCTGTCCACCACTTTAGCATTAGCAGCAGAAATCCTTCCACTCTAAACTTTTGTGTCTAGAAGCAGTGGCATATCGTAGGAGGGCAGCCAATGCGGGCACAACATTTAAAGGGGAGCAGTCTTTTCTTGTTAAAAAAAAAGGGGAGCAGTCTGCCGGGGCGGAAGTCCAAGGCGCAACAGCTGCAGCCCTCCAAGAGTTAAATCCCTTTCCTGCTGCTATAGGCTGGGAGGGCAGAGTGCTGGGCCGCCATTGGCTGTAAGTTTCAGGTGGGTTCTCCTTTTCTGCGGTCCCTTATATCACAAAGTCTGTGGAAAGTGCACAGCGAGGCAGCCGCGGGGCTTCCCTGGATCTCAGATGAGATGAGATTACTGATGTGGAAACATTATGTGAAGATGCTACTATGATTTTGTGATCTACTGGCAGAGTGTGAAGTACTCTCAGATCCCATACACTTATGCTAAGAGAAAAGAAGAATCTAAAATAACAGTGTGTACAGTTGTTGCTGTGTATTCCATGTGTGCTTTGTGTACAGTGACAGCCCTCCCATTATTATTGATAAATACAGTGACTGAAGCAGGCTAAATATACTGTAACTAAAGGCATCAAGAAACCGGTAGTTGTCATTATTTGTACTGGACTGCTCAGTCTCAAATGCCCGGGCCTATTTTTTTGTCCCAGTCTGGGCATGGGCGCAGAAATTAGTCCTGCATAATCCTGAGTGTGCTGGGTCCAATGCCGAGCCCATGCCAGCATAAGGCAACTGGCATTGTGAACCTCCGTTAACTTCCACCTGCTCACCCGGCCCTGCCTACTCATCCTCCTCTCTCCCAGATGTAGGGCAGAACAAGATGACCTCCCCTTTCTGAACGCCCCTTCTCCCTTCAGCCCCCCGCTATGGTAAATAAATCCCTCCCATGGAGTCCTACCTGGGCGCTAGCAGAGAAACACCTCCATTCCAGCAGCTCAGAGATAATTGCAGCTGAAACGGAGGCCTGTGAGAGGAGGAGAGGGCCTGGGGAGGAGCCAAGTGAGACCAGGGGGATGGACCAGCAGTAGGCACAGGAGCGCGAGTGGCATGGCATAGATGATGATCCTCAGTGGAAAGTAGAGCAAGCAAGATACTGCTTTTGCATGTCTAGCTGTGCTTATTACTATAGAGCCCATTGCATGTACCATGATGACCCTCATGAGAAATAGATGGGGACAGTGATGGGGGCATAGGGATAGAGCAAAGGAAAAAGAGAGATAGGGACAGAGGGGGACATGAGAGCAGTTAGAGAAGCTACATGGTGACAGCAGAGAAGGTGGGGTTGTGTGTGGAGTTCTCACACTATTACCCCCAATCTTTTACCCCTCCTGCCCCCCTGGTGGTGGTGGTGGGGTCTGCTCACTTACAGCAGTGCGGCCAGCCAATAACCCCTGTGTAACGCTGTGAGTACATATTGGTAAGGGCTCCTCGTTATTCACAGCCGGAGCCTCTGACTGGCTGCATGCAGCCTTTTATTATTGGTGGGATATCTTAGACAACAAATAAAATAATGTGGGGCTGCAAGCAGCCAGTCAGATGCTAAGGCTGTGAATGACGAGGAACCCTTAATAGTCTGATCCAGCAGAGCAGCCAGCCCATAATGCCTACGTAAATTACATAGGGGTTAATGGCTGGCTGCTCTGCTGTGACAGATTATTAAGGGCTCCAGTCCTCTCCATTCACAGCCTGAATCCCCCGTACCCAGGGCCATCTTAATAACATCATGGGCCCCTGGGCAAAGTAATGCACTAGGGCCCTTACCAGGGAGATGGTGACCTACGGCAGCCTCGATTCAGGAAGCCTTGCAGGAGCGGCGTCACATGACGGAACGAAGGAATAACATAGCTTAATCTGGACGGGGGCTGCCGAGGTGATATTTTCCGGACCGGCCGCAAATCATCACTGCATGCGCCCGATCCAGACCCACGCCTGCGTCTCAGCCAGGGCAAATGACACAGTGCAGAACGTGGGTGGTGGGCAGACCGTGACATAGGAGGACAGCACCCTCTAGCTGATCCTCCCCACGCCACACACCACACAATGACGACATGCAGGATGTGGCGATGGGCGGCCACATAGTGCTGAGATATAGCCAGTACCCGCCATAGGAGTCACCAAGATACAGCCACCGAAGGGAGGGGGAAATGGAGAGCCAAATTAGACAACATTTGTAATAACATGATAGCATTTATTAAAACATAAAGCATAATAAACAAGCGCACCAAAAACTATCCAATATAGAAGTCGCAAACTAGATGTCAAAGACATTCTCTGCTATAATCAGGTAGCATGATTTAAAGAAACAAGGGATATGGACGATTGAAAGCATGATACAAAGGGTTTAAGCAAGAACAAGAGATATGCCAAATATCAGCATAGTGTTTAGGATGGAAAAAACCTGCTAATTGCGATTGTGATAATAAGAACCGGATCAAATTTACCAGGGATCATCAAGATGATAAATTACCCCCAATGAGCAACATAGTATACAAAATATACAAAAAGCATATACAAACAGAGGAAATGTCCAGAGTAGATGTAGAGAATAATAGTGGGGGTATGGGTATTCATAGAAAAGGTTTATAAGTTTGGGCCTCATTAATGCCAGGGGCATGGGTAACATTGAGGCGCTCAATCCAGATAGTCTCCTTAAGGAGAATGTATTTATCCCATTCACCGCCTCTAGGATCCTTGGGGATCACAGCCAGGACAATGAATGAAACCAGGGATACATCAAATGTATGCTACAAGTCCAAATGTCTACTCACGTGATCCTTGATTCTAGAAAGAAAATGGCTGGCTGTTTTCCCCACATAAAAGGTGCCACATCTACAGGACATGAGATATACAATCCCCTGTGTAATACAATCCGCATGAAAATTTGGAATAAACATTTCTAGATTGGGGAGCAAAAATCTAGTGCCTACAGTAAACCATGGACAAAAGGCACATTTGCCACAGCTGGTAAATGCCGTGTTGGAGTTGACAGAGTAGTGACTGGATACCAGTCTGTCTTTCAAAGATCTAGCTCTTCTGAACTAGCAACTGGTGCCCCTGCACCTGCTATTTCTGTGGACGCTATGTCGGTGGTCCTGGGGGTGGTAGCGGCGCGTGGACAAAAAGGGGGTAAAAAGCGCCCCCTCCCCCCACCATCTTCTGGGGATACTTCTGACGCAGAATCGGGCCCAGCTACTGCTCCCGGCCCTGGTTCTGATGTGTCAGAGGCTGCGGACCTCGACCGTGCGCACAGTGAGGATGACTCTGGCCCAGGGTCAGCGCATGATAGGGAGCTTGTAGGAGCACTTATCACTGCGGTGCGGGATACTCTGAAAATGGAGAATACGGCAGAGGCGACAGAGATGTCGATCCCTTTTGGATTCCGTAAGCCGGCCCGCACTGCTAAGGTGTTCCCTTGTGTACCTTATCTGGATAAACTTTTGTACACAGAATGGGATCGGCCGGTCGTTTTTTTCAGCCCCAAAATGTTTAACGGTCCGTTATCCTTTTTAAGGAGAAATTCCTGAAAAAATTGACTTCTCTCCCGACAGTGGACCCCCCTGTGTCCAGACTGAACAAGGTAACCACGATACCTGTGGAAGGGGCTCCTGCTTTCAAGGACCCTGCAGATAGGAGGGCTGAGGCAGTGGCCTGCTCCCTGTTGACGGTGGTGGGGTCAGCGGTTTGACCGGTCGTGGCCGGGGCTCTAGTGTCTCAGACTCTTACTGAATGGGCAAAACTGTTGCTCCCGGGGTTGGAGGAGCATCAGGCTCCCCCGGCCTGTGTGGCACTGTCCGAACAGTTGGCCTTTGTTTGCGAGTAAGCCCTGGATACGTTGCCCTTGCTCTCCAGAGCCTCGGTCTATGCGGTGGTGTTACGCCGCCTGGTCTGGCTAAAGTGTTGTTCCGCAGACCAGTCTTCTAAGAAGGCCTTGGTGGACTTACCCTTTAAGGGTGAAAGACTTTTTGGGGCCTCTCTGGATGACATTATAAAAGATGCCACAGGAGGTAAGAGCACTCTGCTCCCACAATCCAGTAAGGGTAAGGAGCCTCGCCGTTCGTAGTTCCGATTTTGAATGCGAGTCATAGGTCTCATGGTAGCCTCCTTCGAGGCGGTGCCGTATGCTCAATTCCACACTCGAGTGTTACAGAAAGATATTATGTTGCGTTAGGACAAATGCCCATTGTCTCTGGATTGTCAGATCCGGGTGAGCCACCAGGTCAGGACCTCCCTAGTGTGGTGGCTGACGTCTCCGACTCTTCGGGCGGGGAAATCGTTCCTTCCGTTTCACTGGACGGTGATCACGATGGACGCCAGCCTCTCAGGCTGGGGGGGAGTATGGGGAGTTCAGTCGGCCCAGGGGCATTGGACTCAGGAAGAATCCCGCCTGCCGATCAATGTCCTGGAACTTCGGGCGATCAGGCTGTGCCTCTCCAAGTGGTCTCAAAGACTACAAGGTCGTCCAGTCAGGATCCAGTCGGACAACGCCGCAGCAGTGGCGTATGTCAACCATCAGGGAGGAACAAGAAGCTCGGCGGCGGAGGTCGCTCACATCCTGAGGTGGCAGAACGGAGCGTGCTGGTTCTATCATTCCGGGCGTACAGGACTGACAAGCGGACTATCTAAGTCGCCAGACGCTGGACCAAGGAGAATGGTCGCTTCACCCGGACGTATTTCAGCTTCTGTGTCTAAAATGGGGCATCTCCTGGCATCACGACTCAATCGGAATGTGTTGAGGTTCGTGGTCAGGTCAAAAGACCCGTGGGCAGACGCGTTGGTTGTGCCGTGGGATCAGTATAGGCTGCTTTATGCCTTCCCTCCTCTGAATCTTCTTCCCCGTCTACTCCGCAGAGTGGAGGCCAAAGGGCTTCCGACGATCCTGATTGCTCCAGATTGGCTTAGTCGTCCCTGGTACGCCGACCTAGTGCGTCTGGTGGCAGATGTTCCTTGGCGCCTGCCACTGCGAAAGGACCTTCTGTCGCAAGGTCCCATATTTCATCCTGCTTTACAGTCGTTGGCTTTAACGGCATGGCAATTGAAAACCAGGTGCTAAGGGACCGAGGTCTGTCGGACTCGGTGATCTCTACCATGCTGCGGGCACGGAAGTCAACCTCGCAGAAGATTTACCATCGTACGTGGAAGGCTTACATCTCTATGTGTGAGGAGATGAGGTGGCATCCGCGTGCATATTTGATTTCCAGGATCCTGCTGTTTTTACAGCGTGGAGTGGACCAGAAACTCGCCTTAAGTACAATTAAGGGGCAGATTTCGGCCTTGGCTGTTTTTTTCCATCGACCATTGGCGACGCACTCTCTAGTGCGTACGTTTGTGCAGGGGGTTCAACAGGTGGCCCCTCCGGTACGTCCTCCACTACCTCCGTGGGACTTGAATCTGGTTAACTCGGTACTTCAGAAACCACCGTTTGAGAACATTAGGGAGATTCCCTTATTGACTCTCTCCCAGAAGGTGGCTTTTTTGGTGGCGATTACAAAAGTCAGACGGGTTTCTGAATTGGAGGCCTTGTCATGCAAGCCTCCCTATTTGATCTTCCACAAGGATAAGGTGGTGCTGCGTCCACAGCCGTCGTTCCTTCCTAAGGTTGTTTCGGCCTTTCACCTTAATGAGGACATTGTCCTTCCGTCCTTTTGTCCTCGGACAACCAATAAGTGAAGGATTCCTTATGATGAAAAACACCAGTGCCAAACTTGATCCAACAGTAAAGAAGAATGTGATGATAGAAAAGGCACCTCCACCATAAGCATACACTGCCGCTTACCGGATGGATATGATCTCTTATTACAGGAGATCCAGATTCACATAGGCTAATGACCCAGCCTGGGGTTGTCTGTATACACCTCCGCTCACAGGGATGTGGATGTCAAACAGCAACGCACGGAGTCACACCACATGGAAATATAAATTGAATTTGCATAGCATAAAACCCTTTTTAAAGTTTTATTTAAGTGATTAAAAACACACTTACAGTAAAGGCGCTACAATAGGCATGTAACAATCGAGCCGGCCGGCTCCTCGATAAGCAGCCCATATCTTCCGGGTCTGGAAACGAACGCGGTGACGTCAGAACGTCGTGCCTCCCTACGTTTCGTCACTAGAGGGATGTGGTCATGAGGTATGGGCGGCGTTCTGATTCACCGCTTAAATAACATAGTAAACAATGCAGCCTCGTTGTGAGTCTCGAGTGGCCGTTGAATCGCCATCTTAGCTGATGGAAAAGGCTTAGTAAGTTAATGATGTACTCCCTACCTGTAAGGGCAAACATAAATACATGCGGACAACTGATAGTCCGCTGCAGAGAGGTTACCCATAGATGGCTGGATACATCGCAAACTATTATATGGCAACTAGTGCGAACTGAAAACAGCAGACAGCCAACTCTGGGACTGTAATCAAAACATCTGCTCTAAAAACAACTACTCCAAAGCCTCGTACACACGATTGGATATCCTATGGATTCTAATACGATGGTTTTGTCCATGGGAAAACCGATGAAGCTGACTTCTATCAGTCTTGCCTACACACCATCAGTCAAAAAACCGACCGTTCCAAACACGGTGACGTAAAGCACTCCGCTGAGCCTAGAAAATTTAAGTTCAATACTTCTGAGCATGCGTCGATTCTGAGCATGCGTGGGTTTTTTTTCCGATGGAGTTCCCCACAGACGTTAGTAATTTGCTATCGGTTTTTTAACCATCGGATAAATTTAAAACATTGTTCTATTTTTTAAAACCGATGGAAAAAAGACTGATGGGTCCCATACACGATCGGTTTGTCCGATGAAAAAAGTCCATCGGACTGTTTTCATTGGTAAAACCGATCGTGTGTACAGGGCTTAAGGAGTTATTTAAAAGAAAATCTATGAAGAATAAAAATAAGAAATAAAAATGAAAAAATGATAAGAAAAATTTTGTATATTGTACTAGACTCACACTAGGTACCATGAAATCCCCAATATGAGTCAAATAAAGATAGATCGTAGGGAATTAAACCCCTGATGACGAAAAAAATGATTATTTAAAAATATATAGAAAAGATTAAAATGGAATTATAAATATAGCAATGCAGCCATTCGTGACTCACATCAAGTTCACATGATATAAACGCATCCCATGACTACAAAGTCTAAACTTCATCAGGATATTGGTAAAAGAAATAATGATAATAAAAAAAGAGAAATTTACATAACAAATGTAGGTACCAAGAGGGAGAGACAGAGAGACCTCAGGAATTGTCAATGAAGCAATTAACATCAACCTCTATGTTCAGGCCAAAAGGTGTGTAGCATTTCAGTTTATGTACCCATGCCATCTCTAATTTCGAAATGCTCCTAACTAAACAGCTACCCCTCCAAAGGGGGCTGTATTTGTCAATACCTAAAAAGACTGTGTTAGTTGGATCCCTGTTATGCACTGTAAGGTAATGTTTTGACATAGAGTGTTTTGTGAAACCTCTCCTGATATTGTTAATATGTTCATTCAAACGTACTTGCAGGGGGTTGCTTGGTCCTGCCCACATACTGCAAGCCGCACGGGCATTGGAGCATATACACCACTCCTGATGTAGAGCAGGTAATAAAGGGCTCTATGGTGTAACTCTTAGAGGTACATGTGGAACTAAATCTAGTAGTCCTCCTGGTCCTACACCCATTTAGGGAACAGACTTGACAATGCCTACACTGGTAATAGCCAGTGAGACCTGGAAAAAACATAGGTCTAGTGGTTGGGGGGTTAAGGATGTTAGGAGCTAGCTTGTCTTTAAAAGAAGGAGCCCCCCGAAAAAACACCTGTGGCCTATGAGTTAGAATGGTTTTTAAGACTTTGTCATTCTTTAAAATATGCCAATATTTATTACCTATATGTTTAATGTTGGCATGTTGACAAGAGTAATTAGTAATAAAAGGATTACGGAAACTACCTCTACTAGCATCATCGGTTTTCTCCTTTAACAAAATAGCCCTGTCCACATTTTTTACATACTCAAGAGTATTGGAAAGAGATTCCGGAGAGTAACCCTTATCAACAAACCTTTGGGTCAGGACCTGGGCCTGTTCCAGAAAAGGTTGTCTGTTCTGTGCAGTTGCGCCTCAACCTCAAATACTGGCTTTTCGGCACAGACTTGAGCCAGGAGACATAGTGGCAACTGTCACTCGGGATGAAGGCATTTCTGTCGGTGGATTTCAAATATGTTGAAGTGATAAAACTATCCACACCGACAGAAATGGTCAAGTCCAAAAAGTTAATTTTATCTTGGCTCGCCTCAAAGCTCAGATGGATACCCCCTATCATTGATGTTGAGAGAATCCATAAATGCCAGAAGGTCTCCCTCACCCCCATTCCACAGGAGGAGGATGTCGTCTAAAGCTAACTATATCCGAGATCCATACACAGTGGGACATAGCATTTCTAGAGACATATATTAAACATATGTCTCCTGGCTCAAGTCTGTGCCAAAAAGCCAGTATTTAAGGTTGAGGCGCAACTGCACAGAACAGACAACCTTTTTGGAACAGGCCCAGGTCCTGGCCCAAAGGTTTGTTGATAAGGGTAACTCTCCGGAATCTCTTTCCAATACTCTTGAGCATGTAAAAAATGTGGACAGGGCTATTTTGTTAAAGGAGAAAACCGATGATGTTAGTAGAGGTAGTTTCCGTAATCCTTTTATTACTAATTACTCTTGTCAACATGCCAACATTAAACATATAGTTAATAAATATTGGCATATTTTAAAGAATGACAAAGTCTTAAAAAACATTCTACCTGATAGGCCACAGGTGTTTTTTCAGGGGGCTCCTTCTTTTAAAGACAAGCTAGCTCCTAACATCCTTAACCCCCCAACCACTAGACCTATGTTTTTTCCAGGTCTCACTGGCTATTACCAGTGTAGGCATTGTCAAGTCTGTTCCCTAAATGGGTGTAGGACCAGGAGGACTACTAGATTTAGTTCCACATGTACCTCTAAGAGTTACACCATAGAGCCCTTTATTACCTGCTCTACATCGGGAGTGGTGTATATGCTCCAATGCCCGTGCGGCTTGCAGTATGTGGGCAGGACCAAGCGCCCCCTGCAAGTACGTTTGAATAAACATATTAACAAAATCAGGAGAAGTTTCACAAAACACTCTATGTCAAAACATTACCTTACAGTGCATAACAGGGATCCAACTAACACAGTCTTTTTAGGTATTGACAAATACAGCCCCCATTAGAGGGGTAGCTGTTTAGTTAGGAGCATTTCGAGATTAGAGATGGCATGGGTACATAAACTTAAATGCTACACACCTTTTGGCCTGAACATAGAGGTTGATGTTAATTGCTTCATTGACAATTCCTGAGGTCTCTTTGTCTCTCCCTCTTGGTACCTACATTTGTTATGTAAATTTCTCTTTTTTTATTATCATTATTTCTTTTACCAATATCCTGATGAAGTTTAGACTTTGTAGTCATGGGATGCGTTTATATCATGTGAACTTGATGTGAGTCACGAATGGCTGCATTGCTATATTTATAATTCCATTTTAATCTTTTCTATATATTTTTAAATAATAATTTTTTTCGTCATCAGGGGCTCAATTCCCTACGATCTATCTTAATTTGACTCATATAGGGGATTTCATGGTACCTAGTGTGAGTCTAGTACATTATACAACATTTTTCTTATAATTTTTTCATTTTTATTCTTCATAGATTTTCTTTTAAATAACGCCTTAGAGTAGTTGTTTTTAGAGCAGATGTTTTGATTACAGTCCCAGAGTTGGCTGTGTGCTGTTTTCAGTTCGCACTAGTTGTCATATAATAGTTTGCGATGCATCCAGCCATCTATGGGTAACCTCTCTGCAGTGGTCTATCAGTTGTCCGCATGTATTTATGTTTGCCCTTACAGGTAGGGAGTACATCATTAACTTACTAAGCCTTTTCCATCAGCTAAGATGGCGATTCAGTGGCCACTCGGGACTCACAACGAGGCTGCGTTGTTTACTGTGTTATTTAAGCGGTGAATCAGAACGCCGCCCGTATCCCGTGACCACGTTCCTCTAGTGATGAAACGTAGGGAGGCACGACATTCTGACGTCACCGCGTTCGTTTCCAGACCCGGAAGATACGGGCTGCTTATCTAGGAGCCGGCCGGCTCGATTGTTACATGCCTATTGTAACGTCTTTACTGTAAGTGTGTTTTTAATCACATAAATAAAACTTTAAAAAGGGTTTTATGCTATGCAAATTCAATTTATATTTCCATGTGGTGTGACTCCATGCGTTGCTGTTTGACATCCACATCCCTGTGAGCGGAGGTGTATACAGACAACCCCAGGCTGGGTCATTAGCCTATGTGAATCTGGATCTCCTGTAATAAGAGATCATATCCATCCGGTAAGCGGCAGTGTATGCTTATGGTGGAGGTGCCTTTTCTATCATCACATTCTTCTTTACTGTTGGATCAAGTTTGGCACTGGTGTTTTTCATCATAAGGAATCCTTCACTTATTGGTTGTTCTAGCAGGATACAGACTGCCTTCATTTATTTGGTTCTCATTTTTGTTTCCATGGACTGAGCACATTGACACTTTCATCTGATTTTGCACTTGTCTAACTTAATATTACTAATTACATCACTTTCAATGTGGTTTAATTTTTTCATATTGTCCTCATATTGATGTGAGTGCATCTTCGGATGCTTCCTTCGGCCGCAAGGTTTTACAGGCGGCTGTTTAAGGTTGCAACTCCTCCGTTGAGGAGCTCTAGTTTGTTTGGGGTGAAGTTTGTTTTATGCTGTTTTCCCACCCCTCGTTTTTTTGACACTGCTTGGGGACGTCCCATATGTCAAGATGCTGCTGTGTCCGTCCATGAACGGAAGAGAAAATATGATTTTTGTACTCACCGTAAAATCCATTTCTCTGAGTTCATGGACGGACACAGCACCCGCCCCTCCTTTTTTATGTTTGTACTGCTTTTTTACGAACTGAGCTGCAAGATGCAGGGAGAGGGGATGTACCCAGGGGGACCGCCCCCTGGGTGGTACTGTACTATGTGATGTGTTTTAACACTTAACATGCTGTTTTTCTGCCTAGTCAATCTCCTAACAGGAGGATAATACCCATATGTCAAGATGCTGCTGTGTCCGTCCATGAACTCAGAGAAATGGATTTTACGGTGAGTACAAAAATACTATTTTTGTATTTAGTCGGGTTATCTTTGTGTAATGATAAAATTAGTTTGATTATCCGAGTCATTTAAGTGGGGCAAATATGCAAAAAAATAAAAAATCAGAAAGGGGGAAAATACTTTTTCTCAGCATTGTATTAGTACCATGATGAAGGCATAAACATATATGACTAGAAGTTAACATTCTATCAAAATTATTTTTAGTCATTAAAATTGTTTATCATATAATAGAGACCTAAGAGCCTGGTTTGGATTTTTCCAATCAAATTAGTGTTGTTACACCCACTTGTGGCAGGCAGCACAACTCTACTCCACAAAGCTATGTAGAGTTCGCTGGATACAATTAAGAGCTACCCCTAACTTTCTAAATGTTACTGAAGTAGATTTGGATTTTGAAAATGTTGCAAAGCAAACAAGGATTAGTAGTAGTTAGCAACGAGTTCCTTTTAGGTGGCCATACACTATACAATCTGATTGTACAAGCTCTGTACAATCTCTTTAGATTTAACAAAACTGTATAATGGGAGGACACACCAGCTATCTGATTACTCTGTATCCAATCAGGCAGGCCCTTGCACTACATAATTGATGGCAGATCTAAAGGAGATTGCATAGTGTATGCTGAGCTTTACAGAACCCAGGACACTCTTCTCCCGTTTTTAATATTACAGCTCTATCCATATAGGCTGTTATCTAATCTCTCATTTCCTGTACTCTCCAAATGAACAAGATGAATTTAAGACAAAAACCGTGCACCTAGCTGGGGGTGTTTGGGATCTGCTGGAAGGAAGGAACGCAGCCACAGGTGTGTGCTAATGAGGTCAGCTGATGAATGCGTCTTACTGACTTCTATGTCTAATATCTACATACCCGCAAGAGATGAAGCGGTCTAAGGAAATTTAGCAAATGTCAGCTTTGCAAGGAATGAGGAGGAAAATCAGCATTGGAGCTGTTAAAATCTTGCTCTTTTGGGGCGTGGCCTGGAGCTTCATGGCGTAGGTTGTGCAGAGTGAGAGCTCCGTCTGAGTCTTCATCCTTCTACTCCATCCTACGGAGAATTTCCTCCAGATCTTTGCCGCTTCACAGCCTACCGAGCCCTGCACGCGACCATCCCTATGTCGCCACCGAAACGGACATCGGAGGCCATAGCCAAGCTGGCTAAGTTCCGCCACGAGGGACAGGACACTGAGGAGGAAGATGGCGCCGACCCGGCCCAGACCACAGAGGAATCCACCTCAAACGACACCGCCAGAATCCTGGTAGCCGCCTCCCTGTGCCAGACCACCCTGACATCAAGGATTGAGGAAGTTAAGATTGATATTTCCCTCATCCGACAGGACATCCAGAGGTTGCAAGACAGGACCTCAGAAACCGAGCGCAGAGTAGGCCACGTGGAAGCGGACATTGCCCCACTGCAGATCTCCACAGAGCAGCTCCAGCACCAACTCAGCGCCGTTCTCCATAAGCAGGACGATATGGAGAACAGGCTACGTTACAGTGGCAGTCTTCCCGGACTCCTCTGCCGAAGTGCAGAAAAAGCGGGCACAATTCATGGAGGCCAAGCGACAGCTCCGCATCCACCATCTCCCGTATGCCATGTTGTTTCCGGCCAGGCTCCGGGTGGTCAGAAATGGTAAAGCCCACTTTTTCGAGGATCCTGCTGCCGTCCTGTCTTGGCTGGAGCGACCCGAGGCGGCAGGCCCTGCTCCTCCGTGACCCTCAACACCCTACGGCTCCTCTTCGCCCCCATTCCGGGCCTGGTGGACAGCGATCCGGGACTACTCCTTCTAAACTGTGAGTGTGCCTCCATTACATGACTCCCACCTGCCCTCATCCTCCTGCCCATGAAGGTTCCCTGGTGGCACTCGGTTATCGCTAACATGGTCCCCGTTCTGCTGCCATCAGGCACGTCACCCTGTCCTTCCTTTGCCCCTTTGCAATATGGAATTTCCCTGCTCTTTCACCCTCTTGGCATTCTCAGACACCCCAGAGACACTCACCCAGACTACTTGCACACCCTACGTTCCATCGTGCCGTGTGTGCTCTGCAGTTTACTCTTTTGTCGCCCCCGAACCCAGCCAGGGTCACCCCCAGACTCGGGCTCTCCCCTGTTGCCCCGGTGGCCTGGCTTTTGTTCTCAGCCATTGCAATCTTGTTTACCTGGCCAGCTATCGCTACCACGGATGTGGAGAGCGATTGTTTTTTATTATTGCCATGCTGGTCCAGTGATGGCACTGTTTGGATAGTTACTGTGTTTTTTACTCGATTTTATTCGCAACTGACATACCATATATTGTGTTTCTTTAATGTGCGCTACATGTTTTGTGCTTACTTATGCCTCTCACGCCATGCTGTATCTTATGTGCTGACAGGGGCGCCACTCTGTGCGGTAGGATATGTCGCCCACACAGCCCGGACGGTCGTCCTGCACAGACCCCCCACTCATTTGTATATTGGGCTTCTGCTTGGGTACTGCCTGTGGTCTATTGCAATGTTTACTCTGCTTGAGACCCACGCTGTCGGATCCGGCTGCACCTCCCGTCCTACTAAATTTTCAAATGGCTATGTTCAAAGTAATTACCTGGAATGTCCGGGGTCTGTGTGCCAGACCTAAGCGAGTAGCTGTCCTCACGCATCTAAAGCGCATGCGTGCGGACATATCTGTTTTGCTAGAAACGCACCTCACGGGTCAGGCCCAAATGGCACTGAAAAAACCCTGGGTGGGCTGGCTCTACAGTGCTCCTTATACTTCCAACTCCCGCGGTGTGGCCATACTTGTGGCCAAAACTGTGCAGTTCCAACTTCACAGCCTGCAGTCGGATCCGCAGGGTCGGTTCCTGTTTCTTCATGCCACGGTTGGTGGTCTGGAGATGCTACTTATGGCATTCTACATCCCGCCACCCTTCCAATTTCATGCTCTGCAGGAGGGACTCACGTTCATGGCCAAATACCCTACGGTACCTGTGATGTGGATAGGTGACTTCAACATGACGATCAACCCTAGCCTGGACAGACTCAGCACGGCCAACCCGGCCCCTACCCCCCCCCTTACCAGATTCGGTAGATTAGTGGCGGAATTCGCTATGTCTGACTCCTGGCGACACAGGCACCCGACCAAGGTTGCCTTCTCATGCTACACTCCCTCGCAAATGGCTATGCCTCGTATTGATCTGATTCTCCTCTCTCCTACCCTGTTGCCCGACCTCCTGGATGTGGGGTTTGGCATCAGGGTGCTCTCGGACCATTCCCCTTACTGGTTGACTCTCAGGCTCCCCTCCGGCCCTCCTCCCCGCATTTGGCGGCTCAACCCGTTCTGGCTTATGGTTATCCCGGAGCTGGAAGCTGTGCAGAGGGAGTGGGTTCACTTCTTCCGTACAAACCTGGGTTCGGTGCCTGTCGGATCGGTCTGGGAGGCTTTCAAGCTCTACGCCCGATTGGTCCTCTCCACCCGCATCACTAGACATAAGACCACTTCCAAACTGATCCTTCAACAGTCCGAGGAGCGCCTGAGCTCCCTCGAGCAAATATTCCTTGCAGACCCCACGGCTGCGAATGCCTCTCTCATCCGCTTGCAGTCCAGATTAACTAACCATCTACACTATGAAAAGGCTAAGCAGGGTATTTTCTTTAGCAGACAATGCATATTCGAACATGGAGAGCGTGCGGGCAAGTTGTTGGCTTACATGGCCCATCTGGATCACAGTCCCCCGGTTGTGGTCCAACTTCGGACCGCGGCCAGGTCTGCGACCTCCGACCCAGACCTGGTAGCTGAAGAGTTCAAACAATTTTATTCTGCCCTCTACACGTCCACAGCGAGTCACACACAAGCCGAACTTTCCCAGTTCCTAGCCCTCATTGGCTTCCCCACCCTCACTCAGACCCAGTGTTCCCTTCTGGAGGCTCCCATCACCTCGGAATGCGTCGCAGAGGCCCTGGCCCAGCTCCCGCCCTCAAAGGCACCGGGCTCGGATGGTCTCCCCCTGGAGTTTTATACACAGTTTCAGGAGGTCCTTGCCCCCAAGCTGCAAACCCTCTATGCCCATATCTTTGACACCTCAACCCTCCCCTCATCCATGGGAGAGGCTCTCATTGTCCTTATCCCCAAACCCGGCAAAGATCCCCTATACCCAGAATCCTACCGTCCCATCTCACTCCTTTAGCTAGACGTCAAAATCCTAGCCAAAATTCTTGCCTTGTGTCTTAATAAAGTGATACTCAATTTGATCCACTCGGACCAAACTGGGTTCATGCCCTACAAAAATACTGCGTTTAATCTCCGTAGGTTATTTATGAATCTACAGTCCACTCATGATAATACCTGGTCCAGGGTGGTGGTGAGCCTCGATGCTGCAAAGGCATTCGACTCTGTGGAATGGCGCTATCTATGGGAATGCTTGGCCAGATTCGGCTTCGGCCCTAAATTTATAAAGTGGCTACAGCTCCTTTATCAGGCTCCCACTGCTCGGATCCAGGTTAATGGTAGGATCTCCACCCCATTCCCACTCACCAGGGGTACCCGCCAAGGCTGTCCCATATCCCCCCTGCTGTATGCTCTGGCTGTTGAACCATTGGCAATTGCCATCAGGACTCATCCACATATCAGAGGCCTCCGCGCGGGTCACCTGACGGAGACTCTAAGTCTATACGCGGATGACATGCTACTTTATCTGGAGGACTCGGGCCCTTCACTCACGGCGGCCCTGCGATTGATAGAGCAGTTTGGGGAGTTCTCCGGCCTCAGAATTAACTGGTCAAAATCCCAGATCCTCCCGCTCGACATGGATGTCCCATCTGCGGCTCAGGCGGCGCTTCCACTAGTCCGGGCAAGTCAGATTAAGTACTTGGGAGTGCAATGTTCCAGAACGCTGCTTGATTACAATAATCTTAATATTGAACCTTTATTTGATTTCCTAAAAGCCAAAACCCAAGTGTGGTCCCGACTCCCCCTAGGGGTTATGGGACGTGTAAATCTGGTCAAGATGATCCTTCTCCCCAAGCTGCTCTATTTGTTCTGGCATGCCCCCCTTTGTATCCCCCCTAGAATTTTAAAGTCCATGGAAGCCATTCTTAACACTTTTGTCTGGGGTACATCCCGCCACAAACTTTCATGGCGCGCTCTGAAATGTCCCTTCCACCTAGGAGGCACTGCCCTACCAGACCTCACCCTATACTACATCGCCTCCCAATTGTCACACTTTTACTACTTTAATCAGATGGACAGGGACCGCTATGAGACTCTGGTTTGCTCCCCGCGCGTCGATCGGGTCGCACATCCATTTCAAATCCTCCTTCGTGGCACTCACGGGCCCCTCTGCGCTAAAACTACCATGCTGACCCATCACTGTAAAATATGGCAGCGAGCTGTGACCATTATCGGGGCTCCCGCACTGCACACCCACACTCCCCTCTGGGATAACTCCCAACTCCCCGAGCTGCGAACCGTTCCAGACCAAAACCAATGGATAGTCTTTGGTATCCTTTTTCTCTCCCAGGTCCTCGACAACGGGACAATTAGATCATTCCAAGCCCTCAAAGACGAGTTCGGTTTTCCCAACCGCATGCTGTTTCGCTATCTCCAGCTCCGACACGCCCTCACCTCCCAATTTGGAGAACATATCCCTAGTCTCGTATCGCTGCCACTTGTGACCGTGATCCTAAGCCACGATCCTAAGGGGATGATCTCTTTTTTCTACAACCACCTGTTAACGCTGTCGGCCACTTTACTGGCATACCGGCTCAAATCCAAGTGGGAGGCGGATCTTGGGGCTGTGGAGGACGGGATTGGGAAGATGCATTGGCCACCTCCAAGCTAGCTTCCCCCAAACTGTCGGATAGACTCACTCATCTATACATGTTGCACAGGTCCTACCTCACTCCTGCCCACTTGTCTAAATTTAAACCAGATTACTGCTCGGCCTGCCCCAAGTGTGGTGACTCGCTGGGCACGTTCTATCATCTGCTGTGGTCTTGTCCCAAGCTCCAGGAATACTGGTCCCAGTTCCTTCACGATCGCATGGGCTCCCCACTCTCCCTCTGCCCCCGACAATGCCTTCTCGGTATCCTCCCTTTGCCATAAGAAGAAAAATATCTCACTATTTTTTTGCAGGAGACGCTATTTCTGGCCAGGATGCAAGTTGCCCGCACCTGGATCAAGCCAACGCCCCCTACCATACAACAGTGGAGGGGGCGATTAATGCCACCCTTCCCTACAAAAAGGTCCTCTATAAACATAGGGGCTGCCCGACTAAGTTCAATAAGATCTGGGACAGGTAGGTGGAGGACTTGTTTACTTGCACAGACTGAAACTATTCTTTGACCGAGCTCTCAGTCCCCCTGCGGTCCCGCTCCACGGCTGCTTACTTTCCGCCACCACGGCCCGCTGACTGAGTTGTGTGAGTGTATCACTGATCCGGGCCTCCTCTCTGCTCTCCACGCCCGGGCCCTCAGTTGGCTTCAGATGTTTTACTTAACATGTTTGTGTCATGCGTGTGGTAGTACTGTCAGATGTGATATCCTTGTATTTGGTGCATGTTGCACCCCACATGTGATTGTGTACCTTTTTCTATTATGCTCAATAAACATTTTTTTTAGTTTTGGATTTACATTTTTTTAATGGCTTGCATGTGTGCAGAATAAAATTTATTTTGTAGCACAGTAGATTTAATAGAGATTGGAAGGTGGGTTAGGCTGGGTTCACACTGATACGACACGACAGTTATACAACTTTCATCCTACTTTGCTCTGCGACATCGGTCCTACATTGATCCTACATTGGTCCGACATCCATCCGACTTTCATGAACAGGATACTACTTTGATCTGACTTTGTGATAGTCTGACTTGTTCTTTGACCAATCAAAACAATCCCAGAGTGAGATAAATTCCTTTTACTGCTGCTGTAATGACATGTCGGATGTCAAAAGTCGGATGGTTAGGACAAGGCTCCTACTTTGATCCAACTTCAATGATATTCAATGGTCTGAAGTCAGATCAAAGTCGGACCAAAGTAGTACAGGGAGCATTTTCAAAGTCGGACCGACTTGTGCCGGACCAGTTAAGACGGCTCCCATAGGGAAACATTGATTTTCACACGTCATGCGACATGAGCTCCCAATGTCGGAGCGTTTGTCGGACAAGTGTGAACCCAGCCTTAGCAACACATTCCACTTATAAAATATTTTATTAACCCTCAAAAAAAACGATTTTTTATAAAACGGATTCTACATTTTATTTGGACAATCGGAACACTTTTTTATACATAGTTACTTTGCCCAAAAATTTGACTGGCATTTAATGTTGCAATCTTTTTCACAACACTTTACAATATGGTTAGAAGAGCCCTGCTCTAAAGAGTTTACAATCTAAAAGAGAAGCACGTAAATTGGACACATCTTAAATTTCATAGTATACAGCAGGGACAAAAGATAAAGAATAAAATTGCGCTAACTAATAATAAAATTGTAGCGCCTGCCCCTCTCCTCTCTCCGTGCGACTCGCACTGTCTCTCGTCTAGGGGTATCTGGTTGGGTGGAGAGAGAGAGAGCAGGTGGGCCACGCCTAGCCTCCACCACATGGGAATGCCTGTAGTATCAGCAATGTCCTGTTTACCTTCGGGTCTGTGCCGTGCACCCGGATCCTCCCTCCAAGAGTCACCGTGAACTTCGTCCGCCAGGAAGTGAGCCTCACACCATTAAAGTCCAACACTCCTTTATTAGAACACACCATACAGGGACTTCCTTGATAGTTAGGACAGAAAAGGAGGTGTGAGTGTGAATAGGCCCAGACACAAATTCGCTCCTCCACTCTCCTCCTGGAGAGTGGGATATGGTCTCCGCACGAGAGGAAGGGGATCCTTCTGGACGGTCTCCGACAAGAGACTCACCCGTCACCGGCAGTCTGCTGCACCGGGTCTTCGAGTGAGGAGCTCTCCCCGGTCTATTGCGTCTTACTCAGATTCAGGCCTCCATCCCCGAAGTGCCTTAGGACCCTTCCCTCGCGAAACTCAGTGTTGGGCACTGAGCTCCGGACCTTCTTGCAAGTACCTCACCCCAGGGCTGAAGGTGCCTGGGGTGGAACACGATCTCCGTTGGTCCTCTAGGCCGAGGCCTCCTAGAGGACGAGCACGCACCCACGTCCGCAAGCTGAAGGTGTTTGGGACGAAGACCCCGTGACCAAGATGGCCGGCCATTTTATCCCCCTTCCCAGCAAGCACAGCGTGTTCCCCGCCCCACCATACCGCTATCGAAAGAGGACAAAAAGGACTCGACACACAGTGATATTCGTCCCTCCGGCCACAGCGGCAGCGCCACCTCGTGGACCGCCGGGAACATAGCACTGATGTCACAGCTAAATTCAAAAAAATGCACCCGGGAAAGTAAGTACCCGCTACAAAATAATAAAGAACAAATTCAATAAGTGATGAAAAGCTGCTACATAAGAACGTGAAAAATATTCAAAGTGGGAAAATGGGTGAAATGTAGTGCTAAAAATGTTGTACAGTGGAAGTGTACAAAGAAGATGAATATTCAAATAAACATTCAAATAAAAATTAATCAATCTAAAGTCCCGTTTAATGAATGTTTAAAAACAAAACTAGTCCAATGATGTAAATTAATCCTGGAAAAGAACAAACAGAGATCGTTGTGGACTCTGTTTGTTCTTTTCCAGAATTGATTTACATCATTGGACTAGTTTTGTTTTTATAAATCCATTAAGCGGGACTTTAGATTGATTAATTTTTATTTGAATGTTTATTTGAATATTCATCTTCTTTGTACACTTCCACTGTACAACATTTTTGCCGCTACATATTACCCATTTTTACAGCAGGGACAAAAATAAGGTGAGTATTAACCATGTGTAGCGATACCCCCGTAGGAGCTGCTGGTTTAAATTTGGGCCTGCCGTTACCTCACTGTTCCGTATGCTCGTCTCAGGGGTTCTCCTTGAAGAGTTGTCCAGAAGAAGTTTGCACCAACACAAAGTCTCTTTCAAGGGTTTTATTGAATAAAGTTCCAACAGAGGGGGTAGAAGGGATGGGGAGGACTCAGGTACCTTAGTTGCGGATCACAGGAATGTTCCTAGGTCCAGAGGAACAACTGTCTCCACGCTGGATTCAGCAAACACCGGATAGGCCCAATCTCACTGGCCTAGCAACCGATGTATAGCTCGATCACCTATAGTCTCTGCCACAGACCCGGTGCAAATAGAACAGTCTCTGCCAAAGACTTAGTGCAAATAGAACAGTCTCTGCCACAGACTTGGTGTAACCCTTCCTTGGGTTACCTTCTGAATTAAGAACACAGCTCTCAGTGCCAGGATTTTCCAGCCATTCTGGCAGCACTTTGAGGTAGATTATGACCCGGATGCATCCTTCAATTGAGTCCTCAATTGCTTGGTCCCTTCCAGCAGGCAAGGCGACACAGGATCATCCCTGGATCAGTAGACCCCCAGTAACTCCTGGGCCTACTCTTCAGTAACGGAGCCTCAGACCAACATGGCCCTGAGGCGGAAACTGCCAGCACTTCCCTGAGGCCATGAGGGCCCTCAGGTCGGGGTTGGGCGGGTGGTGCCCACCACCAACGAACGACAACCCCCATCTCTCCAAAAAGACTCCTCCACTAATGGCATCTGTCCCTTAAGTACCCCCTCCCAGCATGGACCGCGGATTGACCAAGCCCCTGAGCCGCTGCTGGGAAAGAGATACCCAATGCGTCCAGCCTGTTGCCTTTCCTGTCCTGACCAGTGGTTATAGCGACACCCACTGTCAGGAGGAAAATCACGCAGCCAGCTGAACTGAAACTTTGTAAAATTTGTAACACAATTCTTCTGAGCCAATCTATTGCTCAGACAACTATAATTATACCACATAGCGCCCACTCATTGGGAGCAGGGCGCTGCACATGTTAAACATTTTAGGGTATAAGGCCCCTTTCACACGGGCGGACCGTTCAGGTCTGCCTGTCAGTTTTTTAGGCGGACCTGAACGGACGCTCCGTGCACCTCTATGGAGCCACGGATGTCAACGGTGACATCCGACCCGCTCCGATCCGCCAAAGTGTGACGGAGGAAAACCCTATTTTCCATCCCTCTGGCGGATCAGATGACAACGGACTCTATGGTCCATCGTCATCCGATCCCCCACAAGGGAGTACAAAACAGATTATAGCGCACACATTCAAGAATGAAATTTATCCTGCAAGGCTAGTTAAAAACACCTGAACATATACATAAAAATATATATGGGGGTTTGGTCACACTATATGGTCATATAGTGCTAAGCCCACAAACTGCGACAAAGTACCCCGAATTTCGTGGGTCCTACCCTAGTAATAGAATGAAAGAACCTGTGTCTCAACCATGGGAGCTAAACTCCTCTCTGTGGGAGAACTGAAGGGATTCTTCCTATATACTGGTGGCCACTAATAAGAGGTAATGAGGAGGGGGAGGGGTGCTCCAGCCCAAAAAACCTGGTCAGGGTCTACTACAATACAAAAACATAATGGGGGGCACACCATACAATGCGTTTAAATTCAAGATGGTCCTGCTATAAGACCAAAAGACAGTACAAAACAGATTATAGCGCACATTCAAGAATGACATAGAGGAGAGCGGCACTCTGACAGGTCGGTCCCTGCACAGTGTGCAGAGACCAACCTGTCATCTGTCTGCTCAGCGGGGATCGACGGAGCAATCCCCGCTGAGCAAAGCGGAGCCCGCACATGGACACCTCCATGTGTGAAAGGGCCCTAACTCTCACCACCCCACCCCTATCAAAAGTTTAAGCGCAGGATTAACCACTTCCCGCCCAGTCAATAGCATATTGACGTCCGGGAAGTGGTTGTGTTATCCACACTGGACGTCATATGACGTCCTGCAGGATAACAGCCGCCGCGCGGTCTGACACACCACTACACTGATCTCGGTAAAAAGCCTCCGGCGGAGGCTTTTTACCACGTGATCAGCCGTGTCCAATCACGGCTGATCAGGATGTAAACAGGAAGAGCCGTTGATCGGCTCTTCCTCACTCGCATCTGACAGACACGAGTAGAGGAGAGCCGATCGGTGGCTCTCCTGACGGGGGGTTCGCGCTGATTGTTTATCAGCGCAGCCCCCCCTCGGATACCCACACTGGACCACCAGGGAAGCCCCCAGGACCACTAGGGAACCCCAAAGCATGTGGATAGCCAGGTAAGTACCCCATGGCCATCCACATGTAAAATTTCTCAAAAAACATATGCCAATCAGTGCCCACAAATGGGCACTGACTGGCACACCACAATGTGCAATGCCCAGCAATGCCACCTACCAGTGTCAACAGTGCCACCTACAAGTGTCAACAGTGCCACCTACCAGTGTCCATCAGTGCCACCTATCAGTGCCCATCTGTGCCCACCTATCAGTGCCCATCTGTGCCACCTATCAGTGCCACCCATAAGCGCTCATCAGTGCTGCCTATAGTTGCCCATCAGTGCCGCCTATGAGTGCCCATCAGTGCCGCCTATGAGTGCCCATCAGTGCCGCATACCAGTGCCCATCATTAGTGCCCATCATCAGTGCCACCTCATTGGTGCCACCTCATCGGTGCCCATCAGTGTCGCCTTATCAGTGCCCGTCAGTGCCGCCTTATCAGTGCCCGTCATTGAAGTAGAAAAGGTACTTATTTACAAAAAAAATGACAGAAACAAAGAAAAACTTAGTTTTTTTCAAAATGTTCGCTTTTTTTTATTTGTTGTGCAAAAAATAAAAATCGCAGAGGCGATCAAATACCACCGAAAGAAAGCTCTATTTGTGGGAACAAAATGATAAAAAAATTGTTTGGGTACAGTGTTGCATGACCGCGCAATTGTCATTCAAATTGCGACAGCGCTGAAAGCTCAAAATTGGCTTGGGCAGGTAAGTGTATAAGTGCATGGTATTGAAGTGGTTAAACAAACATAACAGACAAGATATACAATTTGACAAAATAAAAGGTAGCACAAGAACAACACCCTTCTAAATTCACACACACATACATTTTGGTTAGGGTTAGCAGGAAGCTTAATTTTTATAAAAACAATTTAGGAAACTAGATCAACATTAGGAGTTGAGATTTGTAAATAACAATCAAAAGAGAAGGGTCAGCTGATGCTCACAAACAAGAAACACATGGTCACACTGGACAAAGACACACAAAAATCCACCTTTGAGGGCCAAAATGAAAAACAGTTACAGCAAACAGACAAAACATTCATCAATCCACAGCCGGTATGGGTCATTATACACACTATAGAATGCTGCCCACAAATAATCTGGCCTCCTTTCAGGCAAAGCAAGCCACACTAGTGCAGGCCTTTTATATAACATAGGTAGGATTGATAGCACACCTACATCCACCCAGTAAAGGACACGCCCACCAGTGTAGTTAATTCTGTCTCTTCATGTATGCCTTAAGTACTCACACGTGTTGATCAGGAACACACACTCTTGGCAAATGAAAGAATGCATCCGCTATATAAGCATATGTATCTGTGCAGTGTATAATGGAAAAGATCAAATGTCCAAGTCGCTGGCCACAATCAGTGATGCCAAAAACAAAACAATTCAATACAAAGCAGGAAATGTCAACTTTCTGAGGGCGACTTCACACAAATTGTTGACAAGCACATTCGTCATCAGCATTCAAAATTTAAATAGATGCGGGATCACATCATACTTACTGTATAAATCTATATCTGACCATTTTTTTTTTATAGATTTGGTGTAAAACCCACACTCGCTTTATTTATAATGTCATTTCTTTTATTTCCATTATGTGAAATCCGTCAGAAATATAATACCTTGTGAAAAAGAAGCTATAACACCACAACAGAGGAAGAACATACAAACCTCTAACCAGATAGTGGCATGTTTGGGATTTGAACCAACAACACCGGTGCTGCAAGGCAGAAGTGCTAACCAGTTAGCCACTGTGCTGATACATGCATAGAGCCACCATCTCTGTTGTGTTAAACAGCCCAAAGTCCCTGGGGTGCAAAAAGTTAATCAATGTAGATGTACCCTGAAAGTCCTGAGTGCCATTGACCAACCTGTTTCTGTGATATGCCATCTGGTTCCAAGGCTGGTTGTGGCTGATTACTGTCAGCATGCTGCTATAGGACATCTCTAATCTTGGGGCTTTTTGCTTGGAAAGAGGCTGCAATTGGTGCTGGTGTGGAATTCACAAGGCTGCTTTTTGTCCTTCCCCATGGAACACGTATGGCAAGATTTGAATTGGTGGTGGAACCCTCCTACACTTAAATACTACATTTCTTTAGACATTTACCTATAGGTGGTGGAATCACATCAGACAGGAGTTCTGTTTCTTGATTTATTCTGAGATATTTGGTGTTTATTGGTGTGTGAGTGTAGAATAGTGTTTTTACCCTCTGAATTTTGGTAATGACATTTTGATTTATGATGCTTGTACACATATAACATTTTTTGTGGTGATTATGATTTATTGGAAATACTAAACACACACAAATGTTACTCATTTAAAATTTGCATCAGTAATGGTATTGTGTGTTGTTTGTGAAGACAGCTGTGGGAGTTTTGGTTTAGAGTTATGTGAGATGGAGAGAAACAAGTGCATTATCTACCATTTACTTATCAGATGTCAAACAGCGAAGTCTCTGAGCATGCTCAATGTATCCAGCAATATGGCCTTTAAATGGAAAAGTGGCTGAGCTTGCTCAGTGTATCAAAAGATATTTCATAAATGGCAAAGTCCCTGGGCATACACAATGCACATGGCAGTATATACACAAATATATATACTGCAGAGAATGCATAAAGATTTTCTATATATATATATATATATATATATATATATATATATATATATATATATATATTTATTTATGGTCGTGGCCCTATGATCTAGACAAATATGGACCACATAAACACGCGACAAGACTTACAACATAAATAGACCTAAAGTGTGCCTTTGTGGTCTGGTCGGTATGTCAAGAAAAGTGGGCAAAAATAACCAGGTAGGGAAGTATTTCTTTATTGGTTCTAATATCATTGAGCAAGTTTGGCAAAGGATTGTGCCATTTCCACCTGAGGGTTTGGAATGTATCTGGCGAAGCAGGCGGATTTCCACCTGCCTAGTTTCTTGATCACATGGTCTGGTACTCCGTTCTGAGATGCAGCTGAGGCTGGAGGAATGTCTGGAGTACCGACATGGGTCAAGGCCCAAGTTGACCAGTAGGACCATAACATGCTTAATAAACTGGCTGCCACTCAGGGAGTTGGCCGGAAAAGGCAGCAACGAGCTGGAGTCTGACTGGCTGGGTAGGTGAGAAAGTAGCCGGTCAAGCATCGTTACTGGGCACCAGGCGTTGTCAGTCCAAAAGAGTTTGATGTCCACTCCGGGTCCGGTTTTTTGTGTTTTGGAGACTGCCAGATGCAGGACATAATGGTTTTGAAAGCGAGTCAGGAGGTGTCTGTACAGTATCTGGCTGCTAGTGCCACCAGAGGTGAATTCACTAGGCCGCAGAAAGCCGTAGAAGGCCAGGTATTTGGCCGCCAGAATGACTAGGCTGGGCAGAACCCCAAAGGGGGAACGTGTGAGGATTTCGGACATGCCCCTAAAGATATCGCTCGTGATGGGCAAGCATCTGCCATTGGTTGCGGGCTGCTGCTTCTGGATGTTATAACAAAAAATAATGCGCAACCTTAACCAAACAATGAAATGGGTGTAAAATAATCAAGTAAACAATGCTTATATAGAACAGTGCACAAGTGAGTAAACACATACAGGTGTGCCTATACCAAAGGTGAATATGCGCTGACACATGGTTAAGGTTGCGCATTATTTTTTGTTATAACATATTCCAGTTTATTATTCCAACTTTTTTAATAATTGCAGCACCATCACCTATATGTCACACAGACATCTGTTTTACAATATAGGATTTTTATCCTGTTTTTTTTTTTTGCACGTTTGCACCTTTGATGCAACTTTATATGTTTTTGGGGTAGAGTGGATTGTTTTATATTACACATTGCTGCTTCTGGATACCACGTAGGAGGGACCTTACTGTGTGGGCCGTGAAACACAGATGGCTCTGCGGGATCCCATAAGGACAAGAAATGCTAAATGCCGGCTAGGTATAGCCTGATGGTGTTAGTCACAAAAGCCAGCTGCATGTGGCAATATGAAATAAAGGCTAGCACGCGTCTAACGTCGTCTGCCGTGGTTCCGGGACAAGTGGCTAGGAACCTGCAGTAGGTGTTCCAGGCTGTGCGATAAGCCTTTAGTGTGTTGCAGGACAGCGAATGGTTTATGAGCTGAGTAGCGTTGGCAATGTGTGGCTTCAATCCATTGTTAGTTGTGACCAAGGTGGGATAGGAGTAGACATTGGGTCATCTCCGGGTTTCTGCTGGGAAAATTTGATAAAATTGAAGCGAGATCTGCTGTGGCATTGCATTTGCCAGAAATATGCTCACAGTAAACATTAAATTAGCGACGCAGTAATACTTACACCAGCCTGCACAGGAAGGACATGATGGGGAGTGACTTGGACCTCCCCTTATTGATGATGTCGGCCATAGCCTGGTTGTCTGTGGTGGGCTGTCTGTGGCGGACTACCACAATGGGATATAGCTCGAACAATGATGAAGATTGAGTGAAACCAGGAATCAGGCAGATTTCTGCACGCCAGGGTCCGGCGAACCAGTGATGGCCAAAAATTGCAGCAAAGCCTGTGGAGGTTGCAGCATCTGTGACTACCTGTGGCGACTGAGATGACACTGACAGAATAAACATCGATATGCCGTTCCAGTTGGTGAGGAACTCGTCCCACATTGCTAAGTCTGCTATTGGTGCTGGGTCTAACCTGAGAACTTGGTCGGGGTCCCGTGCTTGAGCGAGAAAGACCAAGAGCCGTGATATGAACTACCGCCTCTGAAGAATAATCCTCATGGCAAAATTAAGCATCCCTAACAAGGACTGCAGCTGTCTTTTAGTACACCCCTGCGACTGGGTAAAGTCATGAATGACAGACCTAATATGGGCTAGTTTGTCAGTAGGCAAGCTAGCCTGCATGGCGTGCATATCCAGAATGACACCTAAGAAGGTGATGGAATGTCCCGGGCCTTCCAATTTATGTTTGGCTATGGGCACTGTGGGAGATTAGCTCGTGGGGATCACCTTTTCACAGAATGAAGGTCAGCGTACAGGCAGTTTCTTTAAAACCTGGCGTATTGCCAGCTTTATTTACAAGTGGTTTGCGATAGTCATACAAAATAAACAAAACAGTAAAACAAATCCTTGCCGTCTGGCGCTAAACTATACAGTAACCGATCTCTATACGGTGAGGGGCTGGTCCCCGTCACCCACAAAACACAAGGTGAAGTAAAGCAAACCTTTTTCTTTCAGCCCAAAATAACCAGCGCTCCTCTTACTCAGATTCCCTTCTGAGTCTCAGGCCAGAGCCATCCTGTGCTCTCTTCCTGGATCTTTAAAGCCCAGCTGCCTATGGATTCCAGTGAACCTGAATATCCGGACCGGAACCCAACCAACTACAGAGGCTGGAAAAACCTGGGCCGGATTCTGGTTCAGTCCCTTACAATGGACCGAATGCGAGGTGAAACATAGCTATTGTCATATATCTCACCTCGCATACCGTCACAGCACGTTGAGGTTGTTAAACACCACACCACTGGCTTGTCTAGGTCTACCAGGGGTATGCCTTGCCGTTCGATGAGCAGAAAATCATCAAGATAATGGATAACCATCTGACATTGGGCCTGGTGCGACAGGATCCATGTAAGGTACTGGGCGAAAATGTCGTACAGCCATGGGCTGCTTTTGGACCTGAAGGTCAACTTGGTGGCAAAGTAATAGGAATCCCTCCACTTCGCGCCGTGCCACCGCCAGAGGGATGGTTCATTAGACAGGAGTTTAAAAGCTTCTGAGATATCCGCTTTAGACAGCAAGGCACCGGTACCTATCTTAATGATGACCTGGATGGCCAGGTCAACTGATGCATACTTGAGGTAAAATTCCTCAGAAGGAATCAGAGAATTTAGACTTAGGATATGTGAAAAAGGAGGTGCAGACAAATCGTACACTAAGCAAAGTTTATTGGAGAACTTGCCCAATAGCACCGACTCTCCTAATCTGAAAAGGCAACTGTGAGAAGGAGCCGATGATGAACCCCTTATCTAGTTCGGTCTGTAGCAGGGAGTCTATGGCCCGTGTATCGGTAGCCGCTGACTGCAGGTTCTTGCACTTATGAGTGGAGTGGGGTAACGTGATGAGGCCGGTGTGGAATCCTGCCGTGAAGCCGTGTAACAGGAATACGGCCAGTGAAGGGTGGGATGTGGGGAGAGGTAAAACCCCAACCAAAGGACATGTTTAGCTGTTTTAGATGACAAGTGGTCTTCGGGTGTGCCTTTTGGCATGATGTACAAACATGCAGTAGGCGGCACTGGCTGAAGGAGCACCCGCCTTGGTTGAAGTTGTTACATATGGCCGCGATGAGATGCATGCTTGCAACAACTCCAAGGGATTGTGCTGTGATGTGTGCTTGCAGCAGTTGGAAGGAGCTTACATTTGAGATGTGTGTTGCAGCGATTGCAAGGAGTTTGTGCTGCGATGTGAGCATGCAGCGATTGCAGGGAGTTTCTACTGTGACGCGTGCTTGCCATGATAGCAAGGAGTTTCATTTTGTGATGCGTGCTCGCAGCAACTGCAAGGAAACATACTTAGATGCGTGCTTGCAGCATTTGCAAGGAGTTTACGTTTGAGAAGCGTGCTTGCAGTCATAGCAAGGATTCTCACGATGAGATGCGAGTTTGCAGTGACTGCAAGGAATTGTGCTGTGATGTGTGCTTGCAGTGATTGAGAGGAGTTTGTTTGAGACACATGCTTGTGGCGATTGTCCGGAGTTCGTTTTGTGATGTGAGCTTGCAGCGATTGCAAGGAGTTTTTATGTTTGAGACGCGTATTTAGCAGCGATTGCAAGGCGTTATGCTGAGATGTGTGCTTGCAACGTCTGCAAGGGAGCTGTCACTGAAGACGAGCTTATAGTGACTGCAAGACGTATTTCTGTGAGTGCCTGCAGCGTTTGCAGGACATTTGTGCTGGAGACGTGTTTGCAGTAATAGCAAGAGTCTGTGCTGTTAGGGGCATGCTTGCAGCGATTGCAAGAAAGGAAACCTACTGATAGGGGAAAAAAAAAAGGGAAAGGATAGCAGAAATTGTACGTGTAGGAATGAACTGTGACCCTGAACGGTTGCAGCTGTGTCTTGTGAGTGTAAGATATGCCTTCGATATGAATCGTTGTGCCGCTAACGCGACTAGACTCAAATCAGATACCCGGCACAAATTGGTAATAACATAAGTGACCTAAAACCAATACAAATCGGTGTGAAATGCATCTGATGCGAACCATTTTGCCGCTGACGCGACTAGGTTAGAGCTGTAGTGGGCTGCGTATGAATGAAAATGTTAACAAAACATGAGTAACAAACCGTTTATAGGGTATGACAAGAACCGATACGAATATGTGTGCAAGATACAACCGATGTGAACTGTTGTGCTGCCGATGCAATTAGGTTTGAATCAGACTGTGATGTGTATAAATGTAAATGTGATACAAATCGGTTAGTAGTAAAATGACATGAATAACGAACCGTAGGGTATGACAAGAACCACTACGAATCAGTGTGCGGGATACGACCGATGCAAACCGCTGTGCCGCCGACGCGACTAGGTTAGAATCAGACTGTTATGCATATGAAATGAAAAGTGATAGGAATCAGTCAGTAGGGAAAATGACATAAACAACAAACCGTTTGTAGGGTATGACAGGAACCGATAAGAATCGGTGTGTGGGATGCATCCGATGCGAACCACCGACGTGACTAGGTTTGAATCGGACTGTGGTAATTACGAATCAGAGAAGTAAAACAGTAAAAACAGGCCTGTAACTGGCCGTGTTGTGCAGCACCATGTGTGATGCATTAAAACAACTAACTCTGGGGTTGGCATGTTGGCGGAGACCTACAAACGATTTGTAAGTTCCGCAGCAGGAACCGAACATACAGAATGGAGAACATAACGAAACTGAAAAATGATCGAACATGATACGAAAAGGGGTTAGGAATCCTACCTTGCACAGTGAGCATTACTTGATCGATAAACCACAAATAAGCAACCACAACACACTGTATTCAGGAACAACAGACTCACGAACACGAAGTGAGCTGAAGAGTCGGCCTGGTGACGTAACGAATCGTGCACTGGACCCGACAAGGAGCATGGCTGAGTGGGCTGCTTAAATACCCCCCGGGCTCCTCCCATAAATTCAGGCCACCATACTGGCCTTCATACATATTGTGAGGGGGTTAGCTCGGCAGCGGGTGTGTGTGACCCCCTGGAAGGGTTCACCACACAAAATTAGGCACAGCAGACAGTGGTAGGAGAAAAACAAAAGGGTGGGGTTTTATTTGAACTATAGACAGACAAAAAAATATAACAGAAAACAAAAGAAACAGGAAAAGAAATCCTGGTCAACTTGACCGCTCACTACACACGTTAGTGTCCCTAACTAACAACTGGGTACAGCCTTGTGCTGCCCCAGTCCCTGGCTCCCTGCTTTTAGAAGGTCTTAGCAATAGCCACACGGGCTTTGGCTCACCACACAGATAACATACTTCCCAGTCTCTACACACAGATCTGGTTCCAGGTTGGAGCATCTCACTTAGCATGCTGGGAGTTCTTGTAGAGGCCTTAATGAGCCCACTTACTTCAGCTGGGCTCATTAACTCTTCCCCTGCAAGACTCCCAGCAATCCCCCTAGTGGTATAAATTGGCATAAAGCCTGAATCTAGGACATATATATCTTCCATCCTGGATGCAACCTGGTGATTTTACCTGCCTGCTGTCACAGTATGTATTGTTATTGGGGAATTCTGGCGTCCCTGGAAACCAAGGACGCATACTCGCATGTCCCCTTCTGCAACAGCCATCAGAGGTTTCTGCGCTTTGCGATTTGCCATAGCGTCGGCACCAAGAGTTTTTAGCAAGGTGCTCGCCCCGATCTGGCTTTGCTGAGACAGCGAGGCATTGTTATCATGGGCTACTTGGACGTTCTTCTTCTGAGAGCTGCTTCTGGCTCAGAATTAGAGGAGGACATATCTATAGCCAGTCAGACCCTCCGGGACTTTGGTTGGGTACTGAACATACAGAAGTCAGTGTTAGTACCGACTCAGTGTCTGGAGTACCTAGGCTTGGTCCTGGACTCTTCGGAGGCGAAGGTCTTCCTTCCTTTGGAGCAGTTGCAGACGCTCCAGTCGGCAGTGAAATTGTTAGCATCCCGCAAATGGTCGTCTCTCCGTTTTTGCATGCGAGTTCTGGGCCTCATGGTGGTCTCCTTCGAGGCATTCCCCTAATGCCCAATTCCACACTCTCTAGTATTGCAGGAGGAGATCCTGTCCAAATGGAAGAGATCTCCATTGTCTCTGGATTCAGGTAAGTCACCTGGTCTAGGCTTCCCTGAGAGGGTGGCTGAGATCCCCGGCGCTGTCACAATATATATATATATATATATATATATATATATATATATATATATATATATGTGTGTGTGTGTACACCCCTCACATTTTTGTAAATATTCTATTATATCTTTTAATGTGACAACAATGAAGAAATGACACTTTGCTACAATGTAAATTAGTGAGTGTACAGCTTGTATAACAGTCCCCTCAAAATAACTCAACACAGCCATTAATGTCTAAACCGCTGGCAACAAAAGTGAGTACACCCCTAAGTGAAAATGTCCAAAGTGTCAATATTTTGTGTGGCCACCATTATTTTCAAGCACTGCCTTAACCCTTTTGGGCATGGAGTTCACCAAAGCTTCACAGGTTGCCACTGGAGTCCTCTTCCATGACGAAATCACAGAGCTGGTGGATGTTAGAGACTTTGCGCTCCCAACAGATGCTCAATAGGGTTTAGGTCTGGAGACATGCTTGGTCAGTCCGTCACTTTTACCCTCAGTTTCTTTAGCAAGGCAGTGGTCATCTTGGGGGTGTGTTTGGGGTCGTTATCATGTTAGAATACTAACCTGCGGCCCAGTCTCCTAAGGAAGGGGATCATGCTCTGCTTCAGTATGTCACAGTACATGTTGGCATTCATGGTTCCCTCAATGAACTGTAGCTCCCCAGTGCCGGCAGCACTCATGCAGCCCCAGACCATGACACTCCCACCACCATGCTTGACCGTAGGCAAGACACACTTTTCTTTGTACTCCTCACCTGGTTGCCGCCACACACGCTTGACACCATCTGAACCAAATACGTTTATCGTGGTCTCATCAGACCACAGGACATGGTTCCAGTAATCCATGCCCTTAGTCTGCTTGTGTTCAGCAAACTGTTTGCGGGCATTGTGCATCATCTTTAGAAAGAGGCTTCCTTGACGACAGCCATGCAGGCCAATTTGACTAGACTCATGGTCTGAGCACTGACAGGCTGACCCCCTACCCCTTCAACTTCTGCAGCAATGCTGGTAGCACTCATACGTCTATTTCCAAAAGACACCCTCTGGTTATGACGCTGAGTACGTGCACTCAACTTTGGTCGACCATGGCAAGGCCTGTTCTGAGTGGAACCTGTCCTGTTAAACCGCAGTATGGACTTGGCCACTGTGCTGCAGCTCAGTTTCAGGGTCTTGGAAATCTTCGTATAACCTAGGCCATCTTTATGTAGAGCAACAAATCTTTTTTTCAGATCCTCAGAGAGTGAGAGCGATAATGCCAAATTTAACACACCTGCTCTCAATTCACACCTGAGACCTTGTAACACTAATGGGTCACATGACACCGGGGAGGGAAAATGGCTAATTTGTCCCAATTTGAAAATTTTCGCTTAGGGGTGTGCTCACTTTTTTTGCCAGCGGTTTAGACTCTGTCATAGTCATCAAGATCCCTTTTAAATTTTCCCAATTTCATGTTGACGAGGGTCAACCATACCAATATAGTGGCCTCCAGACCTCCCAATCTGTCTACTACCGATATGGCTATTTCTCCATCTAGCCATGACAACCAACCAATGAACACTGGAAATAACCTTTTGGCCAACATCACATTGGCTTCCTGTACAGATCCATATGATCAACCTTCTAGTGCAGTGTTTTTCAACCTTTTTTTAACCAAGGCACCCTTTAAAATCTGTCAGAATCTCAAGGCACACCAAACCAAAAATGTGGAAAAAATTGAATTGTTACTTACATCAATGGGATACTTGAGCCTGGGACGATTCACACAACCGCTCTATTCTGGCAGGAAAGGATGAGAGACAGACACGGAGCTCCTGGTCCATGGCCCTAAGTCTCTCTCTGTACTTGTTTTTGATATAGGTTAGGCTTGAAAAGCTCAGTTCACACAAGTATGTAGTAGAGAAGGGTAGTAGAATTGCCATGGCGGTACTTGAAACTACTGGGTACTCACTAGTCAATGATACCCAAAACGTATCCAAAGCCACATCTTGAAATTTTATTTTTAATGTACGATCTTCCCTGATCTCTGCCAGTTGCTCTTGTGCCGCTAGTGGCAAGACTTTTGAGCTATCCAATGCACATGAACTCCAAGGGTTACGGACCCAGTCAAACTCTGCAAAAGCTTCAGATGGAAAATAGTGACTAAATCTTTCGTCAAGAATTTGTAGGTGTTCAGAGATAAGATCAGAAAGTGTGCTGCCATTTGAATGTGCATTGCACAGGGGAAACATCTCAAGGCTGCCCTGTTCTACAAAGGAGCGCCAGAGTGTCAGCTTGGATCTGAAGCCACGTAATTTGTCAGACGAGGTGAGAAGATTTTCTTCTTTACCTTGCATTTTAGCACTCAGTTCATTCAGATGTCTAAAAATGTCGGCCAGGTATGCAATTTTCGCACACCATTGCGTGTCTTCCATTAATTCTGCATATGCAGACTTCTGTCCTATTAGAAATGTTCTAATTTCTTCTCTCAACTCGTATACTCAATCCAAGACTTTTCCCCGTGAAAGCCAGCGGACTGCGGTGTGTAACAACAAGCTATGATGCTCTGCTCCCATTTCTGCGCACAGAATTGAAAACATACGTGTCTTTAAGGGCCGCATTTTTATATAATTCACAATGTTCACTGCTCCATCCAGTACATCTGACAGTTCTTGTGGCAGGGTCTTTGCAACTAGTGCCTCCCTGTGAAGAAAGCAGTGAGTGTTTCGCACACTTGGGTTCTGAACTCTGACTCTGCTGATGAAGCCCTTGACACTACCCATCATGGCAGCAGCGCCATCAGTGCAGACACTGATACAGTTCTTCCAGCTTAATCCGCCCTGTTCAAGATACTCCGTTGTCACACGATAAATCTCCTCTCCACTTGTTTTTTCAGGTATCGGTTTGCAAAAAAAAAAAGTCTCCTTGATATGGTCCTCATCTATGAATCGAACATTTGCCAAGAGCTGAGCATGCCCACTTATGTCAGTGGATTCATCAACTTGTAAGGAAAGTTTCCCAGTAGATCTGATTTTTTCAAAAACCAGGTTTTCAATATCTGCAGACATGTCATTGATTCGCCTTCCAATGGTACTGTCAGATAGTGGAACTTTTGCTATTTCTTTGGCTGCTTGTGGGCCTAGCATTTTGTTGACAATAGCTGTGCATGCTGGCAAAATGACTGTTTCCGCAATTGTGTGTGGCTTCTTAGCTTTAGCTACTATCTCGGCCACTAAATAGCTAGCCTCCAGTGCTTTCTCTGACACTTTTGCACTCTTCATCATAACTTGCTCTTGTCGTTTGTGTTGACTTTTCAAACGAATGAAATATTCTGGTCCTTTGCTGGCTAGTGATGGATGATTTGTTGTCAGGTGTCTTTTAAGTTTGCTTGGAACCATTGCTTCATTTGATAAATTCATACCACATATCAGACACATAGGGAGAGGGCATGATGAAACCCCTGTACAGATGAAACCATATGACAGGTATCTATCATCATACTGTCTTTTCCTTGTCTTGATGCTGGCCTCCACTATCCTCTCTGCTGAGGTACTTGTGGATGATGAAGTTGATGGCTCCGAATCAGAGCTGGGTACTGGAGCCTTTCTTTGCAAAAAAACGATCCATGCTAGACCTTTCAGTAGTTTGTAGCTGCTGAGTTCTGTATTCTGTAATGCAGAGTACAGAGTTCAGTACGTTGTACCACACTAGGGGGTGATCGTTGCAATTTTTTATGCCACATGGTATTTGCACAGTGGTTTTGCAAACGCATTTATTTTTGTAAAAAAGTCACTTCAATTAATTAAAACAAAACACAATATATACCCCAAATTTGGGGTATACAGGTGGTCCCCTACTTACAAACATCCGACTTACAAACAGAATGAGACAACAGGAAGTGAGAGGAAATCTACCCCTGGGAAGGGAAATTCTCTCCTGTAAGAGTTAATATGGGAAAAAGGTGTCTCCTCTCTACTGATGCTTTATCACCAATCCTTGTTTCACTAAAAACCCCAAATTTTCAAAATACAATTGTCATTGGGACAGATAGTGAGGTGAAATCTTCTGAACGGGTGCACAGACAGCAAAACAAACGCTACAGGGGTGATGATAAACCTTCCCTATGCTATCCAAATAGCTTAAAAATTGATTTTTTTGGCTGATATCCAAAAAGCTTAAAAATAGATTTTTTGGCTGAAGATACACTTAAAAAATGTTCCTGTTCCGACTTACAAACAGATTCAAATTAATAACAAGCCTACAGTCCCTGTCTTGTTTGTAACCCGGGGACCACCTGTAGTGTGAAATATGATGTTATGGCGGGTAAATAGATACCTAACATGTCATACTTTAAAATTGCGCACACTCGTTGAATGGTGACAAACTATGCCGGTAAAAATCTCCATAAGCAACGCTTTTAAAAACCTTTACAGGTTACATGTTTAGAGCTAAAGAGGAGGTCTAGCACTAGAATTATTGCACTCGCTCTAACGTGCCTCACATGTGTGGTGTGAATACTGTTTACATATGCGTGTGCGACTTGCGTATCCACTTGCGTAGGGATGGGGGGGTGCTTAAAAAAAATGTTGTCTTATTTATTAAACTTTTTTTTTCTTTTCACTGTCCCTTTTACATTTTTTTTATATAATATACATGGGCTATGTGGGTTAATATTGATAATGATAACTGTATATTTCAGTACTGCAGTTTGGCCGCAGCGCAGGTGTAGGGCAGTGTACCTGCGGTTTTCATGTGGTTTCTCAGAAATTTCTATTATGTAGTACATTTTTGGTACATTTTCTGAAAGCACACCAAAAATGGGACATAATAGAAGTCTGAGAAACCACATGTGCTACACCTGCGGCCAAACTGCAGTATTGAAGTATACAGTTATCATTATCAATATTAACCCACATAGCCCATGTATATTATATAAAAAAAAATGTAAAAGGGACAGTGAAAAGAAAAAAAGTTTAATAAATAAGACAACATTTTTTTTAAGCACCTCCCCATCCCTACGCAAGTGGATACGCAAGTCGCACACGCATATGTAAACAGTATTCGCACCACACAGGTATACAGTTATCATGATCAATAATAACCCACATAGCCCATGTATAATATATTACATTTAAAAAAAAATCACCATGCCTGCAATGAAGTGAGGCAATGTGAAAGTGCCAAGTGTTATGTAGTTTCTTTTTTTTTTAAACACCATGCCTGCAGCCTGCAATAAAACTATTGCACATGTATCACATTGAAAATGGCATTTTTCTGGGAGATACCGGGGGTTCACTGAGTGAAGCTATGAGGGTGGTTGAGACCTTCGGATTTTATTCAGGGCTGGTGGTGAACTGGACTAAATCCTCGCTCATGTTTCTTGACGAGGGTTCGGGCCAGCGGCTACCAACGATTCTTGATATCCCAGTGTCCAGGAAAATTAAATACTTAGGAATACACGTCACCCCTGATCCCTTGGAGTATGTTGGGCTGAATCTTACCCCTTGGCTGAATCGCAGTCGTGATAGGATCAAGGTGTGGTCCAGGCTAAAACTGTCACCAGTGGGTAGGATCAATCTGATAAAAATGATTCTTATGCCACAACTTCTTTATATGTTGCATAACTCGCCTCTTGTAATCCCTCTAAAACAGTTCCGAATCATTAACTCTATGTTCCGCTCCCTTATCTGGCATTCTTCTTCAGCTAGGGTGAGATTGGAACAGCTTCAGCGTCCTAAAGAGGCAGGTGGACTAGCACTGCCAAATCCCTGGCTGTACTACTTGGCTGCCCAATTGCAACACATAGCTAGATCATTGAACCCGGCCCCCGACCCAGAGTTGAACTTGGTGGACTCCACCACCTCACTCATTAAATTTACGATTAAACAGGGAGTAGCGGAGGGGTTGGAGGCTTTGCGGATGGGTAAATCTAATAAACGGTACCCCACTTATAACCTAATGCAAAAAATCTGGAATAAAGTCAGGTCACTACAGCAGGTCACGGGGTTTACTAAATTCAGCCCTATATGGCACAATGAACGGTACATGGAGATAGGAAAACTACAATACAGTAAACGGTGGCAGAAGTACGGTGTTAACTACCTGTATCAAATATTCAGAAATGGAGAGCTGCGTCCCTTTGCCGCTCTCCAAGAGGAATTCGGACTCCCTGGTTCCATGCTATTTTACTATGTTCAGCTTCAGCATGCGGTGAGGGCCGAGAGGGGAGTGGAAGTCTGGGTCCAGACTAAAGCTCCTATCTTTAACTACATGGCGGAGGTGGAATCGTATAAAGGCTTCATATCCAGTACCTATTCTATGCTTCTTAACATGTTTCTGCCCGACCTGACCCGTAAGGTGATAGCCCAGTGGGAGGGAGATGTCGGGCCCTTTGAAGAGGAACAGTGGGAGGAAGCACTTTTGGCAGTCTCTCAGTGTTCGCTGAATGTAGCTCAGCGTCTATCGCAGTTGTATATACTTCTCCGAGTCCATTATACGCCCGCCAGACTGGCTAGAATGGGGGTGCGTGATGATCCAGCCTGCACACGATGTATGCGGGATCACGGGGACTTAATACACCTGCTATGGCGTTGCCCCAAACTTCATGCTTACTGGACGGGGGTGGTGGAGGTCCTTAACCAAACCTTTCAGGTTCAAATTGCTAAAGAGCCCAAACCCTGCGTGTTGGGTATTATTGAAGGTGACACGCTGGAGGAGATGCCCAGACAGGCGATTGCTAGGGCCCTCTTTCAGGCCCGAATGCTGATTCTACGGCACTGGAAGTCAATGGAACCCCCCACTGTGAAGGAGTGGATAAAACAAATGGGTAACACCTTGAAGTTAGAAAAACTTATTTACCAACATAGAGGCTGTACAGAAAAGTTTTCCAAATTATGGGATCCATGGTTGAGTGTACCAGGGTTGGCTCCGGTGGAATTAGTACTGGATAGGTTGTTGTGAGTTTCTCAGTGCTATTGCATTGGTAGCAGGGACCCAGTTGATTGGATGCACAATTGTCCCGGGGTATTGTTTATTGTCTTGAATGGGAAGATGCAAATAATGTACACGTTTGTGAGTAATGTGCTGTACTATCTGAAACCAAGAGTGGTTCAGGTCTAATGTATTATGATGCTCTGATGCCAATAATGGATGTAAAGTACTTTGTTCTTCAATAAAACATTTGTTTGGAGATAAAAAAGAAAATGGCATTTTGAAAATTTGTACTACAAATACTGTACCCGTGTCTCTTCACTGTTCCACCTCTACTATACTCTTCTTCTTCTTCTCCTCATCGAAAAGCGCGCCAGCCAGAGTCCTCTGGCACCCGCGGCAAACACGTCACAGATAGCAGTGCGTGTGCCCGACCCTCCCATAGCAACCGATGACGTATATGGTTGGCATGACGCTTTCGGGAGGCCCGCACAGCCAGCACAGCTTCCCGAGTGCCTGTGGCAGCGGGAAGTGAGTTTTACACAGCGGATCGGCACCGCTGTAATAACTAATATAAACCAAGTGGCCAGCAGCGCTTGTGACATCAGATAGCTGCCATAGCTGACATATTGGGGGTCATTTTGCCGCGGCACACCTGAGGACTCTTCACGGCACACCAGTGTGCCGCGGCACACCAGTGTGCCGCGGCACACTGGTTGAGAAACGTTGCTCTAGTGTTGCAGGACCCAGCATGCCTATCAGTAATGCATCGCCTTCCACCAATGGCCCTGTTGTTTTTATAGTGCCCAGCCCTCCTCCAGCAATAGCCTCACGAAAAAGAAAACTCACAGGAGAGGCTGTAGAGGAGGACGAACAAAACAACTATCAAAACGTACAGAAACTACAAAAACTGTAAAAATCTTCAATCTGTTCAAGCACATTCTTTCTTCAGCAGATATCTCATTGCTAAGTCATGGCCTCAACTTTGCACCTATCAATAGACCCAATCCGTTTCTGCTTTTCGAGGACCTCAACAGCTACATAAGAAACTTGACTCTAAAGAGACATTTTCATATGAAAAACGAAAAAGATAAGAACACCATCTCCGTTGAACCTACAACCATCTCTCCATCTGTATCCTTGCTCAATAAATCAGAATCCATTATCTTTGACTGTGATAATCTGGACATTCCGTCTACTGAAGATGACCTGTCTAGACTGCTTACACAACATTTAGCCACATCCCCTCCCATTATTCATTCCAGTCTTAAACCTAAATCTGTTTTTTTCCCCACGCATTCTAAGGGCGCATACTTAGAAATTTTTTATCGAGTAGTATTTTCAGACATGGTCGAACTATGTAACCCCACGCCCGCATCAAATCGTCACAATCTATCATCTCTTGAAACCAGAGCCCTTAACCACTTTGCAGATGCTGAAGACATCATCATTAAGTCTGCTGACAAAGGAGGAGGTATTGTACTCCAAAATAAAGCCAAATATATCACGGAAGCAGAAAGACTTTTGTCAGATAAAGCTACGTATATTAAACTTAAAAAGGACCCCACCAGCGACTTTGCCAAAGAAGCAGATCTTTTGATCTCAACTGCCCTACTTGATGGCATCATCTCCAAAGTTGAAAGTTCCTTCCTCCATAAATCATTCCATTCCTTACCCTACTTCTACCATCTACCCAAAATCCACACAAACCAACAACATCCTCCAGGCAGACCAATTGTGGCTTCCATGGACAGTGTCACTTCAGGATTCAGCTTATACGTTGATCAGTTCCTGCAACCCCTAGTCCTTAAGCTCCAGTCATACATCTGAGATGGGACACGTCTTATGGAACTTCTTCTACCCTACACATGGGAACCCACAGATGTCTGGTTATCATTGGACGTCAGGTCTCTGTACACTTCCAATCCCCATACCTTTGGCATCATGGCATTAGAGCACTTTCTGGATAAGGATCCCCTCATCAACTCCCGTGAAGCAGCTTTCATCGTAGAAGCCACAATGTTTTGCTTAACGCTCAACTACTTCACTTTTGAAGGAGACTTTTTTCTACAGCAACAAGGAACAGCAATGGGGGCTAATTTTGCCCCCTCTTATGCCAATTTGGCTATGGGGTTTTGGGAAAATCGATATATCCATAACAATAACCCCTTTTCAGCCAACATCATATTTTTTGGAAGATATATTGATGATCTCATTATTATTTGGAATGGCACCCCAGACCTTATGCACTCATTTGTAAAATACTGTAATGATAACACCTATGGATTGGCATTCACACATGAAAGCAGTCAGACTTCCCTAGCCTTCTTAGATTTGGATCTTGGACACGACGGTCAAGAAATATACACTAAGGTTTTTACTAAGCACACAGCAGGAAATTCATACCTGCATTTTAACAGCTGTCACTACCCAAAATGGGTCCAAAACATCCCAAAAGTACAATTCTGTCGCCTCAGACAAAATTGCACAAGAGATGCGGATTACATCAAACTGAGTGCCAATCTGAAAAATAAATTTTTGGAGAAACAATATCCAGAGAGCCTAGTAGAAGATGCCTATTTACTATATCTACACAGAAAACCACCCAAACCTAATCTGCCTCCTAGAGATTGCTCAAGCAGATTCAATACCATTTTTCACTCCAAACATAAGAAAATGGAAAAGATCCTATCCTATCATTTGGGCATCCTGCAACAAGACCCCCATCTCAAATCCATCCTTCCTTCACATCCGAGGGTCACATATCGAAGGGCCCCCAATCTCAAGAATAAAATTGCTCCTAGTAAATTTAAAACCACTCCAGTCTTTTCCCCACTACCTACACTCATTCCTTTAGTAGGAATGTTCCAATGCCGCAAAAAGCTCTGCAGAACATGCCAATTTGTAGAACATGGCCAGAAATCATTCTGCACAAAAGGAAAAACCTATCTTTTGAAAGACTTCTATAATTGTTCCTCCGATTACTTAGTATATGGCCTTATCTGCCCATGCGGCCTAATATACGTTGGTCGTACCATTCGGCCCCTCAGACAGCGTTTTGGTAAACACAGGAGGAACATTGAGGGCGGGACGGACCCGCACAGCGTCCCCAGACATTTTGCTGTGGCATACCAAGGCAAGACCAGCGGACTGCGAGTCTGGGTGATAGAACAAATTTCAACACTCTTGCACATGGCCGAGCGATTCAAAAAGCTCTGCGCAAGGGAGACGTATTGGATATACAGTCTCAATGCCCTTTCGCCAGGAGGAATCAATGAATGTATTGAAATATCCACCATCCTCTAAATAGCATCTAGTCTATTTTTTTAATGGCCAAGATGATGATTCTTTCTGATGTTTTAAGTCCACAGCATTGTTTTTCAGCATCCATCTATAGCATTGCCTTTACTTTCAGTTCCTACACTTCATCCCCTTCGCTCATTCCTACCTCTATGATACCTCTTGGGTATGTCGAGCCTCCGCTTCCCCTTTCCTCAACCAATACTGATGTCTTCCACCTTTCCCACTTTTTCTCCTTATCCTCCCTTTTCCCCCCCTCTCCACCTCCCCCTCCCCCTCCTTTTCCTCCCCTCTCACATATACATATACATATACATCACCTCATCTATTTTTTTCCTTATATACCTCTCCTTGTTCCATAAAACATTCCCTTCTTTCGCCCCATCTTTCTCCCCCCCCCCATCTATAAAATCCCCCATTTATATCACATCCACCCCATATGCACTAGGCAGATGCACTTCCCTCTTTTTATACACCCCCGGTCTATATTATATCATATCCCGTTCTGCTGCTCTTTTTATTGCCGTTTTTTAAAATGCGTTTTTCAAGATATACATATTTTTAAACACACGTTTTTTAAAACACATGATTTATTATCATTGATCAATTTTTGCTTTGTGTCTGTTTTATTAATTTCCGGTCTTCCCTGTGATACTGCCAATCAGTTTGTTTTATTAATTCATGATGCTATTAGCCAGCAAGCATTTGCAGCACATTCTCGTTTCCCAGCCTGTGATGTGTCATCTGCATTACACCTGTGTATCTCTGCACGGAGTGCATTCCATTCTAGCCACTCCCCCTCCCCTCCCTCTCCTTATATCCTTTGTCACTGGTTCCTGCAAATTTGCCTGAAGAATGAGCGCGGCCGTCACGTCACTCACGGCACGCCAGCTCGAGAAACATTGCGTATTCCAGTGACATCATCTCTCCTCGCCTGGATTACAGTTTGCTCCTCAAACCTCGCTCTGATGTCCATCCACTGGTGCCGGCTGTATACCATCTAGTGGCTACAGAGACGACTGCAGAGACAGCACATCCATCGGCTCCATAGAGACAGATATCACTGATGACCCTGGTTGTTTGGGACCTTATCATGCACAAACTTACCACTTAAATGTGAGTGTTTTTACAAACCTTTCTATTTGATTAAACTTTTTATACAGTCTGCACCCAGAGGCGCTTCCTGTTCTTGTGTTTTTCAGTGTTTGGGAACATGAGTTCTGTTCCCCCTGGATGGCTGCCGTGAGCACGGACTTAACCCTTTCCTCTCTTCATCCTTCCCACACCATATCACTTTTATATTACCATCCAGCATACTGCACCTGCACTGCCAATGTGCATCAATCATTGACTTCTTCACAATGAGTGGACTTGTTGCCTCTTTGTGCATATAAGTGTATGCTCATTCAGTACTTTTTTGTTTGTTCACCATTGGATAATTTTTTTGGGTTTTCAGTTTTGCACCATTTTACTTTTATAAACCCAATTGGACCAAGTAGCACCTTCCCCTTTGGGGTCTCAATCCAGGATCTTTAGGCTCCCAATAGTAAACTCCTGCAAGCGTGATTTCTCATATAAGATGACAACATAAGGGTAAAAAAGGAATTAGCATAGTGTAATACTGTAAAACAAAATAGGATTTTTATAACAGCTTACCTGTAAAATCCTTTTCTTGGAGTACATCACGGGACACAGAGCGGCATAGTCATTACTATGTGGGTTATATAGTTTACCTTCAGGTGCTGGCACTGGCAACTTCCAAACCGAGAGTACCCTCCCCTATATAAGCCCCTCCCATCCGGGAGCACCTCAGTTTTGTAGCAAAGCAATAAGTGTCCCCAAAAGAGGGGTGGGAGCTCTGTGTCCCGTGATGTACTCCAAGAAAAGGATTTTACAGGTAAGCTGTTATAAAAATACTATTTTCTTTCTCGTACATCACGGGACACAGAGCGGCATAGTCATTACTATGTGGGATGTCCTAAAGCAATGCCCAATGAGGGGGGGGGGGTACACCATACATAAGCTGAGCGCTATCAGACATGAGGATCTTTTGCGGCCTGCAACACACTGCGCCCAAAGGCGACATCCTCCTGACTTCTAACGTCCACCTGGTAGAACCTAGTAAACGTGTGTACTGAAGACCATGTTGCGGCCTTACAGATTTGAGCCAGGGAGGCCTGGTGATGCACTGCCCATGAAGTTCCAACTGCTCTCGTGGAGTGCGCCCTAACTTTGAACGGAGGCGGTCTCCTTCTCAAGCCATAGGCTTGCATAATGACCTGTCGAATCCACTTGGCTAAAGTAGATTTTGACGCTGCCTGACCCTTTCTGGGGCCTTCCGGCAGAATAAACAAAGTATCCGTTCTGCGAATCTGAGCAGTGGCTATTAGATAAGCTTTAACTGCTCTTACTACATCCAAACAATGTAATAACTTTTCCTCTACCGAACTAGGCTTGGGGAAAAAAGAAGGAAGAACCACATCTTGGTTCAAATGAAACCTCGATACCACCTTAGGAAGAAAGGCTGGATGAGGACGTAACACTACTCTGTCCTTATGGATAACCAGATATGGCTCCCTACAGGACATAGCGGCTAATTCCGACACTCTTTTAGCCGAACAAATGGCTACTAGAAAAATCAATTTCCTGGTGAGAAGAACCAGGGAAATATGCTGTAATGGTTCAAATGGTTGTTTCTGTAGAACCGACAGAACCAGGTTTAAGTCCCATGGACATATGGGAATATTAACCGCAGGGCCTTTTCTGCATCCGACCATCTGCCCTGGAGAGACCATTGCTCCAGTACTGCTCCCCAGCCTATAAGGCTGGCATCTGTAGTGACCACCTTCCAAGAAATCGGACTGAAGGCTTTCCCTTTTTCCAGATTCTGGGGAACCAACCACCAACGGAGGCTCTTGCGAACGGAAGGGGACAAGGACATTGGTAAGTCTAGGGCCTGAACTTTTTTGTTCCAGGCTGACAGTATGGCCCTTTGCAAATTCCTTGAATGGAATTGACCGTAAGGTACTGCTTTGAATGATGCCACCATTTGTCCCAGCAGCCTCATGCACAGGCGTATGGATAGCTGTCTTTTTGTACCCACTAGGTGGATCAAATCTCTCAAAGACGACACCTTTTCTTGAGGCAAGAAAATTTTTCTCTGGTCTGAATCCAGCCTTAGCCCCAAGTATTCCAGACTTTTGACTGGTTTTAGGGCTGACTTGTCTCGGTTGATAATCCAACCGTGATATTCCAGATACTCGATTGTCTCGTGAACAACCACTTCTAGTTTTTCCACTGAGTGGTCTATCAGCAACAAGTCGTCTAGATATGCCATTATCGTTACACCTCGTGTTCTTAGATTGGCCAATAATGGGGCCAGAATTTTTGTGAACACTCGTGGTGCTGTGGCCAGACCGAAGGGTAAGGCTCTGAACTGAAAATGGCGCCCTTCTACCGCAAAGCGTAGAAATTTTTGGTGGACTGGAAAGATGGGAATGTGCAAATAAGCATCTTTGATGTCGATCGAGGCTAACCATTCCTCCCCTTGTAGGGCAGTGGCCACCGATCGGATCGACTCCATCCGGAAAGTCCTGATATGTAGGAATTTGTTTAGCCCTTTTAGATTTAATATGGGCCTCACGTCCCCGTTTGGCTTCGGGACTGTAAAGAGGTTTGAGTAAAACCCAAACCCCCATTCTTCCAGGGGAACCTCTATAATTACTGCTTGGAGCAATAATTGTTCTAGTGCCAACAGGAGGGATCCTCTCTTCTGGGGATCCCTTGGCACGTTTGACCTTATAAAATGGGAAGGAGGGGAGTCTTTTAACTCCAATTTGTATCCCAGACTTACTGCGGAGAGCACCCATCTGTCTCTGATCGTGTCCCGCCAGGTCTCTGCGAACAACTGAAGTCTTCCCCCCACCCGATTGAGTGGGGGCAACCCTTCATGCATTTGACTTTGGGGGAGGTTTTGTACCTCTCCTGATCCAGGGTTTCTTGTTACCCTGCAATTGTCCCTGATTTTTACCCCCGGGATTTGACCGAGGAGGCCGTCGGAACTGTTTCACAGCCGATGTCCTAGGGACTGGAGAAGCAGGCCTCTTAAAAGAGGGACCTCTAACTCTGTTTTTAACCGGCAAAAGTGTACTTTTACCGCTGGAAATTTTCTGGATATATTTGTCCAGGTCTTCCCCGAATAAGCGTTCACCATGAAATGGGAAGCTGACCAGCAATTTTTTACAGGGAGCTTCAGCAGACCAGTTTTTGAGCCACAGAAGCCTGCGCATATGTACTACAGACAGCGTAAGGCGGGAGGCCTGATGGATTGAATCCTTTATAGCGTCAACCGCAAAGCATAAGGCTCTAGGTAGATCAGCTAGGGCAAAAGCCTGCTGATCTGGCAAGTCTCTTAAGACCTGTTTCAACTGATCCTTCACTGCTTGGCAGACCCCAATAGCTGCCACTGCTGGTTGTGTCACCAAGCCTGCTGTAGCAAAAGCAGATTTTAATAAGGACTCTAATTTTTTATCTATTGGGTCCTTGAACATTTGGACATTATCCACTGGACATGTCAGTGATTTATTCACACAAGAGATGGCTGCGTCCACTGTAGGGACCCTCCATTTTTTGATGAACTTATCCTCCATGGGATAGACCACCTGAAATCTCTTGGGAGGAGTAAATATTTTATCAGGATGCTCCCAATCCTGGTAAATGAGCCCTTCCAGTAAAGGATGGATCGGAAAGGAACAAACAGTCTGGGGAGCTTTTAGCGACCCCAACGAGGAGACAGAAGTGGATGATGGCTCCGCAAGGGGCATTTTAAATGCTGATCGGACCATGTTAGTCAGGGACTGAACCCATAATCTTTTAGCATGTGATGCTGAGAATGGCTCTTCCACTGTTGATTCCTCTACAACAGAATCGACCTCATCCTGATCCCCTTCAGGTAGGTCGATCCCTGTATGGGACTGTTGCTCTGCTAACAGGTACTCTGAGGGAGGAGACGGAGATCGAGCGCTTTTTCCCTGTGACAGGGAAGCAGCGATCAATGTTGACAATCTCTCTTCCAGCCCTCCCAGAGCTGAGGAAAAAACCTCCTCTGTTACATACACAGGAGCAGGTGAACTGAGGACAGCCACAGTACCAGGTACTCCTGAGGGTGCTCTACGGTCACTAACCTCTGATTCTTCAGGGGAGATTGGTGCAGCCGAAGCATGCCCAAGATCCTCAGAGCCCGATGGAGACCCCCTATGCTTCCTGGGATTTTTAGTCCCGGAGTTTTTAGACGGCATATTCCTAAGCCCAAAGCTGAGGTATTCCAGCCGAAATACACCACTTACTGACAATAGTCTAGCACAATTGCTGCTATAAAAACAGTTGGTGTCTACTAATGTGCCTTTCTATGGGGATGCCTGCATCAACCGCTTGCTGTATGCTTGCTGTATGCCTTTTTTAAATGTTGCCAGCTCTGTCTCTGCACTCCATAGCCAGCTCACAACACATAATTGTGCTTTTTAACATGCTGGGACGCCCGCACATGCGCAGAAGCGCTGCGGCGCGCACAGAGCGTCATCCCCCAAGCTCCGCCCCCCTTTCCCAGCTCACCTCTATATATAGAGGCGCGTGCACGCGCGCGGGCACGTGCGCCTTCGGCGCTCTTTTTTGAAAAAGGAAACTAGGGACAAGAGACAGGGCCCTTTTGCCGCAGGCCGGGGGATGGACGAGCATTGCAACATGGCAGAGGAAGCAGTTTCTCACAAGAGAACTCACCATCTGCCTGGACTTGCTCTGATGAAAAGAAACTAGTCCACATGACAAGAAACGTTCCACAGCGGCCTCTAGTGGATTAACACAGGTACCGCAGTCTATATATATATATTTTTTTTTTCTTGACCACTATTAAAAATATTAAATTTTTTAGTAGTTACAGGCATGCATAAATATTTAGCGGGAATACCGTTAGGTAACAGGCAGAAAGACATATTAGGCTTGGGGGTCCCCTCAATAGAACCAAGTTCCTGAGGGGCCCCCACTTACCTTTTCCCCGCCGCAGGACTCTGTTTGGTCCACAGAAGCCCAAACTTCACCTATCACGGCAGGCATTGTAATTAAACCTTCAGGGACCGGGTTCCCAAGGATTCCACTCCCCTGGACCTGTATAGCACCCTGCACAGAAAACATCTTGGTCGTGGGTATGACCAGAGCTCTGGATCCCAGGGTCCAGCTCTCCTAAGAGAAGCATTACAGGCAAAACCTTGCTCTTCTCTGCAAGGCCCGGGTACTGACCGTTTAGCTATGAAGCTTTTTTGGTCGGATCCGGAATAGCTTACTGAGGCCCAAAAGAACCTGTACGCAAGCTCAGTGAAAAACACATGTTACTTCTTGGCCAACACCTTAGACACTGGCAAAAAACTGAGGTGCTCCCGGATGGGAGGGGCTTATATAGGGGAGGGCACTTCCGGTTTGGAAGTTGCCAGTGCCAGCACCTGAAGGTAAACTATATAACCCACATAGTAATGACTATGCCGCTCTGTGTCCCGTGATGTACGAGAAAGAACATTTATTTAAAACACAAGCAACTATTCCACTCACATTTAGGAATGTACTATCCCTGGTGCATACAGGTGATAAACTTGAAAATATACAGATCCATCCCTGGGGTCACAAAATTAAAAATTATCTGCAAGTCCTCGGCCCTGCTGCCCTTATGGGTGATTGTGTACTTCCTACAAACGATGCAATGATGTCACAAGCCCCACCCTTATGCGTTTCTTCGCTCACATGCGACTTTATCAAAGGGTACTTTGATAAAGTTGCATGTGAGCGAAGAAACACACCAGCTCAGGTCTTGTGACGTCATTACATCGTTTGTAGGAAGTACACGATCACCCCTGAGGGCAGCAGGGTCGAGGACTTGGAGACAATTTTGTGACCCCAGGGACGGATCTGTATATTTTCAAGTTCATCGGCTGTATGCACCAGGGATAGTGCATTCCTAAATGTGAGTGGAATAGTTGCTTGTGTTTTAAATACATTTTGTTTTACAGTATTACACTATGCTAGTTCCTTTTTTTTCCCCAATGTTGCCATCCTATATGAAAGTTCACGCTTGCAGGAGTTTACTATTGGGAGCTTAAAGATCCTGGGTTGAGACCCCAAAAGGGAAGGTGCTACTTGGTCCAATTGGGGGCCGCTCTGGAAGGTGAGCGCATAGTGTGACTGGTGAAGGGTCCACGTGGTAAGTCACTCATTTGTTATCATTCACCGTTGGATTGTGTGTAGACAGCATTGGTTCACAGAAGAGATCACAGGATTAATTGACTTTGCCTGATATATTTGTGTTATAATTTTTGTAACCACTAGAGGCCACTGGTTGAACATATCACTTTCATTGTAAAATATATAATATATTTTTGGTGTCATATGCAATACTCCCAATAGGGGTCACTATTTTATTTATTTTGTATTTACATCACATAGTATTTGGAAAAGAGGGAGCGCTTCACATACAGACAAGACAGTGTTGACAGGGGAATCTCTCCTGCCGAGCCATTGCATTCTCCTGGTGGGCCGTTACCGTCGGGTGAGAATGGTGATTATTGCTAGCAGCTGTACCAGCCTTAGGCCCTAGGTCTTCCTTCAACTCTCTAAATATATCTCTAAATATCTCCCCCTACACGGTAGTACAATGTTTATGTCTGGCATAGATCATGAAGTCTTAAACACTTGGAAATCTAAAGTTCTACTTATGATGTCATCCTTTTTTCACTCAAATCCCTGTTGGATTAAATTGTTTTTGGAAATATCCTAGGAATTTCAACTACCAGGTTATCATGTTTCTCACTACAATCGTCTAACAAAACTTAAGTCATGTTATACCGTATTTATCGACGTATAACACGCACTTTTTCCCCCTTAAAATTAGGGGAAAATCGTGGGTGCGTGTTATACGCCGATCCTCCGCCGATCCCCTCGCTGAAACGAGCGAGAGGATCCGAGATACACAAAGCCGAAGTACACTCGGCTTTACTCGGCTCCTCTCGCAGTCCCGCCCATCTCTGACTGCGCCGCTGACATACAGAAAGCCGAGTGTACTTCGGCTAGTCTCGGCTCCTCTCGCAGTCCCGCCCCTGACTGTGAGCAGAGCCGAGTCTAGCCGAAGTACACTCGGCTTTCTGTATGTCAGCGGCGCAGTCAGTGGAGATCGGCGGGACTGCGAGAGGAGCCGAGTCTAGCCGAAGTACACTCGGCCCCCCTCGCTCCTCTCCACACAGAAATCGGTGCCAATTTTAAAAATCGCCGAGACTGGCAAGGCTGCAAAGGCACTGGGCAAGGCTGCAATGATGGACACTGGGCAAGGCTGCAATGATGGACACTGGGCAAGGCTGCAATGTTGGACACTGGGCAAGGCTGCAGATGGACACTGAGCAAGGCTGCAATGATGGACAAGGCTGCATTTAAATGTAAGTTTTTTTCCTTGAATTTCCCTCCTAAAAGTTTTTTTCCTTAAAATTCCCTCCTAAACTTGGGGTGCGTGTTATACGCCGGCGGGTGTTATATGCCGATAAATACGGTACTTCAAAAAATGACCCTTCAATAATCACAGATACAGTGATAAGTGATACAGTGCTGGTCATGCTTACGGTAATATCTGGCCCTTATTTTCCCTTTAATCTTCAATTTACAAAGTTGCAGAGGAACCAACTCTAAAAAATACTGGCTAAAGGGCTTTCTGGATGATACCTTGGCAGATAAACTTCTGGAAGGATTTCATAATATTTGTAAATTAATCATCAGTGAAAACTGGAGAAAGAGAGATATTCCAAGCTTGAAATAAAATATCTAAATATTCCTGCGCTACCAAACAAATAAGAGCTATTAACTGCTGCAAGCACCGAAAGTGTCAGTCCATAACCACAAATTGAAAGTAAATATACAATAAATGGTGCTGCACTGTTACATATAGTGAATAACCAAAAGCCTATTTCTAAAACCTAAATAAATTGCTATGTGCTGGAATGACAAAATAACTGTGATGAAATGATCACAGTGAGAATAAAGACATAAATAAAGTGCTGAGTGCTAAAGATAACAGTATACCGTGATAAAGTCCATATTCAATGATAAAAAAGTCTTATAAGTGTAGCGGACATGTACTGTCAGAGTGTTTAATTCTGGTGAGGACATCAGTGATGCATAGTTCCCTGCGGCCCAGCAGGTGGCGCTGTCACTTTGGGCCGGGGTTGAACCATCGCTGCAGTGCCGCACCCTTTGTGACCTCTCGCAGCAGTTGTACGGCGGGGTGGGGAACCCGCTGTGCTTGCTGGGGGAGGGTATAAAGGGAACGGACATCTTCGCCACGAGGTTCGAGTCCCAGGCACCTTCAGCCCGAGGGCTGCTGTTCACGGTCGGTGTCCAAGCGGCCTAGGCCTGGACACTTGGAATTCGTGTTCTATCCCAGACACCTTCAGTCTGGGGTGAGGTACTCGGCCGGAGGCCTGGGGCCCAGTACCTTCTGCTGGGTCCCGCCCGGGAGGGACTGTCCTAGGGTGCCCCGGGTGTTGGGCACCCAAATCCAGAGGCGTAAGGGACCGGAGGAGGGATTCATCCGAAGACCTGGTGCAGCATATTGCCAGTGACGGGTGAACCTCTGGAGACCGCCCGGAGGGATGTCTTTCCCGAACAGGGGCCAAGTTCATAGAGGAAGGTGGTTCATGTTCAATGACCGGTGGCAGCGGTCCACCTAGTCAACTCAGGTCAGTGGCAGAGACCTGCTATTAGGCCTGTGGCAGGGGCCTCAACGGTTCACCCGGTCGGTGGCAGCGACCAATCTCACGGTCGGTGGCAGAGACCGTGCGCCAGGCCTATTCGCTTGCTAGGGATGAGCTCGGTGTTCGAGTCGAACATACGTTTGACTCGAACATCGGCTGTTGGACCGTTCGGCGAACATCGAACGATTTGGGCCGTTCGCACCAAATTCGAGTGACGCGAACGGCCCACAATACACTGCGCCATTGCAGTGCAATCCTGGCGCTGTGATTGGCCAAGCATGCACTGTGACCCCGCATGCTTGGCCAATCACAGCGCCGGCAGCTAGGAGAGCCATAATTGGCCACAGGCAGGTTGCCTGTGGCCAATTATAGCTCAGGGGGTTTAGCACACGCCCCACACTATAAAAGGCCGCCAGCGCGGCGGCCTTGTGTAGTGTGTTCCGGCGCAGGGAAAGAGTTACATAGGCAGGGACAGTGTCAGTGCTATTTGTACCTCAAACTTGTGTGTAGGGAGAGAGAAGGATAGGCAGGGAGAGTGTCAGTGTCATATTCTTTGCTAAACCTTGTGTGCAGGGAGAGAGAAGGATTGGCAGGGGACAGTGTCAGTGTCACATTCTTTGCTAAACCTTGTGTGCAGGGAGAGAGAAGGATAGGCAGGGAGAGTGTCAGTGTCATATTCTTTGCTAAACCTTGTGTGCAGGGAGAGAGAAGGATAGGCAGGGAACAGTGTCAGTGTCATATTCTTTGCTAAACCTTGTGTGCAGGGAGAGAGAAGGATAGGCAGGGAGAGTGTCAGTGTCATATACTTTGATAAACCTTGTGTGCAGGGAGAGAGAAGGATAGGCAGGGGACAGTGTCAGTGTCATTGTTGCTAAGCCTCCTGCACATTATACACCTGAAGTTAGCCCGTATTGCTGTGTTTTCCTGGTGTGTTACACCAACAGGCCAACCAGCACTTACAGCGGGCGGAGTGTGCCTCCTGATCATATTACACCTGAAGTTAGGCCTTATTGCTGTGTTTTCCTGGTGTGTTACACCAACAGGCATTTGCAGCACTTACAGCGGGCGGAGTGTGCCTCCTGCACCTCATACACCTGAAGTTAGCCTGTATTGCTGCGTTTTCCTGGTGTGTTACACCAACAGGCATTTGCAGCACCTACAGCAGGCGTAGTGTGATTCCTGAAGCTAGGCCTTATTGCTGGCTTTCCCATTTCCCTGCAGGCCATTAGAATGTCTGGAAGGCAAACAAGGAGAGGCAGACAGTCAGGAGCCAATAAAAGAGGGCAAGCAGGCTCTGTGTCTAGAGACAACAGTGCTGGTCGTGGACGCGGTGCATCGCCATCAGCACGTGGCCATGGGACACGCTTGTCCTTCTTTTCGGCAGCTGGACGTGTTGAGCCGCATCATGCCGAAGACTTGGTAGAGTGGATGACCAAGCCCTCCTCATCCTCCTCATCCTCTCTCACCCAGGCTCAGGGTACTGGCAAAGCAGCTGCCAAAGCGTCCTCTTCCCTGGTATCAATGTCATCATCAGTCACTCCTTCCCTAGACCAACCATGTCCTCCTGAGGAGTCCCCCGAACTGTTTGAGCACAGTGTTGGGTACATGCTCCAGGAGGATGCCCAGCGTTTCAAAGGGTCTGATGATGATACCCAGCTAGAGGAAGGCAGTAGCGTGAGAGCAGAGAGAGGGGATGCTCAAGAAGGTCACCAATCTGGCAGTCATGTTCCAGCAGCTGCAGCATACTGCCAGATTGGCTCCAGTGATGAGGAGGGAGGGGATGATGAGGTCACTGACTCCACATGGGTGCCTAATAGGAGAGAGGAGGAGGAGGATGAGGAGGAGGCCAGTGGCGGCCCGTCCATAGGGGGCGCCCGGGCGCCGCCCCCCCCCCCCTCCTGTGGTCAAAAAAAAAACGGGCCCTTTAAGATTTTTTTTTTATGTCTTTTTTTCACACATGACGGCGCGACCATAGTGGGCGCAGAAGCTCCGCTACCGCTCGCTTCTGCGCCCGGCCGTCACTCACAACAATACATAGGTTCATGCATTGCATGAACCTATGTATTGCTGCCGCCCACTATTCAGATGGCCGGCCCCTTGAGCGCCGGCCATCTGAATCACAGTGTCTGATTGGCCTTTAGAAGTGCCTATCAGAGCCAGCAGGCTCTGATAGGCTTATCGACTACAGCCTGAGGGCTGTAATCGGCTTCTAAATATCTAATGAGAGGACGCACAGGGGTGCGTTCCCTGGCCAATCAGGTTCACCGGGTCTGGTTACCGGTAACCTGATTGGCTGAAGTGACATCGAGGGCGGGAGAAGACATCGAGGACGGAAGAAGGACGGCGCTGACTCGAGGAAGGTAAGTGCAGGGCTGGGGGGGACAAACTGGCTGTATATGGGGGAGAAACTGGCTGCATATGGGGGAGAAACTGGCTGCATATGGGGGAGAAACTGGCTGTATTATGGGGGAGAAACTGGCTGCATATGGGGGAGAAACTGGCTGCATATGGGGGAGAAACTGGCTGCATATGGGGGAGAAACTGGCTGTATTATGGGGGAGAAACTGGCTGCATATGGGGGAGAAACTGGCTGCATATGGGGGAGAAACTGGCTGTATTATGGGGGAGAAACTGGCTGTATTATGGGGGAGAAACTGGCTGTATATGGGGGAGAAACTGGCTGTATTATGGGGAGAAACTGGCTGTATTATGGGGGAGAAACTGGCTGTATTATGGGGGAGAAACTGGCTGCATATGGGGGAGAAACTGGCTGCATATGGGGGAGAAACTGGCTGCATATGGGGGAGAAACTGGCTGCATATGGGGGAGAAACTGGCTGTATTATGGGGGAGAAACTGGCTGCATATGGGGGAGAAACTGGCTGCATATGGGGGAGAAACTGGCTGTATTATGGGGGAGAAACTGGCTGTATTATGGGGGAGAAACTGGCTGTATTATGGGGGAGAAACTGGCTGCATATAGGGGAGAAACTGGCTGCATTTGGGGGAGAAACTGGCTGTATTATTGGGGAGAAACTGGCTGCATATGGGGGAGAAACTGGCTGTATTATGGGGGAGAAACTGGCTGCATATGGGGGAGAAACTGGCTGTATTATGGGGGAGAAACTGGCTGTATTATGGGGGAGAAACTGGCTGTATATGGGGGAGAAACTGGCTGTATTATGGGGGAGAAACTGGCTGTATTATGGGGGAGAAACTGGCTGTATTATGGGGGAGAAACTGGCTGTATTATGGGGGAGAAACTGGCTGCATATGGGGGAGAAACTGGCTGCATTTGGGGACAAACTAGTGGCGTTTGGGCACAGTGGCTGCGTTTAATGGGCACAGTGGCGGCAATTGATGATTTTTTTTTTTCAGTTTGTTTGCGCCCCCCCAAAAAATTTGAGCACCAGCCGCCACTGGAGGAGGAACATCTCCAACGAGGCAGGATGCCCTCGGGGGGCCAGCGTAAGGGCAGCACACCGACGGAATCACACCGCAGAGCTCCGCCTGTGCAGGGCGCTGCCTCTGCCCGTTATTCAAAAAGTTCTTTGGTGTGGGCCTTTTTTGAGTCGAGTGCATCAGATCGCACAGCTGCTGTTTGCAACATATGTCTCAAGCGTATATCGCGTGGCCAAAACATCACCCGCTTGGGCACCACATGCTTGACCAGACATATGTTGACCTGCCATGCAGCTCGTTGGCAAGCCTACCTTAAAGACCCACACCAAAGAACAAAGCGGACCTCTCCTTGCACCGCATCAGCTGGGATCTCCAACCCCACTATACCTTCAGTCCTCTCTGAAACCTGTACTGAGAGGAATGAAGGTGTAGAATTAGGTGTGTCACAGCCAAGTACTTGCGGGCACTCTGCTAGCAGTACACCGACGTCCGATTCTAGCAGGCAAATTTCCCTGCCCCAGCTGCTGGACCGTCGAAAGAAGTTCACTCCCAGCCATCCACATGCCCAGCTGTTGAATGCTAGCTTGGCTAAATTGCTAGCACTTCAACTGCTGCCTTTTCAGTTGGTAGACTCGACCCCCTTCCGTGAGTTTGTGCAATGTGCGGTTCCTCAGTGGCAGGTTCCCAAACGCCACTTTTTCTCACGGAAGGCGATTCCGGCTCTCTACCGGCATGTGGAAGGCAATGTCTTGGCCTCGCTGGACAGGGCGGTCAGCGGTAAAGTGCATATTACCGCTGACTCATGGTCCAGCAGGCATGGACAGGGACGTTACCTTTCTTTCACGGCCCATTGGGTCTCTCTTTTGGCAGCTGGGAAGGATGCAGGACAAGGTGCAGTAGTGTTGGAGGTTGTTCCGCCGCCACGCCTCCAAAATGCTACTACTGGTTGTGTCCTCCACCCCCTCCTCTTCTTCTTCCTCCGTGGCCTCTTCCTGTGCTTTGTCCTCGGAACCAGCGGTGCTCCGTAGGCGTTCAAGGGGCTACGCAAGTACGCAGGCAAAAAGATGCCATGCCGTGCTTGCGCTGGTGTGTTTGGGGGACAGGAGCCACACTGGGGCAGAGGTTCTGTCTGCTCTGCAGGGGCAGGCCGAGAGGTGGTTGACGCCACACCAGCTTAAGCCAGGAATGGTGGTTTGCGACAATGGCACCAACCTCCTCTCCGCCCTCCGACAGGGACAACTGACTCATGTGCCCTGTGTGGCTCACGTCCTTAACCTGGTGGTGCAGCGGTTCTTGGGCAGGTACCCGGGCTTACAGGATGTCCTGAGGCAGGCCAGGAAAGTCTGTGTGCATTTCCGCAGATCTTATAATGCCAGTGCTCGCCTGGCTGAGCTGCAAAAGGAGTTGAACCTGCCCAAGAACCGCCTTATATGTGACATGTCCACCAGGTGGAACTCAACGTTGGCCATGCTGCAGCGGCTGCACACGCAGCAGAGGGCCATCAATGAGTACCTGTGCGACTACGGCACCAGGACAGGGTCAGGGGAGCTCGGGTTTTTTCACCACGCCAGTGGGGCATGATCAGGGATGCATGCACTGTTCTGGCACCATTTGAGGAGGCCACGAGGATGGTGAGCAGTGACAGTGCATGCATCAGTGACACTGTACCTCTTGTCCACCTGTTGGAACATACGCTGCGTGGAATAATAGACAGGGCACTTGAGGCAGAACAGAGGCAGGAAGAGGAGGACTTCCTTGCCTCTCAAGGCCCCCTTTACCCAGACAGTGTTCCTTCTGTCCCACCCATCGCACAGGAGGAGGAGGATTGTGTCAGCATGGAGGTGGAGCCTGGCACTCAACATCATCAGCAGCAGTCTTTTAGGGATGATTTACAGTCCCAAGAAACCAGTGGACTTGTACGTGGCTGGGAGGAGGTGGCTGCGGATCATATCGTCCTTAGTGACCCAGAGGACTCCGGACCGAATACCTCAGCTAACCTACGCTGCATGGCCTCCCTGATCCTGCAAAGTCTGCGGAAGGATCCTCGTATTCTTCGAATCAAGGAGAGGGACCATTACTGGCTGGCCACTCTCCTTGATCCACGGTACAAGGGTAAGGTTGCGGACCTTATCTTACCGTCGCAGAGGGAGCAGAGGATGAGACAACTCCGGGAGGCCTTGCAGAAAGGTCTGTGCAACACGTTCCCAAAGACTGGGAGGTTACAAACTTCTGGTCCTGGACAACGAGTTGCTGAGGCTTCGGTCAGTCAAAGAAGGAGCGGTGGGGAAGGTGGCCGTCTGACCGATGCGTTCAGACAATTCTTTAATCCGCAGCCCCAAGGTATGATCGGTTCCAGCAACCATCGCCAGCGTCTGATATACATGGTGCAGGAATACCTAGGGGCAAGGTCAGACTTGGACACCTTCCCCACCGAAAATCCTCTGGCTTACTGGGTCTTGAGGATGGATCACTGGCCAGAGCTTGCACAGTATGCAATTGAGCTACTGGCCTGTCCTGCATCCAGCGTTCTTTCAGAACGCACATTCAGTGCTGCTGGAGGATTTTTCACGGATCACAGGGTGCGCCTGTCCACCGACTCGGTTGATCGACTGACCTTCATAAAGATGAACCAGTCTTGGATCACCACCAGCTACCAAACACCTGATGCTGATATAACAGACTAATTTATTTTCAAATGTCACAATTGATAATGATAGCTTGGAAGAACATTTTTGTTTCTGGGTGCCGCCACCAGTGGCTAAGGCCCAATTTTTCAGCCCTGTTTAACAGGGGCGTGTTATTACAATTATTTATGCAATGCTTTGCAGCAGGGCTCATTCCTGCACTCCAACTAGAGTATCTGGGAGAGGTTGCAGTGTCGTGGCACCAGCACCAGTGGCTAAGGCCCAATTTTTCTGCCCCTGTTTAACAGGGGCGTGTTATTACAATTATTTATGCAATGCTTTGCAGCAGGGCTCATTCCTGCACTCCAACTAGAGTATCTGGGAGAGGTTGCAGTGTCGTGGCACCAGCACCAGTGGCTAAGGCCCAATTTTTCTGCCCCTGTTTAACAGGGGCATGTAATTACAATTCTTGATCTAATAATTCACAGCAGGGCCCATTCATGCGCCCACCAAGAGTAACTGTGAGGGCTCACAGTGTTGTGGCAACACCAACATGTAAGGGGCAAATTTCAGCTGAGTATATACGGCAGGCCCCTACTTTCAAACATCCAACTTACAAACGACTCCTCCTTGCAAACGGAAGGATACAACAGGAAGTGAGAGGAAATCTACCCCTAGGAAGGCAAATTCTCTCCTGTCAAGCCTCGTACACACGGCCGAGATTCTCGTCGAAAAAAACATGTCGTTTTTTTTCGACGAGATTCTTGGACAAGAAACTTGTCCCGGCCGAGTGTACACACGCTCGATTCAAAGAACCCGCGGTTCTTTGAATGGAGCGAACGCGGTGACGTCATCGAATACGACGAGCATGCGCTCGTCACATTCGATGCCGTCGCCGCCATCTTGGTTCACCCTACCTATGCCTAGGAAGCTACCGCGCATGCGTCGAAGTCATTTCGAGCATGCGCGGGCTTCCCGGCGAAAAGGTAAGTGTACACACACACAATTTTCTCATCGAGAAACAGGCTGACGAGAATCTCGACGAGAAAATAGAGAGCAGGATCTCTATTTTCTCGTCGAGATTCTTGTCGCTTTTCTTGACGAGAAACCATACACACAAACTAATTTCTCAGGCAAAAAATCTCTGCCAGCAAGTTTCTTGCTGGTTTTTGCCGAGAAACTCGTTTGTGTGTACGAGGCTTAAGAGTTAATATGGGAAAAAAGTGTCTCCTCTCCACTGATGCTTTATCACCAATTCTTGTTTCAATAAAACCCCCAAATTTTCAAAAAACATTTGTCATTAGGACGGAAAGTGAGGTGAACTGTTCTGAACAGGTGCACACTGCACAGACAGCAAAACAAATGTTACAGGGGTGATAACCCTTCCCTATGTTTTCCAAAAAGCTTAAAAATAGATTTTTTGGCTGGAGCTACACTTAAACAATGTACCTGTTCAAAATTACAAACAGAATCTACATAAGAACAAACCTACATTCCCTGTCTTGTATGCACCGCCTGTATACGGCTGTTCAGAGTATATAGGGCCTTTTTTATTTTGTGTGCGGGGTTCCCCTTAATATCCATACAAGACCCAAAGGGGCTGGTAATGGGCTGGGGTAGGGGGGGGGCTGTGATGGGGTAGCTATACCATTTTTCTTAAAGATTTTCATCCATATTACCGGGACCAGACATTACATTAAAGCCGCAAGCAGTTTAAATGGCTTTTTTTCCTTTAGAAATGTAATTTTGTGCAGGGACAGTTCTAAACACGGGAAACACGTGGCACTTCACAGGCATACTTTAGACACCCCCTAGGTACGATATTTAACCACTTAACAACCACCTGCCGCCAAATAACGGCGGCAGGGTGGTTGCTTAACTCTGGGAGGACGTTATATAACGTCCTCCCAGAATCGCGCTCCCGCGCGCCCCCTGGGGCGCGCACACGGGAAACTCCGTGACCGCCGGGTACAGAGGACCCGGCGGATCACGAATCGCGGTAAATCGCCGCTGATAGCGGCTGTTTACCACGTGATCGCTCCGTCAAATGACGGAGCAATGACTTGTAAACAGACCGGCGTCATTTGATGACGCCGGTTCCTCCCTCCCCTCTCTGTACCGATCGGTACAGTGTGAGAGGGGAGGGGGAGGGAGCGGATGGCAGCAGCAGCTCTGTGAGCTGGATCTGTGACAATTGCAGTCACAGATCCAGCCATCCATCCATCCCTGCTCAGCCATCCCTGTGCTATACCCTGCCAATACTCTGCAATACACCCTGCCAATACTCTGCAAAATACCCTGGTGCAATACTCTGCAATACTCTGCAATACCCTGCTGCAATACTCTGCAATACCCTGCTGCAATACTCTGCAATACCCTGCTGCAATACCCTGCTGCAATACTCTGCAATACCCTGCTGCAATACTCTGCAATACCCTGCTGCAATACTCTGCAATACCCTGCTGAAATACTCTGCAATACCCTGCGAAATACTCTGCAATACCCTGCGAAATACTCTGCAATACCCTGCGAAATACTCTGCAATACCCTGGTGCAATACTCTGCAATACTCTGCAATACCCTGCACAATACTCTGCAATACCCTGCACAATACTCTGCAATACCCTGCACAATACTCTGCAATACCCTGCAAAATACTCTGCAATACCCTGCGCAATACCCTGCACAATACTCTGCAATACTCTGCACAATACTCTGCAATACTCTGCACAATACTCTGCAATACCCTGCACAATACTCTGCAATACCCTGCACAATACTCTGCAATACCCTGCACAATACTCTGCAATACCCTGCACAATACTCTGCAATACCCTGCACAATACTCTGCAATACCCTCCACAATACTCTGCAATACCCTCCACAATACTCTGCAATACCCTCCACAATACTCTGCAATACCCTCCACAATACCCTGTGCAATACCCTCCACAATACCCTGCCATACACCGCAATACCCTGCCATACACCGCAATACTCCGCAATGCCCTGCAATACTCCGCAATGCCCGGCAATACTCCGCAATGCCCGGCAATACTCCGCAATGCCCGGCAATACTCCGCAATGCCCGGCAATACTCTGCAATAACCACTTCCCGCCCTCCGGCCGTCATATGACGTCCTTGACTTTGTGCGGGGATATCTGAATGATGGGAGCAGCTACAGGCATCATTCAGATATCGGCCTTTTCAGCCGGCGATTCCCTACACCATAAGAACAATCATAGCGGCTGTTCCGCCGCTTGATCATTCTTACGGGAGGCGAGAGGGGATGTCCCCCCCCCCCCCCGCCGCCCTCCGGTGCTTCTACCGACTCACCGCTACGATCAAAGCCAGGATTGTTGTTTTTTTTTTTTGTATTTTTTTCAGGCTTCCCAGCCTAGAGGTGAGATGTGGGGTCTTATTGACACCCCCCCCCCCATATCTCACTGTAAAGAGGACCTGTCATGCCATATTCCTATTACAAGGGATGTTTACGTTCCTTGTAATAGGTATAAAAGTGATCAAAAAAATGTTTAGGGCGGAAAAACATGTCAAACTAAAATAAATAAAGTAAAATGAAGAATAAAATTTTTATTTTTTTTTTAAAGCGCCCCTGTCCCCGTGAGCTCGCATACAGAAGCGAACGCATACGTAAGTCCCGCCCACATATGAAAACGGTTTTCAAACCACACATGTGAGGTATCTCTGCGAACGTTAGAGCGAGAGCAATCATTTTGGCCCTAGACCTCCTCTGTAACTCAAAACATGTAACCAGTAAAAATATTTAAAGCGTCGCCTATGGGGATTTTTTAAGTAGCGAAGTTTGGCGCCATTCCACGAGTGTGTGCAATTTTTAAGGGCGACATGTTAGGTATCTATTTACTCGGCGTAACTTCATCTTTCACATTATGCAAAAACATTGGGCTAACTTTACTGTTTTTTTTTTTTTTTAAGCACAAAACATTTTTTTTCCGTAAAAAACGCGTTAAAAAAATTGCTGCGCAAATATCGTGCGAGATAAAAAGTTGCTACAACCACCATTATATTCTCTAAGGTCTTTGCTAAAAAAACATATATAATGTTTTGGGGTTCTATGTAATTTTCTAGCAAATAAATGATGATTTTTACATGTAGGAGAGAAATGTCAGAATTGGCCTTGGTGCTCCAGAACGCCTGAAGGTGCTCCCTGCATGTCGGGCCTCTGTATGTGGCCACGCTGTGTAAAAGTCTCACACATGTGGTATCGCCATACTCGGGAGTAATAGCAGAGTGTGTTTTGGGGTGTAATTTGTGGAATGCATATGCTGTGTGTGAGAAATAACCTGCTAATATGACAATTTTGTGAAAAAAAAATCTTGATTTTGCAAAGAATTGTGGGAAAAAATGACAACTTCAAAAAACTCACAATGCCTCTTTCTGAATACCTTGGAATGTCTTCTTTCCAAAAAGGGGTCATTTGGGGGGTATTTGTACTTTTCTGGCATGTTAGGGTCTCAAGAATTGAGATAGGCCGTCAGTACTTCAGGTGTGATCAATTTTCAGATATTGGCACCATAGCTTGTGGACTCTATAACTTTCACAAAGACCAAATAATATGCACCAATTTGTACTTATTTTTACCAAAGATATGTAGCAGTATAAATTTTGGCCAAAATTTATGAAGAAAAAATAGTAATTTGCAAAATTTTATAACAGAAACGAAAAAAAAATCATTTTTTTACAAAATTTTCAGTCTTTTTTCTCTTATAGCGCAAAAAATAAAAAACCCAACAGTGATTAAATACCACCAAAAGAAAGCTCTATTTGTGTGAAAAAAAGGACAAAAATTTCATATGGGTACAGTGTTGTATGACTGAGTAATTGTCATTCAAAATGTGAGAGCACCGAAAGCTGAAAATTGGTCTGGTTATTAAGGGGGTTTAAGTGCCCAGTGGTCAAGTGGTTAAAGGAATATTTGACTTTTTTTTTTTCACTTTATGCATCATTAAAATGACTGCTCCCGAAAAACGGATTTTTTGGATTGATACATGTCCCCTGGTGCAGAACCCGGGTTCCCAAACCCTTTTTAGGACAATAACATGCATAATAGTCGTTATAATTAGCACTTTAGATTTTGAACGTTCGCATCCATTGTATTTAATAGGGTTCTAAAGTTCGTGCGAACTTTCGGTCCGTTCGCGGGTTCTGGTGCGAACCGAACCCGGGGGTGTTCGGCTCATCACTATCGCTTGCAAAGGAATAGGAGATTTCATTTTTGCCTGGGCCTACTCGTATCCACACCCCTGTCTGTCTATTACTGAAAGTTCAACTGTTATGTTCACTCTGCAATGGAGAAATAAAAGAGTGTTGGACTTTTAATTGGTGTGGGGCTCTGTTACTGGCAGACACATCTCCACGGAACAAGCGGAAGCTTCGTATGCAGTGAGCAGACCCGGAGGTAGTTCAAGTGACTTTGCTCAACCCTCATACACATACGAGGTGAGAGCTTGGCATAGTGTTCCTGCACTCTCCTCTCCCAGGTACCCCTAGAACACGCCAGCCAACCAGGCGATAGAAGCGGAGAGGGAGAGTGAGGCCCGCTACACGTGGGGGCTCGGGTCCGGGATATGTTCATGCTACAATGGAGCTGGAGTTGTTGGAATTTGAATGTGTCTGCCCGGAAGAGTTCCGAGTAGGTTCGGCCATATTGGCCACTGCGCCACGAGGCACACCCTCCCTGCTCAGTTCGTGGGCATGACGCAGGGAAGGAGAAAGCCCGCGAACTGGGGCACAAGAGGGGAGGAGTCCAATCATGTGAAGGACTACACGTGGGGACTTTGGCGCCAACAATGGATCCGCAGAGAGTCGCCATGTTCAGTAACGCATCGTGGATTCCACTTAATCCTACTACCACGAGTCTGACTACTACTGCTGCTCCGATAACGGATACGGGGATTCGGCTAAAGCCCCAGGGATGATTCGCCCTGTACTCATGCATGGACGTTGAGGCCCTGGGTTTGATTTGTCCCGGCTGTTCGGGACTGGTGTGTCAGCTGAAGCCGTTCGGGCGCTGCGAGGCCTGCGGAGAATTCTTATTTGAGGTGGAACCATCTATTCAGCAACCCAGAACCATCCACCTCAACCGCGCAACAGGCAACACCACTCAAGAAGGAGGAATCGCTGCTTTGACATCCATCCCTGTGCGCACTGAAGCGACCGCAGGGGAGGTCGCAATCACAGAGATACGGGAGAAATCCGAGGATGCTGACTCAGTCACTACTGTTTCCCAGCGTCCACCGCCAAAGAGGAAGACCGGCTTGGTTGCCCCATCCAGCGGTCGCGGTGGATCACCCTGCTCGCCTACGCCCGCCCCGGATGGATCTGGTCGGAAGAGTCCCGGACATCCCTTCTCAACTTTGGGCCGAGGTAAGCCGAGTGGAGGGACTTGGTGTTGGGGCGGAGGTGTCAGGGATTCACGGCCCTGTGTGCCTGCGGGGGGTAGCAATTCAGCCTCCACTACAGGCTACCAGCCCGCGGAGGAGTGCGACACCTCCGACCTAGAGTCGCTCTCCGATCCGGCAGACGACGTCATCATAGATGAACTTTTTGCTAAGAACGGCTGGGACTAGATGCCTCTCTCCTCGTCCCGCAGAGTCAGGGATCCACCCATGTCTACAGGGGATAGTACACCCCGAGTGGAGGCACCAGCGCCTGAGGAGGGATCCCGTCCCCAGTCTGCCCTTCTACCTCCGGTGCCACCTGCATCTAGCACCGGGGAAAAGAGACTGTTGCTGCGGGCGCCTATGCCCAGAATGGAGGTGATCAAGGCACCTCGTCACCCGGACGCCATTGTCCTACCGGGTGAGGGAGACCAGGCCACTATGCCTCCGCTGGCGAGACTACAGCACCTCTTCTGCCAAAAAGTTGCTAACGAGTACGGGTGGGAGTACCCGTACTTACCCAAGGAACTTTTGTATGAAGTGGAAGTCAGTCGGGAACGCTGGTACAACGATTTTTGTGTGGACGCACTTTTTTTTTTTTTTTTTTATAAATTCTTTTTATTGAAATTTTGACACATAAAACATACATAGCTTGGCACACCACCAAACTAACAGTCAGCCAACATGGCCGGTAAGTCCATCAACCATAACTATGCCATCCGTTTGACAGCTACAACAAGTATGACCCCCCCACCCCCCTCCCCCCTCCCGATACTCAGTTCCCAGTCCCCCAACCCAGATTGGCTCCATCTTTGGGATGCAGGATATAAACATTACCAGTCACCCACAATACCGTGTTTGTTAATAGGCCTCCTCCGGAGTATATTACCCGTTGACTATACTCCTGACCATTCTACTCGTATATCCTACGATTGACTCATCACACTGTTAGATCTGACTCGTACCATGCCCTCCAGACTTTGTCAAATTTTGTTTTACACCCACGAGCTCTATACGCGGCCTTGTAGAATGGAAGCATCGCATTTACCAATCCTTTCCAAAAAATTATCTCAGGGGCTCCCTTTTTTTTCCATTTTAGCAATATGGCCTTCTTTCCATAAAATAAAAGTATAGTTAGTAAGGTTCTGAGTGCCTTCGATGGGACCACCTCGTCCACCAAACCAAGAAGAATTACCTCTATAGTCATTGGTACAGGAACCTGTTGTGTGGACGCACCTTAAGGTCCCACACGCCTGCAGGTACCTTGCGTGTTCCCCCAAAGCCTCTCAACAGTTCAAGGACTGCAAGGCAGAATGGATGTTGGGTCGGCACATCCACGCAGACAAGGTATTGATTCGTCGCAAAGAGGGGGAGGATGTCGAATACCATGTAGAGACAATGGACCAGCTTTTAAAACCCCTTGTTTTGCCGCACCCAAAATTCTATTTGTAAGAGAAAAAAAAAAAGAGACTCCGTTCTTGCTTTACCTTGTTACTGCTGAACTTTTTGGGGTTGTTTCCCGGAAAACCCAGTGACTGTACCCGAGTTTAATGGGTGTTTGTGCTCTTTGGAGGAATTGAAGGACTGTTGCCGTTGTTTGTTCTTTATTCTTCCATCCCACAAAGTGATCATGGACTTTGGGGTAGTTAGAGCTACAGAAGAAGATAGGAAAAAGAAATCTTCAACAAGTGCAGTTACCGCGGCACTGTTATCAGGTGGCAGTGTTGCGCACCGATATTCACTGTTCACTCACACACTTATAGAAGGAAAGGATTTCTCTGCGGAGAAGTTTTTTCGTTCTCACACGAACATATGTGTCAGGGATTTGTGTGTTTAACATTTCTTTTCCTCTCTGCAGGAGAGCATCCCATCAAGACCACTGAGAATGGGGTGGGTCTTAGCCAGGATGGGTGGGGAAAAATGTTAATGTGAACATGTGATGCAAAATATTGTTGTTATGTGTTGTTGTTTCCCTTCCCTTCCCTTTTATGTCAGGTTCAGGCACAACTGTTTTAGTTAGTTTTAAAAAAAAAAACTTTTATATTTTTGGAATTTTTAGTCGGTTTCTGGATCGGGCTATGTCGGCCTCTTTTGGGCATAGTTTGCTCCAGACACTGGGGACCAGTGTCAAATAACCAGGGGGAGAGTGTAGTGGGCATGTACTTTCAGAGTGTTTAATTCTGGTGAGGACATCAGTGATGCATAGTTCCTTGCGGCCCAGCAGGTGGCGCTGTCACTTTGGGCCGGGGTTGAACCATCGCTGCAGTGCCGCACCCTTTGTGACCTCTCACAGCAGTTGCACGGCGGGGCGGGGAACCCGCTGTGCTTGCTGGGGGAGGGTATAAAGGGGGCGGACATCTTCGCCACGAGGTTCGAGTCCCAGGCACCTTGAGCCCGAGGGCTGCTGTTCGCGGTCGGTGTCCAGGCGGCCTAGGCCTGGACACTTGGAGTTCGTGTTCCATCCCAGACACCTTCAGTCTGGGGTGAGGTACTCGACCAGAGGCCTGGGGCCCAGTACCTTCCGCTGGGTCCTGCCCAGGAGGGACTGTCCTAGGGTGCCCCGGGTGTTGGGCACCCGAATCCAGAGGCGTAAGGGACCGGAGGAGGGATTCATCCGAAGACCTGGTGCAGCATATTGCCAGTGACGGGTAAACCTCTGGAGACCGCCCGGAGGGATGTCTTTCCCGAACAGGGGCCAAGTTCATAGAGGAAGGTGGTTCATGTTCAATGACCGGTGGCAGCGGTCCAACTCAGGTCAGTGGCAGAGACCTGCTATTAGGCCTGTGGCAGGGGCCTCAACAGTTCACCCGGTCGGTGGCAGCGACCAATCTCACGGTCGATGGCAGAGACCGTGCGCCAGGCCTATTCGCTTGCAAAGGAATAGGAGATTTCATTTTTGCCTGGGCCTACTCGTATCCACACCCCTGTCTGTCTATTACTGAAAGTTCAACTGTTATGTTCACCCTGCAATGGAGAAATAAAAGAGTGTTGGACTTTTAATTGGTGTGGGGCTCTGTTACTGGCAGACACATCTCCACGGAACAAGCGGAAGCTTCGTATGCAGTGAGCAGACCCGGAAGTAATTCAAGTGACTTTGCTCAACCCTCATACACATACGAGGTGAGAGCTTGGCGTAGTGTTCCTGCACTCTCCTCTCCCAGGTACCCCTAGACCACACCAGCCAACCAGGCGATAGAAGCGGAGAGGGAGAGTGAGGCCCGCTACATAAACATATGATGGAGGGGAAAAAAACAATGCTGAATTCCTTCTGCAGCTTGTGCAAATAAAGAATGTAAGGTGACTTCTGTACAAATATGAAGGCAATGTGCAAGGTGAGTAATCCTCTTTTGTGCAACCACACTTCAGTGCAAGATGGCCTCTTACCTTACAGCTATAAGGTAACAGCGTGTGTATATGGCAATGGAGATCCTAGGTGGTGAAATAGATCATGATCGTGGCTTCTTGTAAGTTAAACGTCCAAGGAGCCTTCTTATCCTGATAGTTTGTTCTTAGTGTGATGTTATATATCTACTTCCTTGGAGTCACGACAATGTTCCTCTCGAGGTTGATACTGTATCCAAAAGTAAAAGAGGTTTTTGCCTTTAGTTCTCCTTTAATCTTCAGACATAAAGGGGGCTGATTTACTAATTACATAGACTGAGCCTCAGTCTATGTAATTAGTCTATGTAATTAGTGTCCTGCACCACCCAAAAGATGCTGCTGGCAGGACTTTTTTTCCCGTCCTGCAAGCGCAACACCCCAGTGTGAAAGCACTCTGGCTTTCACACTGGGGAGGCATGAGAGGCGCTTTACAGAAGCTATTTCTCTTTCGTTCAAGGACGGACACAGCAGTAATCTTGATAAAGTGGGTATTAGCCTTCATTTAGAAGTGATTAGGCAGAAACTTGTAGAAAGTGTTAATCACATCAAGCACAGTACAGTACCGCCCAGGGGGCGGTCCCTCTGGGTACAACCCCTCTCCCTGCATCTTGCAGCTCAGTTTTTTTTCTGCCTAGCATAGGAGAAGGACATGGCTCCCTTCGGGCTCATGGCCCTGGAGGTTTTTTTCTATATTTCTATTATTTGTTCCTGTGATCTGCGATCAACTGCCGACTGGGTGACAGGCTGGATCCCAGATCCTTGTAGTCCCCTTAGTTTCGGCCATCGAGCGTGTGCCGACCTTAGCTACGCACTGGGTTGTCCACGACATGCCTGTCGCTCTACGGGCAGGGATGGACTGGCCATCGGGACTACCTGGACTTTCTCGGTGGGCCGATGGGTCAGTGGACCGTATTTTTTTGTGGGCCGTTTTTTTATGCAGAGTTCGGTGGCAGCAGGAGTGTGGCAGCAAACAGCGGCGGGGATTCAGGGAAAAAACGCCCCCCAAAAAAAATATATACATTTTTTGTGGCCCGTTTTTTTATGCAGAGTTCGGCGGCAGCGGGAGCGTGGCAGCAAATAGCGGCTGGGATTCGGGGAAGGTGGCCAGCGAGGAGGGCAGTTGGATGTAAAAGCCGAGGAGAGAGAAGAGCTCCACTCCCTCCCTGACCACCGAAGAGGCGAACAGGAGCGAGCGCGGCCACCCCGGCGCTCCCAGAACCTCGAATCCTCCACCTCCTCCTTGCTCCAGGAACCATGCGGCCTGGGCCAGAGGGCAGGCTGACTGGGAGCCCGGAGGAAGAGAACATGCGCCGCTGTAAGGAGCAGAGCAGCGAGAGCACCCCCCGGATCAAGAGGGAGACTCGGCGTTGCCGCTGCTGGCCATCAGGTACCCGGCATCCTACATAAACATGCCAGAACATTGAGATAGCGGGGGGTGAGCAGAGGAACGACTGCAGAAAGGGACAGTGCTATGTGGTCTGTCTCAGCCCCCCCTCTGTCTCTCAGACCCCCTCTGTCTCTCAGTCCCCCCCTCTGTCTCTCAGTCCCCCCCCTCTGTCTCTCAGTGCCCCCTCTGTCTCTCAGTCCCCCCCTCTGTCTCTCAGTCCCCCCTCTGTCTCTCAGTCCCCGTGTCTCTCAGTCTCCGTGTCTCTCAGTCCCCCCTCTTTCAGCCCCTTCCTCTGTCTCTCAGCCCCCCACTGTCTCTCAGCCCCCCCACTATCTCTCAGACCCCCCTCTGTTTCTCAGACCCCTCCTCTGTCTCTCAGCACCCCCCTCTGTCTCTCAATCCCAGTATCTCTCAGTCCCCCCCTCTTTTAGCCCCTCCTCTGTCTCTCAGCCCCCCCTCTTTTAGCCCCCTCCTCTGTCTCTCATACCCCCTCTGTCTCTCCGACCCCCCTCTGTCTGTCAGCTCTCCTCTGTCTCTCGGCTACCCCCTCTGTCTCTCGGCTACCCCCTCTGTCTCTCAGCTCCCCCCCTCTGTCTCTCAGCACCCCCTCTGTCTCTCAGACCCCCCTCTGTCTCTCAGACCCCCCGTCTCTCAGCTTCCTCCGTCTGTGTCTCAGCCCCCCCCTCTGTCTCTCAGCTCCCCCCTCTGTCTCTCAGCTCCCCCCTCTGTCTCTCAGACCCCCCCTCTGTCTCTCAGACCCCCTCTGTCTCTCAGACCCCCTTCTGTCTCTCAGCCCCCTCCTCTGTCTCTCAGACCCCTCCTCTGTCTCTCAGACCCCTCCTCTGTCTCTCAGCCCCCACTGTCTCTCAGCTCTCCTCCTCTATCTCTCAGCTCCCCCCTCTGTCTCTCAGCTCCCCCCTCTGTCTCTCAGCCCCCCTTTGTCTCTCAGCTCCCCCTCTGTCTCTCAGCTCCCCCTCTGTCTCTCAGACCCCCCTCTGTCTCTCAGACCCCCCTCTGTCTCTCAGCTCTCCTCCTCTGTCTCTCAGCTCTCCTCCTCTGTCTCTCAGCTCTCCCCCCTCTGTCTCTCAGCTCCCTCCTTCTGTCGCTCAGCTCCCCCTGTCTCTCAGCCCCTTATCTTTCAGCCCCCTGTCTCTCAGCTCCCTATCTCTCAGCTCCCCCCTTTGTCTCTCAGCTCCCCCTCTGTCTCTCAGTCCCCCCTCTGTCTCTCAGTCCCTGTGTCTCTCAGTCCCCCCTCTTTCAGCCCCTTCCTCTGTCTCTCAGCCCCCCACTATCTCTCAGACCCCCCTCTGTCTCTCAGACCCCTCCTCTGTCTCTCAGACACCCCTCTGTCTCTCAGCACCCCCCTCTGTCTCTCAGTCCCAGTATCTCTCAGTCCCCCCCTCTTTTAGCCCCCTCCTCTGTCTCTCAGCCCCCCTCTTTTAGCCCCCTCCTTTGTCTCTCAGACCCCCCTCTGTCTCTCAGCCCCCCTCTGTCTCTCAGCTCTCCTCTGTCTCTCGGCTACCCCCTCTGTCTCTCGGCTACCCCCTCTGTCTCTCAGCTCCCCCCCTCTGTCTCTCAGCACCCCCTCTGTCTCTCAGCTCCCCCCCTCTGTCTCTCAGCACCTCCTCTGTCTCTCAGCTCCCCCCTCTGTCTCTCAGACCCCCCCGTCTCTCAGCTCCCTCCGTCTGTGTCTCAGCTCCCCCTGTCTCTCAGCCCCCCCTCTGTCTCTCAGCTCCCCCCTCTGTCTTTCAGCTCCCCCCTCTGTCTCTCAGCTCCCCCCTCTGTCTCTCAGCTCCCCCCTCTGTCTCTCAGCTCCCCCCTCTGTCCCTCAGACCCCCCCTCTGTCTCTGACCCCCTTTGTCTCTTAGACCCCCCTCTGTCTCTCAGACCCCCCTCTGTCTCTCAGTCCCCCTCTGTCTCTCAGTCCCCCATCTGTCTCTCAGCCCCCACTGTCTCTCAGCTCCCCCCTTCTGTCTCTCAGACCCCCTTCTGTCTCTCAGACCCCTCCTCTGTCTCTCGGACCCCTCCTCTGTTTCTCAGCCCCCACTGTCTCTCAGCCCCCACTGTCTCTCAGCTCTCCTCCTCTATCTCTCAGCTCCCCCTCTGTCTCTCAGCTCCCCCTCTGTCTCTCAGCTCCCCCCTCTGTCTCTCAGCTCCCCCTTCTGTCTCTCAGCCCCCCTTTGTCTCTCAGCTCCCCCTCTGTCTCTCAGCTCCCCCTCTGTCTCTCAGACCCCCCTATGTCTCTCAGACCCCCCTCTGTCTCTCAGCTCTCCTCCTCTGTCTCTCAGCTCTCCTCCTCTGTCTCTCAGCTCTCCTCCTCTGTCTCTCAGCTCTCCTCCTCTGTCTCTCAGCTCTCCCCCCTCTGTCTCTTAGCTCCCCCCCTCTGTCTCTCAGCTCCCTCCTTCTGTCGCTCAGCTCCCCCTGTCTCTCAGCCCCTTATCTCTCAGCCCCCTGTCTCTCAGCTCCCCCCTTTGTCTCTCAGCTCCCCTTTGTCTCTCAGCTCCCCCCTCTGTCTCTCAGACCCCTCCTCTGTCTCTCAGACCCCTCATCTGTCTCTCAGCCCCCCCACTGTCTCTAAGACCCCTCCTCTGTCTCTCAGCCCCCTCCTCTGTCTCTCAGCCCCCTCCTCTGTCTCTCAGCCCCCTCCTCTATCTCTCAGCTCTCCCCCTCTATCTCTCAGCTCCCCCTCTGTCTCTCAGCTCTCTCCCTCTGTGTCTCAGCCCCCCTCTGTCTCTCAGCAACCCCTGTCTCTCAGCTCCCCCTGTCTCTCAGCCCCCCTCTGTCTCTCAGCTCCCCCCTCTGTCTCTCAGCTCCCCCCTCTGTCTCTCAGCTCTCCCCTCTGTCTCTCAGCTCCCCCCTCTGTCTCTCAGCTCCCCCCTCTGTCTCTCAGCTCCCCCCTCTGTCTCTCAGCTCCCCCCTCTGTCTCTCAGTCCCCCCTCTCTCTCTCAGTCCCCCCTCTGTCTCTCAGTCCCCCCTCTGTCTCTCAGTCCCCCCTCTGTCTCTCAGTCCCCTCCCCTGTCTCTCAGTCCCCTCCTTTGTCTCTCAGACCCCTCCTCTTTCTTTCAGCCCCCTCCTCTTTCTCTCAGCCCCCTCCTCTATCTCTCAGCTCCCCCTCTGTCTCTCAGCTCCCCCCTCTGTCTCTCAGCTCCCCCTCTGTCTCTCAGCTCCCCCCTCTGTCTCTCAGCTCCCCCTCTGTCTCTCAGTCCCCCTCTGTCTCTCAGTACCATCTCTGTCTTTCAGTCCCCCTCTGTCTCTCAGCCCCCACTGTCTCTCAGCTCTCCTCCTCTATCTCTCAGCTCCCCCCTCTGTCTCTCAGCTTTCCCCCTCTGTCTCTCAGCTTTCCCCCTCTGTCTCTCAGCTTTCCCCCTCTGTCTCTCAGCTCCCTCCCTCTGTCTCTCAGCTTTCCCCCTCTGTCTCTCAGCTTTCCCCCTCTGTCTCTCAGCTTTCCCCCTCTGTCTCTCAGCTCACCCCTCTGTCTCTCAGCTCCCCCCTCTGTCTCTCAGCTCCCCCTCTGTCTCTCAGCTCCCCCTCTGTCTCTCAGCTCCCTCCTTCTGTCTCTCAGCCCCCTCTCTCTCAGCCCCCTGTCTCTCAGCCCCCTCTCTCTCAGCTCCCCCCTCTGTCTCTCACCCCCACTGTCTCTCAGCTCTCCTCCTCTGTCTCTCAGCTCCCCCCTCTGTCTCTCAGCTCCCCCCTCTGTCTCTCAGACCCCCCCTCTGTCTCTCAGTCCCCCCTCTGTCTCTCAGCCCCCACTGTCTCTCAGCTCTCCTCCTCTATCTCTCAGCTCCCCCCTCTGTCTCTCAGCTTTCCCCCTCTGTCTCTCAGCTTTCCCCCTCTGTCTCTCAGCTTTCCCCCTCTGTCTCTCAGCTCCCTCTGTCTCTCAGCTCCCTCCCTCTGTCTCTCAGCTTTCCCCCTCTGTCTCTCAGCTTTCCCCCTCTGTCTCTCAGCTTTCCCCCTCTGTCTCTCAGCTCACCCCTCTGTCTCTCAGCTCCCCCCTCTGTCTCTCAGCTCCCCCCTCTGTCTCTCAGCTCCCCCTCTGTCTCTCAGCTCCCTCCTTCTGTCTCTCAGCCCCCTGTCTCTCAGCCCCCTCTCTCTCAGCTCCCCCCTCTGTCTCTCACCCCCACTGTCTCTCAGCTCTCCTCCTCTATCTCTCAGCTCCCCCCTCTGTCTCTCAGACCCCCGCTCTGTCTCTCAGTCCCCCCTCTGTCTCTCAGTCCCCCCTCTGTCTCTAAGTCCCCCCTCTGGCTCTCTGTCCCCCCTCTGGCTCTCAGTCCCCTCCTCTGTCTCTCAGACCCCTCCTCTGTCTCTCAGACCCCTCCTCTGTCTCTAAGACCCCTCCTCTGTCTCTCAGCCCCCTCCTCTTTCTCTTAGCCCCCTCCTCTGTCTCTCAGCTCCCCCCTCTGTCTCTCAGCTCCCCCCTCTGTCTCTCAGCTCCCCCTCTGTCTCTCAGCTCCCCCTCTGTCTCTCAGCCCCCCCTCTGTCTCTCAGTCCCCCCTCTGTCTTTCAGTCCCCCTCTGTCTCTCAGCCCCCACTGTCTCTCAGCTCTCCTACTCTATCTCTCAGCTCCCCCCTCTGTCTCTCAGCTTTCCCCCTCTGTCTCTCAGCTCCCTCCCTCTGTCTCTCAGCTCCCTCCCTCTGTCTCTCAGCCCCCCTCGGTCTCTCAGCTCCCCCTCTGTCTCTCGGCTCCCCCTCTGTCACGCAGCTCCCCCTTCTGTCTCTCAGCTCTCTTCCTCTATCTCTCAGCTCCCCCTTCTGTCTCTTAGATCCCCCCTCTGTCTCTTAGCTCCCCCTCTGTCTCTCAGCTCCCCCCCTCTGTCTCTCAGCTCCCTCCTTCTGTTGCTCAGCTCCCCCCTGTCTCTCAGCCCCCTGTCTCTCAGCTCCCCCCCTCTGTCTCTCAGCTCCCCCCCCTCTGTCTCTCAGCTCCCCCCCCTCTGTCTCTCAGCTCCCCCTCTGTCTCTTAGCTTCCCCCTTCTGTCTCTCAGCTCCCCCTCTGGCTCTCAGACCCCTCCTCTGTCTTTCAGCCCCCTCCTCTGTCTCTCAGCCCCCTCCTCTGTCTCTCAGCCCCCTCCTCTGTCTCTCAGCCCCACCCGCTATCTCTCAGCTCTCCTCCTCTATCTCTCAGCTCCCCCTCTGTCTCTCAGCACCACCCCCCTTCTGTCTCTCTGCCCCCTCCTCTGTCTTATTCACTTCCTGATTCTTAGGCTGCTTTCACACTGGGGCGGGAATTGACGGTAAAACACTGCTAGTTTTACCAGCACTTTACTGTCGTTTTAGCTGCGCTATTCGGTTTCTAGCAGGTGCTTTTAACCCCCGCTAGCAGCCGAATTAAAGGTTAAATGCAGCCGTGTAGCGCTGCTGCCAAAGTGTTTTGCTGGCGCTTCAGCAGCAGTGGCCATTCATTTCAATGGGCAGGAGCGGTGTGTACACCGCTCCTCCACCGCCCCAAAGATGCTGCTTGGAGGACTTTTTTTAATGCCCTGGAAGTGCCCCAGTGTGAAAGCACTCGTGTTTTCACACTGGGACTGCAGCGGAGGCATTTTTTAGGCGCTTTACAGGTGCTATTTTTAGCCCAAAAGCGCCTAAAAAACGCCTCAGTGTGAAAGGGGTCCTACACTCACCCCCTCTCTTTTACACTCACTCCCTCTCTCTTACACTCACTCCCTCTCTCTTACACTCACCCCCTCTCTCACCCACCCCCAATCACCCCCTTTCCCTCAACCCTCCCTCTCTCTCTCTGTTCCCCTCTCTCTCACCCTCTCATGATATACAATAATGGATGTAGGGGCCTTTTGGTAGGCGTGATTTTTTGGGGGGGTGGGGGGCAGCATTTTATTGAATTAAAGTGGGCCGGTCTGGATGAAGTCCAGGGCCAAATTTTTGTCCCAGTCCAGCCTTGTCTACGGGTGGCCGGTGAGCTACCAGCTTCGGGGCAGGCATATGACCGGTCTAGACGGCTGAGTCACAGCGCGCCGGGCCGACAGTCACCTCCGTTACTGCGCGGAAGATGTCTGTCTGGGATGCTTCCAGCATAATCACGCAGGAAGGGTAAGTAGTAATCCCCTGCTTCGGCAGGAGGACATAGCTCGACATTCCCGGGGAGGTCGAGTAGGGGGTTCCATCCTTCCTTTCCTCTCTCCCTTCCTACCCTCCTCCGTGAGCTAGGCTGGCTGCTGGGGGCTCACCTGGGGGGGCTCCATCTGTAGCGGGAACTGCGCTGTACGTCTGCTTACTGGGGTGCTAGTGGGCTGCCATTAAGAGTGTCAGTTTTTGCTTACCTACGTGTTTCTCCCTCCATGCTGTCGGCGGCCATTTTGGGCCTCTATCTGCCGCTCGGCGGACATTTTTTAGTGGTCCGCACCTGGTTTGGCCTCTATCTGCCGCTCGGCGGCCATTTTTTAGTGGTCCGTACCTGGTTTGGCCTCTATCTGCTGCTCGGTGGCCATTTTCGTGTGGTTCGCGCTGTTTTACAGTACGGCCAGTTTGTGGGGGTTTTTGGCCTCTAGTGTGCATTCAACTGGGGCGAATCAACAGACACGCTGCAGAGGGTCAGACTGAAACAGGCGGCTGTAGAGAGAGCATCTCAAGCAGGAGGCGGACAGCAGCTGTGCGGTGACCGTTCAAGGGTGGTGAGTCCTCTGGGGGGGCCCTCGTCTCTTTGGCAGCTAGGAGGGTTGGCTGTTACCTTGCCTGGAGTCCCTGTGGGTGTCAGGCGCATGGGTCAGCATGGCGTCAGAAGCGGACACCTCTTCCCCTGAAACACCTGAGTTGGCAATTGGTGCCCCTGCACCCGCTGTATCAGTGGACGCTATGTCGGCGATCCTGGAGGCTTTTGTTGCCAAGGTGAAAGCGGCGCGTCGGAACACGGGGGGTAAAAAGCGCCCCCTCCCCCCGCCATCTTCTGGGGACAACTCTGATGCAGAGCCAGGCTCAGCTACGGCTCATGGTCCTGGTTCTGATGTGTCTGAGGATGCGGACCAAGACCGGCCGGACAGTGAGGATGGGTCCGGGTCAGCACGCGAAAAGGCTCTGGTAGGTGATCTTATCACCGCAGTGCGAGATACTCTAAAGATAGAGGAGTCTGCGGAAGCGACAGAGGCATCAGTCCCTTTAGGGTTCCGTAAGCCGACCCACACTGCTAAGGTGTTTCCTTGTGTGTCTTATCTAGACAAGCTTTTATACAAGGAGTGGGACAAACCACAGAAGGTTTTTTCGGTCCCTAAGAGTTTGGCGGTGCGTTACCCTTTTGAGGAGAGTTTCCTGAAAAAATCGACCTCTCCTCCGATAGCGGACCCTCCTGTGTCCAGATTAAACAAAGTAACCACAATTCCGGTGGAAGGGGCTCCCGCTTTCAAGGACCCTGTGGACAAGAAGGCTGAGGCGGTCACCCGCTACCTATACACGGTGGCGGGCTCGGCTGTGCGTCCGATGGTTGGGGCCCTGGTGTCCCGGACACTCACTGAATGGGAAAAAATGCTGCACAATGGGTTAAAGGCACGTCGGGCTCCCTCGGACGAGGTATAGCAAACAGAATCACGGCGTGAAAAGCAAGCCAAAAAATACATAAATGAAATTGTATACTGGTTGTAAAATAAAAACACCAACAACAGTCGTCGTCGTACACAGAAATGGTGGTACTGATGAGGAGGGGTTTAAAATATGAGAATTACTAATAATAATGACAACAGTGGTAATAAAGTCCCAATGGGAAGACAATAACAATAATAATTAGAAAGTCCATATGATGATACTGGTGATGATGATAATGGTGACAAATGAAAAAGTAAGATTGCATATGCACCGTTGGCAGCACTTTGAAGAGTGAAGCGACTCAGCAAAATAAGCAAAATAAGAAAAGAAAAATGTGCCTACTAAGTGCAGTATGTAAGTAAAAACATTTAATTAATAAAAGATCAGCCAAATGGCTACTCACAATACAGTGAATAATAAACCCATGCACAATTTTATTCACTGTATTGTGAGTAACCATTTGGCTGATCTTTTATTAATTAAATGTTTTTACTTACATACTGCATTTAGTAGGGACATTTTTCTTTTCTTATTTCCCTCGGACGAGGTGGCTCTGGCCGACCAGTTGGTACAGGGCCTTAAATTTGTCTGCGAGTCAGCCTTGGATACTATTCCTTTGCTGTCCAGAGCCTCAAGCTATGCGGTGGTGTTACGCCGTCTGCTCTGGCTAAAGTGTTGGTCTGCGTACCAATCTTCCATGAAGGCCCTGATAAATTTGCCCTTTAAGGGCGACAAACTTTTTGGAGCATCTCTGGATGACATTATTAAGGATGCCACAGGAGGTAAGAGCATGCTGCTGCCACAATCCAAAAAGGGTAAGGAGCCACGCCGTAGCCAAGGGCCCTCCTTCACCGCGCACAAGCGTTTTTTTCATCCGCCCAGTGCTGCAGGTAAAAGATCCCAGGCCGATAAAGCGCCTGTTTAGGGACAGAAGCGTCCCTGGTTTCGCAAGCCCAACAAGCCTGCGAACAAATCTGCGTCCGCATGATGGCCTGCCCCCGCCCATCTCTCGGGTGGGGGTACGTCTTCGCGAATACGCGACCCGGTGGACATTTCTGATCTCCGACCGGTGGGTTTGCAAAGTAGTTTCCTCAGGGTACGAGTTTCTCTCTTGCCCACCGAACAGATTTTTTCCCTCCAACCTCTGGCTTCAGCCGACCCGATGGGAAGCCCTGTATGGGGCGGTCCAGGATCTGCTGGTACGCGGGGTGATCATTCCTGTCCCAGTACAGGAACGGTTTCAGGGGTTTTACTCAAATCTGTTCGTAGTACCAAAGAAGGATGGGGTTCGTCCAATCCTGGATCTCAGGGCCCTCAATTGCTTTGTGAAGGTACAAAGATTCCGGGTGGACTTGGTTCGCTCTGTTGTCGCTGCTCTCCATCTGGGGTATTTTTTGGCATCCTTGGACATCAAGGACGCATACTTGCATGTCCCCATATGCATCAGGCATCAGAGATGTCCGCGCTTTGCGGTCGGGGAGGACCACTTTCAATTTGTGGCTCTCCCTTTTGGCCTGGCAGCGGCACCGAGGGTGTTCACCAAGGTGCTCGCCCCGATTCTGGCCCTGCTAAGACAGCGTGGCATCGCTATCGTGGGCTACTTGGACGATCCTCTTCTGAGGACCACTTCAAGCTCAGAATTAGAGGAGAGCGTGTCTATAACCTGTCAGACCCTCTGAGACATTGGTGCTGAACTCAGAGGTCAGTATTGGTGCCGACTCAACGCCTACAATATCTGAGGTTAATTCTGGACTCCTCAGAGGCAAAGGTTTTTCTCCCTGTGGAAAAGTTGCAGACTCTTCGAGCTGCGGTGCGGCAGTTGACATCCCAAAGATGGTCATCACTCCGCTTTTGCATGCGGGTCCTGGGTCTCATGGTAGCCTTCTTCGCGGCGGTACCATATGCTCAATTTCACACTCGAGTGTTGCAGAAGGAAATTCTGTCCAGATTGTCAGATCCGGGTGAGCCACCTAGTCAGGACCTCCCTGGTTTGGTGGGTGACATCACCGGGACTTCTGTCCGGGAAGTCGTTCCTTCCTTTTCACTGGATGGTGGTCACGACGGACGCCAGCCTTACCAGTCGGCCCAGGGTCGCTGGACTCCGGAGGAATCCCACCTGCTGATCAATGTCCTGGAACTCCGGGCGATCAGGCTATGCCTCTCCACGTGGTCTCAGAGGCTACAGGGGCGTCCAGTCAGGATCCAGTCGGACAACGCCACGGCAGTGGCGTATGTCAACCATCAGGGAGGAACAAGAAGCTTGGCTGCAGCATTGGAGGTCGCTCACATCCTAAGGTGGCCAGAAAGGAGTGTACTGGCCCTGTCAGCCGTATACATTCCGGGCTCAGAGAACTGGCAGGCGGACTACCTGATTCGCCAGATGCTGGACCAAGGAGAGTGGTCTCTACACCCGGATGTGTTTCAACTCCTTTGCCAAAGATGGGGCGAGCCGGACGTAGACCTCCTGGCTTCTCATCTCAATCGGAAGGTATTGAGGTTTGTGGCCAGGTCAAGAGACCCATGGGAAGACGCGACAGATGCGTTGGTGGCACCGTGGAGTCAGTATCGGCTAATCTATGCCTTCCCTCCTCTGAAGCTCCTTCCTCATCTGCTTTGCAGAGTGGAGGCAGAGGGGATTCCAATGATCCTTATTGCTCCAGATTGGCCTCGCCGTCCTTGGTACGCCAATCTAGTGCGTCTGGTAGCAGAAGTCCTTTGGCGTCTACCGATACGAAAGGACCTGCTATCGCAAGGTCCCATGCGCCATCCTGCTTTACAGTCGCTGGCTTTAACGGCATGTCTATTGAGAGCCAGGTGCTAAGAGACCGGGGCCTGTCAGATTCGGTGATCTCTACCATGAGGAGTGCTCAGAAGTCATCCTCTAGGAAGATTTACCATCGCACTTGGAAGGCCTACATATCCATGTGTGAGGAAATGGGGTGGCATCCGCGTACTTATTTGGTTTCCAGGGTCCTTCTGTTCTTACAGCGTGTGGTGGACCAGAAGCTTGCCTTAAGTACGGTTAAGGGACAGATATCTGCACTGGCTGTCCTTTTTCAACGACCCTTGGCGGCTCACTCTCTAGTGAGAGCGTTTGTACAGGGGGTTCAGCATGAGTCCCCTCCGGTCCATCCTCCACTCCCTCCGTGGGACTTGAATCTGGTCCTCTCAGTACTTCAGAAACCACCGTTTGAAAACATTAGGGAGATTCCCTTGTTGACACTTTCTCAGAAAGTGGTCTTTTTGGTGGCTGTTACGTCAGTTAGACGGTTTTCTGAGCTGGCAGCCTTGTCATGCAAGGCTCCCTATCTGGTCTTCCACAAGGATAAGGTGGTGCTGCGTCTGCAGTCTTCTTTTCTTCCCAAGGTCGTTTCGGCCTTCCATCTCAATGAGGACATTGTACTTCCATCCTTTTGTCCTCGTCCGTCGCATCATAAGGAGGCGGCGTTGCATTCCCTGGACGTTGTCCGAGCTCTGAGAGTATACTTATCTGCTACTGCTCCGTTCTGGAGGTCAGACTCACTGTTTGTTTTGGTGGCTGGTCCCAAGAAGGGCCTGGCGGTCTCGTCGGCCACCATCTCGAGGTGGATCCGACAGATCGTGATTCAGGCTTACTCATTCGACTAGGGCAATAGGTGCCTCTTGGGCTTTCCGACATCAAGCGTCTGTTTCCCAGGTGTGTAAGGCGGCGACTTGGTCGTCCGTTCATACTTTCACTAAATTTTACAAGGTTGATGTGAGTGCATCTTCGGATGCTTCTTTCGGCCGCAAGGTTTTGCAGGCCGCTGTTTAGAGTTGCAACTCCTCCGTTGAGGAGCTCTGTTTTGTTTTGGGGTGAAGTTTGTTTTAATGCTGTTCCCACCCCTCGTTTTTTGACACTGCTTTGGGACGTCCCACTTTGTCAAGATTATTGCTGTGTCCGTCCATGAACGAAAGAGAAAAGGATTTTACGGTGAGTACAAAAATCCTATTTTTTAGCGCTAAAATGCCTGCAAATCGCCCCAGTGTGAAAAAGGGGTCTAAATTGGAAAAGGCCAGCTGCATTTTGCTTGCTTTTGTGAGCACTGCTTCCACATTTCAAATCCACTTTTTCCAAGTTTCCCATTTTTTTTCAAGTGCTTTTGTAAATTCTCCAAACATTGTTTATGATCATATTATTGGTGCAAAAGCATTTTTCTTAAGCCCTGTAATCAGAATTGCATTTTTTTTCTGCTATAAAACTATTTACATTTAAAGTACACCTATTAACCACTTTAATACCAGGCACTTTCACCCCCTTCCTGCCCAGGCCAATTTTCCGTTCTCAACACTGTCACATTTTGAATGCTAATTACTCAGCCATGCAACACTGTACCCATATGACATTTTAATATTTTTTTCACAGAAATAGAGCTTTCCTTTGGTGGTATTTAATCACCACAGTTTATTTATTTATTTTGCTAAATAAATAAAAAAAAGACCGAAAATCTTGAAAAAAAATAACATTTTCTTTGTTTCTGTTATACAATTTTGCAAATAAATATTTTTTCTTCATACATTTAGGCCAAACTGTATTCTGTTACATTTCTTTGGTGAAAATAACCCAAATCAGTGTTTATTATTTAGTCTGTATTTAGTCCACAAAGTATGGTAGTATATGGTATACTGTGGGTATAGAAAAGAATTACCACCCTTTGAGCCCCTGTTCACACCCATGTAACTTTTCATGCAATTTAACAGGTCCAAATTGCATGACAAGTCGCACCCTATTGTCCGCCATGGAACTGTTCAAATCGGTGCGACACCGACTTTGCAACAGATTTGAAAAAAAGATTTCTGCAATTTTTTTGCTTTTTCAGGTACAAATTGCATAGACATCTGTGCATGAAGTCGCACAGATGTTAGCCAATTCGCACCTGAAGTCGCACTGACCTGCGGCTTTGATTTGTAAGTCGGATTCTGTGTGAATGTGGGCTAAAATAATAACATTTTGTTGCTTTGCAGCCTGAAATGAAGACAGACAGTTTTTGTTTTATCCAGCTGTATCTACTTAGAACATCCAAGTTAAAGATAAAATGTCAACATGTCAGAAAAAAAAATTATTCAAAAACAGAATCTCTGAGTTTGTCGTGTCGGTATTTCATTGAACCACCTTTTGCTTTATTACAGCCTTTAGTCTGTCGGAAACTTTGCACATCTAGACTTTGCAATATTTGCCCACTCTTCTTTGCAGAACTACTCAAGTTCAGTTAAATTTAATGGTGTTCGTTTGTGGACTGCCGTCATCAACTCATTCCACAGATTTTCAATGGGGTTAAAGTCTGGGCTCTGACTAGGCCAGGGGTGCCCAACCTTTTGAAGAGCGAGGGCCACTTAAGTTACTTGGTAACCAGTCGCGGGCTACAATGAGCAGAGTAGGCGGATGACAAGTATGGCTGGCGGCTGTTGCTGTCCCCCAGGTGGGAATTGCTGGCTGCTGCTGTCCATAGTATCACTGGCTGCTGCTGTCTTAGGCGAGAGGGCATTTGGTAGCACTCCGCCTGTGACAGGAGCATCGGCTCTACTCTTTACTGCAGCCGCATGCTTTGTCTACAGCCAGCTTCATTCTTCACATTGATGCTCTGGGATGGCGGGTCAGGAACCCGCGGTCTGGGCTTGGTGACTTGCCATCCCAGAGCAGGAGGTTGCGGTTCACATGAGAGGGCACCGCAAGCCAGTGGTTGGGCACCCCTGGACTAGGCCATGCAAGGACATTCACCTTTTTCTCCTTCAACTACTGTGTGGTAATTTTTGTGTGCTTTGGGTCATTGCCGTGTTGGAAGTTACACCTTTTTCCCATTGACGAATTTCTGGCAGAGGCCAGAATATTTTCCTCAAGACTGACAGTATTTTGCCCCATCCATTTTTCCTTCTAACCCGACAAGCGCCGCAGTGATATACCCCCATAACAGAATATTACCACCCCCATGCTTTACTGAGGCCAATACATTTGATTTTAGTCTCATCTGACCATAACACCTTTTTCCATATGGCCTCAGAATCTTCAAGGTGCGTTTTGGCAAAGCTCAGTCGTGACTGCATGTGACTTTTTTCTTTCAACCCATACAAGCCACATTTGCGGAGAATTTGTGATATTGTTGTCATTTTCACACAATGACTACTCTTTGATATAAATCGCTGAAACTGTTTCAGGGTTGCTGTAGGCTTCTTGGTAGGCTCTCTGACCAATTTCCTTCTGGTTCTTTCATCCTGTTTGGAGTGATGTTCTGATCCAGGGAGGGTGTATGTTGTACCAAATACCTTCCACTTCTTAATAATAGGCTTCACTGTGCTTCTAGGCATTAATAAAGCCTTTGAAATTTTGTATCCATCTCCCGACTTGTGCCTGTCCACAACTTTCTTTTGACAGTGCCTTGCCACACATAGTTGATTGTTTGCTTCAGTTGCACTACCAGGGACTGAAATGCTCCAGGAAAGCTCTTTTCATGCTGAGCTAATTAAAATGACCACAGCTGATCACAGTTGAAAGTCAAATGGCTTTGTGTGCCATTGAGAAGGTGATTAGCTTCACCTAATTGAGGAGAGTGATCCTTTTTCCAACTCAGTGATTCCGTTTTGAATTTTTTTCTGACATAATGGTGTTGTTTCACTTGGAGTAAATACAGCTGGATAAAACAAAAACCATGTCTCTCTTCATTTCAGTTCGCAAAGCAACAAAATGTGATTTTTTAAAGGGGGTGATTCTGACATACTGATCGCCTATCTCATTTCTTGAGGACTGAAAAAGCCAGGACAGTACAAATATCCCCCCAAAATGACCCATTTTTGAAAGTGGACAGCCCAAGTAGTAGTAAGAGGCATAGCAAGTTTTTTGAAGTTGTATTTTTTTGTCACAATTTCTTCAAAAATTAAGAAATGTTAAAAAAAAAATGTTTTTTCATAATTATTTTTTCTACATACTGTCACCAACACAGTACAGCATAATCGTATAACTGGTCTGTCAGTGATCAAGGACACTGACTGGTGACAGTATGTAAAGAAAACAAATTGCAATACAATTTCTTTGATTTTTTTTTCTTTTTATTACATTTTTTTCTGTCTTTTAACAATTTTTTTTTAACACACTGTGACCAGAGCATTTAAGTGTTACCATTGTAACACTGTACTACTCTGGGGAAGTGAACAGGTTTTTGTTTGTTTTTTTACACACTAGGATTGCTTATATACGTGAATTTCACTCTTTTAAGCAACCATTTTTACTGAATGAAAATCGATTCATTCAGTGTATACTATTGTGGTTAGCTGTGATTAGCCACAGCTAATCACATGGTGCAAATGGGCTGTGATTGGCCCTGTTTGTACCATGTGATCACTGTGACCAATCACAGAAATCAACACAGTAGTACACAATGGATGGAATGAATGAAAACCATCTATTGTGTATGTAGCGGGGTCTCCTTTAAGGCCCCGGGACTATGTTACCCAGAACCCCGTTCGGCACCCAGAGTGCAGTTAGCCACCGCAGAGACTCATGGGAGGGGTTAGAAAAAAATATGAGAAAAAAATAAAAAGAAACTGCGCTATAGTGTAAAACATGGTAAATGATTAAAGTTTACCTAGAAAAAAAGAAATAAAGGAAAGCAGCAACTATTCTGAAAACAATCATCAGTGCATGTAAATAAGAAAAAATATATATAGTCGCGCTAACTTATGACTGAACATAAGCCCACCACTGAATAGTTGAAAAAATCCAAATACCAACAGTGATAAATCATATAGATACTCAATGAAGAACCATGAAAGATCAGTAAATTATAAATAATGATAAGGTGAGTGAACTATGATTAAACAGTTAATAAGATGATAGTCCACAACTGCTATATGAGACTCTCAAAGTTCATGTCTGAAAGTCCATGATAAACAAAACACCCGTGAATAAGTGTCCAAAAAAGCCAACGACAGAAAATCTTCTTAAAATCCGTGACTTTCACCACCACCAGTAAGAATTCCTGCTTACCAAAAAGCGATGGTCCCCTATGACAGAGGACCTAAAACAGCCTCAAATGATACTCAGTGGAACCTCCGGATTTCAGCAAATGATGAACTTCAATGGTTTAGTAGCCCGACAGCTCATACAGCATCATGCGAATGTTCAACATCAACATGAAAAGAAGGAAGGACACCGAATAGTGTAAAATCCTTGGTGTACATTTATTAAAAGAATATTGGAATCATACTCACAAAAGCAGTTAAAAAGACAGCCTTAAAGTGTGTCAGCGCCGACCGGTCAGAGGCGCTGGCACACAAATACGTCCGTGGAAGCCGAGCAGTGGAGGGTGACGTCAGCACAAAGCTCGTATCCTGCCCTATGCGTTTCGTGAAAATTCACGTCGTCTCGGGGCGGGGAGGGGTTATTTAAGGAGGAGGCGAGGCGGAGCTCGGCCTCTTTGGACACCGCACTGCAAGCAAGAGTATCTTCCTGTGCGGATCTGCTGCAGTGCAAGGCCTGAAGCCTGGGCCTTGCACAACTTTCAAAGAGCCTTCCACCCCACTGTGGAGCCTGGGTGGCATCTGACTTGTCGAGTGAGGACATCAGTTGGATCGGGGACCCGATCGTTGCAGACGCTGTGTACGGAGACACAGCAGGTGGAAGTCCCGGGCTGGGATCGCGCCCGGAGTGGTGAGCGAGCACTTGCTCAATCCAATAGACTTTACTGATTCTAGGCCTATAGACTGCCGTGGCTCACCGATTGTTTGCTTGTTGTTCCACTGGGGGGACCGGTAGCAGGACAGAGTTGAAGTGTCCCCCCCCCCATCATAGTGTTCTTAGTGATTGCCAGTTGTGGATTACAAATACCATTCATCAAGTGCACCACCGAAAGTTTGCATGCGAAGAAATCCCTATAGAAAGGACTGAGATTTATTCTGGGTCAGGCCTGGCCAGGGTGGGGATATAGGATATTGTTTAGTGCGCCACAGGGCGTGTATACCATAATAGCTACGCGTGGTGGATTACTGTGCAGCGCCATTATTGTGTGCTATATTGATTGCTGCAGGGCTCTGCAAGTCAGTTGTGTGTATTATATCCTGTTTAAACCTTTTCTTTTACAACCAAAGTAAACTGTTATACTTGATCTTTAACATTGGTGTGTTGTCTTACTGTAAGGAGGGTGCCTTTACCATACCCATTGATTATGATGAAAATATAACCCCTAGACTAGCTGTGCCAGAGTGGGTCGAGCAGATTGCCGGGGGTTGGTGGTGCTGTACACAGGGCCCGAAAACAAATCCAGCGGCTCTCAACTGGGGGTAGCGCTACACGTGGGGGCTCTCGAGTCCGGGATCCTGTTGCAGCAAGTAACGCGCCAAAAGTACCAGCATGGACCCACTAGAAGTAGGACAGTGGTGTAAAACGGTCGGCACAGATCCAGCCGGGATAGTAGTCATAGAACTCCCAGGGATCTGGCAAGAAGAAGCGGTGAAGCAGCTAGTGATGTCACTGTCATCGTATCAGAAAGCATGGGTGGTGGATGTCAGGACGAATTCCTCACGCAATAATACAGTGGAAGGACGGAGTCCCAGAACATTTCAAGAATCCAAGTGTAGAAGCTATAGATGATCAGACTTATAGCCTAATACACGTGCTGCCGCTCAAGCCAGGAGGACGGTTTCAGACACCGAAACTATCTCCATCATCACCCCAAAAGTAGAAAAACAGGTGAAAAGGGAAAGTCCCGGGTCGCCGTCTGCCACCCTCGGCGCAGAGTTGTGCGCGGTCCTGGGGGAACTTATGGCACAGTGTAAGAAAGGTCCTACAGATTACCAGATGTCAGGATACAGAAAACTTAGAATATTCTCAGGAAGGAAACCTGTACCTTCGGGTGAAGAGGGGTTTGAGGAGTGGTTAGACGGTGCCACTCAGGCCCTAGAAGAATGGGAAGTCCCAGACCACAGAAAGAAGCAGAGAATTGCTGAGAGCTTGAAGGGGCCTGCTCTAGAGGCCATACGCAACCTCAAGATGAGTAAGACAGACTGTAATGTACAGGACTATCTGGACATTCTGCAGAATGTGTTCGGTGGAACACAGAAAATCACTGAGCTCACTTATCAGCTGGAGCACTGCTACCAGAAGACAGGAGAGAAGCTGTCAGAGTTCATGAGGCGCCTGGATAAGATCCTGCATAAGATGATCCTTAAGAAGGGGATTGACCCACGGAAGGTGGATGAGGCCTGTGTTCAACAGGTGATGAGAGGATCTCAGCCACTGGACCCCATCGCATTGGCGCTACGCACAAGACAGGACGGGAAGAGCCTGGAGTACCCTGACTTGATCCGAGTGGTCAGAGAGGAAGAAGCTATGCTGGAGGAGAAGAAGAGGAGCCTACCAGCTGAGTCGGTAAATCCTCCTCCATTGATGGTCAGGACGGCCATGACCCTGGAAAGAGACTCAGAGGTGGATACCTTGAAGTCGCAGATGTCCCAAGTATTGGGAATGCTGACCTCCCTGATGGAAAAGAAGTCAAGGGAACCAGAGAGGGAAAGTCTGAGGAAGGAGCTGTTTCCCAAAACCTCAGCGCCCGCGTCCCTGGAAGATTGGGGGGATGTGATTTGTTTCAATTGTGGAGGAGCTGGCCATTTCGCCAAAGTGTGTGCCAGCCCAAAGAAAAAAAAGATGAATAACCGCAAGCCGCCGGAAAACTTCAGCGGGCCCCGGTGAAGGAGTCAACCGGGTGCCCATCATCTCCAGTGAGCTCCAAACTGAATGAGAAGCACATGAAAAGAGTGGAGAAGACCCCTCAGAAAAAACGCAAGGTTCCTCAGAAGGAACGCACCCCAAAGAAAGAGAGTAGTGTCCTTCAGCGGGTAGTTACACCCATTAAAAGGAGGGAGATCAATGCATACCAGGCCCAAGAGAGACTTAAGTCCAAAGAGAAATGGAAGAAAGAAAGTCAAAAGGGAAAATGCAAAGATCAAAAGAAAGAGACCCCCTTGAAGCGATATCCAGAGAAGCTGGTGGGTCCCTCCCCGATAGTACCAGTTCAAGTGGAGGGAGTCTACACAAGAGCCATATTGGATACTGGGGCGCAAGTGACCCTGTTGTACCGGGACTTTTATGACAAGCATTTAAGTCACCTACCCATCCAGAAGATTGAAGAGTTGAAGATATGGGGAATTGGGACAGAGAGTTTCCCTTATGATGGCTCTCTGCCTATAAAACTGACTTTTGACCCGTCTATAGCCGGAAAGGCTGAAGTGTTCGACACCTTAGCTGCGGTGTTCCCCCAACCGCCTGGAGCTAACAAGAGTTCCCTGATAATAGGGACGAACATGGATCTGGTCCGAAGACTCTTGGCCCCTCTGACAAGAAGGAAAGACCCCACAGTCACTGAGATCCACCCAATGTTGAAGACAGCCTACCAACAACTGATCTTGGAACAGAAGGCCCCGGAAGAGGGGGTAGGGAAGGTCTGGAGGCTGGGAAGAAGGGGAATAGTGCTGCAGCCCGGTGAAGTAACCTGCTTGAAAGCCACAGTGAAACTCACTTGGGAGAAGCCTGGCCCTTTTGTCATGTTGGAACCCGACCCAAGGGAAGAACATTCGGGCTTAGAAGTAGTCCCAGAAGTGGTCCCGGTGAGGGCCCTGAAGAAGGCTCATTGTAAAGTGCCTGTGAGCGTCAGAAATACCACGGGTGGTCCCATGGAAATCCCAGCCAGGCTGTTACTGGGCCGGGTGAGCCCAGTTACCCCAGTTGCTTCACCAGATGTGGAGAGGACAGATGGAGAAAGTACTGTGTGGGAGAAACTTTCCATGGAGAATCCAAATCTGCCCAGGGCTTGGAAAGAGAGAGCCAAGGCCCAGTTGACCAGGTGGGAAAGGATCTTTTCTCAAGATGAATTTGATGTGGGGTGTGCTAGGAGTGCCACCCATCGAATCCGCCTCCAGGAAGACAAGCCCTTCAGGGAGAGGGTTAGGCGGGTTCCGTTAGCAGACCTCGAAGACTTGAGGGAGCAGCTCGCCGAGCTCAAGCGGACAGGGGTAATTCGAGAATCTAGAAGTCCCTATGCCTCCCCTATAGTGGTGGTCCGGAAGAAGAATGGGTCACTGAGACTGTGCATAGACTATAGGACCCTCAACAGGAGAACCATACCGGATCAATATACCACTCCAAGGATAGAGGATGCCCTACAGAGCTTGTCTGGAGCCAAGTGTTTCAATGTCATGGACCTCAAGAGCGGGTACTATCAGATCCTGATGCATCCAGAAGACAAAGAGAAGACGGCTTTCATAACCCCGGTAGGGTTCTTTGAATTCAACCGGATGCCTCAAGGTCTGTCTGGAGCTCCAGCCACCTTCCAACGTCTCATGGAGAAGACTGTGGGAGATATGAACCTCATCGAAGTCCTCATATACTTGGATAACATCATTGTCTTCGGAAGAACCTTGGAAGAGCATGAAGAGAGGCTGGAGAAAGTTTTGAAGAGACTGAGTGAGGAAGGCCTCAAGCTCTTACCTGAAAAATGCCAATTCTATCAGTCATCAGTTAACTATCTGGGGCACATAGTGTCTGAAGATAGGGTAGCCACAGACCCCTGAAAAATTGGAGGCAGTCACCTCCTGGCCCAGGCCCACCACTGTGACAGAGCTCAGATCCTTTCTGGGGTTCTGTTACTATTACAGGAGGTTTATGGACGGGTTTGCTCGGATAGCCAGGCCTCTGAATGAGCTGCTAAAGACGGAGGGAGAAGAGGATGACACAGGCCCCAGAAAGCCAGGGGAGTCAGTCAAGGACCAGTGGAACGAGAAGTGTGAGAATGCCTTCCAGATGTTGAAGAAGACATTAACCACTGCCCCTGTCCTGGCCTACGCAGACCCTAAGAAGCCTTATGAACTTCATGTAGATGCCAGTCATGATGGTTTGGGAGGAGTGCTGTACCAGGAGCATGAAGAGCAACTGAGGCCTGTTGCGTATGTGAGCAGAAGTCTGACTCCCTCCGAAAAGAACTACCCCACCCATAAGTTGGAGTTCCTGGCCCTTAAGTGGGCGGTAGTTGACAAACTCAGAGACTATTTGTATGGGGCGGAATTCACCGTGAAAACAGACAACCCCCTCACCTACCTTTTCACCACAGCAAAGTTGGATGCCACAGGACATAGGTGGCTGGCGGCGCTGTCTGCCTTAAATTTCGGCCTGAAGTACAGACCTGGAGCTGGACACCGAGACGCAGACGCTTTGTCTAGAAGATCTCACGTCCCCACTTGCAGTACAGAAGACTGGACCCAAGTGGCACCCGACGGGGTGCGGGCCCTCTGCCAAGGGGCTGAACTCCAAGCCAGTGGCGGCTAAAGAGTAGAAGAGATAGGGGTTACCATAGTAGGAGTTCCCAAGCAATACTGTGGAGTAGTCCAACTGGGGGAAGAGAACTTGCCAAAATTGTCAAAAAAAGAGTTGAGATCTGACCAATTGGAAGACCCTATGGGGAGATTGGTCTTGGAAGCCCTAGAGAATCAGGATCCGAATAGACTCTACGCCACCCTTCAAAGGAGGCTCGCCTATTGAAGGAGTGGGACAGGTTGCAGGTGCATCCAGGGAGTGGTCTACCGAAGGGGTCCCTCTGATGACCTAGAAGACAAATGGCAATTCTTCTTGCCTGAGAAGTACCGAGAGACAGTCCTGGTTGCTCTGCACGACAACCATGGCCACCTAGGGGTGGAAAGGACCTTCCAACTCGTTAGGGACCGTTTCTATTGGCCCTGCATGAGGGCTGAAGTTGAAGAATACTGCCACTCATGTGCACGATGCATCCAGAGAAAGACTTTACCTCATCAAGCTGCCCCAATGGGCCATCTGCAAAGTCAAAGCCCACTTGATCTGGTATGCATTGATTTTCTCTGCCTCAAACCCGATCTGAGTGGACTAGGAAATGTTCTGGTAGTAACTGACCATTTCACCCGGTATGCCCAGGCCTTTCCAACCAAAGACCAGAAGGCTTCCACCGTGGCCAAAGTGCTGATGGAGAAATACTTTGTACATTATGGGCTACCACAACGGCTCCATTCAGATCAGGGAAGGGATTTTGAAAGTCGATTGATCCGGAAGCTCCTGGATTCTTTGGGGATCAAGAAGACAAGAACTACCCCCTATCATCCATAAGGTGATGCTCAGCCGGAGAGGTTCAACCGAACCCTGCTCAACATGCTGGGGACCCTAAGCAGTGAAAAGAAGCAGCATTGGAGCAACCACATAGCGGCAGTTGTGCATGCATACAACAGCACCACCAGTGATGCTACAGGGTACTCACACTATCGACTTGTGTTCGGGAGAGAAGCAAGACTACCCATAGATCTGGCCTTTGGCACTTCCATAGACCATTGTTATGCTGCTTCCCACAAGGGATATGTCGATAGGCTCAGACGTAATTTGAAATTGGCCTATGAACAGGCCCAGGCGGCCTCAGAGCAAAGGGGGGCCCGCAACAAGAAAAATTTTGACCTGAAAGTTAGGATTCAGGATTTGCAACCAGGAGACAGAGTGTTGCTACGGAACTTGGGGGTCCCTGGAAAACACAAGCTTGCAGATAGATGGAGACCTGAACCTTATGTTGTTTGCAAAAGACTACCGGGCCTGCCCGTTTACAGACTTAAACCAGAAGGGCAGGTGGGACCTTTGAAGACCTGGCATCGGAACCACCTACTCCCACTAGCGGAGGCAGTTCGGATACCCCCCTTGACGGATTCCCTTGAGCCAACTTCCATCCTGGATACTCCCAGACCGAACACTCGGTCCCAGACCTCTCAGATTGGGGATACAGAGACCTCGGAGATGAGTGAAGATGAGGGAGAAGAACTTGACTGGCTTTGGCCTTCACAGGCCCCAGGAACCTCTGCTATTGATCTTCCACCTGAAGAAGACACCATAGATCTGACGCTGAATGCAGAAGCTACTGAGTTCATTCCGTCCAGTCCTTGGTCAGATTCTTGGGAGAGTGCCTGTGACTTACTCCCAGAAGAAGATCCAAGGGAATCTCTGTACCTCCCTGCCCCGGAGTCCAGTGCTCCCGAACCAGAAGTAATTCCTGAGTTGGTTCCAGAGGAGGAGCCTGTTCTAACAGAGAGCCCAAGAGGACAGAGGAAGCAAAGAGCCATAAAGCCTCCCCGGAGATTAACTTACCCACAGATGGGGAGAAGTGCGGAAGACACTGTGGTTACTGCCAGAAGGAAGGAGTACGGAAGACCCTGACCCTCCCACTGTTCATTTAGTGGGGGGCAACCCCAGCTCACTCTCTGGCACAGTTAGGCAGGACACTAGTGATGGTGTGACCTGTGGGCAGGGGAGTTCACCGCCTCGGTTTTGGTGGGAATTTCCTCTGCCAACATCATACGAAACTTTGATTGATGTTGTACGTTCTGTGATTTAAGTTTATGTTATCTTTGGGGACCAAAGAGTTTAAGTGGGGGGAGTGTGTAGCGGGGTCTCCTTTAAGGCCCCAGGACTACGTTACCCAGAACCCCGTTCGGCACCCAGAGTGCAGTTAGCCACCGCAGAGACTCATAGGAGGGGTTATTCAAGGAGGAGGCGAGGCGGAGCGCGGCCTCTTTGGACACCGCGCTGCATCAAGTGCACCACCGAAAGTTTGCATGCGAAGAAATTCCTATAGAAAGGACTGAGATTTATTTTGAATCAGGCCTGGCCAGGGTGGGGATATAGGATATTGTTTAGTGCGACACAGGGCGTGTATACCATAATAGCTACGCGTGGTGGATTACCGCGCAGCGCCATTATTGTGTGCTATATTGATTGCTGCAGGGCTCTGCAAGTCAGTTGTGTGTATTATATCTTGTTTAAACCTTTTCTTTTACAACCAAAGTAAACTGTTATACTTGATCTTTAACATTGGTGTGTTGTCTTACTGTAAGGAGGGTGCCTTTACCATACCCATTGATTATGATGAAAATATAACCCCTAGACTAGCTGTGCCAGAGTGGGTCGAGCAGATTGCCGGTGGTTGGTGGTGCTGTACACAGGGCCCGAAAACAAATCCAGCGGCTCTCTTAATTGGGGTTAGCGCTACATGTACAATTGTAATGTGATCTACTGTGATTGTTCAGAGCGATCACATGGTACCGGCAGCTGCCAGTATCAGTCATCCAGGTAACAAATCGTGCTGCAGCGCGGCCCGAAAAGACATCATATGATGTCCACTCGAAGTGGTTAAAAAAGAAGGTCTAAATGTGCTTTGTAGCTTCCTGCTTAACATTCTCAGGGATAAATACCCCTTATAGACATTCTAATTGTATCGTTCTCTGTACCATAACTGATTTAACAATTATTTTCACCTGTGGCCTTTTTATTATTAATTTTTTTTTTGTGATATTTTGTGTCATCTAGGTGCAGAGGTCTCTTGATAGGTTTTTCCACTCTGTTGTCGCAGTGAATGAAAAGAAGTACTGCTCTGTCCTGTGGTGAGTTATTATTAATTAATATTGCAACTATTTAGTGTATTTCATTGCGAAAGTCCTGACTTAGTCAGTTTGCACTGGCTTAATATATAGACAACTATGTCCTTAGCTGTTTAAAATAAAGAATAATGCCGCGTACACACAATCGGAATTTCCGACAATAAATGTTCGATGTGAGCTTTTGGTCGAATATTCCGACCGTGTGTAGGCTCTATCGGACATTTGCTGTCAGAATTTCTGACAACAAATGATTGAGAGCTGGTTCTCAATTTTTCTGACAACAAAAGTTCTTGTCGGAAATTCTGACCGTGTGTATCCAATTCCGACGCACAAAAATCCTACGCATGCTCGAAATCAATTCGACGCATGCTCGGAATCATTGAACTTCATTTTTCTCGGTTCGTTGTAGTGTTGTAAGTCTCTACGTTCCTGTCGATTAGAATTTCCAAGCAACATTTCCGTGCAGGATTATTTATAAAAGATATTTATTTCTCAACTTTTACTTTGATTTGCCTGTGAATATTGATAACACATTATGTCCCAGATCTCTTGAATGTGCAGAAAATTATCAAAGACCCCCATAATTCTTTACATTACTCTTGGAACTGCTGTGCACATTATAGAGCTAAGCCAGGGATTATTTTTTCATCGTTAGGTCATATAGTTTAAAGGGTAGGAACTATAAGATGTGGAAGGTTCTCTTAACTCAGGTTCTGAAAGATTTACCTCCCTTCATGACCAGGCCATTTTTTGCAAAATGGCACTGCGTTATTTTAAATGACAATTGCGCAGTCATGAGACACTGTACACAAATAAAATGTATGTCCTTTTTTCCCAACAAATAGAGCTTTCTTTTGGTAGTATTTGATCACCTCTGCATTTTTCATTTTTTGTGCTATGAAAAAAAAAAACTATATTTTTTACTTTCTGCTATAAAACATATCCAATGAAAAAATTTAAACAATAACATTTCTTCATAAATTTAGGTCAATATGTATTCTGAAACATCTACAAACTATGGGATATTTTTATTTATTTTTACTAGTTATGGCAGCGATCAGCAACATATACCACGATATTGCAGCGGACATTAATGGCAATTTATGACAATTGGGTTAACCCTGAAAAGATTTTCACCCCTCCGAGAATTATTGCTGAACTCTATCCAATGGAAAGAGTTCACTAAAAGTGGTCTGTTCGTCTCAGTCGTAAACATCAAGGATGTTCTTTCACTTAAGGATTCTGTTGATAGAAAATTTGTCTTGCTTTTAAAGGTTGTCTTTCCCCATGAAGGCCAAGTTGCTTATTCTGCAGCTAATTGGACTAGGGCAGGGGTGCCCAACCTTTTGAAGAGTGAGGGCCACTTTAGTGACTTGGCAACTGGCCGCGGGCCACAATGAGCAGAGCGGGAGGATGATAGGTCTGTGTCCACTCTGCATATGTAGAGCAGACATGGATACAGCCTGCTCTACTCGGTGGACTTCCAGTCCTATCCACCCAGACAGAAGGGGACAAATCCCCTTCTGTTTTTTTAAGCGGATCGGATTAAAAACAAACAGGTAGGCCTGATCGGACCGATCGTGTGAAAGGGGCTTAAGGCTTCTTTCACACTGATGCACTGTGGTTTACTTGCATCTCAACTGACCTCAATCTTCACTTATTCCTCAGGATTCCTGCAGGTATTGCTGGCTGCTGCTGTCCCCCAGGCGGGTAAGGCTGGCCGCTGCTGCTGTCCCCCAGGCGGGTAAGGCTGGCCGCTGCTGCTGTCCCCCAGGGGGTATGGCTGGCCGCTGCTGCTGTCCCCCAGGGGGTATGGCTGGTGGCTGCTGCTGTCCCAAGGGGGTATGGCTGGTGGCTGCTGCTGTCCCAAGGGGGTATGGCTGGTGGCTGCTGCTGTCCCCAGGGGGATACGGCTGGCGACTGCTGCTATCCCCCAGACGGTTATGGCTGGCGGCTGCTGCTGTCCCTCATGGCAGGTACTGCTGGCTGGTACTGCTGACAGGTCCTGCTGGCGGGTACTGCTGATGGTTCCTGCTGGCTGGTACTGCTGGCAGGCACTACTGGTGGGTACTGCTGGTAGATACTGCTGGCTGGTGCCACTGGTTGCTACTGATGGTGGGTACTGCTGGCGGTGTTGTGGAATTCCAGGCTGCTGTTTGCAGAGCACACAGCCTATAATTCCTGTGCTATCTAAGCACACATCAGATTTAATCTTTTTGCAATAATGCTATCTTTAGCCTAAGTTTGCTAAAATCCACTCACCGTTCATTCCATCATTCAATCAAGGAAACCACCAACACAGGTCTTATCTTCCCATCAGGCCATTCCAGCAAAGACTGTTCAGCCGACGCCTAATCATAGGCTTTTATTAAACTCAAAAGATCTCAAGACAGGAGGTGATTGGTTGCAGCAACCAGTCACCTCCCCCCATGGGCGGGAACATCACAGGATGTTCCTTCCACATGAGAATGACCATACAAGGACATCCTTCCAAACAGATACAATGTTCATTCAAATTGACTAACAGTGACATAGACTGCTACCAAATGACGGAAACTACACAACAATTATGCCTCAAATGGACCACAATTATTCTATAGTTATGCTACTGTTCCTGTGGACACAGATATGTGCGCTCGGAGTCATTCAACGCCCCCCGCCAGGGGCCGGCCAGTTCCCCCAACGGGGCGCAAAACAACATCTCTAAATGCAGCAAACATCGCTGTTTCCATAGGAAGATTTTCCCGCCACCGTACTTCCACCAACGTCTGTATGTGCAAATACGCTCAGATGAGCGCATTACAGCAAAACTGACACTGGGGGGACATCTGACAACATACATTAATACATTTCCATAAAAATCTCCACAACAGTCCTCCCTTTTTTGTCATATGCACCCCATGTGTCCATCGATGAGAGTTGATCTGCTTCTTACACCTGGAAATGAATCAGTCCTTAGTCCATAAAAAGGAAAACACGGCTTGACATGTAGACTCTACTCTTCAGAGGCATGACTTATAAAAGAGGACACGACATGGTGAGCTGTAGTAATCGCTGATCCGTCTGTGATCCTCTGTGTCTTGTATGTGGGTCCGGCTTCGGGGCGTCTCATCAAGGAAACTCTGGTCACGCGTCAAATCAGGCAACAGGAGCACCTCGTCACGACATAGAAAGAATAGAAATAAAAACGACATGAGTATATATATTCCCACTTCCTTTAACCACGATCCGCTGTAAAATAAAAATTAGATCCCCAAAGATTCCCAGACCCTTAAAAAGGACTCCCAACCTTCACTTAGCTACAGCTCTGGCTTCAACAATTACATGAAGAACCCTATCCTTAACGGATGAGAATTGTTCAATCGTATCCCAAGCCCGAGCCCCCCCCCACCTTGTATATGCAGGACCCAATGCCCAGACCTGGTCGGGATTGGTGAACAAATCCCTTCTAGCTGTCCCTGCCATTCTTAATTTCCTGCGCCATCAGATCCTCGCGATCGGCCGCGACCTAAAATGTTGGGACAGCTTCACCATCGCGCATGAACCTCTTGCTTTGGGGGAATTACCTTTATAAGCTGCAGATCCACATAAACACCAAACTAAAGTTCAAACACACTTGTGGGCTGCCTAGATACCCAAACCGACAAGAGACAGAGCCATTAAAACTAAAACCAATTTTACCCTCTAAAAATACATCGTTAGATTCCATTGACAAGTGTCTGTCTGGAGTCTTCACTAGTTTGTCAAAAACTCCTCATACCCATAATAACATCATAAATGGCATGTACCGCTGTCATCGCTGGGGACTAAAACCCGGTGAAGAATCAGAACAGACCATCGGTCCTGTTCGCTTTCTGAGCTAGTCAGGACATACACTTTAAATAATAACTTGGGATGCTTTACACCTTTACCCTCGCTAAAATTTACTAAACAACAAAAATATAAATAAACAAAGATACTCCTCATTCTTTGGTGTGGTTGAGCCGCTTCTTGCAGTGGTTGGCGTGGTCTCATCCCTCAAGCTTCTTTACAACGACCCAGTCACCTGGTTGGAAAGAATGTAAACTGATTATTAAGTCAGGGTCCGGGAGGGAATCGTGAACCCTGTGGTGGACATTTTGAAGTTCATGTCACAACGATCGCACCCACCCCATCAGCCGAGAATATAAGTGACAGCTAATGAGGAGAGTACGACCCTGATTTTGATTGACCTCCAAACAACCCTCATATGACAATAACCCAGACATCGGGACTGTGGTCACTGCATAACCTGTGTGTGGCTTACAATACCTGGAACCACTGACAAAAGGTTCTAAGCCTCTGGGATGGGAACCTACTTCACCAGACTGCTGCTTGCCGATTCCAATTCTATCAAAGAAAGACAGTCTTGGCACAAACTTGGTTAGAATTACAGAGGTTATTATTAGTTTGAAAAAAAAACCGTCACTCTTACATTTATCACTTCTCCCCCCTTTTCTTCCTCATTACAGACTGAAGGAAGAAATGCGTGGTGCAGGAAAAAAGAAACAATGAAATAGCCTATGATACTTTTACCGCCTTAGACTCATATTTATCCATATGTACCGCTGTCTACATACACCTGTTCTCTATGTACAAACTCCTTGGACCTGAAAAATACTTATAAGGGCTCTTTCACACGGGGCGGATCCGTGCAGATCCGCCCCGTGAAGCTCCGCTTGCTCAGCGGGGATCGCTCCGTTGATCCCCGCTGAGCCGACGGATGACTGGGCGGTCCCCGCACACTGTGCAGGGACCGCCCTGTCAGAGCGCCGCTCTCCCCTATGGGGAATCGGATGATGACGGACCGTAGAGTCCGTTGTCATCCGATCCGCTCCGCTGACGGAAGGAAAAATAGGGTTTTCCTCCGTCACACTTTGGCGGAGCGGAGCGGAGCGGATGTCAGCGGACATGTCTCCGCTGACATCCGTGCCTCCATAGGAGTGCATGGAGGATCCGTTTCAGGTCCGCCTAAAAAACTGACAGGCGGACCTGAACGGACCTCCGTGTGAAAGGGGCCTAAGAAAAATCATTACTCTATCCTTCATATTTAACCTGCAAAGAATGGAAAATAATAATGACATTCCTGTACATTGGTAAATTGTCAATGACATTCTTTCAAAACTGATTCAAACAAAACCCTCTGTAACCCTTACTGTTCCCGTTCCTACAAAAATACAACAGCTGCGACGCATCGAAGGATCGCCGCGGTAAGTTCGAACATATTCACGTTACTACATATAAACACTCAGATACAAACGTGGGGGAGATACTTCATAGTTTCCAAAACCAAAAATTAGAAAAACAAACAGCCAGAATTCTCCCTTCACTCAACAATAGAAAAAAATACAATGGGAATATGAGAGCAACTCGAGAAGCTTGCATGGACCAGCCATACAAAGTTCAAACAAACGGGCATGAGACTACACCTCCATCAACACTCATCATTACAGATTTCTGAAGCCGCAGCTTAACTACATCCATTCCAGAGGGATACCCAAAATAGTATCCTTGGACCACCTATGTTAATCTTTTTGGGGTTCAAAGGCCTTTGCCCCAAAACTAGGCTTCGTGCACTGTGTGACCGTCTGACTATGGGAAGCCTCCATTCCTTCCCTTTGCACAGACCTCCTTGTGTCCATGGCGATTCGAATCGGCTTATCGTCTTAAACCTGCGTCCAGGTTAAACCGTTGCACCCATTTTCGGAGATCACCGCCCGGTGTCTTCTTATACGGTGAATTGCAGAACTACAACCACTATATGGTCAAGTCCTCCAACTAGAAACCCTAACCGAGGCGTCAACTCTATGGCTTGTTGTCCCAACACTTTTGGAACTACAGCAACAACCACAGATCAACCCCCGAATTAGGCCTCTACCCCTCACAGTGCATGCATACACAAGCATTTTCCGCTATACACCCATACACTGCGTTGTCAGACTAAACCACACAGAACACTTACGCCAGTTTACCACCTGCAGAACAATGTGGCTTCTCTCTGTATCTAGATGATAAAATAATGGTGATGCCGACTGTTTGCTCTCTACTCAAAACTGTATTACAGTACAAAACTTCACAAAACTGGAACGAAATATAAAACACTTTTAAACGCCAAAATGCTTTCCATTTTCCTTCCAAGCACAAATCTCATTCAGACAACCCCAAGCTCCTCCCACCAACTTTCTGCTGGTATATAAATGCTGAAAAGAAACTTCCGGTTACATGCTCAGCTACTTAAAAAAAAAAACTGGTTTATTTACATATCAATTGTTCAGGAAGAGGGAGGGGGAGGGGAGGCCTTAGCCTTGTCTATCAAGACTCCAAAAAAATCCATGGCTACACATTATATTTTTCAACCATTTAAAACCTTGTCAAGGAAATGATGGAGTAAAACCCCCCTTTGCAAATGGGAGGGAATCCCCCCTGACCCACATTCCCTGGAAGTCAGACCATAAGTTGGGACTCAAAATACAAACTCCTGCCAAAAGATGGCTATACAGTACAAGTTCCAAAAAATGAATTGCTCTCTGGGAAACTCCCAAATATTTAAACATAAAAACACATCATTGTACAAAAACTCTGTTAGTCTTACAATCTATCAAAATTCAGTGTAAAGTGAAGTTTCTCTTAAAACCAAAATCCAATGCAAAAAAACCCGCTGCGCATATACTGCAAAGTCAGCTGACCCTGCAATAGCTTACACTCACCCAAATGAAAACAGAGAAACCTTCCTCCTAACACCATCTGCATGGAGTTTGCATGTTGTCCCTGTCTCTGCGTTGGCCTCCCCCCACACTCCAACTGCTGGTAGATCAGCCAGATCCCATCCATAAATAGGCCCCAGCATGTGCGTGTGTCCGCAAGCACGTTGTGGCCCCTCGGGGTAAAACCGCGCTATTTTAAGATACCTCTCAACTCACCTCAAAAGGTTATGCTTAGAAAAGCAATTTAAACCAGCGAATTCATTAAACAAAAACCAGTCTCTCAGTATGTCCCCCTGGTGTCTCACTACTCTTCCCAGCAGTGCACAGGTCAAACTGTAAACGCATGAAACATAAGAAAACTGCGCCGATCAACAAATGCCAATACAGCATATTCAGGAGCCGTGTTTGCTAAACTGGAACTTCCTATCTCAAACTGTAAACGTCTCTCAAAATGGCCGACAAGCCAGGACTACAAAATGGTGGATGACCCACCACAGCACCTCATGGACAACAAAAATTGCGCCATTGACGCATGCAATTTTTCCCGCCAAAACCAGCATGGGACGTCACAATGAACACCACATTGGTTCCCCTACACAAAGAAAAACACAAATTGCCTCCACCAGGTTCCACGCAGAAAAGATCGCACTATATCCGCAGCAAACATCAAAATCTGCCCCAAAGGCTGAGAAATTCCACCAGCGAAATAGCAGACGAATGCCACATGGTATAGTGCCCAAAAGAAAGGTGACTGCACCTTCCCTTATAGGATACCCACAGGCTAAGGAAAAACTGTGCCTCAAAATGGTAGACAAACCTGCAAGGCTAACAAAAGCCAAGAATGGCGCCATTACTTTTTCCCGCCAAAACCAGCATCTCTTTAAAAGAAAATCAAAAATGTGTTCTTTTTCGTACATCACGGGACACAGAGCGACTTAGTCATTACTAATGGGTTATATAGATACCTTCAGGTGCTGGCACTGGCAACTTCCAAAACCGGAAGTACCCTCCCCTATATAAGCCCCTCCCATCCGGGAGTACCTCAGTTTTTTGCCAGTGTCTAAGGTGTTGGCCAAAGAGTAACATGTGTTTTCACTGGGCTTGCGTACAGGTTCTTTTATGGGCCTCAGTAAGCTGTTCCGGATCCGACCAAAAAAGCTTCATAGCTAAACGGTCGGTACCCGGGCCTTGCAACAGAAGAGCAAGGTTTTGCCTGTAATGCCTCTCTTAGGAGGGCTGGACCCTGGGATCCAGAGCTCTGGTCATACCCACGACCAAGATGTTGTCTGTGCAGGGTGCTATACAGGTCCAGGGGAGTGGAATCCTTGGGAACCCGGTCCCTGAAGGTTTAAATACAATGCCTGCCGTGAGAGGTGAAGTTTGGGCTTCTGTGGACCAAACAAAGTCCTGCGGCGGGGAACAGGTAAGTGGGGGCCCCCAGGAACTTGGTTCTATTGGGGGACCCCCAAGCCTAATTTGTCTTTCTGTCTGTTACCTAACGGTATTCCCGCTAAATATCTGTGCATGCCTGTAACTACTGGAAAATGTAAAATTTTAATAGTAGTCAAGAAAAAAAAGGGAGACCGCGGTACCTGTGTTAAACCACTAGAGGCCGCTGTGGTCCATTTTTCTTGTCATGTGGATCTTTTTCTTTTCAAGTCAAAAGATCCAGGCAGTTGGTAAGTTCTCTGTGGGAATCCACTTCCTCTGCCCTGTTGCTGCGCTCATCCACCGCACAGGACCTCCGGCAAAAAGGGCCCTGGCTCCTAGTCCCTGCTTATTTTTCAAAAAAAGCGCCGAAGGCGCACGGGCGCGCGCGCGTGCACGCGCCTCCTATGTAGAGATGAGCGAAAAAAAGGGGCGGGGCTGGTGGATGACGCTCGATGCGCGCCGCGGCGCTTCTGCACATGTGCAGGCGTCCCAGCATGGATAAAAGACACAGTACAAGTGTCAGCTGGATGCAAACAGAGCTAGCAACAAAACGGTGGCACACAGAGGCGGTTGATGCAGGCATCCCCATAGAAAGGCACTTTAGTGGACACCAGCTGGTATATAGCAGCAACTGTGCTAGACTATTACCAGTAAAAGTGGTGTATGACGACGGGAATACCTCAGCTCTGTGCTTAAAGGATATGTCGTCCAGACGCTCTGGAAATAAGTCTTCCAAGAAGCAAAAGGGGTCTCCATCGGGCTCTGAGGATTTTGGGCATGCTTGTACTGCACCAATCTCCCCTGAAATTTCAGAGGTTAGTAGCCGTAGGAACCCCGCAGGAGTACCTGGTGCTGCGGCTGTCCCCAGTCCACCTGCTCCTGTATATATAACAGAGGAGGTTTTTTCCTCAGCTCTGGGAGGATTGGAAGAGAGATTAACAGCATTGATCGCTGCTTCCCTGTCACAGGGAAAGCGCGTCCGATCTCCGTCTCCTCCTTCAGAGTACCTGTTAGTGGAGGAACAGCCCCACACAGAGATCGACCTGCCTGAAGGGGATCAGGATGAGGTTGATTCGGTTATAGAGGAATCAACAGTGGAAGAACCTTTCTCAGCATCTCAGGCTGAAAGATTATGGGTTCAGTCTCTGACTAACATGGTCCGATCAGCATTTAAAATGCCTCTTGCGGAGCCATCAACCACTACTGTCTCCTCGCTGGGGTCGCTAAAAGCTCCCCAGACTGTCTGTTCCTTCCCAATCCACCCCTTATTGGAAGGGCTTATTTACCAGGATTGGGAGCATCCTGATAAAATATTTACTCCCCCCAAGAGATTTCCGGTGATCTATCCCATGGAGGATAAGTTCATACAAAAATGGAAGGTGCCCACAGTGGACGCAGCCATCTCTTTTGTGAATAAATCACTGACATGTCCAGTAGATAATGTTCCAATGTTCAAAGACCCAATAGATAAAAAATTGGAGTCTTTACTAAAATCTGCTTTCTCTACAGCAAGCATGGTGACACAACCTGCAGTAGCAGCTATTGGGGTCTGCCAAGCAGTGAAGGATCAGTTGAAACAAGTCTTAAGGGACTTACCAGATCAGCAGGCTCTTGCCCTAGCTGACCTACCTAGAGCCTTGTGTTTTGCGGTGGACACCATAAAGGATACAATCCAACAGGCCTCCCGCTTTACGCTGTCTGTAGTACATATGCGTAGGCTTCTATGGCTCAAAAACTGGTCTGCTGAGGCTCCCTGTAAGAAATTGCTGATTAGCTTCCCATTTCATGGAGAACGCTTATTTGGAGAAGATCTGGACAAGTATATCCAGAAAATTTCTGCCGGTAAAAGTACACTCTTGCCGGTTAAGAACAAAGTTAGAAGTCCTTCTTTTAAGAGGCCTACTTCTCCAGTCCCTGGCACATCGGCTGTGAAACAGTTCCGACGGCCTCCGCGGTCAAATCCTGGGGGCAGAAATCAGGGACAATCACAGGGTAACAAGAAACCCTGGGTCAAGAGAGGTACGAAACCTCCCCCCAAGTCATGAAGGGTTGCCCCCACTCAATCGGGTGGGGGGAAGACTTCAGTTGTTCACAGAGACCTGGCGGGACACCATCAGAGACAGATGGGTGATCTCCGCAGTAAGTCTGGGATACAAGTTGGAGTTAAAAGACACTCCTTGTCAGGGACGTGCTGGGCTTGAACCTGGGACCTCTTCTGTGTCTGGCATTGACTCTTCCAGCGGAGCTATCTGAGATGCTGGACAGTTCCCTGCCTGATCTGCTGGATAACCTATCTGATCCATTAGACTACTCTGCTTGGTGTCTGATTACTGTTGAACTCTGAACCCCTTGCTCCTCCCATGTACTTCCTATAAAAGACATTCCAGAGATGTTGCCCCTTGCGGTTTGATCTGCTTCTGTTCCCTGAGTTCCTGATTCTGTGCTTGTATCCTGTTCCTGTGTTTGACCCGGCTTCCTGACCACGCTTCTGTCTCCAGTCCTGACCTCGGCTCGTTTGACCCTGCTCAGTTATCTGCCAGTCTGCCTGTTGCCAAGATTCAGCCTGGACTTTGACTACTCTCTGCCTGCCACTTGTGATGTTTACCTTGATGTGTATGACCCGGCTTGTCTGACTCTGCAAACCTGCACCAGCTTACCTGCATCCTCTGCTCTGCAAGCTGCACACGCTGACCTGCATCCTTTGCAATGCAAACCTGCACCTGCTGACCTGCATCCCTGCTCTGCAAACCTGCACCTGCTGACCTGCATCCCTGCTCTGCAAACCTGCACCTGCTGACCTGCATCCCTGCCCTGCAAACCGGCACCTGCTGACCTGCATCCTCTGCTCTGCAAGCTGCACCTGCTGACCTGCATCCGCTGCTTCCGGAACCAGCCGTTCCAGTCTCCACTCGGCTCCACCACTCCAAGCAGTGAGGATCAGACAGGCACCCTTACCTCACCGTGCTCTTACCACCACTGTCCCCACTCCAGTGATCTCCGAGCCGGGATTGTACGGGAGGTCCCTCTCCGCACGTCAGGCTCACACCCAAGGTACGTTACACTCCTCCTGCCCATTTTATGAGGTCAAACGTGCCAAGCGATCCCCAGAAGGGAGGATCCCTCCTTCTGGCACTAGAACAACTATTGCTCCAAGGTGTAATCATGAAGGTTCCCTTGGAAGAATGCGGGTTCGGGTTTTACTCAAACCTCTTCACAGTCCCCAAACCAAATGGGGACGTGAGGCCCATATTAAATCTAAAAGGGCTAAACAAATTCCTACATATCAGGACTTTTCGGATGGAGTCGATCCGATCGGTGGCCACCGCCCTACAAGGGCAGGAATGGTTAGCCTCGATCGGCATAAAGGATGCTTATCTGCATATTCCCATCTTTCCGGCCCACCAGAAATTTCTACGCTTTGCAGTAGAAGGGCGCCATTTTCAGTTCAGAGCCTTACCTTTTGGTCTGGCCACAGCACCACGAGTGTTCACAAAAATTCTGGCCCCACTATTGGCCAATCTAAGAACACGGGGTGTAACGATAATGGCATATTTAGACGACCTGCTACTAATAGACCACTCAGTGGAAAAACTGGAAGTAGCTATTCACGAGACAATCAAGTATCTGGAATATCACGGTTGGATTATCAACCGAGACAAGTCAGCTCTAAGACCAGTCAAAAGTCTGGAATACTTGGGGCTAAGGCTGGATTCAAATCAGAGAAAGATTTTCTTACCTCCAGAGAAGGTGTCGTCTTTGAAAGATTTGACCCACTTAGTGGGTACAAAAAGAAAACCATCCATACGCCTGTGCATGAGGCTGCTGGGAAAAATGGTGGCTTCATTCGAAGCAGTACCCTACGGTCAATTCCATTCAAGGAACTTGCAGAGGGCCATACTGTCAGCCTGGAACAAAACAGTTCAGGCCTTAGACTTACCAATGTCCCTGTCCCCTTCCGTTCGCAAGAGCCTCCATTGGTGGTTGGTGCCCCAGAATCTGGAAAAAGGGAAACCCTTCAGTCCGGTTTCTTGGAAGGTGGTCACTACAGATGCCAGCCTCATAGGCTGGGGGGCAGTACTGGAGCAATGGTCTCTCCAGGGCAAGTGGTCAGAAGCAGAGAAGGCCCTACCTATCAATCTCTTAGAGATACGAGCAGCCCGGTATGCCCTAGTAGCATGGACATCCAAACTCCAAGGGTCCCCTGTCAGAATTCAATCAGACAATGCCACAGCAGTGGCATATATCAATCACCAGGGTGGCACCAGGAGTCGTGCAGCCCAGAGGGAAGCGAATTGCATCCTGAAATGGGCAGAAAGATATGTCCCAGCCATATCCGCGGTTTTCATCCCAGGAGTGGAAAATTGGAGAGCGGACTTTCTAAGTCGCCAGCAATTATGCCCGGGGGAATGGTCTCTTCACCCCGAGGTTTTCCAGGCAATATGCCAGCGGTGGGGAACACCGGATGTAGATCTGCTAGCATCCAGATTCAACGCAAAGGTGGACAGATTTGTGTCTCGCACAAGGGATCCCCTAGCTTGCGGCTCGGATGCCCTAGTGTTCCCTTGGGATCAGTTCAAGCTGATATATGCATTCCCACCGCCACAATTGTTACCGCGATTAATCCGCAGAATCCGGGTAGAAAAGAAACCGGTGATTCTGGTGGCTCCAGCGTGGCCCCGAAGAGCATGGTACGCGGAGATCGTAAAGATGTCAGTGGGGAGTCCTTGGACCCTCCCACATCGTCCGGACCTGCTTTCGCAGGGACCGATATACCACCCTTCCTTATAAGCCCTAGGTTTGACGGCCTGGCTATTGAAGCCCACATTCTAAAAAAGAGAGGTCTCTCTAATCCGGTGGTATCTACCATGATCAATGCCAGGAAGCCGGTATCCAGGCAGATCTATTATAGGATCTGGAAGGCGTACATCGCGTGGTGTGAGGCCAAGAAATGGCATCCGCGTAAGTACGTAATAGGTAGGATTCTGGACTTCCTACAGTGGGCTGTGGATAGGAAGCTTGCCTTGAGTACTATCAAGGGTCAGATTTCGGCCTTGTCAATATTTTTTCAAAGGCCCTTGGCTTTGAATTCATTAGTCAAAGCTTTCATACAAGGAGTGATGCGTATTAGCCCTCCGGTTAGTATTCCCATATGTCCATGGGACTTAAACCTGGTTCTGTCGGTTCTACAGAAACAACCATTTGAACCATTGCAGCACATTTCCTTGGTTCTTCTCACCAGGAAATTGATTTTCTTAGTAGCCATTTGTTCGGCTAAAAGAGTATCGGAATTAGCCGCCATGTCCTGTAAGGAGCCATATCTGGTTGTCCATAAGGACAGAGTAGTATTACGTCCTCACCCAGCCTTTCTTCCTAAGGTGGTATCGAGGTTTCATTTGAACCAAGATGTGGTTCTTTCTTCTTTTTTTCCCAAACCTACCTCGGTAGAGGAAAAGTTATTGCTTTCTTTGGATGTAGTAAGAGCAGTTAAAGCTTATCTAAAAGCCACTGCTCAGATTCGTAGAACGGATACTTTGTTTGTTCTGCCGGAAGGCCCCAGAAAGGGTCAGGCAGCATCAAAATCTACTTTAGCCAAGTGGATTCGACAGGTCATAATACAAGCCTATGGCTTGAAAAGGAGACCGCCTCCGTTCAAAGTTAGGGCGCACTCCACAAGAGCAGTTGGAACTTCATGGGCAGTGCATCACCAGGCCTCCCTGGCTCAAATCTGTAAGGCCGCAACATGGTCTTCAGTACACACGTTTACTAGGTTCTACCAGGTGGACGTTAGAAGTCAGGAGGATGTCGCCTTTGGGCGCAGTGTGTTGCAGGCCGCAAAAGATCCTCATGCCTGATGGCGCCCAGCTTATGTATAGTGTATCCCCCCCTCATTTGGCATTGCTTTGGGACGTCCCATTAGTAATGACTAAGTCGCTCTGTGTCCCGTGATGTACGAAAAAGAAAAAGGGATTTTTATAACAGCTTACCTGTAAAATCCTTTTCTTGGAGTACATCACGGGACACAGAGCTCCCACCCCTTTTTTTTGGCGACACTTATTGCTTTGCTACAAAACTGAGGTACTCCCGGATGGGAGGGGCTTATATAGGGGAGGGTACTTCCGGTTTTGGAAGTTGCCAGTGCCAGCACCTGAAGGTATCTGTCATGGATATGCATTAATGTCTGTCTGCCATCTTACCTTCCTCCTCATGTGTTCATCTAGAGACCAGACCTCCTTCACCTGGCTTCCTTTATAATCTCCTCCCAGCCTGACTCCACCCCAGGCCCTATCACAGAACACTATATTAACCTGTGCACTGCAAGCCTGCTTTGCTGATCAACGTGTTTGTTAGGCATTGTGTGTTTGGGTTCCTGCCTGCCGTGTGCTACGTCTGTCTCTCTGTTACGTTATTGGCTTGTCCTCGACTATCCCTGTCTGCTCGTGACCCTTGACCTTCGGCTCGTTCTTCGTTATCCTTGTCTGCTTGTGGCCCCTGACCTTCAGCTTGTTATTCGGTTCTCTCTATCGTGTGCTGCTGCTTCCCCTCTTTTCCCCTTATCCTACGGGGCGTGAGCTAGGAAACTCCAGGGGCCGCGACCTGGTCCCAGCCTGCAGCGTAACATCCTCACCACTAGAGGCCCTGGAGAAGACCAGCTGGGTCTTAGACTCCGCGCCCTGGGGAATCTTGGCTCTCGCTTCCGTTAGGATCCCGGTTGTGCTCCTCTGGTCCCGCTTTCCACAACCACCCAGTTTCCTATCCGCAGAAGCCAGCCATAGGGTTCACTACCCCGCGGTGCACTCCTGTCCCCCTACGGTGTGCATCTGTCACCTGGCCACAGGTGACCCTGACAGTTTGATCAGCCATGAACCCGGCTGACATCCCGCTTCCCGCGGATGATCCATTGCAGGGCATAGTTCGCAGACTTGAGTCCCAGGAATCAAATCAGACCCAGGTGATGCGATTCCTCCAGGATCTGGCTTCTCGATTCGAGCAGCTTCAGGTCTCCTTCGGAACCCCGAATCCGCAACCCCAGGTACAACCAGCGGCTGTACCTATCGCACCAGTCGCAGCCTCACACTCACTAAGATTGCCAGCTCCGTTCCGTTTCTCTGGGGACTCCAAGGCCTGCAGGGGCTTTCTCAGCCAATGCACAATTCATTTTGAGCTTCAGCCTCAAAGCTTCCTGTCTGACCGGGCTAAGGTAGCCTATATCATTTCCCTCCTCTCCGGTGAAGCTTTGGCCTGGGCTGCCCCCCTGTGGGAGAGGAACGATCCGGTGGTTTCCAGTCTGTCCGATTTCTTGAAGCTCTTTCGTAATATCTTCGAAGAGCCGGCTCGGGCTTCTTCAGCGGCTAGTGCTGTCTTACGTCTTCGCCAAGAATCTAGTTCAGTGGGGCAATATGCTCTTCAGTTCCGTATCCACACAGCTGAATTGAGCTGGAATAATGAGGCCCTGGTCGCTACCTTTTTACATGGCCTCTCTGACCGAGTGAAAGACAAATTAGCGGGAAGAGCCATTTCCGTCGGTCTGGACGATGTAATTTCATTATGCAACCAGATCGACATTCGTTTTCAAGAGAGGTCCTTAGAAAAAAGACGCCAGCACTCTCTGGGTCCTAGCCAGTCTGAGCTCCCCTCCCTTCATTCCGTGGAGCATCCTCTACCTGCTGAAGAACCTATGCAGCTGGGCCGGACCAGACTAACCCCCGAAAAACGTGCTAGGCGCAGAACTCTGGGCTTGTGCCTCTATTGTGGGGGCAAGGGTCATTTTCGTGACTTTTGCTCGCTTCTGTCCGGAGAACGTTCGGGCGTAATACATTTGGAAGGTGGCGTATTGGACCCAGAAACATCACCTTCTCGCCTGCTCTTGCCGGTGTTCCTTCATGTAGGCACTTCTCCTCAGTCAACCCTTGCATACCTGGATTCCGGGGCTGCCGGCAATTTTATGGATTGGAGAACTGCTTCTTCTATGAAGCTTACCCTTTCACCTCTCACTACCCCATTGGTAGTCTCGGCAATTGATGGCACTGTTCTCCCAGGGGGCCCTATTCGCTTCCAGAAGCTACCCATTAGGATGTCGGTAGGGATTCTCCACCAGGAGTGGATATCCTTTCTTATTCTACCCAAGGCCTCTACCCCAGTTGTATTGGGCCTCCCTTGGCTACAGCTCCACTCTCCACATGTGGACTGGGTCTCTGGGCAGATCCTGGCCTGGGGTTCCTCATGTTTCTCGTCGTGTCTTCTCAAGGTGACCCCCAAGGAGAGTCTTCCGGTTGCTGCCACTTCTGTTTCTTCTGATCTTCCTGCTGCATACAGCGATTACCGGGATGTGTTCTGTAAAAAATCAGCTGAGGTGCTTCCTCCCCACAGGTCTTTTGACTGTGCTATTGATCTTGTCCCCGGAGCAACTCTACCCAGGGGTCGTACCTACCCTCTGTCCATCCCAGAGACCCAGGCCATGTCGGAGTATGTCGCAGAGAATCTGGAGAGAGGTTTCATCCGGAAATCCTCATCGCCTGCAGGGGCAGGGTTCTTTTTTGTTGCCAAAAAGGATGGTACCTTAAGACCCTGCATCGATTATCGGGGTTTAAATGCGGTTACTATTAAAAATCGATACCCCTTACCCTTAATATCTGAGCTATTCGATAGGTTGAAGGGTGCCTCCATTTTCACCAAGTTGGATCTCAGAGGCGCGTACAATCTCATTCGAATACGGGAGGGTGACGAATGGAAGACTGCATTCAACACTAGAGACGGGCATTACGAATATCTGGTGATGCCTTTTGGTCTGTGTAATGCTCCAGCCGTGTTTCAAAACTTTGTCAATGAAATCTTTAGAGATCTGCTGTACCAGTTTGTTGTCATCTATCTGGATGACATTCTGATCTTTTCTGAAAATCTGCTCGTCCACAGAAACCATGTCCGCACTGTACTTCAACGTCTTAGAGAGAACAATCTCTATGCCAAGCTGGAGAAATGTTCCTTTGAATGTTCTGAGGTCCTGTTTTTGGGGTGCTTCGTCTCATGTTCGGGGCTTCGTATGGACCCTGGGAAGGTCTTGGCTATCACCAACTGGCCTCTTCCTGCTAGCCTCAAGGCCACACAGCGCTTTCTTGGCTTCACTAATTATTATAGGCAGTTCATAAGGAATTACTCTTCCATTGCCGCGCCTATTATCGCTTTGACCAAGAAGGGTGTGAATGCCAGAGACTGGCCTCCCGAAGCTGTCTCTGCATTTCACAACCTGAAACAGGCCTTTGTTTCTGGCCCCCTCTTGAGGAGACCAAATCCTGGGAATGCATTTTTTATTGAAGTGGACGCTTCCTCAATGGGGGTGGGAGCTGTGCTTCTTCAAATCTTTGAGAAGAGACGCCAACCATGTGCGTTCTTCTCCAAAAAAAATTCTCAGGCAGAGAGGAATTATGCCATCGGTGATCGGGAACTTCTCGCAATTAAATTGGCGTTAGAGGAGTGGCGTCATCTCTTGGAGGGTTCCCCTCACTCCATAACGATCTTTACCGATCACAAGAATTTACAGTATCTACAGAATGCTAAACGTCTGAATCCTAGACAGGCCAGGTGGAGTCTCTTCTTTGCCCGTTTTAATTTCACGATTACCTACAAACCTGGTTCCTGCAACGGTCGGGCTGATGCGCTCTCTAGGTCATTTGACACTTTGGACGAGGAGTCCGCCCCTGAACCTGAGCCGATCATTCCCACCTCATGCATTGTTGCCCACTCTACCACCCTGAAGTCTAAAATTCCGCCTGGTAAGACCTTTGTCCCCACTGAGCTAAGAGCTAAGATCCTTCGTTGGGGACATGATTCCAAGGTGGCTGGGCATTCTGGATTCCTCCGATCCTTCCTACTCATCAGTCGTCACTACTGGTGGCCTAATCTCCGCTCAGACGTCAAAGACTACGTTAAAGCTTGTCATGTCTGTGCTCAGTCCAAATCCTCCACACAAGCTCCTGCTGGTCTCCTCATGCCCTTGCCCATTCCTAAGGAACCCTGGGCCCATATTGCCATGGATTTTATCACCGATCTCCCACTGTCTGAGAATAATACAGTCATTTGGGTGGTAATTGATCGATTCTCCAAGATGGCTCATTTTGTTCCTCTTCCTGGTCTTCCTTCTGCCCCTGCCTTGGTTCCCATTTTCATTCGGGAAATTCTCCGCCTACATGGGGTCCCTTCTCATATTGTTTCCGACAGGGGAGTCCAATTCACGTCTCGTTTTTGGAGAGCCTTTTGCAAATCCCTCAATATTGTCTTGGATTTTTCTTCCTCTTACCATCCCCAATCCAATGGACAGACTGAGAGGGTTAATCAGGAGTTAGAGGTCTTTCTTCGCACCTTTGTGTCTCCTCTCCATGACGATTGGTCCTCTCTACTCCCGTGGGCAGAATTCTCCCATAACAATCATGTGAATACCAGTTCGCAGAAGACACCCTTTTTCACAGTTTATGGAAAACACCCTCAACTTCCTCTTCCCATGATCTGTTCTCCAGACATTCCAGCTTTGGCTTTGGTTCAGGAGTCTCTCAATTCCGTTTGGGGTCACGTTCATGATTCCCTCCGGGCAGCTGCTGAGAAATTCAAAGGCTTTGCCGACCGCCGCAGGCGTAAACCGCCTTCTCTTCAGCCAGGGGACAAAGTCTGGCTCTCTACCAGGAACATCAAGCTCCGAGTTCCTTCTCTGAAGTTTGCTCCACGATTCATCGGTCCATACACGGTAACTGCTAAACTGAATCCGGTTTGTTTCAAACTCCAGATTCCTAAGAGCCTTAAAATCACTAACTCCTTTCATGTTGCTCTTCTAAAGCCTTTAGTCCTCAATAAATTCTCTCGTCCTCTCCCTACCGTGGCGCCTGTCTCTGAGGATAATCAGGAGTACGAGATCAGTCAAATTCTGGACTCCCGACTCTGTAAAGGCGTTCTTCAGTACCTCGTTCATTGGAAAGGGTTTGGTCCTGAGGAGAGGTCTTGGATCACTGCATCTGAGGTCTTTGCACCTCGTCTGTTAAAGGAGTTTCATCTGAAGTTTCCCTCTAAACCTGGGCCCAGGCGGGGAAGGGGGAGGCCTCGTAAGAGGGAGGGTACTGTCATGGATATGCATTAATGTCTGTCTGCCATCTTACCTTCCTCCTCATGTGTTCATCTAGAGACCAGACCTCCTTCACCTGGCTTCCTTTATAATCTCCTCCCAGCCTGACTCCACCCCAGGCCCTATCACAGAACACTATATTAACCTGTGCACTGCAAGCCTGCTTTGCTGATCAACGTGTTTGTTAGGCATTGTGTGTTTGGGTTCCTGCCTGCCGTGTGCTACGTCTGTCTCTCTGTTACGTTATTGGCTTGTCCTCGACTATCCCTGTCTGCTCGTGGCCCTTGACCTTCGGCTCGTTCTTCGTTATCCTTGTCTGCTTGTGGCCCCTGACCTTCAGCTTGTTATTCGGTTCTCTCTATCGTGTGCTGCTGCTTCCCCTCTTTTCCCCTTATCCTACGGGGCGTGAGCTAGGAAACTCCAGGGGCCGCGACCTGGTCCCAGCCTGCAGCGTAACATCCTCACCACTAGAGGCCCTGGAGAAGACCAGCTGGGTCTTAGACTCCGCGCCCTGGGGAATCTTGGCTCTCGCTTCCGTTAGGATCCCGGTTGTGCTCCTCTGGTCCCGCTTTCCACAACCACCCAGTTTCCTATCCGCAGAAGCCAGCCATAATGTTCACTACCCCGCGGTGCACTCCTGTCCCCCTACGGTGTGCATCTGTCACCTGGCCACAGGTGACCCTGACAGTATCTATATAACCCATTAGTAATGACTAAGTCGCTCTGTGTCCCGTGATGTACTCCAAGAAAAGGATTTTACAGGTAAGCTGTTATAAAAATCCCTTTTTTCTCCACAAAGACTGACTACACCATTGAAACTTTTCTAAATTATCATCAAAATCCACTGAAAAAGGTGTCAGCTACACTCTACAAGGACCACATGTACACTTACAAACGTAGCCTCCCTTTTGCCAACTAAACAGCACATTCAATAAATGTGAGTTACATGACAATATTAAAAACATATTCATTTCTCTAAGTTCATATACTCTGAGATATTCACCACTTTTCTCTACCTAAAGTTCACACACACAGTGGCCTCAGCTTCCATAACAAAGCCATTGCAGAGACATACCTCCTCAATGCTAGCATCCAAAACAGCCTGCAACCATTCAAAGGGCGTATTCCTTTCAACAAACAGCTACTATTGTCTGGCTTCCAACAATGCCTGGCCACTTGAATATGCGGCAGGAATTTTCAACTTTAAAACCAAACACTTTTGTTAAAATATTTTTACACTTATGGGGACATGTGTCTTTGTCCCCTACAAAAATCACAATCTAACCATTTCTATTTTTCATAGAAATCACAAACACTACACACATACAGTACAATGTTGCTTGTAACATCAGATCATCATCCCTCAGGGCGTTTCCCTTCCAGCACCATTGTAACCAATGACCATGATGCCTGCCCCCCCCCCCCCCACTAAAGCACATGGCTTATGGCTGAATGCAGCGGCCATCTTTAACAAGGCCGCCAATCTCAGTGTAGGCTGCATGAAATACCACAGCTATACCTTCATTTCATACACAATATACAGTCTCCATCAGATCATCTCTTACACAACTTCAGTCACACTTATGGGTACACATGTCCTACATCACACAAACAATCTAATCACACAGGCACATGCAGGCATACCCACACACAATCAAATTCACAGGCATACGATCCATGACAAAATCACACACACACATGCACACGCTGCAAACTTAAAGCATGATTTCAAAAAGACAAAAATTTTTTTTTGTTCGTTTCAAAGTACAGCCTCTTTACGCATCAATCACATCGCAGGTCCACTCTCCTCCTCTGCTGATCTGATGCTCAAAGAGGCCGCAATTGGTCCCAACCGTGAGTCGCCATTCTGTCACTGGGGGGACATCTGACAACATACATTAATACATTTCCATAAAAATCTCCACAACAGCGGGTATCCCTGGTGGCTGCTGTCCCAGATAGCAGGTTCCCTGAGCATCAGTGTGACAGGAGCCGATGCTTTCTGTATCACGCTGGCTCCTGTCACAGGCGGAGTACGTTTGGTATCACTCCATCTGTGACAGGAGCCAGCGCTATACAGGAAGCATCAGCTCTGCTTCCTGTGCCAACCCGCCATCCCAGAGCAGGAGGTGGCGGGCCACATCAGAGGGGGCCACATGTGGCCCACGGGTCAGCGGTTGGGCACCCCTGGACTAGGGCAAAGAACAACCAGCAAACCAAACCTTGTGGAGGACTTGCAGATTCTGCCCTCCACCGTACTCTTTTGTGTTGATGCCCTAGAACAAGCCGTGACACAGATCTCCAGAATGTTTTTAATTTCTACCCATATGCGCAGAATCTTATGGCTAAAAGCCTGGTCAGCTGAAACTGCATGCAAACGTTGTCTCACAAGCATACCCTTTGAAGGAGGACGTCTGTTTCATGAGGCACCTGACACATTTGTCAAAGATGTCGCAGGAGAAAGGTCCTTCTTCCACAATGGAATGTTCCAAAACCCTGTTTTTAAGAACTTTTACTTCCTGGAAAAGAAGAATGCCATATTGCTGTCTTCATGCTTCATCTGACAGTGAGATGACGAGATGCTGAGGAGAGGAGGAGTGCTGAAACACTGGTGGGAGCCATTGGAGCTGGAAGTTGCTGTGTCTGGAAAGGCAGAAAGGTCAGAGTGGGAGCAGGAGGAAAGGACACCGGGGTTGTGTGAATAGGGAGTGAGCAGAGCAACAGTGGTAGGAGAGATAGCTGGGGGCTTTGTAAGCAGTGAACAGGAGCAAAAGTAGAGGATGCAGGGGGCAGTATGAGCAGGAGCAAGAGAAAAGAACACCAAGGGCTGTGTGAGCAGTGGAGAAAAAAGGTTATTACACAAGAAACACTACTATGTCTCATAAAACTAGTAGAATAAAGATATATAATGGTAAAATACCTAGTGATAAATGTGCATATATAATAAATACTATAGGGCAATCGCCAGAATAAAGTGCAAGTGCATATATAAACACAATAGTGCAGAAAGTTCAATATTGCAATGGTTGCTGTTCAGGAAAGTTCAAATGGGTATTAAATCAATGGTTAATTCCAAGATTCTAGATGTTCCAAAATTGTAGATGTCTTCAAATGTTTCAAATGATAAACAAATTGAAGTATTGAACCTGCGGTGAATCCTACACCTGTCTCCCAATGTTCTCACCTCAACAGCTTGGATCACTGGCATATAGTGTCACTGTTATGGACTATGTTCTGATGTCTCCTCTATTTCTCCTAATTCTTCTCCACTCTTAAACCATATTAGAGTAGTGTCCTCTATACGAAAGAGACAAGCGTGTGGGAGGGAAAGGGAGGGGGGGGGGAGGGAGACCAAGCTCCAATCGGTGCAGCCAGGAGAGGGACAGGGAATGAAGCCTCCAATAGTGTAGAGTTTCAATACGCAAAATAGGCTTTATTAGATTAAAAATGGACTCTTACATCAATTAAAAAATAAACAGCATATAGGAGATAATCGGCGTATGGCCGCTATCTTACTGTTATCCTGCTGTCTTACGATCCGTCCGTATGATGCCGCTATCCTCCCTACGGCGTTACGTCACGCACCTCGTGACTTCTTCAGGGGAGCCTGATTGGTTGTTAGGGCATCACTCAAATAGTGTATTAGACCGGAAGTCTTGCGGTCGCCATTTTCTTGAATACCACAATAAACTATATGGGCGCCGCCATTTTCCCTATGTCTGGCTAACTGTAAACATCCATATCGAATAAAAACATGACAAAAAGAAGATATTTAAGCGAAAGTATTTGTTTCCCTCATCTTCTATTGTGGGATGGTACTATGAATAGAGTGTTGTTCTACTCATCTTGATAGTAACTCGCATGTAAATTCCACACTACTACCTCAGATAATGACAGCCACAGCGGGCTGACTGGGCTAATGACCATCCTGGGAAACAGTATAAATACTACAATGACATGAACCACCGATTCCATCAATAAAATGATCTTTAGATTAATGTTAAATTGGTATATTTAGATCTTAAATCTATATCTATAGTGATATAATAAGCCTCTTATTTATAAACACTCGTTGCTGACTGGATGGCATCATACTTCAGATCCAGTTCAGCAGGGCAACTAATTATATTATACAAGTATAGCCATACTATCCAATGGAAGATAGAATAATAAAATAATATTATGATAATATGATAATTCAACATAAATGTGTAAATACTAAAATTATTAAAAGTATTTAAAAATTAAAAATTGCTTAAAAAACAATTCAGATCGAACTCTACATTCATTCCCCTGGGTGTCAGTGTTCTAAGCGTGTGTATCCACCGAGACTCTTTCTGACTGATGTTTCTCACTAGATGGCTTCCTCTCCAGGAGCCTTTAAATTTATCTATGCCCCAAAATTGTAAATCAATAGGGTCCTGGTTGTGGACCTGTGCAAAATGTCGTGACACACTGTGTTTCGGAAATCCGTTAATAATGTTTTGTACATGTTCTTTGATTCTTACTTTTAAGGCTCTCTTGGTTCTACCTACATACTGTAGGTTGCAACTACATTGTAGGACGTATACAACACCCTCTGTGTGACACCCTATAAATTCCTTTATAGGGTGTATATTTCCTGTGCTGGTGCTCTTAAATTCTGTCCTTTTGCCTTGAAACTTTTTGGCATGTTTGCAGGCGTAGCAGTTTCTACAAGGATAAAAACCTGTTCCATTGAAAAAGGAGTAACTAGGTTTGGGGGGCGGGACTATAATTGATTTAACTATTAGGTCCCTGAGCGTCGGTGCCCTCCTATATATTATTTTAGGTCTATCTGGCAAAATATGATTAAGATCTTTATCTTTTTTTAAAATGTGCCAGTGTCGCTCCACCAACCTGGCTACATCTTTATGTTGAATGTTAAAATCTAAAATAAGACACGGCACCTCTTGATATTGGTGGTTTATGTTTTTATTTAGTAACATCTTGTTTCTATCTAATTCCCTGACATCTACTATTTGCTTATCTAGCCAAAGATGGTCATAGCCTTTTTCTTCAAACCTCTTTCCTATTTGTTGGGCTTGTTCATTATAATCAGTATTCTTGCTACAATTTCTTTTTAATCTTATAAGTTGGCCCTTCGGTATGTTATATAGCCATGATTTATGGTGGCAGCTTTCCAGCGAAAGGTAGCTGTTTGCATCCACTGATTTGAAGAAGGTTTTGGTGGTAATCTTATCTCCTTCTAGTTGGAGAGTTAAATCCAGAAAGTCCACGGTTTTAGCATCGATTTTCCATTCAAGTTTGATGTTTTTTTCATTTTGGTTTAATGTATTGAGGAAGTGTTCTAGCTTGTCTCTACTTCCATTCCATATTAATATCAGGTCATCAATATAGCGTTTATATAATGTCAATTCTGGGGGCATCTCTGCATATATGGCCTCCTCCTCCCACTGGGCCATAAACGCATTAGCTACACTTGGGGCAAATTTGGCTCCCATAGCTATGCCCTCATTTTGTTTATAATATGCCTGATCGTGCCAAAAATAGTTATATTTAAGACAAAAGTCTAAACATTTAATCAGGAACTTTCTTTGTTTGCAAGCGAGATTGCTATATGTTCTTAGAAGCCATTTAGTGGCATGGCAGGCCTCATGATGTTTTACAATCGTATATAACGATGCCACATCTGCTGTTGCTAATAAAGTTCTTCCTTCCAATACTGGTGTTTGGTCAATCAATTGTAACACATGTTTGGTATCCTTCAAGTATGCTTGTGTACTTTGGACTGCTGGCTGGATGAAATGGTCTATGTATTGGCCCAGTCTAGATGTCAGAGAGTCTATGCCATTAACAATTGGCCTACCTGGTGGGTGATCCTTGCTCTTATGTATTTTAGGGACTGTATAGATTATCGGGATCCTGCATACTTCCGGTATCAGATATCGTGCTTCTTTTTTGTTTAGGATCTCCTTCTTAGTACCTAAATCTATTAAAAGATGTAATTCCTTTTTATAATTATTGGTTGGGTTACCCCGTAGTTTAATATATGTTTCTTCTTGTTGTAACTGACTTTCAATTTCCTTCAGATACTGCTCTTTGGCCTGTATCACCACTGCACCACCCTTGTCCGCCGGGCGAATCACGATGTCTTTTCTTTCTGTGAGTAGTTTGATTCCCTTTCGGATATGTATCGGGTCCTTCTTCTTTTTTAGTTCTAGAGATTCTAGATCTTGTAGAACTAAGTTTTTGAAAACCTCTATATGATGGCAATCAGATACTTTGGGGTTGTATACAGAATTGTTACGTAAATTACTATGTACTACTTTAGTTGGTATCTCTGTAGTTATTTCTCGTATCTGGAAAGGATTATTCATAATGTGTTTTTTAATGCTGATCTTTCGTATATATTTTTTGATTCTTATATACGTGTCAAATTTGTTGAGGTTCCTAACTGGTGCATGTTTCAGTCCCTTATCTAGGGTGGCCAGTTCCTCCGTGGTCAAAACTATCCCACTTAGATTAACTACATTGTCTCCTATTATTCTCTGTCTCTCTTTTTTCTTTTTGAGTCTCTTTCCTGCTCTGTTTCCTCTCTTGGCCCTTGATTTGGTCTTAATCTGTCCTCTCTCAGAACTCTTCTGGGTGAGAGCATGGGATCTTGTATTTGTCTTCGGGGAGAGTGATCCCTCCTCTCCCTGTCTACAAAAGGGCGCTGAGTATCATACTGTGGTAGTTGTTGATACTGACGTTGGTCATAGTAGGGTTGATCCTGATGGTCTTTTATAGGGTCAAATCTATTATATGTTGTTATCGGCGTTCTATTGTAATCTCCGTAGTACTCTTGTGACTGGTAAGGCCCTTTATTGTCCCTTTGACCTCCATATTGGTTTTGTCCTCCATATTGGTTTTGCCAATATGGTGGTCCTCTATTTTGTTGCCAGTTATTGTAAGGCTTTTTGGGTTTTTTAAAAGGTTTTTTCCATTGTTTTTTTGGAGTATATTGTTGGTGTCGTGTTCCATAATTGGAGTCATAATATAATTGTGTGGATTCAGTATTGTTCCATCTGGGTATCATTCTTTCATTTGATATAGTGGGGTCTTGTATTCGTACTTCTCTAACGGGTGTGGAGTAGGTGGAGTTAGGTAACATTTGTTCTGTTGGTTCTATCTTCTGTTGCCATTTAAAGACTTGATTTATTTTATAGTCACCCACATCCCTTTGGTATTTTTTAATTTTCCGCTGCTGGACTTCCAGGTCTTTGGCTATCAGATCTTTATTTAATTGTGTTGCCAATTTATTAAAATCTGAAGATTCCCTATATGGTTCAAGCTTTTCCTTAATCTCTTCAATTTGTTGTTGTATGGTTCGAGTCTTTTTTTGTTTTCTCTTAAGGAGGAATTTGACTCCCTCTATGCTTTTATTATTAAAGAACTCGAACCATTCTTCCATCGATTCCTTATCTGTTAGACCATCATTTGGTGGTAATTCCCATCGTAGTCTCCTAGGGACTATGTTATCCTTGATGTACTGGTCAAAGGTATTTACATCCCACCACAGACTAACCTTTTTATCCATCAAGTGTCCTAATTTTCTGGTGAGACTCTCTAAATCTGTATTCCGTGTTTGTTGATGTGTATTGAATACCTCCTCTATGTTCACATTTCTATTCTCCATGAACGTGAAAACGTCCATTGTAGCAGCAAAAATAGTGATAAGTGAATAATCAAGTGTATATGTGGGGTAGTGTTTCGCGCTACTCAAGAGTAATAAAATGGTGACTGGAGTAACTATCAATGGCTGCAAAATGAATCTGTGTTCACTTAACACATAAACAGTAATATAAATAAAAAGGGGGTGATTTTGCGCTAAAGAAAAAAGGTTATTACACAAGAAACACTACTATGTCTCATAAAACTAGTAGAATAAAGATATATAATGGTAAAAATACCTAGTGATAAATGTGCATATATAATAAATACTATAGTGCAATCACCAGAATAAAGTGCAAGTGCATATATAAACACAATAGTGCAGAAAGTTCAATATTGCAATGGTTGCTGTTCAGGAAAGTTCAAATGGGTATTAAATCAATGGTTAATTCCAAGATTCTAGATGTTCCAAAATTGTAGATGTCTTCAAATGTTTCAAATGATAAACAAATTGAAGTATTGAACCTGCGGTGAATCCTACACCTGTCTCCCAATGTTCTCACCTCAACAGCTTGGATCACTGGCATATGCAGAGATGCCCCCAGAATTGACATTATATAAACGCTATATTGATGACCTGATATTAATATGGAATGGAAGTAGAGACAAGCTAGAACACTTCCTCAATACATTAAACCAAAATGAAAAAAACATCAAACTTGAATGGAAAATCGATGCTAAAACCGTGGACTTTCTGGATTTAACTCTCCAACTAGAAGGAGATAAGATTACCACCAAAACCTTCTTCAAATCAGTGGATGCAAACAGCTACCTTTCGCTGGAAAGCTGCCACCATAAATCATGGCTATATAACATACCGAAGGGCCAACTTATAAGATTAAAAAGAAATTGTAGCAAGAATACTGATTATAATGAACAAGCCCAACAAATAGGAAAGAGGTTTGAAGAAAAAGGCTATGACCATCTTTGGCTAGATAAGCAAATAGTAGATGTCAGGGAATTAGATAGAAACAAGATGTTACTAAATAAAAACAAAAACCACCAATATCAAGAGGTGCCGTGTCTTATTTTAGATTTTAACATTCAACATAAAGATGTAGCCAGGTTGGTGGAGCGACACTGGCACATTTTAAAAAAAGATAAAGATCTTAATCATATTTTGCCAGATAGACCTAAAATAATATATAGGAGGGCACCGACGCTCAGGGACCTAATAGTTAAATCAATTATAGTCCCGCCCCCCAAACCTAGTTACTCCTTTTTCAATGGAACAGGTTTTTATCCTTGTAGAAACTGCTACGCCTGCAAACATGCCAAAAAGTTTCAAGGCAAAAGGACAGAATTTAAGAGCACCAGCACAGGAAATATACACCCTATAAAGGAATTTATAGGGTGTCACACAGAGGGTGTTGTATACGTCCTACAATGTAGTTGCAACCTACAGTATGTAGGTAGAACCAAGAGAGCCTTAAAAGTAAGAATCAAAGAACATGTACAAAACATTATTAACGGATTTCCGAAACACAGTGTGTCACGACATTTTGCACAGGTCCACAACCAGGACCCTATTGATTTACAATTTTGGGGCATAGATAAATTTAAAGGCTCCTGGAGAGTAAGCCATCTAGTGAGAAACATCAGTCAGAAAGAGTCTCGGTGGATACACACGCTTAGAACACTGACACCCAGGGGAATGAATGTAGAGTTCGATCTGAATTGTTTTTTAAGCAATTTTTAATTTTTAAATACTTTTAATAATTTTAGTATTTACACATTTATGTTGAATTATCATATTATCATAATATTATTTTATTATTCTATCTTCCATTGGATAGTATGGCTATACTTGTATAATATAATTAGTTGCCCTGCTGAACTGGATCTGAAGTATGATGCCATCCAGTCAGCAACGAGTGCTTATAAATAAGAGGCTTATTATATCACTATAGATATAGATTTAAGATCTAAATATACCAATTTAACATTAATCTAAAGATCATTTTATTGATGGAATCGGTGGTTCATGTCATTGTAGTATTTATACTGTTTCCCAGGATGGTCATTAGCCCAGTCAGCCCGCTGTGGCTGTCATTATCTGAGGTAGTAGTGTGGAATTTACATGCGAGTTACTATCAAGATGAGTAGAACAACACTCTATTCATAGTACCATCCCACAATAGAAGATGAGGGAAACAAATACTTTCGCTTAAATATCTTCTTTTTGTCATGTTTTTATTCGATATGGATGTTTACAGTTAGCCAGACATAGGGAAAATGGCGGCGCCCATATAGTTTATTGTGGTATTCAAGAAAATGGCGACCGCAAGACTTCCGGTCTAATACACTATTTGAGTGATGCCCTAACAACCAATCAGGCTCCCCTGAAGAAGTCACGAGGTGCGTGACGTAACGCCGTAGGGAGGATAGCGGCATCATACGGATGGATCGTAAGACAGCAGGATAACAGTAAGATAGCGGCCACACGCCGATTATCTCCTATATGCTGTTTATTTTTTAATTGATGTAAGAGTCCATTTTTAATCTAATAAAGCCTATTTTGCGTATTGAAACACTACACTATTGGAGGCTTCATTCCCTGTCCCTCTCCTGGCTGCACCGATTGGAGCTTGGTCTCCCTCCCCCCCCCTCCCTTTCCCTCCCACCCGCTTGTCTCTTTTGTATAGAGGACACTACTCTAATATGGTTTAAGAGTGGAGAAGAATTAGGAGAAATAGAGGAGACATCAGAACATAGTCCATAACAGTGACACTATATGCCAGTGATCCAAGCTGTTGAGGTGAGAACATTGGGAGACAGGTGTAGGATTCACCGCAGGTTCAATACTTCAATTTGTTTATCATTTGAAACATTTGAAGACATCTACAATTTTGGAACATCTAGAATCTTGGAATTAACCATTGATTTAATACCCATTTGAACTTTCCTGAACAGCAACCATTGCAATATTGAACTTTCTGCACTATTGTGTTTATATATGCACTTGCACTTTATTCTGGTGATTGCACTATAGTATTTATTATATATGCACATTTATCACTAGGTATTTTACCATTATATATCTTTATTCTACTAGTTTTATGAGACATAGTAGTGTTTCTTGTGTAATAACCTTTTTTCTTTAGCGCAAAATCACCCCCTTTTTATTTATTTTACTGTTTATGTGTTAAGTGAACACAGATTCATTTTGCAGCCATTGATAGTTACTCCAGTCACCATTTTATTACTCTTGAGTAGCGCGAAACACTACCCCACATATGTGTGAGCAGTGAGCGGGAGCAAAAAGGATGCAGGGGCTTTGCAATCAGAGAGCAGGCAGAGTGGGAGCAGCAAGCAGAGGAAGCCAGGGAAGAAGGGTAGCCTGTGTTTTTTTTTTTTTAAAGGTAAATTTTTAGTCATTTTTTTCAAAACAAGGCATACAATAGACATGACAACAAACACACATGGAGCGAACATCGCCCAACACATTACAGTGCAAAGATCTGGTAGCTGGTAAACAGTTGGCATATGCATAGAAAATAAAAATCAGTCATATTTTAAGGAGCAGGAGGTACAGTGCTCTCGGAGTCAACCCAGGAGCCCCAAACCTTCAAGAATTTTTTCGGACACCCTCTGGGTAGCCTGTGGTTAGACAGGCTGAAAGGGGTTACTTTTAGCAACAAATTTTGATCAAGGCGGGAATAATCCAAAATTCATGTATTTATTCCAATATCAAAAGGTTCAATATATTAACCACTTAAGCCCCGGACCATTTGGTAGCTAAAGGACCAGAGGTGAATTCAGAATTTTGCACTGCGCTGCTTTAACTGTAAATTGTGCGGACATGCAATGTTGTACCCAAACGAATTTTTCGTCCTTTTCTTCCCACAAATAGAGCTTTCTTTTAATGGTATTTGATTGCCTCTGCGATTTTAATTTTTTGCGATATAAATGGAAAAAGACCGAAAATTTAGAAAAAAAATGATATTTTCTACTTTTTGTTATAAGAAAAATCGAATAAACTCAATTTTAGTCATACATTTAGGCCAAAATGTATTCAGCCACATGTCTTTAGTATAAAAAATGTCAATAAGCGTATATTTATTGGTTTGCGCAAAAGTTATAGCGTTTACAAACTAGGGTACATTTTCTGGAATTTACACAGCTTTAAATTTATGACTGCCTATCTCATTTCTTGAGGTGCTAAAATGGCAGGGCAGTACAAAACCCCCCCCAAATGACCCCATTTTAGAAAGTAGAGTTTTGTCCCAAGTGATTGAATAATGACAAAAAAAAAAAAAATTACAAAAAGTTGTCACTAAATGATATATTGCTCACACATGCCATGGTTATATGTGGAATTGCACCCCAAAATACATTCTGCTGCTTCTCCTGAGTACAGGGATACCACATGTGTGGGACTTTTTATGAGCCTAGCCACGTACGGGACCCCGGAAACCAAGCACCGCCTTCAGGATTTCTAAGGGCGCAAATTTTTGATTTCACTCCTCACTACCTATCACAGTTTTGAAGGCCATAAAATGCCAAAATAGCACAAAACCCACCCAAATGACCCCATTTTAGAAAGTAGACACCCCAAGGAAATTGCTGAGAGGCCTGTTGAGCCCATTGAATATTTTTTTTTTTTGTCTCAAGTGATTGAATAATGACAAAAAAAAAAAAAAAAAGCGAGATCTGCAAAATACTCACAATACCTCTCAGCAAATAGCTTGGGGTGTCTACTTTCCAAAATGGGGTCATTTGGGGGGGTTTTGTGCCATCTGGGCATTCCATGGCCTCCGAAACTGTGATAGGCAGTGAGAAGTGAAATCAAAAATTTACACCCTTAGAAAGCCTGAAGGCGGTGATTGGTTTTTGGGGTCCCGTACGCGGCTAGGCTCCCAAAAAGTCTCACACAAGTGGTATCCCCGTACTCAGGAGAAGCAACAGAATGTATTTTGGGGTGTAATTCCACATATGCCCATGGCATGTTTGAGCAATATATCATTTAGTGACAACTTTGTGCAAAAAAAAAAAAATGTTTTTTTTTTTCCGCAACTTGTGTCAACATATAAAATATTCCATACACTCGACATGCCTCTCAGTATATAGCTTGGGGTGTCTACTTTCCAAAATGGGGTCATTTGGGGGAGTTTTGAACTGTTCTGGCATTTTATACACAACATTAGGAAGCTTACATCCACTCTTCTAACCACTTGAAGACAAAGCCCTTTTTGACACTTTTTGTTTACATGAAAACATATTTTTTTTTGCAAGAAAATTATGTTGAACCCCCAAACATTATATATATTTTTAAAGCAAAGGCCCTACAGAATAAAATGGTGGGTGTTGCATTTTTTTTTTCTACACAGTATTTGCGCAGCGATTTTTCAAACGCATTTTTTGGGGAAAAAATACACTTTTTTTAATTTTAATGCACTAAAACACACTATATCGCCCAAATGTTTGATGAAATAAAAAAGATGATCTTAGGCCGAGTACATAGATACCAAACACGACATGCTTTAAAATTTCGCACAAACGCGCATTGGCGACAAACTACATACATTTTTAAAAGCCTTTAAAAGCCTTTACAGGTTACCCCGTTAGATTTACAGAGGAGGTCTACTGCTAAAAATACTGCCCTCGATCTGACCTTTGCGGTGATACCTCACATGCATGGTGCAATTGCTGTTTACATATGACGCCAGACCGACGCTTGCGTTCGCCATTGGGCAAGAGCAGGGCAGGACAGGGGTGCTTTTTTTTTTTTTTTTTTTTTTTTTATTATTAATTTTGCTTTTTTATTTTATTTTTAAATTGTTCCTTCCATATTTTTTGTTTTTTATCATTTTTATTGTTATCTCAGGGAATGTAAATATCCCCTATGATAGCAATAGGTAGTGACAGGTACTCTTTTTTTGAAAAAACTGGGGTCTAGACCCTAGATCTTTCCTCTGCCCTCAAAGCATCTGACCACACCAAGATCGGTGTGATAAAATGCTTTCCCAATTTCCCAATGGCGCTTTTTATATCCGGGGGGGACATTCCCTCCCACTGCTTGTAAAAGCAGTCTAGAGGCTAATTATCTGCTAGAATTGCTTTTACATGAAAGCCGGCCACTGGCTGAAAAGAATGATACCAAGATGATACCTAAACCCGCAGGCATCAGTCTGGTATAACCAAAGTCCAGCAACATACCAGTACGTTGCTGGTCCTTGTTGGACATGTATTGTAATCTTTTTTTTTCATGCAGCCAGGTGGCTGAACGAAAAAAGAGATTGATCGGTGGGTATGCCCACCATTAGAATACCGCCCTTCATCCACCCACTTCTAATGATGGGCATACATGCACCATTTATATATGCCGAAGCATGGGGGCATCCTCCCGCAAAAAAGTTATGCCGCACACACATGGTCGGACTTTTCCACGGGCAAGCCTCCGTCGGAATTTCGATCGTATGTACACAGCATTAGGAGTAAAATCACTCCATCGCCCCTGCTGCCCCAATGCTTAGGCATATTTGCTTGCTTTTTTTTAACTGTGGTGGTGAAATCACCTCCTACAGCACTGGAGTCGCAGGGATCAGGCCTGTCACTGCGAACGCTGCAGTTATGTGTGTTGTGTTTTGTAAGTGACAGTGATCGATCGATACTGCACTTGGGTGGCCTGGGCTGGACGGAGGGGCAAAACGCAGGTGCTAGCAGGTATCTGGGCTGATCCCGCTAACACTGCGTTTTTGGAAACCCTAAACTGCTGGGGACGCTAGTATAGATCTGATAAGATCAGATATTGATCTGTTCAGATACTATACCACTAAGGGAGGTGTATGCTTCACGCGTGGGTGTTAGCGTTACTGGCACTAACCTGACGCTGCCTGGGGTGTGACGCAGACCCTCTCTGATGCTAAAACCTAATTGATATCACCCGCCGGGCGATCAGGGGGTTAAACCTTTTTTGGGTTATATACGGCGGGTGCCCTGACACTATAAAAAGCAAACTAACTAACCAGCGTCACCCGTAACACTTATATGATGATCACTGGTGAAAGGGTTAACTAGGGGCAATTAGGGGGTTAAAACCTTTATTAGATAATATATGGGGGTACCTGACGCTATAAAAACCTGCGGCGAACCTAAAAAAAATTACTGGCTACCGATCTGCATCACCGACGCTAAGACAGCGATCAGAAAAATGATCGCTTAGCGACAGTGGTGATAGGGGTGAAAGGGTTACCTGGGGGGCGATCAAGGGGGTTAAACCTTTATTAGATAATTTATGGGGGTACCTGACGCTATAAAAACCTGCGGCGAACCTAAAAAAAATTACTGGCTACCGATCTGCATCACCGACGCTAAGACAGCGATCAGAAAAATGATCGCTTAGCGACAGTGGTGATAGGGGGTGAAAGGGTTACCTGGGGGGCGATCAAGGGGGTTAAACCTTTATTAGATAATTTATGGGGGTACCTGACGCTATAAAAACCTGCGGCGAACCTAAAAAAAATTACTGGCTACCGATCTGCCTCACCGACGCTAAGACAGCGATCAGAAAAATTATCGCTTAGCGACAGTGGTGATAGGGGGTGAAAGGGTTACCTGGGGGGCGATCAAGGGGGTTAAACCTTTATTAGATAATTTATGGGGGTACCTGACGCTATAAAAACCTGCGGCGAACCTAAAAAAAAATACTGGCTACCGATCTGCATCACCGACGCTAAGACATCGATCAGAAAAATGATCGCTTAGCGACAGTGGTGATAGGGGGTGAAAGGGTTACCTGGGGGGCAATCAAGGGGGTTAAACCTTTATTAGATAATTTATGGGGGTACCTGACGCTATAAAAACCTGCGGCGAACCTAAAAAAAATTACTGACTACCGATCTGCATCACCGACGCTAAGACATCGATCAGAAAAATGATCGCTTAGCGACGGCGGTGCTAGGGGGTGAAAGGGTTATCTGGGGGGTGATCAAGGGGTTAAACCTTTATTAGGGGGGGTTAGGGGGCTACACTGGACCTAAAACGAAATGTAGTGACACTTTTACAGTCACAAATGTCACTGATTGCAGTGATCAGTAAATAAATGGTCACTGCAATCAGTGACACTGTGACTGGGGGCTGGGGGGTGATCTGGGGGGGCCTGGGGGGCGATTTATGTGCCTATGTGTGCTGGTGTTAGTGTAGTGTTTGTGCACTTACCTTGATGTCTTCTCTTGTACGGCGCTCGGTATATGTGAGCGCCGCACAGGAGATGACATCACTTCCTCCTGCTTCCTCTGTCTGTGTGTACATTCGACAGACAGAGGGGGCATTTCTAGCGATCGCGGGGGGGTGGCCGGAATCGAACAGCCGTCCCCTCATGTCGGATCGCTCCCCAACGAACTCCGACCGCTCACTGTACAGAAGGGGGGTCCTTTCGGACCCCCCAACTGTACAAAGGCAATCACGTATGCTCTACGTGATTGTGCCTGTCGGTGCCATTGTGCCGACGTATATATACAGTGAGCGGTCGTTAAGTGGTTAAGAGATAAAAATGCAGTTTTGAAGAACCAGTGAAAAAGTGATATAAAAAAATTGGAAAATAATTGCCAAGGACATAAATGACAAACAGGACGCACAAATGACAAGACATAAAACAAGAAACTAGTCCGGACGTATGATCCAGCCGCGAGTTATGAGCACCCTAGTCAAATGAGAGTAATAATTTAACCCTCTAAGGGAAGGAATCTGTATAAATTATTAATGCAGTCAATTAAGATTCCCCTTTGGTGATCAAAATGGGTGCAACTTACAAGGGGCTGGACCAAGTATGGAGTGAGGGGAGGGGGGCAGAGTGGGGAAATTTGGAAAGCATCGTTAATTGCCTAGATTGAGCTGAAACAACTCATGCGATCATGAGTAGTGTTTCGCATTGGCTGTCCCAACTAACATGGTGACCTGAAATATATAGAGAAAAAAATAAAAAATATGGACAGCTGCACTCCAAAAAACCTTTGACGGTCGCCTTTATTGTAAAAAATGGAAGATCACACCAAAAATCATCACAGCATAGCCGGGGTAACAGCTTACATGTTTCACACTGAAGGTCAGTGCTTAATCATAGCTAATATGTTACAAAACATCACACCTCTAATATAGAGAGAAAAGACATACACTCATGTAATCCAAGACCTCAAATTAGGAACCAATTAGTGTTGGAAAGTGTTGTGAATGAAAACCCATCACAGGTATATAATTAACAATTATTATCTATGTGACACTTAAAAAGATGAACATAAAATTAGAAAAAGTTTTAACTATTACAGTGTGTATATGTGTTGATTGTCTGTTGTGTGAAAACAAAAATTAATAAAATAAAAAATAAATATAAAACTGGGTGAAAACAAAAATAAAGAACAAGTGTGTGTGGAAATGAAATGTATTGAAAATGTAGTGAATTAATGTGTGGGTGTGTAAATGTACTAAACAGAAATAGTGATAATTGTAATAATAGACAAAGAACTAGTGAAGTGTGTGTATGTGCTAATTGTCCATTATAAAAAATATAAAATGAAATAATTTTTTTTTTTTTTTTGTAAAAATATAAGGGTGTATGAAATATTATGAACAAAAAAAATATGATAAATTAATATGTGGTGTATGGATGTAATGAATAAAATTAATAATAGTGGTGAAAGGTAAAGCTAATGTAAAAATAGGTTATGTGAGTGCTGATGCATGTGAAGAAAATAGGTGAAAATTAATACATACTATAAGCATAAATATAATAATGAGGATGATAAATGATTGTGAATAAAACTGAGGGATTGAAAATGTGATGAAAGAAAAAAAAAACGTGTCTCCATACATAAAAATATATGTCGATGAGGTCAATGAATGTGTCATACACAATGTTTGTGGTGTATTAACGAAAACAACAAACTAGTGTATAAATGTATTGTGCAAGCTATTGTTGATATGTTTTACATATACAGTAGGTGCCGCCGATATTGTGTCAATGTCGCCGCTTCTAGCGGCGATATTGACACCCTATGAGCTCCGTTGCGAGAGCCAGCGCCGAGCTGTCTCGTCATCAGGAAAGGAAAAAATGTTCCTTTCACGATGAGCGACACGCATTGCCGATAGGCGGGGATCCGACGCGGATTCCCACCAATACCAGGCACTGCGTTTGGTATGAATCCTGAGTGGGAACTCCACGCCAATATTTAAAGAAAAAACCGGCGTGGGTTCCCCCTCCAGGAGCATACCAGGCCCTTGGGTCTGGTCTGGATTTGAAGGGGAACCCTACGCCGAAAAAACGGCGTGGGGGACCCCCTCAAGATCCAAACCAGACCCTTATCCGAGCACGCAACCTGGCAGGCCGCAGGGGAAGAGGGGGGGCCGAGAGCGGCCCCCCTCCCTCCTGAACCGTACCAGGCCACATGCCCTCAACATGTCTAAATGCCACATCCTCATAACCTGGTGTGAAAAGAGGATTCCCCAGTATTGGGTACAGGGGGGACGTGGTAGGAGTTATGCCAACCATAGGGAGAATCTTAGAGCAAAGTTTTGCCGTGTTTCCTATTAAGGGGTGTTTGGTCACCTCTCTAGGTAAAAAGGGGAAACACCATGGAGTTCTGCCTAAGGGTATTGATATTTGGCCCTGCTCAATCTGAACCCATAGCTTAAAATCTCTATGTCTATTCCAATCAATGACTCTGCTCAAATGTATTGCTTGATAGTATCTCCTTATATCTGGTACCGCCAATCCCCCATTTCTTTTAAGGAGCATTAATTGCTTCCGTTGCACCCGGGGATGTTTGCTTGCCCAGATAAAGTCAAAAATTAATTTCTGGCTCTGTTTAAAGTAGATAGGTGGGATATACACCGGTAGGGCTTGTAATAAATATAAAAAATTAGGGAGAATGCTCATCTTAATGATGTTACAGCGTCCTAACCATGTGTATAGACCAGCATTCCACTTATTTAATAATATCTTAATTTTTGGCAACAATGGGGGAAAGTTTAACTCAAAAATCTTAGCTATGTTCGGCGGGATAAAAGTGCCCAAATATGTTAGTGCTTTATTAGTCCACTTAAACTTAAAGTTTTGTTCCAGTTGCGTAGCCAGCGTTTGTGGTAAATTAACCCCCATTGCCTCTGATTTGTCAAAATTAATGCGAAGGTTGGAAAGCCGACCATATTTCTCAAATTCCCTCATTAAATTGGGGATCGTAATCAGAGGATTCATCAGCGAAAATAGTATATCATCAGCATACGCCGAGATTTTACTTTCAATATTCCCTATATGTACTCCTGCAACGTCCTGATTTGAACGTACTGTACACAGAAGCGGTTCCAATGACAGGGCAAAAAGGAGTGGCGACAGGGGACACCCCTGTCGTGTCCCGTTTGAAATTAGAAAGGTCTCCGATAGTATGCCATTAGCCCGTACCTGGGCCCTCGGGCACGAATAGATGGAGGAGATCCATTGTAGCATCCTACTTCCGAAGCCTCCATGTCGTAAAACCGCTAACATAAAACTCCAGTTTACCCTGTCAAAGGCCTTCTCCGCGTCCGTGTTTAGGAAAACACATTGTAGCTGCATTGCATTTACTATCTGTAGTAGGTTGATAACTTTTGTAGTGTTATCACGTGCTTCTCGTGTGGGCACAAATCCCACCTGATCAAGATGTATCAAATTAGGGATATACTTTTGAATCCTATTTGCTAAAATTTTAGTAAAAAGCTTAAGATCGAGATTAAGCAAAGAGATTGGTCTATAGCTTCCGCAAGAAGTTGGATCTTTTCCCTCTTTTAAGATAACCAAGATATGAGCTAGCAGGGTATCTTTGGCCAATGTTGCTGATGACCCTAGTGCATTAAATAGCTTAAGCATATATTGAGCTAGGGATGTAAAGAGTGTTTTATAGTATTGGGCCGTTAGGCCATCTGGCCCTGGTGCTTTACCTAGTTTAGTGGAGTTTACTACTCTTTGTAATTCTTCCATAGTTATGGGTTTTTCAAGATCATCCCTATCTTCCTCTGTTAGATGGGGCATGGCTGATGATACAAGATACGAATCTATCTGCTCCTGTGTGGGGGGCTTTGTCTGTATATTGTAAAGGGACTCGTAAAATTCCTGAAATTTCTGTGCTATTTCTTTTGGTTTCGTAGCCCTACCTTGGCTAGATGAAATAAGACATGGGATATAATTCTTTCATTTCTGCTCCCGTAGGGTCCTAGCCAGTAATTTCCCACGTTTATCTCCAGACTCATATGAGAATCTTTTACAGACCTGTATTGTCGCTTTAGCTTTAAAAAAAAGGAGTTCTGAAATTTGTGTCCGTTTGTTACCAAGATCCCTCTCTAGAGAGGGGGATCGTGTCCGTTTATGTCGAGCCTCCAGTGTGGCTAATTCTTCAAGAAGTAGCTTTAGCTGTTCTGTAAGTTTTCTCTTAATCCTGGCCCCCTGTTTAATTAGTACCCCGCGAATGACCGCCTTATGAGCTTCCCAAATAATACCTGGGTCGCAGTCTGAGGTATCGTTTGTGGCAAAATAAAATCCTAATTCCTTAGTAACATCCTCCAAGATGCTTTGATCCTGTAGAAGGCTTTCATTCAATCTCCACTGTTTGGACCGAATCATCATGGGGTCCCCCAGGACATATGTCATAAGTATGGGTGCATGGTCTGACCAAGGGATTAAACCTATGTCAGCCTTCTGTATTGAGTGCAATTGGGCGTGTGGAACAAGGAAGTAGTCTATTCGCGAATATGATTTGTGGGGATTAGAATAGAAAGTGTAATCTCTTTCAGTGGGATGAAGCAGCCGCCAAATACCCACCAGTTGGTTTCTATGGAGAATTTGAGAAATATGATTACGCCTACTAAAGGAGATTGATGATGACCCCAGGGTGGTATCTTCTGTTGGGACTAATGGTAAAATCAGATGTCCTTCAGTAAACTCCATCAGTTGCTTAACCACTTAACGACCGCTCACTGTATATATACGTCGGCAGAATGGCACCGACAGGCACAATCACGTAGAGTGTACGTGATCGCCTTTGTACAGTTGGGGGTCCGATCGGACCCCCCTCCTATACAGTGAGCGGCCGTTAATCGTTGGGAAGCGATCATCAAACATTTGGGCAATATAGTGTTTTTTAGTGCATTAAAAATAAAAAAAAGGGTGTTTTTCCCCCAAAAAATGCGTTTGAAAAATCGCTGCGCAAATACTGTGTGGAAAAAAAAATGCAACACCCACTATTTTATTCTGTAGGGCCTTTGCTTTAAAAAAATATATAATGTTTGGGGGTTCAACATAATTTTCTTGCAAAAAAATAAATGTTTTCATGTAAACAAAAAGTGTCAGAAAGGGCTTTGTCTTCAAGTGGTTAGAAGAGTGGATGATGTGTGACATAAGCTTCCTAATGTTGTGCATAAAATGCCAGGACAGTTCAAAACCCCCCCCAAATGACCCCATTTTGGAAAGTAGACACCTCAAGCTATTTGCTGAGAGGCATGTTGAGCCCATTGAATATTTTTTTTTTTTCTCCCAAGTGATTGAATAATGACAAAAAGAAAAAAAAAAAAAAGTACAAAAAGTTGTCACTAAATTATATATTGCTCAAACATGCCATGGTTATATGTGGAATTGCACCCCAAAATACATTCTCTTGCTTCTCCTGAGTACGGGGATACCACATGTGTGAGACATTTTGGGAGCCTAGCCGCGTACAGGACCCCGAAAACCAAGCACCGCCTTCAGGATTTCTATGGGTGTAAATTTTTGATTTCACTCCTCACTGCCTATCACAGTTTCGGAGGCCATGGAATGCCCAGATGGCACAAAACCCCCCCAAATGACCCAATTTTGGAAAGTAGACACCCCAAGCTATTTGCTGAGAGGTATGTTGAGTATTTTGCAGATCTCGCTTTTTGTCACAATGTTTTAAAAATTGAAAAAAGAAAAAAAAAAAAATATGTCTTTCTTCATTTTCAAAAACAAATGAGAGCTGTAAAATACTCACCATGCCTCTCGGCAAATAGCTTGGGGTGTCTACTTTCCAAAATGGGGTCATTTGTGGGGGTTTTGGGCTATCTTGGCATTTTATGGCCTTCAAAACTGTGATAGGTAGTGAGGAGTGAAATCAAAAATTTGTGCCCTTAGAAATCCTGAAGGCGGTGCTTGGTTTTCGGGGGCCCGTACGCGGCTAGGCTCTCAAAAAGTCCCACACATGTGGTATCCCCGTACTCAGGAGAAGCAGCCAAATGTATTTTGGGGTGCAACTCCGCATATAACCATGGCATGTTTGCGCAGTATATCATTTAGTGACAACTTTTTGTACATTTTTTTTTCTTTTTCTTGTCATTATTCAATCACTTGGGAAAAAAAAAAAATATTCAATGGGCTCAACATGCCTCTCAGCAATTTCCTTGGGGTGTCTACTTTCCAAAATGAGGTCATTTTGGGGGGTTTTGTGCTATCTTGGCATTTTATGGCCTTCAAAACTGTGATAGGTAGTGAGGAGTGAAATCAAAAATTTATGCCCTTAGAAACCTTGAAGGCGGTGCTTGAGTTTTGGGGTCCCGTACGCGGCTAGGCTCCTAAAAAGTCCCACACATGTGGTATCCCCGTACTCAGGAGAAGCAGCAGAATGTATTTTGGGGTGTAATTTCACATATGCCCATGGCATGTGTGAGCAATATATCATTTAGTGACATCTTTGTGCAAAAAAAACAAAGTTTGTCATATTCCCGCAACTTGTGGCAAAATATAAAATATTCCATGGACTGAACATGCCTCTCAGTAAATAGCTTGGGGTGTCTACTTTCCAAAATGGGGTAATTTGGGGGGGTTTTGTGCTATTTTGGCATTTTATGGCCTTCGAAACTGTGATAGGTAGTGAGGAGTGAAATCAAAAATTTACGTCCTTAGAAATCCTGAAGGCGGTGCTTGGTTTTTGGGGCCCCGTACCCGGCTAGGCTCCCAAAAATTCCCACACATGTGGTATCCCCGTACTCAGGAGAAGCAGCAGAATGTATTTTGGGGTGCAATTCCACATATAACCATGGCATGTGTGAGCAATATATCATTTAGTGACAATTTTTTGTACATTTTTTCATTTTTTTTTCTTTTTATCATTATTCAATCATTTGGGACAAAAAAAAAAAATTCAATGGGCTCAACATGCCTCTCAGAAAATAGCTTGGGGTGTCTACTTTCCAAAATGGGGTCATTTGGGGGGTTTTGTGCCATCTTGGCATTTTATGGCCTTCAAAACTGTGATAGGTAGTGATAGGTAGTGAGGAGTGAAATCAAAAGTTTATGCCCTTAGAAATCCTGAAGGCGGTGCTTGGTTTTTGGGGTCCTGTATGCGACTAGGCTCCCAAAAAGTCCCACACATGTGGTATCCCCGTACTCAGGAGAAGCAGCAGAATGTATTTTGGGGTGTAATTTCACATATGCCCATGGCATGTGTGAGCAATATATCATTTAGTGACAACTTTGTGCAAAAAAAACAAAGTTTGTCATATTCCCGCAACTTGTGGCAAAATATAAAATATTCCATGGACTAATAATGCCTCTCAGTAAATAGCTTGGGGTGTCTACTTTCCAAAATGGGGTCATTTGGGGGGGTTTGTGCTATTTTGGCATTTTATGGCCTTCGAAACTGTGATAGGTAGTGAGGAGTGAAATCAAAAATTTGCGCCCTTAGAAATCCTGAAGGCGGTGCTTGGTTTCCGGGGTCCCGTGCGTGGCTAGGCTCCTAAAAAGTCCCACACATGTGGTATCCCCGTACTCAGGAGAAGCAGCAGAATGTATTTTGGGGTGCAATTCCACATATAACCATGGCATGTGTGAGCAATAAATCATTTAGTGACAACTTTTTGTAATTTTTTTTTTTTTTTGTCATTATTCAATCACTTGGGACAAAAAATAAAAATATTCAATGGGCTCAACATGCCTCTCAGCAATTTCCTTGGGGTGTCTACTTTCCAAAATGGGGTCATTTTGGGGGGTTTTGTACTGCCCTGCCATTTTAGCACCTCAAGAAATGAGATAGGCAGTCATAAATTAAAAGCTGTGTAAATTCCAGAAAATGTACCCTAGTTTGTAGACGCTATAACTTTTGCGCAAACCAATAAATATACGCTTATTGTCATTTTTTTTACTAAAGACATGTGGCTGAATACATTTTGGCCTAAATGTATGACTACAATTGAGTTTATTCGATTTTTCTTATAACAAAAAGTAGAAAATATCATTTTTTTTCAAAATTTTTGTTCTTTTTCCGTTTATATCGCAAAAAATAAAAATCGCAGAGGCAATCAAATACCATTAAAAGAAAGCTCTATTTGTGGGAAGAAAAGGACGCAAATTTCGTTTGGGTACAACATTGCATGTCCGCACAATTTACAGTTAAAGCAGCGCAGTGCAAAATTCTGAATTCACCTCTGGTCCTTTAGCTACCAAATGGTCCGGGGCTTAAGTGGTTAAACACCTTACCTAGAAAAGTCTCCTGACGCTCATTAGGAGCATATAATGTTGCTAACGTTACCCCTACCTCTCCCACCTTACCTTTCACAAACAGAAAACGACCTGCCGCGTCCCTAACTACATCTATACAGGACCAGGGTATTCTCCCTGAGACCAGAATAGAAACCCCCTTAGACTTAGCCATTTGATTAGTTGAGTGGTAGACCATTGGAAATAGATGACTTTTTAAAATTGGTATTTTATCATCTCTGAAATGTGTCTCTTGTATAAATGCAACGTCCGTTTTCAAACGCTGTAAATTATGTATAAGTACCCGTCTTTTCTCCGGCGTATTTAGCCCTTTGGCATTAAGTGAAAGCACATTTAGGGTCTCCATATCCTACAGATGACAAAAAAAAAAAGGGGGGGGACAAAAGACACAAAAAAAAATAAAAAAAAATTAGCCCCCCTGTACCTAAAGTTAATAGTTGTTTATCACTATAAAACAAGACGCTCACCGGATAAACAGTATTTGAGCGTCAATCTATTTGGAGATATAGGTCAAACATGGACAGAATTAGAGCTCTCCAAGAACCCCCACCCCTCCCCAAGCTCCCAATACCTAGGAGGGGAAAAGGAGGGGGGTACGAAGAAGAGAGAGAGGAGAATGCCGTCAGTAACTTTGTTATTAACTATATTCATAATTCCATTTCTGACTTTTATATGGTTACTTAATAGTATTAAATAGGGGTATAAACCCCATAATGTTTACAATCCTTATATGGGACCTCCTGAAAATCCCTGCCTTGTAAAATACATCCCTCAATAGAGTCCCTCTACTGTGAGGGAAAGTTCCCTCTTCCCTCTGCTAATTTCCTCTCTCTCTCCTCTATCCCCCCCCCTCCACCCCAACCTCTAGTCTGCTACACGGCCTACAAATTCTCCCTCCCTCCCCTCCATCCTCTCCTCTCTGCTCCTTCCCCTCTTCATGGGGATACCAAATAAATCATAATAAAGGAACCCCTCCAACTTTCCCTTTCCCCTCCCTCCTCCAATCTTCCCCCGATTTGGAATGCTTATTAATATTGCTCATCTCCAAGCCTCCACTCTTTCCCCTCCCTCCTCCCCCTTCTGGAAAAAAAAAAGGGAATTGGTAGTGTATACCCATCACCACTTATATTCATTTCTTTATTTAGTGTTAGCTGTGAAAAAAAACAAAAAAAAACAAAGGGTGAGAAAAGAAAGTGCTTAAAATTGTGATCTTTCCATTCTCCTCATAGAAGAAAGAATTTTCCCTTTCTCCTTTCCCTTTCCTTAAAAAAATCAGTGTACTATCTTATTCCTCCCCCAAAAAAACACTGGCCCCTTCCTTACATGAAAGTGCTTCCAATGTGCCATGTCCATAGTATATAGGACCAAACCAGACAAAACAAAAAACAGTCGATCTAAGAGGGGGGTTCCAAAAAAAAATAAGAAGGGAACCCCTATAAATGTGTAGACCGTGCATATTATAACGTGCCAAACCAAGAAGGAAGAGAAACAAAAAAAATAAATAAAAAATCCCCAATAATGGGGCTCAGCCATCCAATTCCAAGCTCCCAAGTCGCCTCCCTTAAGGGGGACTTAGCAATCCTGTATTCTAGGCTAGTAAATACTCCCCTAGCATCTCTTTCTTTCTTATTTCAGAGGTGTATGGGAGGGAAACTGAGAGAGAGTTCATCTCCTCAAGAAAAAAAAAAAGGATCCAAGAACCTGATAAAATTCAATATATCAACCCCCACATTCCCCAAACCCTTTTACTAAAGGCTGCACTTTCTCTAACCCCTCCGAACTAGTTACTTTACATGTCTCCCATACTTATCCCACCTTTACTTCCAAAATGCCATACTACCCACAACATCAATACACTGTAGCCCAGCGGCTTCCTCTCCAGTGTCCACAAATGTGTATCTTAGTATGTATCTTAGTATCTTAGTATGGGAGCTCCTTGGACTAGTAAAGTGAAATACAGTCTTATCGGGTTTCAAAGTCCCTGAGGATGCTCATGGTATACTGATAGTATCCATTCCGGTGCCAATATCAACAGTCTTGTCCTTTTTTCCAAAGCTAGATCCCCTCTGTTGGCTTAGATCTCCCTCTAGGGGCTGGGATCTCCGGCTAGGAGGTTGCTGTTGGCCTACTTGAGAATTCCTCCTTTGTCCTTGTGTGGATGAGGTTCCTAAATGGCCCCCTATATATGTAATGGGCGATAGCCAGTTTTGAATTTTAATAGGTGGTTTATTCAAGAAAGCAAAAAATTCTGGCAAGTCAACTGGTGTGCGTAATGTAAATGAAGCTGATGCTTTACGGAACGTAACCGCTAAAGGGTATCCCCACCTATATGAATACCCCTTATCTCTTGCTAAGTTCAGGATCGGACGCAACCAGGTTCTACGCTGTAGGGTAGCTCTAGATAAGTCTGATAATATTTTTATATGAGTTCCCTCATACTCAATATCGCCCATCTCCCATGCTGCTCTTAATATCTGCTCCTTTTGCTGGTAATTGTGTAAGCGGCATACTACATCCCTAGGTCTCGCCGGATTTTTAGATCTGGGGCCCAAAGCTCTATGTACTCTATCTAACTCCACTATCATCTGGGGGAGCTTCATAACCTTCCGGAATATTAATTCCACCAGTTTCCCAAGATCCTCTGTGTCCGTGTCTGATGTTTCCAAGAGGCCCCTGAGCCGTAAATTATTCCGGTGGCTTCTATCTTCTAAAACTTCTATGTGGAGTTGAAAGTCCACCATTGTATCTGTCTGCACCAACAGTTTTTTTTTCTATAGCCCCGAACCGTTGCTCCAGGGATACCACCGCTCCCTCTCTCTCATCAACCCTCTCCGTCAAGACTTTAATGTCTGTCCTTACCGCATCCATCTCCTTGCGATGTGCCTCCTCCACTCGCATAACCAAAGCCTCAATATCCTGACGTGTAGGGAGTGCCTCTATGTCCTGGCGTGTAGGGAGTGCTTTCAGCAGGGCTCGTATGTCTCCTTCGATATTCTCTACGTCCCCCTCCCTCTGGGGAGCAGCTCTCAGCATAGCCATCTCCTGTATCGCACTCACTGCTCCGCTATCTGATCCGGAAGTGATCGAGAGAGGGGTTGGTCTCACGGCTGCGGTGTTCCCTGTGCTGCGTGGTGTTGTCCTAGCCGGAGCTTGTGTCTGTAAGGTAAAGTACTGCTGGATATCGCCTTGGGGGATACCGGTAGGGACTTTCTTCAGTGCGGATCTTGTCCTATATTTACCGCCTGTATTCATGCCGTGCTATAAGCTATCAGTTAGCCGCTACTAGTCGGGGCAGGGATGGAGGTCCGGGAGCTCCAAACAACATGTCTTCACTCAGCCATGTCTAAGATATCACAAATTAGTTAAGTTTTTTATTTATATATATATATATATATGTGTAGCGCACCCCCAACTAAGAGAGCCGCTGAATTTGGTCTCAGGCCCTGCACACAGCACCGCCAACCCCCGGCAATTCACTCGACCCACTCTGGCACAGTTAGTCTAGGGTAATATCTCTTATACTCTATGGTAAAATTCAGACACCAATGCAAAGCGATTAAAGAATAACGAGTTTACTCTCTCTTGGTATAATAGATTAACAGTTATAACAGATCACACGTGCTTCTTGCAGAGCCCTGCGGCGAATAACATACTACACATTAGTGAAATACAGTAATGGCATACCACGTGTAACGGCTGTTAACTAAGCGCCCTGTGACGCAGCAACTAAACTCTAACGCTTGGTCAGGCCTGACCCAGACTCTAAAACTCAGTCTCTAGGAGATGATTTCTTCTCATGCAAATCTTTAATGGTGGTGCACATTCAGGAACACATTTGTAATCCACAGGTCAAGTAACAACACGGAACACTTCACTGGAGACCCTTTAACTCAGTTCTGCTATGGATCTCCAGTGGGGTCTGAAATACAAGCTGGTGGGCCACGGCAGTCTGTAGGCCTAGCAACAGTATAAAGTTTATGGACTGAGCATGTGCTCGCTCACCCCTCCGGACACGATCCCAGTCCGGGACTTCCACCTGCTGTGTCTCCACACACAGCGTCTGCAGTGGTCGGGTCTCCGATCCAACAAAGGTTGAAGAATAACAAAGTCAGATGCCACCCAGGCTCGCAGTAGGGTGGAAGGCTGTTTGGTAGCTGCGCAAGGCCCCAGGCTTCAGGCCTTGCACACCAGCAGATCCGCACAGGAGGACTTGTTCACCGAAGTCTCGTGTCCCAAAGAGGCCGAGCCTAGCCTCGCCCCTTCCTTATATAGCTCCACCCATGAGTCTCTGCAGCGGCAACATTGCACCCTGGGTGCCAAATGGGGTTCTGGGTAAGGTAGTCCTGAGAGTCTTAAAGGAGACCCCAGTACATACGAAATTAGTTATTCGTTTATATAGGATTTTTGGGTGCTGTACGTTCTATTTGTATAAAAAAAAAGTTTAAATTATGGAAATGCATACAGTGGGTATAGAAAATAATCACCCCCCTTTAAAATATTCACATGTTGTTGCTTTGCAGCCTGAAATGCAGACAGACACAGTTTTTGTTTTATCCAGCTGTATTTACACTGCAACTTAGAACATCCAGGTGAAAGATATAACACCAACATGTCAGAAACAAATTTAAAAGATTCAAAAACAAAATCACTGAGTTGGAAAAAGGATCACCCCTTTGTGTCAGTATTTTGTTGAACCACCTTTTTCTTTAATTACAGCCTTTAGACTGTTGGGATATGTCTCTGTTAACTTTGCAATATTTGCCCACTTTTCTTTGCAGAACTGCTCAAGTTCAGTTAAATTTGCTGGTGACCGTCAGTGCTGGGACAAGGTAATTTGGTGCCCAGGGCGAAGATGTCTAACTGCGCTAAATATAACCTCTTATGGCAAGTGGGCCCACCATCCAGGAAACAATATCACAGATGGTCCCCAAAATACAAAAGGCTCACTCGCCATAGTGTAAAAATCTTTAAAAACTTTATTTAAGGTATGAAATATTGCACTTACAGCAATTAGGATCAAAACAAGCTGGCCGGCTAATCACAGCTACCCATTCTTCAAGGATTCAATAAGCGCGGTGACGCCAGCATGTGGCGAGCGAGCCTTTTGTAGTTTGGGAACCATCTGTGATATTGTTTCCTGAACAGTGGGTCTAATTGCCATAGAAGGTTCCTGGGACAGTTAAATGCCCGGGCTGAGTTTAGAGCCACAAGTGTCACTGACCTTACGTGATAGGATGTCCGTGCAATCTGGTAAGCTAGCACTTTATGGTGGAAGTGACTGTCATAGATCACTTAATTAAAGGTGGTGGATGGTGCGGATGTTAACAAATAACCTTTTTTATTACATTGGGACTTTGTTTCTATCACTGGTGTTTGACTACATTTTTTATATGCAGCATGAGGGGGTTCATTTCCACCCATCACGGATGCATTAATGGCCGACCAGTGGCAGTTAATTAAACCATTTTTGCTGCATTAGTGGCACCAGTATCAGTGTTAATTAACACTGACACTGGTGCCACTAATGCAGCACAAAGGGGTTAATTAACTGCCACCGGTCGGTCACTAATGCATCAGTGACCAGTGGCAATACAATAGCCCCCTCATGCTGCATATTACAGAAATGAAATACCATTGGTAATTAACCTCCCCTCAGAACCCCCCCCACCCCTCCCATTCTAAAGAGTTGTTTTATTCATCTGCAATCATCTGCTTACTGCGATACACAATGTAGTGCTTAGTTCCTCCTCCTTGGCTCCTCTAGGTCGCAGGCCCAGCTCCAACAGCAGCACTCTATGCTCCTTTGAGTCCTTCCATTCTGCCTCCGACCAGCCTCCCAGTGAGTGACAGCATGGGCCAGGACTACGAAGCGCTTGTCAGGGGGAGTATCTCTGCTGACAGGGAAGGGAAGTGAAGGGCTGGTCTGTTCTAGCCAGGCTTGTGTCGGGTGCAGGAGCGCATTTGGCACATCGTTTCAGGTGCAGCTATTAGCGGCTGGTGTATACAGTCTCACACACACACAGTTGTCCAGCCAGATTTTAGAAGCACACTTCACTTGAGCCCCCCCAAAACCCCCCCTCCCTCCAGTAAATTGTACCGCCCAGGGCATCCATTTCTTCCGCCCCTCCTTGAACCGGTGACCTGCCGAGAATTGCCCCTCAGCGGATTCTGCCAGCTCTGTCCTGAGCATGCGCAACACTTCAGCGGATTCCGCCCGCTCTGTCCTGCGCATGCGCAACACTTGCGTATGCTGCTCACGGCAGACCTCTGAAAATAGTCGAATGGATGAGCACAATATTGTGCCACACGCTCACGCACGCTCCCGATGCTCGCTCCACTCTGCAAAGGGGGCGGGTGTATTACTATTATAATGGGCGGATGCATGTTTAAAGAAATGAATTGATGGACAGAGATAAGGGCCGATTTGAATACTTGTCACAGAACTGTTAAAAAAAAGACATAAGATTTTTTTTAACAATTCTCTGACAAGCATTCAAATCGGCCATCCACATTGAACTACCCACCCTTATCTCTGTCCATCAATTCATTTCTTTAAACATGCATCTGCTCATTATAATAGTACTACACCCGCCCCCCTTGCAGAGTGGAGCGAGCATCGGGAGCGTGCGGCAACGACTGTCACTATACCCTGTTGATGTCGCAGTCTACAGCTCTTAATGTTCGACAATTTTCGGAGCTAGAGCGCTGCGCCTGCGCAGTCCAGGGCTGGCAGAATCCGCAGGGGGGGCAGATCTCGGCAGATCACTGGCCTTGGTGACCGTTTGTGGACTAGACTCTTCAAGTCATTCCAAAGATTTTCAATGAGGTTTAAGTCTGGGCCCTGACTAGGCCATACAAGGACATTCAACTTTTTCTCCTTTAACCACTGTGTCATGTTGGAAGTTAAACCTTCTTCCCATTAAAAACTTTCTAGCAGAGGGCAGTAGATTTTCCTCAAGAATTTGTTGGTATTTTTCCCCATCCATCTCTCTTTCCATCCAGCTCCAGTCCCTGCTGCAGAGAAACACCCCCATAACATGATATTACCACCTTCATGCTTTACTGTAGGAATGGTGTTATTTGGATGGTGAGCTGCATTGGATTTCTGCCAGACATATTGTTTGGTGTTGAGGCCAAATAATTCAATTTTAGTCTCATCTGACCATACCACCTTTTTCCACGTGGCCTTTAGAATCTTCAAGGGGCATTTTGGCAAAGCTCAGTCGTGACTGCATGTGGCCTTTTTTTGAGAAGTGTCTTTTTTCTTGCAACCCTGCCATACAAGCCACATTTGTGGAGAATTTTTTATATTATTATCATATGCACACATTGATCACTCATCATGTCATAAATTCCTGCAGCTGCTTCAGAGTTGCTGTAGGCCTCTTGGTACGCTCTCTGACTAGTTTCCTCCTGGCTCTTTCATCCAGTTTGGAGCAACGTCCTGATCTAGGGAGGGTCTGTGTTGTACCAAATATCTTCCACTTCTTAATAATAGATTTCACTTTTTTTCAGTTGCACTGTCAGGGACTAAAATGCTCCAGGAAAGCTTGTTTCATGCTGAGCTAATCAAAATTGCCACAGCTGATCACAGTTGAAAGTCAAATGGTTCTGTGTGCCATTGAGAAGGTGAATAGCTACACCTGATTAAGTTTACAAGTCATTTTTAGGAGGGGAGTGTTTGTTTGTTTTGTTACTTTTGTTTTGACATGTTGGTGTTATATCGTTCACTTGGATGTTATAAGTTGCACTCAGTAAATACAGCTGGATAAAACAGAAACCGTGTCTGCCTTAGTTTCAGGCTGCAAAGCAACAAAATGTGATTATTTTAAAGGGGGTGTGTCAGGAGAGGTGTTACCCGTTGGTGGCGCTGTCAGTCCTGTGGATCGCAGTACTGGTGTCCACCAGCAGGTGTCTGCTGGCAGTATGGAGTAAACATTATCCTCCACGATCAGGCATCGCCTGAGGCTGATTACAGCTGTGTATAAATACCCGGCAAGCATCCACACACTTTGCCTTGGTATCGTTTTTGTGCCCTGATCTGTACCTGCTACCCGAGAACCCGAATTTGAACCTGATCCTGTATCCTGAACCCGTTACCTTTTACCTGTTACCTGTGTACCTGATCCTGTTACCCTGTGCATCTTATCCTGATCCCTATCCTGTCCCACCTGTTGCATCCCTGCCCTGCAGTCTGATCCAGTCCACCTTCTCCCTCTTCTGTTCCTTGCCCCATCTGCTGATCTCCTGTGAATGACCCTGGCCTGGCTAATGTTTATGATTCCGGTATTTCCCATTTATTGTATATACCTGTCTGACTATTGTTATTTGTAGGTCTCTGTCTGTTAGTTGGTTTGTTGTGCACTGTGTTATATTGGAGGTGGTGGTATTTATATTTTTCACTTATCTTAATAAATCACAATATTTTCACTTTACATGCGTTTGGTTTTCCTCTGTTGGTATCCACACAGTTCTGGCCACACCTGATTCGTGACAGGGTGATTCTTTCCTATACACCATGTACTTCTTGGGATATTATTTGTCTAAAAACTAGGGCTGTTACTGATTAAAATTTTCGTGTTTGATTAATCGATTTTTTTTTTAATCGATTAATCGACTAATTTTGATTAATTATAACGCACATACAGATCCAACTACTTTTAGCTGATCTCCTTGCAGGCCGATTACCAGTGCAGCTACCAACCACTGGAAAAATGGATAGCAGGATACAAAAAACACACAAAGGCAGCGCTCGATGGGAGTAGCATTAAAACTTTTATAGTCTTCAAGTAGGTTACAAAATAAATATTGCACTGGAGATAAAATTGATGTAGCTACATAAACTGTAAAAATGGTGCGAGTAATACCAAACGGAAGCAAAAGCAGTCATAAAAACATGTAGCTAAGTATGATACTGGTATAAAAATGTGTACAACGATACCACTGCTGAATCCAGATGAGGAGGGGCTAACATCAGTCCGTCGGCATGTAGAGGGAACTATCACAACTCCCAGTGGATGGCTGTAGAATCCCAGGTTGATAGAGGGAAGTGTAACAGCCCTTGCGTGTAAGGTCCCGCCGGCATGCAGATATGAAGGCACAGCAAAGGAGCCCTTCAGATGGACACGGCAGTCCCCGCCGGTGTCTGTGGCGTCACCAGATCTCCGACGGAACTCCCTGAAGACCCGGAATTTTGATCGATCAAAAGAATTTTGATCGATCAAAAAACGTAATCGATTAATCGAGGAATTAATAGTTAATTTTCACAGCCCTACTAAAAACATATATTTTATAGCTAAGAAAATCATCCTTGGAGTTTAAGGTGGAACATCTGTACCTGGCAAAGTATTTCAGTCAGGCTGGTGTGAGGTTCCTACAATTTTTGGTTACCTAGAAGAAGAGGAAGCTCGCCCAGCTTGATGTGGATCAATGAGATTAGAGAGAAACTTGCACCTTATGAGGAGGGCTCTTTCATCTTTTTTACGGTAGGGAACAAAAGGATACTTTAGGAGGAGGAAGAACAAAGGTTCAAACATATATGCGAGATGTAGGGGACAACAAGACACAGCTAGTTTTTTAAATGGCAAGAAAGTACTGGAACAAGTAATGATTCCACTCAGATGGAGGAGAATATTTCTAAGAATGTAGAGGAAGAAATACAGGAGGTAGCCCAATGGCCCCTCTCACTGTTCGTAAACAAAGGAATTGGGGTTGTAGCGGGGTGCCTGTGAAACAGGTTTGAATGGGAGGAAACGTGATTGATAGGATATACAGTATGTTCCTCCACGGATTCTTACATTTGAAATCTAAGGTAATGCCAGCAAATATTTCATGGTAATGAAAGATAGTTCTTTACCCTGTGTTAGTAAAGTCAGTTTCGAGGCTGGTTTTACTGGGAGTCTGATAGAGCTCTGGGTGGGACAGGCTCCCAATTCCGTGGGCCGCAGTTTGATGTTTTTTTCCTAGGTCCTGATTAAGGCAGCTGGTCCTAGATCTCAGTGAGAGTGTGTGTGTCTCCATATGAGGAGGCAACTAGGATTATGGCTGCTTGTAACTGAACTTGGATACTATTTTTTGCTTTATAAAGTACACTTACCTTAAATCAAGGACTTTGTTGGACTACGGACACAGTAAGGCTCAGCAGAGCAGAAATTTACTTTCTTATGATTTATGGCAAGAGGCCTTTTCCTTCTGTTTGTGAATAAAGTTTGGATTAAATATGACTCTTTTGTTTAAGAAATTGTGAGTTGGTCCCTGGCTTGAGTCTGATCCCCTACAGGGTGTAATATCCTATGACCACGCTACCTCAACATGCGTAGTAATAAGGAAGTTAGATTTCCACAGAGTAAATGTGATTTTAAGTCACCAAGATCAGTGTGATCTAGAGGCCAGAAAGTGAAAGAAACGTACTATATCTCCCCCCGTGAGAAAGAATTTGGTGGACTAAATGGGTGGTTATGATTGACCATCAATTTAAGGAAATAATGGTCCTGTCCCTCTCCGTAATCATTTTCCATCTTTGTATGATGAGGTCGACAATTATGAGAAGAGTAATTTTGATCAGTGGTCTCAACCAATTTGTAATAATTACCACTCAGAGGAGAGGGGGTCATTGAGAGGATATTTTAGACAAGCATCAGGGCAGAACAAGAGAAGAAAAAAAGAAGATGCAGAGGAGGTAGGAGGAAGCAATCCAAAGAAGGGAAAATATTACATTGTGAAGGTATTTTAATCTTAGTGGGATAGGATTGACTGGAGCTGAAATAGTTAAATTGAGTGCTCCAGCTCATACTCTCAATAAATTTGAAACGTTTATTGATGTACAAAGATTTGTAAGAAAACAGAGTATCAAAAAGCACTTTCTTTCAATCACTGTTAGCAGAACAGCCATCTGGAGGGTTCAGGTCCATATTGGCCTCTGTAATGCATCTCTTATTAATGCCCTGAGAAATTTATCTCCATACAGTATCTAATAATTTTTAAGGATTTGTCATCAAAGATCTTGATAGGATCTACATTAAGGTGTATCTGATAAGGATTTGAAGGCTTGTATTAAAACAGGTGTGCCAGATTGTTGCCAACCGTCCGTAAATAAAAGGCACTTTTTCCCTGTTCGTAAAAGTCCGCAGTAAGTGAAATGTGCCAGTAAAAATGACGGCGATCGGCTCGGGTCCGAACTGTGCATGCGCAATTCCGGAAATCGCAGAGAAGATCCGAATCTGAGCCGCAGCGTCCAAGTCCTGCATAGCCTCTGCCCCATCCGGCCCACCACCCGCTATGCAGCCAATTATCGTAGTGCATTTTCGTGCCAACACCGCCAGCCTATAAAGAGCAGAGCGGGAAACTGAGGAGCCTCGTGGATGTGGAGAGCTGAGCGGCGGGACAGGGACAGCATGAGCAGATGCAGTATTACACCCCACTGTGACTGGACTGGAGCGACTGACGGACAGAGACCGCGACCGACCAGTGCCCCTGCCTGCCTGCTCTGCCCGCCCGACTGAGTGACTGTGGACTGGAGCAGCCGGCCAGCCGCCCTGCAGCTGCCCGTGGTGACGGTGCCCGGTGTGTGTCTCTTCTTTGGAGTCGGACTCGGACGCCTGCCTGCCCTCAGTGCCCTGGCCTGGTCTGGTGAGTCCAGCAGAGTGACATGCTAGCCTAGTAGTAGTCGGATTTTTTTATCACACCATCACCATTTCATTGCATTTGCCATTTGGATCAGGACGGTGAGGTAATCTGTAGGGGACAGCAGCACTGGAGGAGGAGCTGGTATGATAAGTTTTATTTTAACCAATGCCGCTAGGGCTAGGCAAATAAGCCAATGTAATTTTTCATAGCTTGCCAAATTTGCTTTAAGCTACATTTATCTGGGACATACTAAATTTACTAAAAGGAATGACAGAAAGGAATGCCCAATAGACTTTAACATGGTAATTTAATGCCCATAGAGAATAATGGGGGAAAAACAATTCAATTAGTGACAGACTCAGTCTTTAGACATATCAATTTTTTTTGCAAATCTTCTTTTAAATATCAGTGGCCATGTTTAATATTGAGATTAGGTGGGATTATTCTTTTTATGGCTTTAAAAGTTTGCAAAATGTTATTGCAAAAAAATGTATTTAATATGTCTAAAGATTCTATCACTAATTGATATTTTTTTTACATTCTCTATGGGCATTCCATTTTGTTCCATTATTTATGGGCATTCCATCTCCCTGTTAATGTCTATGAGCATTCCTTTCTGTCATTCCTCTTAGTATATCCCCATTTATCTCACTGTGTACAACGACACTTACCGTAACTAGCTTTCACTAAATCACAAAAATTCAAAGACATTCCCAAGGCTGGATTTATACTACAAACTTCCCCCCACTGCAGTGCAGGTGACAAAAGGATGGGTTATATTAACCTGCTCTAATGCCGCGTACACACGACCGTTATTCATGTCATGGAAAAAAAACAATGTTTTTCTCGACGTGATTTTTCGTGTTTCCTCTCAAGCCTGCCTTGCATACACACCTTAAGGAAAAAAAATGCTTGATCAAAGCGCCGTGACGTACAACACGTACGACAACACGTACGACGGCTCTATAAAGGGGAAATTCCGTTCTAATGGCGCCACCCTTTGGGCAGCTTTTGCTAGTTTTGTGTTACCGCATGTTAGTAAAAGTTTGGTGAGAGACGATTCGCGCTTTTCAGTCTTCGTGCTTTTAAGATTGTTTTCTGGAGTTCAGTTTGTGCTTGTGGGTTCGTATCTGTCTTTCAGTGCTTGTAGTCAGTTTGTATCTGTTTATTCAGTGCGTTCTTGTCCGCTCGTTACTGTTTTTCAGGTCATTCTTTATAGGCCTTGCTGTTCTTCAGTGCATTCTTTTAGTTCGTTCTGACCAGCCGACCGTTTTCTAGCCATGTTGCAACTACGTACTCGTCGTAGAGTTCGTGCTGAGGTTGGTGTTGGGACCAAATCTGTCACAAGCATTTGTTGCGGGAGATCCAGGAGAATAATCCTGAGGACTACAGGAATTTTCCCCCGGATGCCGGACCCCGTTTTTCAGCATCTGTTGGCTTTGGTGTCCCCCTATATCACCAGGCAGACACTGTTATGCGGGAAGCCATCACTGCTGAGCAGAGGCTCATCGCCACATACCTGGTGACTGGGAGAAGCCTGCAGGACCTCAAGTTCTCAACAGGCATCTCCCCCCAGGCTCTGGGGATCATTATACCAGAGACCTGTTCTGCCATTATTCAAGTTTTGCAGGAGGACCATATTAAGGTACGTTTTATCCTTTAACATCACATTCTATGTATTTAATGCTTACTAATGTATTTTATTTCTTTCATCAGTCCCTAATTACCATGATTGTAATATGCTGTGAATGTCCCCTTTGTCCCCATGCATGCTGTAAGCTTTTAATGCTCCTTTTTTGGCCTACATGCATATTTCCCCTAACTAACCTCTCCAGCATGCTATCCTGGGCCCAAACACACCTAGCCTAGTCACTTCCCAATGTATTTTGTCTGCTCCATTGTAGTGCTTTACCCTAAACACCCCCTTTAAATTTGTGATGATTGTTATTTTTTTGTTAAAATTCAGACAGAGTGCTACAGCCTTGATTTGTGAGCCCCCCAACTCATCTACAACCCCCCCCCCCCATAAAATTAATTAAATGACCCATCAGAGGGGGCGAGGAATCTGATAAGTGACAGTGATAATCTGATAATTGAAAAGAGATTATTTTTGATTAAAATCCTCCTAAAAAAAAAGTTTATACTGATGTTGGCCAAGAATGATTTTGTATAATCTGCTTGCAATGTTTATGTATGAAAGTATTAATTTATTTTTTATTGTTTAACTCCACAGTTCCCTTCTACGCCACAGGAATGGCAGAATGTGGCATCTCAGTTTGCCCAGCGGTGGAACTTTCCCAACTGTGGAGGGGCCATCGACGGCAAGCACGTCCGGGTCGTGACACCACCCCATTCGGGATCCTATTATTTCAATTACAAGGGGTTCCACAGTATAGTCATGATGGCGGTGGTGTCGGCCAACTACGAGTTTCTATACGTGAACGTGGGGAAAAATGGACGGATGTCTGATGGCGGAGTATTTGCACAGACTGAGTTCGCCCAATGGCTCCTATCTGAGGAGCAGGGACTCCCATTCGTTTTTGTCGCGGATAAGGCGTTTGCCCTGGGTCCCCATCTTATGAGGCCATTTCCTCAAAGGAGCCTCACCCCTGAGAGGAGGGTGTTTAATTACAGGCTGGCCAGAGCCAGAAGGGTGGTGGGAAATGCCTTTGGCATCATGACCAGCCGCTTCTGCCTGTTCATGACCTCCATCCATCTGGCGGAGTACAAATGGAACCATGTGGTTATGACATGTTGTGTTCTTCACAATTTCTTAAGGGTACATTCCCAGAATTATCTGAGTTCTGTTGGGCCTGAGGCCACAATACAGGACCCAAATCTTTTGTTGGCCCTGGAAGCTGGCCGTCCAGGCTTGGCCCCCCAAAGCGGCCGTGATGTGCGGCAACAATATCTTGAATATTTTCTGGGTAGGGGGGCCATTGATATGCCTGATGAATCTTAAAATGTAATTTGAATAAATACATTTTTTCAGCTTAAGACATCTTTTATATATTTTTTGGCTTGCGCTTCTTTTATCTTTCTCCTAGGTTCTCCTAGTGCACTTGTAGTACCATGTGTATTTTCCTGTAAGTTTTCTTACTTTGGCCAACATTGATATAAGAAACCACACATTGTTGAGTACAAAAGCTTTTTACTATTTGCACATTATAAATGTGCGTTTTATTTTTTATTTTTATAAAGTACAAAATAATTTTTTAATTTAAAAAAATATTATTTTTGCTAAAACGCATGCTTAACCACTTAAGCCCCGGACCATTTTGTAGCTAAAGGACCAGAGGTGAATTCAGAATTTTGCACTGCGCTGCTTTAACTGTAAATTGTGCGGACATGCAATGTTGTACCCAAACAAAATTTGCGTCCTTTTCTTCCCACAAATAGAGCTTTCTTTTAATGGTATTTGATTGCCTCTGCGATTTTTATTTTTTGCGATATAAACGGAAAAAGACAGAAATTTTTTTAAAAAAATGATATTTTCTACTTTTTGTTATAAGAAAAATCGAATAAACTCAATTTTAGTCATACATTTAGGCCAAAATGTATTCAGCCACATGTCTTTAGTAAAAAAAATGTCAATAAGCGTATATTTATCGGTTTGCGCAAAAGTTATAGCGTTTACAAACTAGGGTACATTTTCTGGAATTTACACAGCTTTTAATTTATGACTGCCTATCTCATTTCTTGAGGTGCTAAAATGACAGGGCAGTACAAAACCCCCCCAAATGACCCCATTTTAGAAAGTAGACACCCCAAGGAAATTGCTGAGAGGCATGTTGAGCACATTGAATATTTTTTTTTTTGTCCCAAGTGATTGAATAATGACAAAAAAAAAAAAAATTACAAAAAGTTGTCACTAAATGATATAATGCTCACACATGCCATGGTTATATGTGGAATTGCACCCCAAAATACATTCTGCTGCTTCTCCTGAGTACGGGGATACCACATGTGTGGGACTTTTTAGGAGCCTAGCCACGTACGGGACCCCGGAAACCAAGCACCGCCTTCAGGATTTCTAAGGGCGCAAATTTTTGATTTCACTCCTCACTACCTATCACAGTTTTGAAGGCCATAAAATGCCAGAATAGCACAAAACCCCCCCAAATGACCCCATTTTAGAAAGTAGACACCCCAAGGAAATTGCTGAGAGGCCTGTTGAGCCCATTGAATATTTTTTTTTTGTCCCAAGTGATTGAATAATGACAAAATAAAAAAAAAATTACAAAAAGTTGTCACTAAATGATATATTGCTCACACATGCCATGGTTATATGTGGAATTGCACCCCAAAATACATTCTGCTGCTTCTCCTGAGTACGGGGATACCACATGTGTGGGACTTTTTAGGAGCCTAGCCACGTACGGGACCCCGGAAACCAAGCACCGCCTCCAGGATTTCTAAGGGCGCAAATTTTTGATTTCACTCCTCACTACCTATCACAGTTTTGAAGGCCATAAAATGCCAAAATAGCACAAAACCCCCCCAAATGACCCCATTTTGGAAAGTAGACACCCCAAGCTGTTTGCTGAGAGGCATGGTGAGTATTTTACAGCTCTCATTTGTTTTTGAAAATGAAGAAAGAACATTTTTTTTTTTCTTTTTTTTTTCAATTTTCAAAACTTTGTGACAAAAAGCGAGATCTGCAAAATACTCACAATACCTCTCAGCAAATAGCTTGGGGTGTCTACTTTCCAAAATGGGGTCATTTGGGGGGGTTTTGTGCCATCTGGGCATTCCATGGCCTCCGAAACTGTGATAGGCAGTGAGAAGTGAAATCAAAAATTGACACCCTTAGAAAGCCTGAAGGCGGTGATTGGTTTTTGGGGTCCCGTACGCGGCTAGGCTCCCAAAAAGTCTCACACATGTGGTATCCCCGTACTCAGGAGAAGCAACAGAATGTATTTTGGGGTGTAATTCCACATATGCCCATGGCATGTTTGAGCAATATATCATTTAGTGACAACTTTGTGCAAAAAAATAAAAAATAAAATTGTATTTTTTCCGCAACTTGTGTCAACATATAAAATATTCCATGGACTCGACATGCCTCTCAGTATATAGCTTGGGGTGTCTACTTTCCAAAATGGGGTCATTTGGGGGGGTTTTGAACTGTTCTGGCATTTTATACACAACATTAGGAAGCTTACATCCACTCTTCTAACCACTTGAAGACAAAGCCCTTTTTGACACTTTTTGTTTACATGAAAACATATTTTTTTTTGCAAGAAAATTATGTTGAACCCCCAAACATTATATATATTTTTAAAGCAAAGGCCCTACAGAATAAAATGGTGGGTGTTGCATTTTTTTTTCTACACAGTATTTGCGCAGCGATTTTTCAAACGCATTTTTTGGGGAAAAAATACACTTTTTTTAATTTTAATGCACTAAAACACACTATATTGCCCAAATGTTTGATGAAATAAAAAAGATGATCTTAGGCCGAGTACATAGATACCAAACACGACATGCTTTAAAATTTCGCACAAATGCGCATTGGCGACAAACTACATACATTTTTAAAAGTCTTTAAAAGCATTTACAGGTTACCCCGTTAGATTTACAGAGGAGGTCTACTGCTAAAATTACTGCCCTCGATCTGACCTTCGCGGTGATACCTCACACGCATGGTGCAATTGCTGTTTACATATGACGCCAGACCGACGCTTGCGTTCGCCATTGGGCAAGAGCAGGGCAGGACAGGGGTGCTTTTTTTTTTCTTTTTTTTTTATTATTAATTTTGCTTTTTTATTTTATTTTTAAACTGTTGCTTCCATATTTATTTATTTTTATCACTTTTATTGTTATCTCAGGGAATGTAAATATCCCCTATGATAGCAATAGGTAATGACAGGTACTCTTTTTTGAAAAAACTGGGGTCTATTGGACCCTAGACCTTTCCATTGCCCTCAAAGCATCTGACCACACCAAGATCGGTGTGATAAAATGCTTTCCCAATTTCCCAATGGCGCTTTTTATATCCGGGGGGTGGACATTCCCTCCCACTGCTTGTAAAAGCAGTCCAGAGGCTAATTAGCCACTAGGATTGCTTTTACATGAAAGCCGGCCGCTGGCTGAAAAGAATGATACCAAGATGATACCTAAACAGCAGGCATCATTCTGGTATAAACATTCAAAGTCCAGCAACATACCAGTACGTTGCTGGTCCTTGTTGGACATGTATTGTAATCTTTTTTTTCATGCAGCCTGTTGGCTGAACGAAAAAAAAAGATTGATCGGTGGGTATGCCCACCATTAGAATACCGCCCTTCATCCACCCACTTCTAATGATGGGCATACATGCACCATTTATATATGCCGAAGCATGGGTGCATCTTCTCGCAAAAGTTATGCCGCGTACACATGGTCAGACTTTTCCACGGGCAAGCCTCCGTCGGAATTTCGACCGTATATACGCGGCATTAGGAGCAAAATCGCTCCTCCGCTCCTGCTGCCCCATTGCTTCGGCATATATGCTTTTTTTTATTAACAGTGGTGGTGAAATCACCTCCTACAGCACTGGAGTCGCGGGGATCAGGCCTGCCTCTGCGAACGCTGCAGTTATGTGTGTTGTGTTTTGCAAGTGACAGTGATCGATCGATACTGCACTTCGGTGGCCTGGGCTGGACGGAGGGGCAAAACGCAGGTGCTAGCAGGTATCTGGACTGATCCCACTAACAGTGCGTTTTTGGGAACCCTAAACTGCTGGGGACGCTAGTATAGATCTGATCAGATCAGATATTGAGCTGATCAGATACTATACCACTAAGGGGGTGTATGCTTCACGCGTGGGTGTTAGCGCTACTGGCACTAACCTGACGCTGCCTGGGGTGTGACGCAGACCCTCTCTGACGCTAAAACCTAACTGATATCACCCGCCGGGCGATCAGGTGGTTAAACCTTTATTGGGTTATATACGGCGGGTGCCCTGACACTATAAAAAGCAAACTAACTAACCAGCGTCACCCGTAACACTTATATGATGATCACTGGTGAAAGGGTTAACTAGGGGCAATTAGGGGGTTAAAACCTTTATTAGGTAATATATGGGGGTACCTGACGCTATATAAAAACCTGACGGCGAACCTAAAAAAAAATTACTGGCTACCTATCGGCATCACCGACACTAAGACAACGATCATAAAAACGATTGCTTAGCGACATTGGTGATAGGGGGTGAAAGGGTTACCTGGGGGGCGATCAGGGGGTTAAACCTTTATTAGATAATATATGGGGGTACCTGACGCTATAAAAACCTGCGGCGAACCTAAAAAAAATTACTGGCTACCGATCAGCATCACCGACGCTAAGACATCGATCAGAAAAATGATCGCATAGTGACGGCGGTGCTAGGGGGTGAAAGGGTTACCTGGGGGGTGATCAAGGGGGTTACACCTTTATTAGGTAATATATGGGGGTACCCGACGCTATAAAAACCTGCGGCGAACCTAAAAAAAATTACTGGCTACCGATCAGCATCGCCGACGCTAAGACATCGATCAGAAAAATTATCGCTTAGTGACAGTGGTGATAGGGGGTGAAAGGGTTACCTGGGGGGGCGATCAAGGGGGTTAAACCTTTATTAGGTAATATATGGGGGTACCCGACGCTATAAAAACCTGCGGCGAGCCTAAAAAAAATTACTGGCTACCGATCAGCATCACCGACGCTAAGACATCGATCAGAAAAATGATCGCATAGCGACGGCGGTGCTAGGGGGTGAAAGGGTTACCTGGGGGGTGATCAAGGGGGTTAAACCTTTATTAGGTAATATATGGGGGTACCCGACGCTATAAAAACCTGCGGCAAACCTAAAAAAAATTACTGGCTACCGATCAGCATCGCCGACGCTAAGACATCGATCAGAAAAATTATCGCTTAGTGACAGTGGTGATAGGGGGTGAAAGGGTTACCTGGGGGGCGATCAAGGGGGTTAAACCTTCATTAGGTAATATATGGGGGTACCCGACGCTATAAAAACCTGCGGCGAACCTAAAAAAAATTACTGGCTACCGATCAGCATCACCGACGCTAAGACATCGATCAGAAAAATGATTGCTTAGTGACGGCGGTGCTAGGGGGTGAAAGGGTTATCTGGGGGGTGATCAGGGGGTTAGGGGGCTACACTGGACCTAAAACTAAATGTAGTGACACTTTTACAGTCACAAATGTCACTGATTGCAGTGATCACTAAATAAATGGTCACTGCAATCAGTGACACTGTGACTGGGGGCTGGGGGGTGATCTGGGGGGGGCGATTTATGTGCCTATGTGTCCTGGTGTCAGTGTGCTGTTTTGTGTACTAACCTGCATCTTCTCCTGTACGGCGCTCGGTATATGTGAGCGCCGCAGGAGAGATGACATCACTTCCTCCTTCCTGGCAGGCAGGGGAAGCTCTCTCATTCGCCGGGAGCGATCGAGAGGGGGTGGCCGGAATCGAACGGCCGTCCCCTCATGCCGGATCGCTCCCGAAGGTAAAACGACCACCCACTGTAAAGAAGGGGGGTCCGATCGGACCCCCCAACTATACAAAGGCAATCACGTATATGTACGTGATTCTGCCTGTCGGTGCCATTCTGCCGACGTATATTTACAGTGGGCGGTCGTTAAGTGGTTAAAAACATTTTCAAAACTGGAACTTCTAAAGTTCAACATGTACAATTATTAAAATTGTAAAAAAAAACTAAAAACATTACAAACAAAAAGAAATTCAAACGTTTTTTTTTTTTAAATCTTAAACCTGCAGAAGCACATCCATGAAAATTTGGAGCCTTTGCTCCACCTGCTTGGTATTTTGCCTGATCTGTAGCAAGTCTCCCTTTATTTTTCAAGGTCATGACAGCAGACCATTAGGTATTGTATCAGGATCTGGGCGCTGTGACTTGTGAAACCTTCTTGCTCCACAGGCAGAACAGCACCTAGAATTTTAAAAAACACCATCTATTATAATTATGCAGGCCTACATCTATTGCCTGAATCTGTGGTGTATGACATTGACCTGTTGTGGTGCCAGTTTCCACTTCCTCCACCTCTCCTTCCTCTACATCATGTGGTTGTGGGTCACTTGTTGGAGGTGTGGGGTTCCTAGGCTCACGTCTAGAACCTGTTTGGAACCCTATTGAGATTGCAAGAAAAGATATACTTTAGTTAAAAAAAAATTGAGGCCTGAAAGAGGAATATGAAACATTCTTTGGAAGTTTGGTACAATTTTCTGTTTTGGCAGAGTTCCAAGCTGATGTTCCATGATTGTATCCCTTACCAAAACAGGAACATATATATATTTTTAACAAGTTTCACACATGGAAACACCCCCAAGTATATACACTGGATCACCTGTGTGTGACACCCTAAAAAGGTTGTTCTGTTGGCCCACACTTGTGCTACTGAGTCAAGATGTTTAACCAGCTGCTGAGCATCCTCTCCTTACATTACACTGCATCCAGTTATATTATTTAAATATAGTTACCAACACATCTAGTCAACCATGCCCAAAAAATCATCTCACCAAAATAGGCATGGTAACATTTATGTTAACCCTGTATCAGCCAAAAACATTGTATTATTAGTGAGCAAACGAAAGAGGTTTACTACGACCAATTACTGTGCCCACGATCATGAAAGTTGCTATCTTTAACTGGACAACATTAAAGAAAAGCACATGCAGCAACATGTAATAATAATCAGAAGTTATAACACATGAAAATTACTTTCTTTTAACTATAACTTTCTTTATTCTTTTGTATTGGTCGGGCTCCCGCAACTTAACTTGAGGTCAGACCACCGTTTTCGGAGCTGTGCCTTAGTTCTGCACACCCCGAATTCATGGTGAAGAGTTTTAACCACTTTTCCCATAATTTTGGCCTTGACAAGATTAGGCTTTTTATACGGCCCATGCTTGGCATCAAAATTCTCCCTCCTCAAAATGGAGACCATCTCCACCATTTCCTCGAATGTCATGTTGGATGCCTTATATCTCCAGGATCGGGTCTTTGGTTCCTCCTGATTTTCATCCTCTATTGAGGTAATCTCAGCCACCTGTGTCTCCGCCATGTTGTGTAGCACTATGACGAGCGAGAAGGGGCAGGGAAAGTACTAGAACGAACATCAGGAGCGGGGAAAACGTGCAGAGTTTCACGCATGCGCAGTTTATATAAAGCTAATATGCATGTGTCGTAACTACGTTCATTGTGCGGAAGAAAGAGTAAGCAATGAACGTGATAACGAAGGTACGTAACATTTTTCTGAATTTTGAATCATCAGTGGATGAGATTGTGGCCTATATATGGTGATAAAGATTATTAGAAGAGTCTTGACTGACACTAATATTTTTGTTTTGTTTTTGACATGCAGAAATCATGCAGGCTTTCAAAACTCCAGAATTCATGGGGGAGATCCTGGGCAGGTGGAAGGAACTTCCTGTTCTCTGGGAAACCAAAAAATCTAAAAATAAAAATAAAGTAGCCAGGAAGGCAGCACTGGAGAGCCTGCCTGAATTTGTCAAGACACAGATCCCCACAGCAACCATCAAAGATGTGAACAGCAAAATTGCGACCATTAGGGGCACATATAGGACTCAGCGCAATATGGTCCTGAAATCCCAGAGGTCAGGAGCTGCAGCAGAGGAAGTATATAAACCCAGTCTGTGGTACTATAACAAATTAAGCTTTCTTGATGACCATCTGGAAGTCAGGGATTCAACCCTTCCCCCCAGACGTCTCTCCAGCCTTCCCTGCAGCCAACCCTCCAGCCTTCCTTTCAACCCAGTTCTGCCTTCTTCGGGGGAACAACCTGAGGTCCTGGAGGAGCCGGATTTGGACATATGGAGCCCGGTATAGTATTGAGCTAAAGATTTATTGTACTAAAAGTAATGATGTAAAATAGATGTTACTATTGCTAACTATTTAATGCTTGAACAAAACGTGTTTTACATATCAATAGAGAGTAGTGGCCAAAAATGATGGGGACAAGAATGAAAAATGCAGGGGTCAGAATGATTGTATTTTCTATTTATTAGCATTCAATTTGCAACTGTCATGAGATGAAAATGTGTGTGATTGTTGAAGCTAAAAATATAACTATGTCCCTTTTTTATACACAGCCAGAGCTGAGCTAGGAAGAGGGTGATGTTGTGGACCAGGAGGAGGCAGGGCCCAGTGGCACACAGGAAGAGGCAGGGCCCAGTGGCACACAGGAGGAGGCCAGGCCCAGCACAAGAACCCAGATGCCTCCCCTCCAAATTCAAACAAGAATGCCCAGGAGGGTTACGCAGGTGGAGGAGGAAACATGTGCCTTTATTAGAGAGGCTACTGCGGCCCTCGGAGAGCCCCCCTCCGTTGAAGAGTTCTATGCCGCAGTACTGGTACACAAATTAGCCAGAATTGACATTAGGCAACGGCTCTTTAGTGAAAACCTAATGTTGAAGGTCATCAACAGGGGGTTGATGGGGGAGCTAACCCAATACACAGACCTTGCGGAGGTTGCCGCTCCTCCTCCTGCCACAAGCTCTCCTCCTGAGACACAGCCTCTGAAGAAGCGCTTAACGAAGGCTGCAGAGACGGCTGGAGAGAAGGCTACAAGGAAGAGAAAGAAGTAATGGCCTTGCTTCTGGATGGTCTGACAGATGGCACAGACTGTTCTAGTACCACAGACTGGGGACATATATCTCACTTATCTGCTGCTGTTCCTGACCTCTGGGAGTCAGGAGCCAGGACAAAATTGTGCTCCTAATCTATATTTTGCTTTTTCAAATCCCTATTTTGCTGTTCTATTCTTTGATGTTTGCTGTGGGGTCCAAAGGATGCACAAATTCAAGCAGGGTCTCCAGTGCTGCCTTCCCCTTTAATTTGTTATGTGCCAGAAAAAATGTTTTTTGGATTTACAGTAAATACTTGACCATGTTTTTTTTGTTAAAAAAAGGAGAGTTTGCTAGTGAGTAGGCAGGGACATTTAAAAAATAAATTTTAAAATTAACAAGGGACACCAACCTCCTTGAGGGGAAATAATACTAATTTATAAAGTTGTTGTGGTAACTTAACACACAAAAAAAAAAAAAGTCTAAAATATTATAAAATTAATAACCAAAAATGAAGATCTTAATTTAGATATTAAAATTATTAATTACTAATTTATTATGGAGATCTGGCTTTCCAAAACAAAAGATTATTCACGAGATCCCAAAAAATAATAAATAAAGAAGTTTGTCATAACTCTGTGTGAATATCCGCAGCAAAAGAAGTTCATTATTGTAGCATTATAAAGAAGAAAATCATTTGCTGCATTAAACGATGCAATAATTTACAGCGTTACGAATGTGCTATCTCCATTACAAACGCTAGTTTTACCAGAACGAGCGCTCCCGTCTCATACTTGATTCTGAGCATGCGCGTTTGTTTTACCCTCGTAAAAGCATACACACGGTCGTTTTTCACGATGAGAAAAGGAACGACGAGAAAAAAATAGAGCAGGTTCTAATTTTTTTGAGCCCATTTTTCACATCGTTAAAAATGCTCTGGAGCCTACACACAATCGTTTTTAATGACCAAGTTAAAAAATTGCATTTTTCTCGTCATGAAAAATGGTCGTGTGTACGCGGCATAATGCTTTTACTATATCAAAAATAACAAGAAATTTTGTTTTACCTTGAAACCTCCTCTTTATCACATTGTTAATTGCATATTTATTTGATTGTAGCATAAATACTAAAATTTTCATTTTAAAATTAAATTTTTGTAAGTTTTGAAAATGCCAGTAAAAATGTGGCTTTGCCAGTAAAAATGATGTGTAGGTTGGCAACACTGGTGTGCCCTCTGGTGTGGCCTACAACCTCCTGCTTTGGGATGGCAGGTCGACAAGCCCAGATTGCAGGTTCCCAACCCGCCATTTCAGAGCATCAGTGTGAAGAATGGACCTGGCTGTAAAGGGGAAGTATGCAGCTGCAGTAGAGAGCAGAGCCAAGGCTACTAGTATAGCGTTGGCTCCTGTCACAGTGCACTCCGCCTGGGACAGCAGCAGCCAGTGATACCCACCTGGGGGACAGCAGCAGCCACCAGCCATACCCGCCTGGGGGAAGGCCACAGCCACCAACCATACCCGCTTGGGGGACAGCCGCCAGCCATACCCGCCTGGGGGACAGCACCAGCCATACCTACCTGGGTGACAACAGCAGCTGCCAGCCATACCCGCCTGGGGGACAGCAGCAGCCACCAGCTACACCCACCTGGGGGACAGCAGCAGCCACCATCGATACCTTTCAGTCAGTATTTACGTATTAAACGTAATTGCTCGGATGAACATACCTTCAAAATAGAAGCAGATCAACTCAGAACCCGCTTGCTTTTGAGAGGCTACTCCCAAACTTGCCTCAAAAAGGCATATAGACGAACCCTAATCAAACCTATATCTTATACAGCACAAAAAACCCCTGAAATCTAGTCCAACTCGACTTATCACCAAATTCTCTAATCAACACTGTCAATTGCGTAAGATCATTCAAAAATATTGGCATCTTCTAACCATAGACCCTACGGTAAGATCCTTTGTCCCCAGTTCACCAGCCGTTACCTTTAGATGGGTAAGATCTTTACAGGATTACCATGTGCACAGCGAATACAACCACGATGGGAACAAGGATCCCTGCAAATATCCAGGCACCTTTTCCTGTGGGGGATGTGGGTACTGCCAATACATGTACACTACTCGCAACCCAATATTACCCAATGGCATAAGGTTTAAACCTGAGCAGTATGCCAACTGCAGAACAAAAAGGTGTAGTCTACGTGTTGATTTGTGATTGAAACTGTTTCTATATTGGTAAAACTAAACTTTGGCATCGTGCCTACTGATATATTTGCAGTATGAAAACAAAGAACAGTGGACTCCCCCCTTGGGAGACATGTAATTTCCCTACATGGGGGAATCTTTCCCAAAATTTGCTTTCTAATTTTAGACAGGATCCATCCAAGCTCTCAAGGTGGCGACTGGAATAAGAAACTCCCTGCATGTTGGGCCTCTGTATGTGGCCAGGCTGTGTAAAAGTCTCACACGTGGTATCGCCATACTCGGGAGTAGAAGAATGTATTTTTAGGGTGTAATTTTTGCTATGTACATGCTATTTATTAGAAATATAAATGGACAATTTTGAGTAAAAAAAATGCGTTCTCATTTTTTATACACATTTCCAGAAACTTGTGTAAAAAAATTACATTCCACAAGTTTTTGGAAAATGTGTAAAAAAAAATATATATATATATATGAAAACGTTGAAATCTAGAATATACATTGGGGTGTTTACTTTCTAAAATGCAGTAATTTTTTGGCGTTTCCATTGTCGTGGTGCTCCAGGACCTTCAAAAGTGTAAGAGGTAGTTAAGAAATTAAATGTGTAATTTATGTCCCTAGAACGCCTGATGGTGCTCCTTGCATGCTGGGCCTCTGTATGTGGCCAGGCTGTGTAAAAGTCTCACACATGTGGTATCACCATACTTTTTTCACAAGAAATGGTATCACCATACTTAGGAGTAGTAGAATGTATTTTAGGGTGTAATTTGTGGTATGCATATGCTGTGTGTGAGAACTTGTTATTATGAAAATTTTGTGAAAAAAAATAAATCTTAATTTTGCAAAGAATTGTGGGAAAAAATTACAACTTCAAAAATCTCACCATGCCTCTTACTAAATACCTTGGATTGTCTACTTTCTAAAAAGGTGTCATTTGTTTTTGTTTTTTTTATACTTTCCTGGCTTGTTATGGTCTCAAGAAATGAGATAGGCCGTCAGTACATCAGGTGTGATAAATAAACATTTTCAATGATTGGCACCATAGCATATGTAGCAGTATAAATTTTGGCCACAATTTATGAAGAAAAATCACTAATTTGCAAAAATTGTATAACAGAAATGAAAAAAAAAAAACATTTTTTTACAAAATTTTCAGTCTTTTTTCATTTATAGCACAAAAAATAAAAAACTCAGCAGTGAGTAAATATCACCAAAGGAAAGCTCTATTTGTTTGAAAAAAAGGAGAACAATTTTATATGGGTGTAGCACACGGACCTTTTTCTCACCTGGCTCACTTGTAAGATAAGGCACACCATGCTATATGCCCGTACCCTCCTGTTTGAAGAGGTTAAGCAGTGTTTCACAATTTGTTGGGTTCCGCAGCGAGTTACCTTTCCTGGGCTGGTTCCTTTCTCTAGGGTGTAGAGAAAAGTCTGTTGTTTAAGTATCAATAAGGCCAATGTCCAGACAAGGTTAAACCTCAATGACTGAAGGTTTATTTTCTTTATGCTTGAAACCGGACAGGAAAGTTTAAAAGAAAGAATAGAATAACAGGGAAGCAGGTTCAGGCACTTAATATCACCACTCAATCCCAAGTGGACTCCACCGGATAGTTCCCTCTCACGTTCCTAGCAGCCGGAGTGATGCACAAACTTTACTTTTCTTTCCTAGGGATACGATCGGAACCCATTTGCCTAGTTCCAAACTTCCCAGCACTTGTAGCATAAGGACCTATGTGCAAGTTGAAGCACGCTACAATGACTGTGGCAGACTTGCGGAATCCCTCTGGAGGTGACCAGGCCTCATCCAAGGCGGTGACTTCCTTCACCGGTAACCCTGGCTCCCTCTCCAGAACGGGTCACCCTTGAGTGCCCTAGAATTCCTCTTTAGATGGTAGGCCAGCTAAAGGTGCTGGGCCTACATGAAGAGTTGCAGCCCCAGGCTAAAGGTGCCTGAGACTGATCCACCCATGCGCACTCCCATGGCCTGGAGGGCCACGAGGCGCAGACGGACTGCTCCTCGGTACTGCTCCTTAGTACCCCTCCTTCTCCTCCTTCTCCCCTCCTAAGATGGCGTCTGCCTCTTATGTATCCCCTCCCATCATGCGCAGTGGGCTGACCACGCCCCCCGCACAGCTGCCTGAAGAGGACACCCAAAGGTACAGCAATGTCACTAGCGGTTCAACCCTGACCTGTTATGGCAGCGCCGGCCACAGGGAACTGTACACCAGCAACACCACTTGGCAAAAGCAGAAGAACAAAACCTAACAATTGAAGCGATCTGGGTCTGGCTAATAACCCAGATCAACCCCTAAATTTAGGTACCTAGCTCCCCTAAAAGTAAAGGGGCGCTACATACACCCCCCTCTGAAATAGACACTGTCCCCAGTGTCTGAAATAAACTCGAACCCTCTGAAGCCTGAGCAGGTATGAATTTATTCCTGAACCTATGTACACATTTTGAAATTTGTGCCTGAACCAAAATATTGGGAAGGGACAAGAAGAAAAAAATAGCAAAGGAACAAAGAGTACAACTTTTTAGACATCCATTCTCAATGTCACATTTACAAAAATACACATTATCAATTCCACCCTCTTCTAACTGACTACTCCACCCATTCTCCGGCGGTTGCTAGTAGTTTCACCTGCAGAGGGAGACAAAAACAACATACATATGCAATAAAACATCCTACATATGCTCTATGTACAAAAAGTGAGCTATCTCCCCTGAAGAAGATAACTTCCTTCACTAAGAACTACACATACTAAGCCTAGTATATGCTATAAGACTGTACTTTAAATGAGAGGCTATGAAAAGTTCTGCAGATCACTGCCATCTGGTGGCAGCGCAAAGTCACTACAACCAACTCTGGTTCCAATAGAAATACCTGCCAAGAATCGGGCACCTCTCCCCTTGGTCATGAAGTTTCCACTTTGCAATGAAGTTTCAATAGAGTACAAAGCGTCTTCTCTTCTTTGCAAATTACCACTCGATCTGCATGTATGTGCCGACCATAAGTCCATTCTTGCCGACATCCTTTGAAACGGTCCACCTTAGCAGCTGAACACACAAAGTATCTGTGGGTTGCCGGTACTTTAAAGTAATCCCACACAAAGTCAGCATACCACCTTTCACGGTAAGCCTTAATTTCAAAGAGAAGCTCCCTAGGAACATAGGGACATTCCCAGCCGTACTCGGTGGCCACTTTCTGGTTAAGAAGACGCTGCAACCTAGACATAGGCGGAAGGGTTGCACCGTCTCCTCTACCAGGCAGGACAATTGCATCCGGAGATCTAAGCACTTTCACTGCCTCAAGCTTCGGCAAAGGTGCCCGCTTAAGTACACGTCCAGCGGTAGTAGCAGGGAACGGAGAGTGTAGGTGTGGGAACAATTCCTTCCTCATGTGCAGGGGCCTTCACCCGGTGTGGTTTCCCCAGAGTCCATGGGTGATCCCTCTCTAGTGTCTCTGGGTGAGGGTAACGGAATTCTGTCCCAACCCTTCTTGACAAACAACTCATCCACCTCGAAATCATCCCCCACGTTGGAGGACGAGTCCAGGTCGGAAGTGTTCTCCTCCGCCGGCAGATAGTTCCTAGTGGGCGCTGACATACTGCCTTCTGAAGACAAAAGTTCCCGTGGGCTAGCTGTCCACCCATCCCTATTATGGGGTACGAGTGTCTCTTCCTTCCCCGGCGAACTTGTTACAGTTCCCCCAGCCTCCTTACCGTCCTCTCTCACGGGCTTCCTGGAGATCTCTCCGGGTTGGAGCTCCGGTTCGGGTAGGCACTGGGGTGGACCTCGACCGCGGCCGCGGGAGGCCTTCACATAGCCCACCTTTCTTTTAGCAGACGGGATAGACGTCTCGGTAGTGACGGAGGTAGCATCCGCTGTAACATCCAGCACTGGCTCTGCGGTGGCTGGAACTTCATCTTCCACATTCACTGCAGCCGTAGTGATGCGCGTGGGCCCGGCCACGGGGGCGTGTTTCCCTTCCTCAGAAGTAACCATCCCCGTAATGAAGCTGACCTGGAAAACTCAGGGTGATTCGGTGGGTTGTTCCACTTCAAATAAGAATTCTCCACAGGTCAGGCATCTTCCAAATGGCCGTATCTGCATGGCTAGTCCTTGGCATTTGGGACAGAGCACGCCCAGGCCCTCCGCATCCCGGCAGGTATAGAGCGTGAAGCGGCCTCTGGCTTTAAGCCGGATCCCTGTATCCATCAGGGGGGCAGTGAGAGAAGTGATATCCATGGTTGAGGTAGTCGGGAACATACGGGGTCCCGGTGGAAGAGGAATCCATGGATTAGCAGCAGACATGTTGCTGCTTCTTCACTGGTTTGGCTCGTACTGTCCCTTTGGCGCCAAAGACACCACGTGCAACACACACACTTGGCGGGGGCTCCTACCCTTTTTTTCCTTCCTGCACGCATCTCGCTGGCTTTTCCTAGTTCTGGACACGCCCACGAACTATGCACCTCGAAAAAACTCACACACAGTCCTGTACCTCCATTTTCTTCAATAAAATGTGGCGCAGTTCAACTTTCACAATGGCCGAAAAACAGTCCAACCTCGGGGCCCCCGAGCTGCAAAATCCTGACTCGAGCCCCCACGTGTATCACACAGACCTTTGTCTCACCTGGCTCACTTGTAAGATAAGGCACACCGTGCTATATGCCCGTACCCTCCTGTTTGAAGAGGTTGAGCGGTGTTCACAATTTGTTGGGTTCCGCAGCGAGTTACCTTTCCTGGGCTGGTTCCTTTCTCTAGAGTGTAGAGAAAAGTCTGTTGTTTGTGTATCAATAAGGCCAATGTCCAGACAAGGTTAAACCTCAATGACTGAAGGTTTATTTTCTTTATGCTTGAAACCGGACAGGAAAGTTGAAAGTGAAGAATAGAACAACAGGGAGGCAGGTTCAGGCACTTAATATCACCACTCAATCCTAAGTGGACTCTGCTCACCCGGATAGTTCCCTCTCACGGTCCTAGCAGCCGGAGTGATGCACAAACTTTACTTTTCTTTCCTAGGGATACGATCGGAACCCATTTGCCTAGTTCCAAACTTCCCAGCACTTGTAGCATAAGGACCTAGGTGCAAGTTGAAGCACGCTACAATGCCTGTGGCGGACATGCGGAATCCCTCTGTAGGTGGCCAGGCCTCATCCAAGGTGGTGACCTTCTTCACCGGTAACCCTGGCTCCCTCTCCAGAACGGGTCACCCTCGAGTGCCCTAGAATTCCTATTTAGATGGTAGGCCAGCTAAAAGTGCTGGGCCTACATGAAGAGTTGCAGCCCCAGGCAAAAGGTGCCTGAGACTGATCCATCCATGCACACTCCCATGGCCTGGAGGGCCACGAGGCGCAGACGGACTGCTCCTCGGTACTGCTCCTCAGTACCCCTCCTTCTCCGCTCCTAAGATGGCGTCTGCCCCTTATGTATCCCCTCCCATCATGCGCAGCGGGCCGACCACGCCCCCTGCACAGCTGCCTGGAGAGGACACCCAAAGGTACAGCAATGTCACTAGCGGTTCAACCCTGACCTGTTATGGCAGCGCCACCCACAGGTCACAGGGAACTGTACACCAGCAACACCACTTGGCAAAAGCAGAAAAACAAAACCTAACAATTGAAGTGATCTGGGTCTGGCTACTAACCCAGATCAACCCCTAATATTAGGTACCTAGCTTCCCTAAAAGTAAAGGGGCGCTACATGGGTACAGTGTTGCATGACTAAGTAACTGTCATTCAAAATGTGAGAGCACTGAAAGCTGAAAATTGGTCTGGTTAGGAAGTGCCCAGTGGGCAAGTGGTTATTAAATAGACCTTACTGGGTCTGCTCTAGTCCTGCAGGCATGTTGCCTCACATTCTGCTTCTCCTCTCTCAGGGCCACCACTGATTAACCCAGGTAAGGCAACATTTTACCCCAGGTGGGGAACAAGGTGTGGTCAGTACTTAACCCCTTGCTGCCTACACACCTTTCACTGGCACGCATCTAACTTAAAGCAGAGTTCCACCCAAAAGTGAAACTTCCGCTCATCTGATTCCTCCCCCCCTCCGGTGCCACAATTGACACCTTTTTGGGGGGAGGGAGGGCAGGATACCTGTCTTTGGGAGTCTGGGCCGCGGCCCGTAACATTACCGGGGGGCTCCCTCCTCCTCCTCCGGCCGCCGGGTCAGTACAAGAGAGGAGCGGGACTCGCGCATGTGCAGTAGGGTTCTCGGTGTGAAGCCGAAAGGTTACACTGCTGGGTTCCCTTACCCGCAATGGCAGCTGCAGCACCCGACTGCTGATGGAAACATGGGCTGCGTGTGCCGACATCGCTGGACTCCAGGACAGGTAAGTGTCCTATTATTAAAAGCCAGCAGTTGCAGTATGTGTAGCTGCTGGCTTTTAATTTTTTTATTTTTTTGGGCGGAACACCGCTTTAAGAACCTCAAGATTCTGTGTGGCAGATACACACCATCTATCACTGACAGGGGCTGTCTGTCACAATATGCAGAGACAGTTTTTGAGGTTTGCAGTTTGCAGATCTTGTTCTTGCAAGCTTAACCACTTAAGGACCGCCTCACACCGATATACGTCGGCAGAATGGTCCTGAGCTCCGTGACCGCGCCCGCGGGACCCCCGGACCCGATCGCCGCCGGTGTCCCGCGATCGGGTCACAGAGCTGAAGAACGGGGAGAGGTAAGTGTAAACAAACCTCTCCCCTTGCTTCCTAGTGTGAGTGTCACTGATCGTCTGTTCCCTGTCATAGGGAGCGAAGATCAGTGACGTCACATGCCAAGCCACGCCCCCCACACAGTAGTAATCACTCCCTAGGAAACACTTAACCCCTTCAGCACCCCTACAGGTTAACCCCTTCACTGCCAGTGTCATTTTCACAGTAATCAGTGCATTTTTATAGCACTGATCGCTGTAAAAATTACAGTGGTCCCAAACTGGTGTCAAAAGTGTCCGATGTGTCCGTCATAATGTCGCAGTCATGATAAAAATTGCTGATCGCCGCCATTACTAGTGTAACGATACCCCCAAACTAAGAGAGCCGCTGGTTTAGTTTTGGGCCCTTACACAGCATAGCCAACCCCCGGCAATCTACTTGACCCTTCTCTGGCACAGCTAGTCTAGGGTTGGTATATATATATATATATATATATATATATATATATGGCTTCTATACCAGTACCTGAACATTCCCACACTAACCCAAACAGTTGTGAAATATAGTAATGGACGCCAATACCAGATTGATTAACTGTAATAGGTTTACTTATATAGAAAGGGTAACGGTCAGTACCAAGTAACACATACATGCAGAGCCCTGCAGTAATGATAACACTAGTCAACTATAATGCACATGTAGTTCTATCACACACTGATATATAGCCATTTTCCCTTGTGAGCAATATGGCGCTCAGCAATGCTATAAACCCCCAGTCAGGCCTGACTCAGTTAAAGTTCAGTCTTTAAGTGAGGAATCTTCGCATGCAAGATGATCGGTGGTGCACATACAGGAACAATGATTTGTAATCCAACAGTGGTCTATGGCAATAGAAGCAACTCCCTGGAGACTATATAACTCAGTTCTGCAACTAGTCTCCTATCAGGAAAGTAAGTATAACACGATGGGCCAAGGCAGTCAGTAGGCCTAACAAAGTACTCGGTTATAGCTGTGAGCAGGTGCTCTCTCACCCCTCCGGACTCGATCCCAGTCCGGAACTCCCACCGCTGTGTCTCCGCACACAGGATCTGCCACCGCCGGATCTCTGGTCCAACTGACGTCCGCGAAGCAGGTAGATGTCAGATGCCGCACAGGCTCAGCAGCGAGGTGGAAGGCTCTCTGGAGGTGCGCAAGGCCCAGGCCTCGGGCCTTGCACTCGCAGCAGGTCCGCACAGGAAGTCCTCTTGCCAGCCGCGCAGTGTCCAAAGAGGCCGGGCCTAGCCTCGACCTCCCCTTTTATACCCCACCCATGAGTCTCTGCATTAGCCCAATGCACCCTGGGTGCCAAACGGGGTTCTGGGTAACATAGTCCATGGGGCCTCAACGGAGACCCCGCTACAATAGTAAAAAAAAAAATATTATTAAAATGCCATAAAACTATCCCCTATTTTGTAGACGCTATAACTTTTGCGCAAACCAATCAATAAATGCTTTTTGCGATTTTTTTTTTTTTACCAAAAATATGTAGAAGAATATGTATCAGCCTAAACTGAGGAAAAAAAAAGTTTTTCTATATATTTTTGGGGGATATTTATTATAACAAAAAGTAAAAAATATTGTATTTTTTTCAAAATTGTCGCTCTATTTTTGTTTATAGCGCAAAAAATAAAAACCGCAGAGGTTATCAAATACCACCAAAAGAAAGCTCTATTTGTGGGAAAAAAAGGACGTACATTTTGTTTGGGAGCCACATCGCACGACTGCGCAATTGTCAATTAAAGCGAAGCAGTGCCGAATCGCAAAAAGGGGCCTGGTCCTTTAGCTACAAAATGGTCCGGGGCTTAAGTGGTTAAAGATTACAAAATGTGTTGCTTAAAATAAACATAGACTCACTGTACTGCTGGTTATGGGAGGCTAGAGCTGGAAGGTCTCACATAGGAGGCAGAGATCATTAAGCTGTTTGGCTCCTGCCACCATGACAAATAAAGCAAAAGGAGCTATGTGGGAATAATTTGTAGAGGGGACAAGGGAGTCTCCAGAGAACAAAATGTAGGCGGATCAACAACGGCTTGTGGTACAAAATTATGAAAAGGCTTTATTAGGGGGTGGGGTTAACATATACATTAAATTTAAAGTACGTGTGAGGGAAACAATGTGTCCGAATCAACACAATATTGCTCACTATACCTAACCATTTAAGTAAAAAACATGCTGCAGAAAATAAAGATTAAAAATGCAGGGCGCTCTGACAGGCACCAAAAAATGCAGGATCCGTTTATCCAAGAAGAGAGTGGCACCACCAGGCAGTCTATGATGTGCTGTTAAATGGGTCTGGGGTCTTATAAAGTTTGAGTTTTTAAAAGCACACGCACACACATTTAGAGTTTTGATGCAGTATACTGGTGAGATCGGTCCGTGTTGGACGGAATATACATGTGAATGGTTAATCAATGAGTCCAGGATTCAAACATGCAGACCCACAGAACTCTCTGGGTCATCAATAACCTCCATGCACTTATGCTGATTTAGCCACTTATATAATGACATGCAGGGTTTCAGACACTGGATGCATCCCAGTCATGAAGCATACAGACCACTTAGTCAGACTCCTAGTAATAGATAGTTCACTGAGTCTTGGACACTGACCGAGACAAATGAATGAGATTCACATTACACTGGGACTTCATGAGTCCATAAAGCCTCCATTGTGGAGAGGAGAGCAGGCATTAGTAAGAGGATTGAAAGTGAAAAGTAGCGGAGGGTTGCCCGGCTGGGCTCTCACCATATCCGTCGCTAACTTAAATTCTTTCCAGGAACAGTTTGGATTTCTGCCCGGTCTCTGCTCGGCCGGGGACGGCTGTGTAGCGGCTCTAGGCGATCCTCAGAGCGGCAGTTCGCTGCTGAACTCTCCAGTGAGTACAGTGAGTAAACAGAGGTAAAGAATCTTCATTGAGACATAAGGTGTTGTGGTCTGATAACAGGCACTTCAATCAGAGTAATCCTCTCTATTTTATATCATGATAAAGCCCCTATCTGCTTGTTTTATGATAATGTCTTTATTATTTTGTAAATCTTTTAGAGCTCTATTCTCTACTCTCCTTGACTTGTGTTAATATGTTTTCCGTGCAGATATTTAGATATTACGCATATACATGGTAAAATATATTATTTAATAGGCTTTGGCCTAATGAGGTCAAAACATGTGTTATGGGAGCTATCTGGGAAATATGAGGTAATCCTCTTTTCATTGTTGAAAAATTACATATTGTTTAAAGGACTTGAGGTATAGATCTCTTTTAAAATTCCTGCAATGTATGGTGTGCTAAATACTCATGTGAATCCAATATCGGATCAGGGTTAATCACTTTATCATTATGATGGGTGGTATCCAACTGAGGGACTGCTAGTGTACCTATAATTATCTGCTTATGTTCTTTCATAGAATACAATTGTTTTATTATAAGGTTACAGAACTATATTTATTAAGGTCCTTGAATAATAAAAGGGATTATGTTTATAATCCAGTGCATACAGTAATTGAGTTCCCTATTTAACAGTGATCGTTCTTTATTATTCATTGTATGGGAAGATAAAGTGGTAAGGCTGGCCGCAGGCCAGCCTGTATTTGTGGGAGGAGACTGAGAGGGCTACTTAAGCCTCCTCCCCTGTCGGGTCTGGGTTGCCGTCATTTCTGGGCGACGCCGCCGACGCACATCATGTCCGGCCTCCTTACAGCACGGTGGTCGGCCGTTTCATGGTATCGTTCCTCTACCCCCCTCCCCTCCCTTGCAGGCCATGTTCCATCCTGCACCATGGGGGCCGCCCGTCCGCTTCTCCCAGCCCCGGGGGGTCTCGTCTGTCTCCACATCAACCTTCCTTGCTATCCTTCCTTCCACCCACCACTTCCGCAGGGCTTCATCTGGCCTCTCTCTGGCTGGGTGCCGCCCGCTTCCCACGGTGCGCTCGCCGGGGGGGGGGGCGGCGTCTGTCCATCCATCCATCCACCTTCCTTGCTGGGCTAATCCCGCATGGTCGGGTGGGGAGGGGGCCCCACCACTCCTCGCTGCTCAATCTTCTGAGGGACCGCCTGTTGTCTTCTCAATCCCCCCCCGGTATTCTAGAGAGGGGGGACCGCCAGAGGGGGGGGGGGGGCCTCGCCACGTGTCATGCCCGCTCTTCACTGTCCTTACGGCCGGACACACGCCAGCTTCGGGTGCAGGGCCGCCCGCTTGTTACCTGCTCCTCCTTCCGGGCTCGGACTCAGGGGAGGGCCACTCCGTCCTGCCTCCCACTCCTCCGGGCTCGCACAGTGAGGGGGGGGGGGTGTCCATCCGTCCGTCCGTCCTCCCTCCCACTCCTCTGATCGCACTGGGTCATCTTTCGTTGGGCTCATGCCGGCTTCAGAGGGGGGGGGGTCACCCGCCCGCTCATCCGTCCTTCCACACGTTGGGACTCATGCAGGCTGCCCGCCCTCCACCCACTCCCTCCTCCGAGCGCACGCCGCCATCTTTTGCAGGGCCGCCCGCTCCTCCACCCTGTCTGTTTGGGCGCCCACCCACCCACTCACTCCTCTAAATTCACGCTGGCATCTTGTCAGGCCGCCCACTCGGCTGTTTAATCCTTCCCGGGGCTCGGAGTATGGGGGGGGGCGTCGTCCATGCTGATGTTGAGAGGGGGGGGGCCGTCCATGCTGGCATAGAGAGGGGGGGCGTCCATGCTGGTATAGAGAGGGGGGGACGTCCATGATGGTAGAGAGAGGGGGGGGCGTCCATGCTGGTGTTGTGAGGGGGGGCCGTCCATGCTGGTACAGAGGGGGGACTGTCCATGCTGGTATAGAGAGGGGGGGGCATCCATGCTGTTGTCTAAGGATGGGAGGCTGTCCATGCTGGTGTCAAGAGATGGGGGGCCATCCGTTTGGTGTCCGGCATTTCTGTCATTGCATTTCTACCCCGGCATTTCTGTCATTGCGTTTCTACCCCGGCATTTCTGTCATTGCGTTTCTACCCCGGCATTTCTGTCATTGCGTTTCTACCCCGGCATTTCTGTCATTTTGTTTCTACCCCAGCATTTCTGTCATTGCGTTTCTACCCCAGCATTTCTGTCTTTGCGTTTCTACCCCGGCATTTCTGTCATTGCGTTTCTGCCCTAGCATTTCTGTCATTGCGTTCTCCCCCAGCGTTTGTCATTGCGTTTTCTGCCCCAGCATTTCTGTCATTGCGCTTCTGCCCCGTCATTTCTGTCATTGCGTTTCTGCCCCGTCATTTCTGTCATTGCGTTTCTGCCCCCAGCATTTCTGTCATTGCATTTCTGCCCCCAGCATTTCTGTTATTGCATTTCTGCCCCCAGCATTTCTGTTATTGCAGTTCTGCCCCCAGCATTTCTGTCATTGCATTTCTGCCCCCAGCATTTCTGTCATTGCATTTCTGCTCCCGCATTTCTGCCCCCAGCATTTCTGTCATTGCATTTCTGCCCCCAGCATTTCTGTCATTGCATTTCTGCCCCCAGCATTTCTGTCATTGCATTTCTGCCCCCAGCATTTCTGTCATTGCATTTCTGCCCCCAGCATTTCTGTCATTGCATTTCTGCCCCCAGCATTTCTGTTATTGCATTTCTGCCCCCAGCATTTCTGCCCCCAGCATTTCTGTCATTGCATTTCTGCCCCCAGCATTTCTGTCATTGCATTTCTGCCCCCAGCATTTCTGTCATTGCATTTCTGCCCCCAGCATTTCTGTCATTGCATTTCTGCCCCCAGCATTTCTGTCATTGCATTTCTGCCCCCAGCATTTCTGTCATTGCATTTCTGCCCCCAGCATTTCTGTTATTGCATTTCTGCCCCCAGCATTTCTGTCATTGCATTTCTGCCCCCAGCATTTCTGTCATTGCGTTTCTGCCCCGGCATTTCTGTCATTGCGTTTCTGCCCCGGCATTTCTGTCATTGCATTTCTGCCCCCAGCATTTCTGTCATTACATTTCTGCCCCCAGCATTTCTGTCATTGCATTTCTGCCCCCAGCATTTCTGTCATTGCGTTTCTGCCCCGGCTTTTCTGTCATTGCGTTTCTGCCCCGGCATTTCTGTCATTGCATTTCTGCCCCGGCATTTCTGCTGTTCTTCCGTTCTTATCTTCGTTGGTTACCATGTATCTTTGTATCTTCGTCCATGTTTGTACCTGGGTTAGTTAGGGCTCACATTTTGGGATCTGTCACGTCTACAGATCCATACGGGCTGAGGTTTCGTTGTTAAATGATTGTTGTCCACAATCTTCTCGCCCGTATACCATACGTCATACGATGCACCTTCATTCATTACACCTATACGATCACCCACCATGGTCCGTGGGTACACCAGCCCTGAGTGTTCAGTATAATTACCTGTGTCTGCGCTACAGGTTACTCTGGCTCACTCGCCACGCACACAAGGGTGGGGTCATCAGGTTTCATGTACGCGCGGTGGTCTTGTCACTTCATGCAGGGCAAGGCTAACCCGTTTCACATCGGGGTATGATGCTTACTCATAGCTCATAGGATTTCTGGCTGCGTTTTGCTGCCCCAGGATTTCTGGTGGTCTTGTCACTTCATGCAGGGCAAGGCTAACGCGTTTCACATCAGGATATGATGCTTACTCATAGCTCATAGGATTTCTGGCTGCGTTTTGCTGCCCCAGGATTTCTGTCGTTGTGTTTTGCTGCCCCAGGATTTCTGTCGTTGCGTTTGCTGCCCCAGGATTTCTGTCGTTGCGTTTGCTGCCCCAGGATTTCTGTCGTTGCGTTTTGCTGCCCCAGGATTTCTGTCGTTGCGTTTTGCTGCCCCAGGATTTCTGTCGTTGCATTTTGCTGCCCCAGGATTTCTGTCGTTGCGTTTGCTGCCCCAGGATTTCTGTCCTCGCATTTCTGCCCCTAGATTTCTGTCGTAGCATTTCCGCCTCAGCATTCAGTCTCAGCATTTCCGTTGCAACGTTTCAGTCTTAGCGTTCCAGAGGGGTGTTGTGGTCCAGTCACGGCATACTCCGGTAGCTGTTCTCTTTGTTGGTTACTATGTGTCATGTTATCTTCGTCCATGTTTGTACCTGGGTTAGTTAGGGCACACATTTCCGGATCTGTCACGTCTACAGATCCATACGGGCTGAGGTTTCGTTTTTAATGATTGTTGACCACAATCTTCTCGCCCGTATACCATACGTCATACGATGCACGTTCATTCTTACACCTATACGATCACCCACCACGGTCCGTGGGTACACCAGCCCTGAGTGTTCAGTTAATTGCCTGTCTCTGCGCTACAGGTTACTCGGGCTCACTCGCCACTCACACTAGGGGGGGGGGGTCATCCGTCATCAGGTTCATGTACGCGCGGTGGTCTTGTCACTTCTGCATGTTCTCTTCTTAGGTAGGCTCGTTGTTGTTTTCATGTCTGGTTGTCTGTCATTTCTCTGGTTTGTGTTCTCAGGTTGGGCTGCGCTGGCATCTTCGCCTTCATCAAACATTGCTTGCACTCGCTTCCATCAGTCCTGCCCGTTGCCAGGGCTAGTTGATTGGTGCGGATGTCATTCATCACTGGGTTCACCCTTGGGTAGGAAGCAGTCTTCATTTTATAAAAATCATCGTTCTGTTGCTGAGGCCCTGGTCACCACCTAGGGTTTCACAGTCTTTCTCGGGGTGTGTGCTGAGCCACGGCCCCTTGTCGGCCACAGGGGTGGGTTTGGGGTTCCGCTAGCGGCTCTGATCTTTTGTCTAGGCATGTCTGCATCATGCCATGAGACTTCTTGCCCGGGATGGAGTCTGACCTTCCTTTCTCGGTTCAGGATTCAGTCGCTTGTCAGGTCACAGGCGGTGGCACGATCTGATTGAGTCAGGTGGGACCAGTGTTCTGTGTCTGGCATGTTTCTCCCATGCTTGACGATGCTCATTGCCGTGGCGCTTGGCCTTTTCCGCCTACTCCGGCAACCCATCCTCCAGGTATCCAGTCCTACAACTCCTGCCAGTCGTCAATTTTTGCCCTCTCCCTCTCTTCCCCATACCTAGTATGGGTAGGCCGGAGGCACATCTTTGATGTCCGTTTGGAGTATTACGATCTACTCGCCCATCGGTTGCAGAGGCTCCTCGGGCCAGCCTTTGCTTCCTTTCCCCCACGTATCCTCTCATTTGCTAGCAGGTCATTCTCATGTTTGGATTGTGTCGGGCATCAGGCTTATTCCATTCTTGCATGGGACCGGGTTCAGATACTGTTGCCGTCCGGGTGCGTGCTACTTCTCTGTTCGTTACCTTCCCTTCTTCACCTACAGTTGTCTCTTTTTGCCCACTTTTCAGGCATACTGACCAGCTAGGCCAAGGCACACCTCAGGCCTTGGTGCATTAGGGTTATCACTGTCACACTCGAGGACTCGAAGACTCTGACGACAAGTGGTAAGGCTGGCCGCAGGCCAGCCTGTATTTGTGGGAGGAGACTGAGAGGGCTACTTAAGCCTCCTCCCCTGTCGGGTCTGGGTTGCCGTCATTTCTGGGCTCCCACCCACCCGTTCCCCCAGATTCATGCATACTCATTCTATTTTCCTTATTCTTACATTCAGGGTATGCCCACTTTTCAGGCATACTGACCAGCTAGGCCAAGGCACACCTCAGGCCTTGGTGCATTAGGGTTATCACTGTCACACTCGAGGACTCGAAGACTCTGACGACAATTGTATATTTTCACTGTGTCAGTAACTTTGGAGACAGTAATTAATTCCTTCTTCCTTTTCTGTGAGCTCTTGCCTCTATAACCTCTGCTTCTTCCTCCTCCTTTCGTATTCTCTTTTCTTTGGGATGGTATGTGTGTAAGCCATGGCTAAAAAAAAATTGTTGACATCTTGTTTGGGTCCAAAAGGAGGTTGTTTGTCTGAATTTATGATGTCATTTTGATGTGGTCCAAAAGCAGGTTATTCACCTAATATGGCGTACATAATTATTTTACTACTGTTTTTTAGTTTACAAACGGTTTATTGAAAAATAAGTCTCAATACAATTTTAACTGTACATTGGTAAAGGGTACATACACAAAGAAGGGAGCAAAAAATATCAGCATAAATTATAAATAGCAGTGATATAAGATGGAGGGATACAAATATTGGGATGTATAATTGAATCATTGATACAGCCTTTATACCTCTATAATGTCTTTTGGATTTGTTTTATAAAAAATAAAAACAAAACAAATTCAATAGTGTCATCCTGTATTTCCATGAGTTAACAGAGAAAGATCCCAAGGTTTCCATTTCTTATCATATGTGTCCATAGTATCGAATAAGGTGTTTAAATCCATTTTTGAAATACAATTGAAACTATTGACTTTTAAATAACTAGCTGAATCATTCAAAAATAATCAGTATCTAAAAATCTCTTTCTGTTTTTCATATGGTTCTTTGGTCTCTCTGGGGATGTTGGTACAGTAGACATATTGATACTTTCCTCCCATATAATACTATCTATTATCCTTTACAAATATTAAATTGTATGTAATTTATAATAGCTATGACATTACTATGTATATGAATGTAGGACACCTAGGCTACATTTGCATGGATGACTAGCGCTGGTGCCAATGACAGTGGCTGAAATCTGCTGTGAGTGGCTAGCTGCAGCCGGCAAGCCCTGTGCACTTCAATGACAGGTTGGCAGTGGCCCCAGCTATCCGTGTGCCTCCAGCAGTGATCACAGCAGGTAATTTCTGGCTGGGCAGACTGCCATGGATAGCTGCAGCTGCCGCTGACCTGTCATTAAAGTTTACAGGGCTCATTGGCCACAGCTAGATACTCACAGGTGGCAGAAACAGCAGCAGGAATTAGCATATTTCCGCTGCTGTCATTTTAGCCTTACTTTCTTAGTTATTTATAAAAAAAATTTTTTAATTCTAGGGATAAGTCCAAGAAGCTAGCAGAGCAGGCTGCTGCCATTGTTTGTCTTCGGACACTTGGGCTCCCTGAGGGAAAGATTGGTGAAGGAGAAAGTGACCTTGTTCACAAAAGGAAGAGAAAAATGCAGTATCAGAATGTTGGCTCAGAAAACCTGTCAGAAATGCCTCAGACAAAGAAACTACACCAAGAGGATGACAAAACTGAAGGAAAAGATAAAGAAAGTTGAACTCGTATTTTGGTATATTACATTTTTTTCCAAAGATAAGCAGTAATGAATGTACTTACACAAAGGAAATAAAAACATAAATCATAGACACTGAATTCTTATGCATTCTTTATTTAAGATCAGTTTTTACATAGAGTGCGACAAGCAGTGTTAATTTTGTCGACTAAATTAATACTATTTTACTCCACTAAAATACGACTAAAACAATTTAGATGACTAATATATGACCAAAACTAAAATGATATTTTAGTCAAAAGACTTAAATATGACTAAAACGAAAATGGCATTTTAGTCAGTAGACTATATCTAAAACTAAATCGAAATTTGATGTCATAATTAACACTGGCGGCAAGCAAAAGAATAATACAGAAAAATCAATAAGTACATCATGGTCAGACAAATACATACAGTAGAACACATCATGTATAAACAAGGAATTGTAAAGAATGGGTTTCCATACTTATCACTGTACATTCACAAAACCTACTATGGAAGATGGGGAATGTCGTTCTATATGCCAGGTCAACTTGCAGTGCATGACACTGTCATGGCCGGGATACATAATTAATTTTTTTCATAATTCATGAAACACTCAGCTAAGGAGTGGTCACACCAGAGGAGCGCCCCCACCAGAAAAGGTTAAGTTAATCATCCTCTCCAAGTGGAGGTTGGAGGTCAATACACAAACCTTATGTTGAATCACAGTCACCTGAACAATAGTTCCCCTTTTTCACGAAACCAAAATATATTACTCTTTCGTTCATGGACCGACACAGCTTCTCTATTGACATAGTGGGTATTATCCGTTAATTAGGAGTGACTAGGCAGAAAACTTGTAAAAAGTGTTGCATCACACCTTCTACAGTACCGCCCAGGGGTATATCCCCTCAGTCTGCATCATGCAGATCAGTTTTTTTCTGTCTAGCAAGGAGTAGGACATGGCTCCCTTCGGGCCCATTTTGGTCCGGGGAAATTATTTTTTTTCTACATTTTGTTTTTTTGTTTCCTGCGATCTTCGATCAACTGCCGTCTGGGTGACAGGCTGGATCCTCGATCCTTGTAGTCCCCCCAGTTTCGGCCATCGAGCGTGTGCTGACCCTAGCTACGCGCTGGGTTTTCCACGACATACCCGTCGCTCTACGGGTGGCCAGTGAGCTTACACTCCAGGGCCTGCATTGGGCCGCTCAGCTTCAGCTAACCTTACGGCCAAGTCGCAGTAGCCTGTCCGGTGAGCTCACGCTCCAAGGCTTGCATCGGACCGCTCAGCTTCGGCTGACCTTAAGGCCGAGTCGCAGCAGCCTGTCCGGTGAGTGTCGCGCTCCAGGGCATACATATGATCGTTCCCTAGGGTCCAATCACAGCATGCCTGGCCGACAGTCACCTTCCGTGCACGGATGATGATCTGTTTTGGAATGTCTTCCAGCATGAGACATGCAGGATAGGTAAGTAGCTCCCCCGCTTCGGCAGGGTGACTTGGCTGGACATTCCTGGAGAGATCAAGTAAGTGGTTGTGGCCCCTTTCTGTCTTCTCTCCCTGCCTTCCCTCCTCCCTGGGCTCTAAACTAAGGTTTCTGGGTGCTGGGGGTCACCTAAGAGGTTCCATCTGGTGTGGGGCTGGCTGTAACTGTCATTTAAGACATGCCTTTTCTGCTTACCTGTGTGTGTGCTTCTTCCCCCTCCATGCTGTCGGCGGCCATTTTGCGGTGGTCCATGCCTGTTTCGGCCTCTAGTGACTGCCCGGTGGCCATTTTCTTGTAATTTTGCACCTAGATGTATATATCGCCGCTTGGTGGCCATTTTCTTGTGGTCCGCACCTGCTTGGCCTCTATCGACTGTGCGGCAGCCATGTTTCCCAGGATTCACGCTGTATGTGTTTATCGCCTCTCGGCGGCCATCTTTTTGGGGTCCGCGGCCTTTTTGCCTCTATTTGGCTCGGCGGCCATTTTCTTGGAGCCCACATGTTTCCATACAGCCGCTTGGCGGCCATTTTGCGATAGTCTCCGGCCTCTAGGGTGCATTACACTGGCGCAAAAATTTACACAGGAAACGCTGATTAACTATCAGACTGACACAGCAGCGGTGGGATAGCATCACAGGCGCAGCACACGGCAGCATAGCGGTACCGATCCAAGGGTGGTGAGTCCTCTGGGTGACCCAGCATCTCTGATCAGCTAGGAGGGTGGCCTATTGATATCTTGCCTGGAGCCCTGTGGGTGTCAGCGCGTGGTCAGCATGGCGTCTGAGCCAGATGTTTTTTCCCCTGAAACACCAGATTTAGCAGCTGGTGCCCCTGATTTGTCTATGGGCGCTATGTCGGCAAACCTAGAGGCTTTTGCTGCCAGGGTGGAAGCAGCACACGGGAATACAGGGGGTAGTAAACGCCCCGTCCCCTGCAATCTTATGGGGATAATTCTGATGCAGAACCAGGTCCAGCTATGGCTCATGACCCGGATTATGATGCATCAGAGACTGCAGATTGTGACCTGTCGGACAGTGAGAATGCTCCAAGTCCAGGTCAGCACGCAAAAAGGCTTTGGTATCTGACCTATTACTGCAGTGCGGAGTACGCTAAGAATAGAGAATGCTGCAGAAGCAGCAGAGACACCGGTCCCCTTTTGGGTTCCCTAAAGCCAGCCCAGCCTGCACTGCTAAGGTGTTCCTTGTGTGTCTTATATTAATAAGCTCTTGTACACGGAGTGGGAAAACCCACTGAGGTTTGTTCCTTTTTCAGCCCTAAAAAATTTCTTTCTTTTTTTGGGCGGTCCGGTACCCCTTGAGGAGAGTTCATGAAAAGATGGACCTCTCCCCCGATAGTGGACCCCCCTGTGTCCAGACTTAAAAAGTTACCACGATTCCAGTGTAGGGGGCTCCTGTCTTCAGGGGCACTCGCTACCTATACACAGTGGGGGGCTCAGAGGTACGTCCAGCATTGGCTGGGGTTTGTCTGATGTTTCAGACACTTACTGAGTAGGCAAGGTACCTACTCCAAGGGTTAAAAGCACGGGAGGCTCCTCCGTACGAGGTAGCTCTGGCCAACCAGTTGGTACAGGGCCTTGAGTCTGTCTGCAAGTCAGACATGGATACTATCCCCTTGTTGTCTTGAGCCTCAGTTTATGCGGTGGTGCTATGCCACCTGATCTGATTAAGGTGCTGGTCTGCGGACCAATCTTCCAAGAAGGCCCTGTTGGATCTGCCCTTTTAGGGCGACAGACTTTTGGGGCCTCGCTGGATGACATAATTTAAGATGCCACAGGAGGTAAGAGCACATTGCTTCGGCAATCCATATAAGGGTAAGGAGCCACGCCATAGGCTAGGGCCCTCCTTCACCGCATACAAGCGGTCCCTTCGTCCGCCTAGTGCGGCAAGTAAACAACCCCAGGCCGATAAAGCGCCTGCTGAGGGACAGAAGCATCCCTGGGTTTGCAAGCCCAACCTGGCTTGCCTACTGAACAGATATTTCCCTCTTAACCGCCAGCTTCTGCCGACTTGTCGGGAAGCCCTACTTGGAGCGGTACAAAACCTGCTGATACGCAGGGTAAACCTTCCTGTCTTAGTACAGGAACGGATTTAGGGGTTCTACTCTAATCTGTTCGTAGTACTGGAGAGGGTTTGTCCTATCTTGGATATCAGGACCCTCAACTGCTTTGTAAGAGTACAAAGATTCCGGAAAGGAGTTGGCTCGCTCTGTTGTCGCTGCCCTCCATCCAGGGGATTTTCCGGCATCCTTGATCATCAAGGACGCATGCTGCATGTCTCCAGATGCACCAGGCATCAGAGATGTCTGCGTTGGCGGCCGGGGAAGACCACTACCAATGGTGGCTCTCCCCTTTGGCCTGGCATCAGCACCAAGGGTGTTCACCAACCTGGCTTGCCTACCGAACAGATATTTCCCTCTTAACCGCCAGCTTCTGCCGACTTGTCGGGAAGCCCTACTTGGAGCGGTACAAAACCTGCTGATACGCAGGGTAAACCTTCCTGTCTTAGTACAGGAACGGATTTAGGGGTTCTACTCTAATCTGTTCGTAGTACTGGAGAGGGTTTGTCCTATCTTGGATATCAGGACCCTCAACTGCTTTGTAAGAGTACAAAGATTCCGGAAAGGAGTTGGCTCGCTCTGTTGTCGCTGCCCTCCATCCAGGGGATTTTCAAGCATCCTTGATCATCAAGGACGCATGCTGCATGTCTCCAGATGCACCAGGTATCAGAGATGTCTGCGTTGGCGGCCCGGGGAAGACCACTACCAATGGTGGCTCTCCCCTTTGGCCTGGCATCAGCACCAAGGGTGTTCACCAAGGTGCTTGCCATGATTCTGGCCCTACTAAGACAGAGTGACATCGCTATCATGGGCAACTTGGACGATCTTCTTCTGAGGGTCACTTCAAACTTAAATTTAGAAGTGAGCGGGTCTATAACTTGTCAGACCCTCCGATACTTGGTTGGGTGCTGAACACTCAGAAGTCAGTATTGGTACCGTCCCAACTCCTAGTATATCTAGAGTTCATTCTGGACTCCTCAGAGGCGTACGTTTTTTTCCCCCTAGGGGAAAGTTGCAGACCCGTTGGGTTGCGGTGCGGCAGTTGACATCCCAAGGAGGGGTTGTCATGCCTCCTTTGCAGGCGAGTCCTGAGCCTTATGGTAGCCTTCTTCGAGGCGGTACCATAGGCACTATTTCACACGCGAGTGTTACAGAGGGTAACTCTGTCCTGAAGGGTCAAGTGCCCTTCATCCCCGGATTATCAGATCCAGGTGAGCCACCTAAACAGGGCTTCCCTAGTTGGTGGCCGACTTCACCGGCATTCTGTCTGTGAAGTTGTTCCTTCCTTTTACTGGATAGTGGTCACGGTGGACGCCTGTCTTCCCAGTTGCAGAGGAGTCTGAAGAGCTCAGTCAACCTGGGTCGCTAGACTCCGGAGGAATCCCATTGCAGATCATTGGCCTGTAAGTCGGGGGATCTGGCTTTGCCTCTCCACATGGTCTCAGAGGCTACAAGGGCGTCCAGTCGGAAAAAAAACACAGTTGTGGCATATGTCAATCATCAAGGAGGAGCAAGCAACTCTGCTGCAGCATCGGAGGTCGCTCATCTCCTAAGGGGCTCCCTTACCAGAGGGGAAACACGCCAGTCATATATCTCCTGACTTCTCGATTCAATAGGAAGGTATTGAGGTTGTGGCCAGGTCAAGTGACCCATGGGCAAACACGACAGATGCGTTGATGGCACTGCGGAGTCAGTACCGACTAATCTATGGCTTCCTCCTTGGAAACTCCTTCCTCATCTGCTTCACAGATTGGAAACAGAGAGGATTACAATGGTCCCAATTGCTCTGAATTGGCTTCGGTGTCCTTGGTACGCCGATCTAGTGCGTCTGGTAGCAGACACCTTTTGGCAGCTACCGCTAAGGAAGGACCTGTTGTCGCAAGGTCCAGACACCATCCTGTTTTACAGTCGCTGGCTTGAGGGCATGGCTTAAGAGCCAGGTGCTAAGAGACCGGGACCTGTCAGACTCGGTGATATCTACCATGAGGAGTGCTTGGAAATCATCCCCTAGGAAGATTTACCGTTGCACTTGGAAGACCTACACATCCATTTGTGAGGAAATGAGGTGGCATCCACGTACTTATTTGGTTCCAGAGTCCTGCTGTTCTCAGCAGGGAACGGGCCAAAAATTCTACTGTTAAAGACAATTAGGGGGCAGGTATCTGCCCTGGCTGTCCTTTCAACGACCCCTGGTGGCTCACTCTCTAGTTAGAACGTTTGTACAGTGGGTTCGGCAGGCGGCCCCTCCGGCCCACCCTCCACTACCTCCGTGGGGCTTGTGTAGCAGACATCCTTTTGGCTTCTACCACTACGAGAGGACCTGCTGGTCCAGGGTCCCATATGCCACCCTGTTGCAGGCTATGGCTTCAACGGCATGGCCTCTAAGTGTCTCAGAAACCACTGTTTTAGAACATCAGGGAGATTCCCCTGTTGACACTTTTTTTTTAGAAAGTGGTCCTCTTGGTGGCTGTTACGCCAGCTAAGACGGGTTTCTCAGCGGGCAGCCTTGTCATGCAAGCCTCCCTATCTGATCTTCCACAAGGATAAGTTGGTGCTGCGTCCGCAGCCTTCTTTATTTCTTTCTTTCTAGAAGTCGTGTTCCATCTCAAGGAAGACATTGTACTGCCATCCTTGTGTCCTCATACGTCGAATCCTAAGGAGACAACGCTGCATTCTTGGACGTGGTCCAAACTCTGAGAGAATGCTTGTCTGGTACTGCTCCATTCCAGAATCCAGGCTCACTGTTTATTTTTCAGTGGCTGGTCCCCAGTAGGGCCCAGCGGTCTCGTCGGCCACCATTCTAGGTGGTTCCGACAGATTGTGATCAGGCTTACGCCATGAAGGATCAGGCGCCTCCAATCCGGCGCATTCAACCAGGGCAATAGATGCCTCTTGGTGTTACGTCAGTAAGATGGTTTTCTGAGCCGGCAGCCTTGTCATGCAGGGCTCCTTATCTGATCTTCCACAAGGATAGGTGGTGCTGCATCCGCAGCCTTCTTCTTCCTAAGGTCTTTTGACCTTCCATCAAGGAAGACATTGTACTGCCATCCTTGTGTTCTCATCCATCGAATCCTAAGGAAACAACGTATATTTTGGACGCTGTCCGAGCTCTGAGAGCATCAAGCGTCTGTTTTCACCAGGTGTGTAAGGCGGCGACCTGCTCGTCCGTTCACACTTTCACTAAACTTTACAAGTTAAGGTGTGTGCATCTTCGGATGCTTCCTTCGGCCGCAAGATATTGCAGGCGGCCGTTTAGAGTTGCAACTCCTCCTTGGAGGAGCTCTGTTTGGGGTGAAGTTTTTAATGCTGTTACCACCCCTCATTTTTTTCTCTGTCACTGCTTTGGGACGTCCCACTATGTCAATAGAGAAGCTGTGTCGGTCCATGAACGAAACAGTAAATAGGATTTTTTACTCACCGTAAAATCCTTTTTTCTGAGTTCATGGACCGACACAGCACCCAACCCTCCTTTTAAGTTTGTACTGCTTTTTGACGAATCTGATCTGCGAGATGCAGCTGAGGGGATATACCCAGAGGGTCCACCCCCTGGACGGTACTGTAGAAGGTGTGATGCAACACTTTTTACAAGTTTTCTGCCTAGTCACTCCTAATTAACGGATAATACCCACTATGTCAATAGAGAAGCTGTGTCGGTCCATGAACTCAGAGAAAAGGATTTTACAGTGAGTAAAAAATCCTATTTTACCTGTTTTTGTTCCCCTCCTGAAACCACTTAAAACAAGAATAGAGAGAAACTGGTTCTTCAGACAATCAACTTATTGCGAAGTAGAAATCAAAGATATTTACCTGTCCTTGTTGGGTAGATAAAAGAAGAGACACAACAATTCCATAAAAAGGTTACACAGATACTTAGATACTTAACTAGACTGTTCTCACAGAAATCACCCTTATCCAACGAAAGCCATTGTATTGTATTGGAATTGTGTATACAGCTAATCTCTCTCTAAATATTCATTGAGTCTGTCCAAAGTTCATTTCAAAACATTTTAGAAAGGTATTTGAAATTTGTGCATTCAGTATTATTTTAAAATGCCTATATTTGATTATAAGTCACTAAAATTATATATTATATTCCAGGTCATAGATACAATTATGATTTTAGTTTATTAGTTAAAAGAGTGAAAAAGTACTCACATTTGGAACAAAACTTAAAAGCATGTAATGCTGACACTGATCTGCCGACCGGAAGTGATGCGTGAACATGTGCTGACTCCGCCCTACCGGTTTCGTCACACTGACGCTCCAGATGACGTCAGTGTGACGCAACCAGTAGGGCGGAGTCAGCACACAATCACGCATCACTTCCGGTCGGCAGATCAGTGTCAGCATTACATGCGTTTAAGTTTTGTTCCAAATGTGAGTGCCTTTTCACTCTTTTAACTAATAAACGGTGTTACAAACGATAATACACTATTGGGCATCCCCTTTTCTCCTTTACAAGGGTTATAATTAAAGCACCATCACTATCGCAGCAGTGACAGGCGAATCGCCAGGGTGCCCCACAGTGGCAGACACTATTAATGCCTCATACCCCAAGCGGGGAAGGAATATCTGGTGAGTGCAGCCTAAATAAGAGCACGGATAAGCCACGATTGCTGTGATCACTTATTGAAATAGATCAACGTTTTTCACAAGGCACGCATCACGATTTTTGAACATCAAGCACTTGGGACTTTATCATTTAATTATTTATGCACTTTATAGCATACATTTTTTCACGATGGACTATTAAGGAATTGTAAAGGACATTCATGCATATATTTATGTAATCATTTTTATATCTTTTTTATATATTTTATATTGGCTTACGGATTTATTTGCAATACTTTTAGCTAATTTGCACATATTTGCACATGTTTATTTGGCACGCCGTGATTCCAGGTAATATTGAATTGGTATCTGAACCACATTCAATGCTTATTTGCACATGTATAATTTGCACTTTATATAGGCACACAAAGTATATGAGCAACCATTAGAACAGCGCCACATCTACTTTCCTACCCTATTCAATGGTGAGATACTGACCATATAATTATTAATATTTTTCTCTTCCCAAAATCATAGGAATTGTATTTTACTGTATACATTTTATCTTATCCAATACTGTGTGAGGGGAAAATTATAGGAATCATATTTTACTGTTTACATTTTATCTTATCCAATACTGTGTGAAGGGTAGTTTAGTATTTAATAATTTCCCCACGTTATTGGCCTTGTGTGTTGAAGCCATTCTGGTAGCTCTGTTAAATTAATACTTCCTTCAAATTGATATCTATCTGTTGACTCCGCTAGACATACTTTGTATTCCTTCCGGCCGGAGAAATTCAGAGGATTGTTTTTCCGAGTGACAAGAAATATTGTGTTTTTGAACTTAAGGCGTGATTACCGCATTTTTTTTAACCTAGTCATTTGGGCTACCCTTGGGTTATTTGTCAAATATTAAGGAAAATAGTTTTATTGCCACGTTGATGTCTTTGGTAGGGTGTATGAAATATTAATCACCAGAAATTCCGGTTCTGTATGCAGTTGTATAATTATACTTGTAAATTAATAAAAATGATTTACTTATTAATTTTATTGGGAGATATTTATATGTTCGTAAATTATTGTGGTATGTTACTGATTGTCTAAGCAAAGTTCAAATTTTTACTGTAAGGTTGGAGGCACTGCGCAAAACACTAAAATTTTATGTAATTCAAATTCCCCATATGTATTATTAAGATTCCATACCACACTCACAACATAAAATTGGCAAGCACTGCTGAGATATTTTGTAAGAGGGAATCTTACCACATTACAGAACATACTGGTGATTGTATTTTCATATACATTGTTGTACAGGTCCTTCTCAAAAAATTAGCATATTGTGATAAAGTTCATTATTTTCTGTAATGTACTGATAAACATTTGACTTTCATATATTTTAGATTCATTACACACAACTGAAGTAGTTCAAGCCTTTTCTTGTTTTAATATTGATGATTTTGCCATACAGCTCATGAAAACCCAAAAATCCTATCTCAAAAAATTAGCATATTTCATCCGACCAATAAAAGAAAAGTGTTTTTAATACAAAAAAAGTCAACCTTCAAATAATTATATTCAGTTATGCACTCAATACTTGGTCGGGAATCCTTTTGCAGAAATGACTGCTTCAATGCGGCGTGGCATGGAGGCAACCAGCCTGTGGCACTGCTGAGGTGTTATGGAGGCCCAGGATGCTTCGATAGCGGCCTTAAGCTCATCCAGAGTGTTGGGTCTTGCGTCTCTCAACTTTCTCTTCCCAATATCCCACAGATTCTCTATGGGGTTCAGGTCAGGAGAGTTGGCAGGCCAATTGAGCACAGTAATACCATGGTCAGTAAACCATTTACCAGTGGTTTTGGCACTGTGAGCAGGTGCCAGGTCGTGCTGAAAAATGAAATCTTCATCTCCATAAAGCTTTTCAGCAGATGGAAGCATGAAGTGCTCCAAAATCTCCTGATAGCTAGCTGCATTGACCCTGCCCTTGATAAAACACAGTGGACCAACACCAGCAGCTGACATGGCACCCCAGACCATCACTGACTGTGGGTACTTGACACTGGACTTCAGGCATTTTGGCATTTCCCTCTCCCCAGTCTTCCTCCAGACTCTGGCACCTTGATTTCCGAATGACATGCAAAATTTGCTTTCATCCGAAAAAAGTACTTTGGACCACTGAGCAACAGTCCAGTGCTGCTTCTCTGTAGCCCAGGTCAGGCGCTTCTGCCGCTGTTTCTGGTTCAAAAGTGGCTTGACCTGGGGAATGCGGCACCTGTAGCCCATTTCCTGCACACGCCTGTTCACGGTGGCTCTGGATGTTTCTACTCCAGACTCAGTCCACTGCTTCCGCAGGTCCTCCAAGGTCTGGAATCGGTCCTTCTCCACAATCTTCTTCAGGGTCCGGTCACCTCTTCTCGTTGTGCAGCGTTTTCTGCCACACTTTTTCCTTCCCACAGACTTCCCACTGAGGTGCCTTGATACAGCACTCTGGGAACAGCCTATTCGTTCAGAAATTTCTTTCTGTGTCTTACCCTCTTGCTTGAGGGTGTCAATGATGGCCTTCTGGACAGCAGTCAGGTCGGCAGTCTTACCCATGATTGCGGTTTTGAGTAATGAACCAGGCTGGGAGTTTTTAAAAGCCTCAGGAATCTTTTGCAGGTGTTTAGAGTTAATTAGTTGATTCAGATGATTAGGTTAATAGCTTGTTTAGAGAACCTTTTCATGATATGCTATTTTTTTGAGATAGGAATTTTGGGTTGTCATGAGCTGTATGCCAAAATCATCAATATTAAAACAAGAAAAGGCTTGAACTACTTCAGTTGTGTGTAATGAATCTAAAATATATGAAAGTCTAATGTTTATCAGTACATTACAGAAAATAATGAACTTTATCACAATATGCTAATTTTTTGAGAAGGACCTGTATATGTAACATGGCAGGAAGTGATGGTGAACAGGTAGAGACCCAGATTAATCGAATGTGTGAACAAATGACACACCTGAATAACCGCCAATCTGCTAACCCGTCTTTTTTAGCGGACACTCCTGTGACCAACCCAGGGTCACAGAATGCGTAAAACCCCAGACAGTCCTCCAGCAGGGGACAACCCTGGGTGCGATCACAGGAGACGCACACCATACTCCTGACATGCCCCTAAACAGGGGGGATCAGTGTTGGATTGTTAATTCTGCTTCTGTTTTTCAGTATCCTTCTAACCACTCTAATTTAGCTGAGCCGCTGGGAGTTGTTGTAAATGACCAATTGGGCGGGATGCCTCCTACTCCTTGTGTTTCCGCCTCGAGTAGGCACCGCAGGACATGCAGAAGGAATCATAAGTGCAAAGAAGCTGTGACCTGCGGTGAGATAAATGCCAACTGTAAATTATTGGAAAGCCCACAGATCCTCAACCACGCTAATTCCATGTGTAAATCGATTGAATCTGATGGAAGATATTTCACTACAGAAAAGGTGCATGAGGCCGGTGATCACTCCATTTCAGTTTTTTTTTTTTATTCACTTCTCTTTATTTAGAAAAAAGAAAAAAAAAATTCTTACAGTGCAAACACTTTTTACATTTTATCCAGTGAGACATTATACATTTTTCTTTTCTTTCTCTCCTTGTTTTCCTTCCTAGTTCCTTTAAGTGCCTATCCACATATAAATACTACCATAGCCCTTTACTATGTTCTCTTTTTCCCTTTAACCCATCCCCCTCCCCCCCTCCGCTACATCTTTACCCCTTACCGCCTTGCATCTGATCTTCTCAACACATTTCCTCCAACGTTAACGCTATTCATTTCCTTTCCTCTTTCCTCCCTTTTTCCCTCTCTTCCTTTCCCCCTTTCTTTTCCCCCCTTACTAATGCCACTCTAGCCCTCTCTTCCCCTCCCTCCTCCCTTACCACCCCTTTGGTTCTTATATCTGGAGTCTTTCCACAACCAGTTGAGGTGGCGCGAGGTTAGCGTCCCCCAGCCATGTTTTCCATATAGCATCGAATTTGCCCACTTCTCCCCTTCGACTGTACGACAACCGCTCCCTTAAGAGCGTTGAGTTTACAGCTGAGATCCACTGCTTCCCCGAGGGCACCTCTGGGGCCATCCAGTATTTTGCGATGAGTTTTCTAGCCATGTACATTAGTCTGGTCAGCATACAGTATGTTCCTCTTTGGAACATTTCTGTATCAATGGCTCCCAGCAAATATACTAGGGGTTTTAGGGGAACAGGTACCTGAGCTACTCTCGTAATACATTGGGAGACTTCCTCCCAATACCTATGGAGTTTTGGGCATTTCCATATTAGGTGTATAAAATCCCCCCTATGTACTTTGCATTTTGGGCACAGAGGGGAGTCTCTTCCTCCCCATCTATATAGCTGCTCTGTTGTTCTATATGCTCTATGCAGAATAAATAGTTGTGATAGTCTCTGTGATGCTGATACCGATACCACTGGGATGGAGTTAAGTGCCATTTCCCACTGATTCCCATCTATGTCCCCGATATCTTCTACCCATTTACTTCGGCTTCTCAAGGAGGTGTGGTCCTGGACAGAGGACAGCAATTCCCCATATATTTTAGAAATTAGTCCCTTCCGGGTATCTGCTCCAAGGACTTCCCACAGCCTAGGTGATGTTTCCGCTATCATAGATTGTGTTGTTTGTTGTATCTGTAAGGCATGGCGTAACTGAAGGTATTGATAAAAGCCCTTTGGGCTTAACTGAAATTCCTGACACAGCTGTTCATAAGTCTTCAGCTCCCCCCCTTCATATAATTGTGCGAAGAACCGGATCCCTCTCTCTCTCCATGGGGTAAATCCCTGCAGTTTCTGTACCTCTGGGTATCTTTGATTGTGCCAAATCGGGGTAAAGGGCAACACACCTTTTATCTTCATGGCTTTTCGGGTCTCCCCCCACACTCTTTTAAGGAGGACACATATGGGTGCCGAGTCCGGTATACTCAGCAAATCCATTTCCCTATGGGAGGCCGCTACCAGTGTTGGATCCAAGGCAGTCACCATTTTGCTAATCGGGTCTTCCCTCCCCTCCCGTCCCCATCCTGTCAACTGCTGGAGCTGTGAGGCCAGGAAATACATTTTGGAGTGGGGTATTGCCAGCCCTCCTCTATCCTTCCCGTATTGCAGGGTAGCTAAGCTAATCCTGGCTGGTTTTTTTTTCCATATTAGCTCCCTCATCAATGTATCGATCTTTTTGAACCACTTATTAGTGATCCACACGGGAGAGTTGTGAAATACATACAATAACTGCGGGGCCCACACCATTTTTATTAAATTTGCCCGTCCCACCACTGACAGTGGAAGCTTACACCAACTGTAAGCTGGTTGGGAAAATACTGGAGAGATTAATAAAAGACCACATAGATGAGTTCTTGCTGGAAAAAAACTATTTAAGCAACAGACAGCATGGATTCATGAAAGACAGAAGTTGTCAAACAAACCTGATTTCTTTTTATGAAGAGGTAAGTAAGACCTTGGACAGAGGGGTGGCAGTGGACGTGGTATACTTGGATTTTGCAAAAGCGTTCGATACAGTTCCCCACACACGGCTCATGTGTAAGGTAAAGTCTACAGGATTGGAAATATCAGTTTGTAAATGGATAGAAAACTGGCTAAAAGACAGAATTCAGAGAGTAGTGGTTAATGATTCTTACTCTGAATGGTCCAAGGTTATCAGTGGTGTACCCCAAGGTTCAGTGCTGGGACCCTTACTTTTTAATATGTTTATAAATGATATTGGGTCTGAGATCAAAAGTAACATTTCTGTCTTTGCAGATGACACCAAGCTATGCAGTGGAATAACGTCCTTACAGGATGTCGCCAATTTACAAGCCGACCTCAATGCTCTGTCTAATTGGGCGACTATGTGGCAGATGAGGTTTAATGTTGATAAATGTAAAGTTATGCACTTGGGGGCTAATAATATGAATGCATCATACATACTAGGGGGAGTACAACTGGGGGGATCCGTAGTGGAGAAGGATCTGGGGGTTTTGGTAGATCATAAGCTCAATAATGGCATGCAATGCCAAGCTGCGGTTTCCAAAGCGAGCAAGGTCCTTTCTTGTATTAAGAGAGGTATGGTCTCCAGAGAGAGAGAGATATCATTTTGCCCCTGTTCAAATCATTAGTAAGACCTCATCTGGAATATGCAGTTCAGTTTTGGGCCCCAGTTCTCAAAAAGGATATTGGGGAACTGGAGAAAGTGCAGAGAAGGGCAACCAAACTGATAAGAGGCATGGAGGAGCTCAGCTATGAGGAGAGATTAGAGGAACTGAATTTATTCTCTCTTGAGAAGAGGAGATTAAGGGGGGATATGATCAACATGTACAAATACATAAGGGGTCCATATAGTGAACTTGGTGTTCAGTTATTCACTTTACGGTCAACACAAAGGACAAGGGGGCACTCTTTGCGTCTAGAGGAAAAGAGATTTCACCTCCAAATACGGAAAGGTTTTTTCACAGTAAGAGCTGTGAAAATGTGGAATAGACTCCCTGCAGAGGTGGTTCTGGCCAGCTCAGTAGATTGCTTTAAGAAGGGCCTGGATTCTTTCTTAAATGTACATAATATAACTGGGTACTGACATTTATAGGTAAAGTTGATCCAGGGAATATCCGATTGCCTCTCGGGGGATCAGGAAGGAATTTTTTCCCCTGCTGTAGCAAATTGGATCATGCTCTTCTGTTTTTTTTTTGCCTTCCTCTGGATCAACTGTGGGTATAGAATTGGGTATATGGGATTGTACGATATATGTTTATTTTATTTATTTATTTATTTTTTTTTACGGTTGAACTGGATGGACTTGTGTCTTTTTTCAACCTGACTAACTATGTAACTATGTTACATTTCACTTTCTGTCTTTCCAACAGTGGGCCCAAATTTAACTGAATATACTCCGCTGGTTCCGATGTTACTACCACTCCCAGGTATTTAAAACTTTTTGCTATGACTATTTGTTCGGCCCCCTCTGGCAACTGCTCCACCCCCTGATCTACAGGCATTAAAATTGACTTTGACCAATTGATGGTGAACCCTGAGAAGCCTCCAAAGTCCTTGATTGTCCGCATCGCTGCCCGCAACGATGCCGCAGGATCGCCTAAATATATAAGCGCATCGTCCGCATATAAGGATATTTTTTCTTCCCTCTGACCCCTGCGGAATCCTACCACTTCCGGATCATTGCGGATCAATATAGCCAAAGGTTCTACCGCCAAGGCAAACAGCAGTGGGGACAATGGGCACCCCTGACGAGTGCCTCTATCTAACTCAAATGGAGGGGATATTTTGTTATTAATTCGGATTCTGGCCCTGGGTCTGGAATATAGCACCCTTACCCATTTTATGAACCCGTCCCCCAATCCAAATCTGTCCAGGATCTCCAGGAGGTAGGGCCATTCCACACTGTCAAACGCCTTTGCGGCGTCCAGTGACAGAATGGCCCTGCCCCCCGGGTTGTCCACCGGCACCTGTAAATTCATATATAGTCGCCTGATGTTATCCGCGGTGGAGCGTGTGGGTATAAAGCCAGACTGGTCATGATGTACCAGTTTGTCAATTACCAGGGATAGCCTCTTGGCCAAAATACTGGCCAAAAGTTTCACATCTACATTCAATAAAGAGATTGGACGGTATGAGTCCAGCAAAAGCTTATCCTTCCCTGGTTTTGAAAGTACTATTATTGTTGCCTCTTGCATACTGTCAGGCAAGGAACCCACTTCCATCGCCTCCTCTAACGCTTGTAGCAGAGGAGGGAGAAGTTCTTCCCCATACTGTAGGTACACCTCGGCCGGCAACCCGTCCGGTCCTGGTGACTTATGGTGTGGTGCCCCCTGCAATACCTCAGAGAGTTCTTTCAATGTTATTGGGGAGTTTAACATTTCCCTGTCGGCCTCAGATAGCTGTGGAAATGGGCATGTTTGCAAAAACATGGCCAGGTCTGATGGGGTATAGCTAGTTTTAGAGGAGTATAAGTCCTTGTAGAACCTCTGGAAGTTATCTAGGATATCGGTACTAAGAGTATGTATCTCCCCGGCTTCTGTTTTTATCGCTAAAATACTGGCAGACTCTCGCTGCTCCCTCGCTATAAGAGCTAGGAGTCGACCAGTATTTTCCCCCTCTTCAAAATAACTCTGTTGCTGAAAATAACTCCTTTTCTCCGCCGCGGTCAATAGGACCGAATTATACATAGATTGCGCCTCTTTCCAGGAATCCTGATTAGACTGAGATGGGTCCGCTATCAGGGCCCATTCTCTCCTTTGCATTTCTTCCCGTACCCTATTTTCCCATTCCCTCGCGCGTGATTTAATTCCCGTTATCTCTGCAATTAGGCACCCTCTTAGAAAGGCCTTAAGTGCATCCCATACCATCGCTGCGCTAGCCGACCCCCTATTAAAGTCCAAAAATTCCCGTATTGCCCTCTTAGCTTTATCCGGGGAGGGGATCAGAGTTAGCCAAAAAGGGTTCACTTTCCACGGTAAACGGTCCGACATAACCATATCGTCCAGTCGTACCCAGAATGGGGAGTGGTCCGATAGTACACGTGGCTCGTATGCTGAATCCCTTACCCGTTGCATAAGTGCCTCATTCCCTAGGCCCATATCAATACGTGAGAGTCCGTCATGTGTGACTGAGTAGCATGAATAGCTTCTATCCTCTGCATGCCTCTCTCGCCAGACATCCCGGAGTCCCAGCTCCGAGAGCAGCGAGGCAAAGGCCGTCCCTCCAGTCATCCGCCTCGCCCCTCTCGGGGTCAAGGACATTCTGTCCAGAAATATATCCAGCATATTTTTAAAATCCCCCAACGCTAGTACAGGGACATCCGGAAACAGGGCCATGAATTGCGCCAAACTTCTAAGAGGAGTTGCCGAGAACGGTGGAGGAACGTAGATCGAGGCAATAATACACACTAACCCATTAAGCTTACAGAGCAGAAAAACGTACCTACCCTCTCCGTCCACCCTCTGCTGGATACATTCAAAAGAGATATCCGCAGAGACTATTACACTTACTCCCCTGGAGTATGAAGTGTACATAGAGTGGAATTGTATCGGGTATCTGCGTGACTGCAGAAGATGGATGGAGTCAGGTCGCATATGCGTTTCCTGCAAACAAACTATCTGGGGTTTCATTTTATCAAAGTATTTAAACATTGCATTTCTTTTAGTCTTTTCCCCCAGACCCCTAACATTCCAGGTCATTAAAACTATACCCTTTTTGTTCATATTAACCTTTGTGTATACATAGTTAAAAGATAAACATATATATATGTAAAAGAAAAGGAAATAATACCAATAATTCCCACTTCATTTTACCCTTCTAATTTTGGTCTATCCCTAATGAAATACCGGTAATCTACCTAGTGCCTGGGCATACTTCAAAGTGTACTTCTGTAAAAATTCCCTTATCTTTGTGAGGTTTATGTAGTGGATCTTGTGTTTGTGATCTTTTTTGTGTTATTTTTTGTGATATTTTCCCATATTCCTGTATGATGTAGCTCCCTCTCCCTCCCCTCCCCTTCTTCCCTTTACCCCCCCTCCCTATCCCCCCTCCTACCCTCACACCCCTCCCTTCCCGCCCCCCCCCCTTCCTGCCCAACTGGGCCTACCCCTGGGGTTTTGCCTATGGCCTCTTCTCTACACTCATCCCCTCTCATCACCCCTCTTTCATACATCTCTCTATGCCCCTACTCTACTACTCTCACACCCCCCCCCCCCTCAAACTTTTTTTTATCCTTCTCCCTTTTCTTTTAATATTTCTATTATATTTTTCCCCCAGTGTTTTAGTGTTTGTGCCCTTTGTTGTGTTAAGTTCAAAGGGTGTATTCCTTTCAACAAACAGCTACTATTGTCTGGCTTCCAACAATGCCTGGCCACTTGAATATGCGGCAGGAATTTTCAACTTTAAAACCAAACACTTTCGTTAAAATATTTTTACACTTATGGGGACATGTGTCTTTGTCCCCTATAAAGGCAAAAATCACAATTTATCCATTTCTATTTTTCATAGAAATCACAAACACTACACACATACAGTATATTGTTGCTTGTAACATCAGATCATCTCTCAGGGCCCTTCCACTACAAAACTCCTGCATGCTATTTACAGAAAGTCACCAACTTTCACCCTTGTAACTGAAATGCTGCCCACCCCCCCCCCCACTAAACCTCATGGCTTATGGCTCAATGCAGCGGCCATCTTTAATAAGGCCGCCAATCTCAGTGTAGGCTGCATGAAATACCACAGCTATACCTTCATTTCCTACACAATATACAGTCTCCATCAGATCATCTCTTACACAACTTCAGTCACACTTATGGGGACACATGTCCTGCATCACACAAACAATCTAATCACACACAGGCATACACAAACAAATTCACAGGCCTACGATCGGATTCAGAGGCATACGATCTCTCTCCCAACAAAATCACACACACACATGCATGATCGGATTCGCAGACATACACACACACACATACACACGCTGCAAACTTAAAGCATTATTTCAAAAAGACAAAAAAATATTCTTTTAAAGAGTAGAGCCCCCCACATTGGAACGTAGATCCACTCTTCCCCCCATCTCGATCCGATGTCCAAAGGGACTCCATCTATTCCCAAAAATCCTGGCCCGCCATTCTGTTGTGGAATTCCTAGGCTGTTTGCAGAGCACACAGCCTATAATTCCTGTGCTATCTAAGCACACACTTTAGATTCATCTTTTTGCAATAATGCTATCTTTAAGTTTGCTAAGATCCACTCACCGTTCATTCCCATTCATCCCAAGAAGGCAGCACCACAAAAGCTATGTTCTCATTTCAGCATACCAGCCTAGACTGCCCAGCCGACGCCTAATCATAGGCTTTTATTAAACTCAAAAGATCTCAAGACAGGAGGTGATTGGTTGCAGCAACCAGTCACCTCCCCCCATGGGCGGGAACATCACAGGATGTTCCTTCCACAGGAGAATGACCATACAAGGACATCCTTCCAAACAGATACAATGTTCATTCAAATTGACTAACAGTGACATAGACTGCTACCAAATGACGGAAACTACATAACAATTATGCCTCAAATGGACCACAATTATTTTATAGTTATGCTACCGTTCCTGTGGACACAGATATGTGTGCTCAGAGTCATTTAACGCCCCCCGCCAGGGGCTGGCCAGTTCCCCCAACGGGGCGCAAAACAACATCTCTAAATGCAGCAAACATCGCTGTTTCCACAGGAAGATTTTCCCGCCACCGATCTTCCACCAAAGTCGGTATGTGCAAATACGCTCAGATGAGCGCATTACAGCAAAACTGACACTGGGGGGACATCTGACAACATACATTAATACATTTCCATAAAAATCTCCACAACAGATTTGGCACTGCGTCACTTTAACTGACAATTGCGCAGTCGTGCGACACTGTACCCAAACAAAATTGACGTCCTTTTTTCCCCACAAATAGAGCTTTCTTTTGGTGGTATTTGATAATCTCTGCAATTTAGATTTTTTGCGTATAAACAAAAAAAGAGCGTCAATTTAGAAAAAAACACAATGGGGGTTATTTACGAAAGGCAAATCCACTTTGCACTACAAGCGCAAAGTGCACTTGAAATTGCACTGAAAGTGCACTTGGAAGTGCAGTCGCTGTAAATCTGAGGGGTAGATCTGAAATGAAGGGAAGCTCTGCTGATTTTATTATCCAATCATGTGCAAGCTAAAATGCGTTTTTTTAATTTTCCTTGCATGTCCCCCTCAGATCTACAGCGACTGCACTTCCAAGTGCAATTTCAAGTGCACTTTGCACTTGTAGTGCAAAGTGGATTTGCCTTTTGTAAATAACTCCCAATATATTGTAGTTTTTGCTATAACAAATAACCCCAATTTTTTTTAAAGCGTTTTTTCCTCAGTTTAGGCCGATATGTATTCTTCTACATATTTTTGGTAATAAAAATCGCATTAAGCGTATATTGATTGGTGTGCGAAAAAGTTATAGCGTCTACAAAATAGGGGATAGATTTTTAGTATTATTATTTTTTTGTACTAGCGGCGGCGATCTGCGATTTTCATCGGGACAGCGACATTATGGCGGACACATCGGACACTTTTGACACATTTTTGGGACCATTTGCATTTATACAGCGATCAGTGCTATAAAAATGCTGATTACTGTAAAAATGTCACTGGCAGGGAAGGGGTTAACACTAGGGGGCGATCAAGGGGTTAATTGTGTTCCCTCGTGTGTTTCTAACTGTAGGGGAATGGGACTGACCTAGAGGAAATGACAGATCATGGTTCCTAGATATTAGGAACTCACGATCTGTCTGTCCTCACAGAACAGGGATGTGTGTGTGTTTACACACACACACCCCTGTTCTGCCTCTCGTGCCTGCGATCGCTCGTGGTCATCGCGACCGCCGGTCACGAGCATCGGTACCCCCGTGATGCAGCCGGCACGTACCTCCGGCAGCGCGCACACCTGCTATCCCGCTTAAAGGGACCGACATACACCTACGGAGGTTCGTGGGATCGGCAAGTGGTTAATGAAATCCAAAATCACAGTTTACGCTGCATCAGTGATTGTTGATCCGCACCTCAAAAGGGGGTATCCAACAATGGGTAGTCCCACTTAAATTCAGAGGTTTAATGGTACAGCATGCTCATGACGCCCCCACGCCTGGGCACCGCAGAGAAAAGATCACCTATGAGATCCTCCAGGATTACGCCTACTGGCCTCATATGCTGCGTGATGTGAAGGCATACTGCCAAGGCTGCTTAATATGTCCTCAATTTCAACCAGCTTCGCCCACCCATAGGGCACCCCTTCAGAAAAGGGGGATCTGCATGCCTTGGTTAGACCTTCAAATAGATTTCCTTGGACCTGTAACTAAATCTTCACGAGGGATATATGTTAACTGTGACATGTTTATTTACCAAGTATGTTGAGTGTATTCCAGCACCAAATAACAGCTCCGACACATGTGCCGCTCTATTGATCAATCATATCTTTTCACGCTTCGGCCTTCCCCAGAAAATAGAGTCTGATAGGGGTACACATTTCACTTGTGAAGTAATGGCTAAACTGTGGAAAATATTGGGCATAAAAAGGAAAATACACATCGCCTATCAGCCCGCCTCTAGTGGTGGAGTAGAACGGTACAATCAGACAATTGTAAACTTAGGCCTCGTACACACGACCGATTTTCTCGTCGTAAACAGTCAAGAAAAGTGCCGCGAGAGTTTTTTTGTCTAGAAAAACGTTCGTGTGTATGGTTTTACGACGAGAAACTTGACGAGAATCTCGACGAGAAAATAGAGAACCTGCTCTCTATTTTCTCGTCAGGATTCCAGATATCCTCGTCGTGTTTCTCGTCGGCCTGTTTTGTGACGAGAAAATGGTTCGTGTGTATGCTTTTACGACTCTTCCAAAAGCGCGCATGCTCACAAGCAACTATGAGACGGGAGCGCATCTTCTGGTAAAACAAGCCTTCATAATGGAGAGAGCACATTCGTCACGCTCATAAATATTTCATCGTTTAAATGTTCTGCATTGAATTCTTCGTTAGAATGTTACATTAATCAAAACGAGAGACCTTCTTTTGCTGCTGATATTCACACAGAGTTCTGCCTTATTTTTAACCTTTTTCATGCTGCTCTTTATAAGATTTATGTGTATTATATCGTGCAAGTTTTTAGGAATAATTTAAATGGTTAGATTTTTCAAAATGATGTTAATTATAATTTCTCAATGTTTTGATAGCGATCTCCCATTTAATTTTCTAATCTATATTTTTAAAATTTCACACCATGTTTTTGAGCTAATCAGATTTAGTTATTCTTTTGGGGGGGTGATATCTGTGCCTTTTATTGTCAGTCAAATGTATCTGCTTACTCCAAAGCTTGTTTTTTTTTTTTTTTAAATACACATAGTCAAGTATGAACTTAAACAAAAAACACATTTATTCATGTTTATAAATTAAATAAAGAGAAGGCAGCGCTGGAGAAGCTGCTGCCATTTGTGCATCCCAGGGACCCCAGAGCACACAGCAACCCTGTGTGGACACTAAAATTGGGAGCTTGAGAAGGCCCACATTTCAGAACACAATCTGATGCTGGCCTCCCAGAGGTCAGGAACAGCAGCAGGTGAGATATATGTCCCAAGTGTGTGGTACTACAACAGGCTGCCTTCTGTCCGACCAGTGCGACCACAATGAAGCAAGGCCATCACTTCCTCTTCTTCCTGGCAACCTTCCCTGCAGCCTTTCCTGAAGCCTTTCCTGCAGCCTTTCCTGCAGCCTTCCTTCTTCGTTTAGCTGGAGGCTGGCCCACTGGAGGGGTACTCCTGTCAGGAGGAGGAGGTGGAGGTGTAGCAGAAGGGGGTGGGGCAGAAGAAGAAGGTGGAGGTGTAGCAGAAGGGGGTGGGGCAGAAGGTGGAGGTGTAGCAGAAGAGGGTGGGGCAGAAGGTGGAGGTGTAGCAGAAGGGGGTGGGGCAGAAGGTGGAGGTGTAGCAGAAGAGGGTGGGGCAGAAGGTGGAGGTGTAGCAGAAGGGGGTGGGGCAGAAGGTGGAGGTGTAGCAGAAGGGGGTGGGGCAGAAGGTGGAGGTGTAGCAGAAGGGGGTGGGGCAGAAGGTGGAGGGGTAGCAGAAGGGGGTGGGGCAGAAGAGGAAGGTGGAGGTGGAGGTTGAGGTTGGGTCAGTTGGGCCACCTCACATATGGCGGTATTGGGGGTAATTTGCTCCATCACCCCCTTGTTGAGCAAGGTGATGAGCAGGGGTTCGCATAGGAGGCGTTGCTCCATGCTCATCACCTTGAACTTAGCCTCCACTAGGCCGGCAATGGCCTCTTCAGGGGATGTGGGCTCCTTGAGGGTGGCATGGGCCTCTTTAATAAGGGCCATTGCGGCCTCACTGGTGGTCCTGTCCCTCCTGCCTCTTTTGTGAAGCCTGATGGGAGGCACCTGGGATCTGGTGCTTCTCCTTTGCCCTGCCACCTCCTGTCTGCCACTGGGCCCTGCCACCTCCTGGCTGCCACTGGGCCCTGCCACCTCCTGGCTGCCACTGGGCCCTGCCACCTCCTGGCTGCCACTGGGCCCTGCCACCTCCTGGCTGGTACTGGGCCCTGCCACCTCCTGGCTGCCACTGGGCCCTTCCTCCTCCTGCCTGACAGTTTCCAGACCCTCCTCCTGGCTGATTTCATCCTGTGTATGAAAAAGAAACATAGTTTAATATGTTGGTTTAATCTTTGCATCAAACTTTGTAATCCTGATGGAAGCAATTAGAATGTAAATGCATAAATCCTTGCTTTAAATTTACCACTACATCAGCTTGACTATTTACCACACAATTAAGTGCAGAATAATGTCTACAGATCATGATTTCACTTGTGGAATACAAAATAATGTATGTTTCTCATCCTGACATATTTGGGAAACATTAATTTTATCCCACTACATTTTCAGTTAATACTATACCTGGCTCCAGATGGACAAATCAGGATCATCCAGGATGGCTGCCTCCTCTTGCTCCAGAGAAGGCTCAGGTTGGCTGCAGGGAAGTCTGGGGGGAAGAGTGGAGAGTGATGGCCTTGGCTCAATGTGGTCATCCAGGAAGGACATCCTGCTGTAGTACCACAAAACCGGGACATAAACATCATCTGCTGCTGCTCCTGACCTCTGAGAAGCCAGCACCTTAGAGCGTTCAGTCCTGTAGGTACCTCTCAAGCTCCCAATTTTAGTGTCCACTTGTTTTGCTGTGGCTGTGGGCACCTTGGTATGCACAAATGGGAGCAGCTTCTCCAGCGCTGCTTTTCTCACCCCTTTTTTTTTATGGATGGGGTTTTTGGTCTCCCACAGAGCCGGCAGCTCCCTTACCCGGTCAATAAATTCCGCCAGGAACTCTTTGTCGCTAATAAAGACATTCATATTGTATCTGCAAGTAAAATAAATTATATTTAAATAATGTGAGGCAAACAGTCTAACCTCCTTCACATCCTAGTCACCATATATATCCTCCACCAATCTCAAGACAGTATAGGCCAACAATTTTTACAAGTCTCACAAAATCACATACCTTCGTTCGCACGTCCGTCACTTGAACTCCTCTCTCCGCACACCGAACGTACTATAGTCACATGTGTGTTTGCTATATACACACCACGCATGCGTCCAAATTCGAACACGTCGCTCCGCACACGTCGCCCGCCCATGACGTTCTAACTAACATCTTTTCCCCGCCCCTTCTCTTTCGGCGCGCAGACAGATATGGCGGAGTTACAGCAGGTATCTGATAATTCCGCAACTAGCGAGGAGACAAGCCCGGAGACCGAGGACACGTCACGATCAAGGAGGAGATTCAAGGCATCGAATATGTCTTTGGCGGAGATGGCGGAGATGGTGGACATCTTGGTCAAGGCTGATTATGATGCCAAGCATGGGCCGTATAGCAAACCAAATAGAAGGAAGGCCAAAATCCTCACTAAAGTTGTGAAGAGTCTGAGGACGAAGTTCGGGGTGAAACGCTCAAATGAGCAGCTCAGAAAGAGGTGGTCAGACCTCAAACTGAGGGAGCCAGACCAGTTGAGGAGCATAAAGAGGATGCTCGCTAAAAGTAAGTAAAATGACGACCTTTCTGCTATTAATCTTTTTAGAAACTGACATTTTTTTTTTATTATCATATTGGACTCCCTTCCAAAATGTAATATTTTGAACTAGGTTGGGCACAGTAATCGTTCGTTACGTTACCGACACTTCGTTCGGCCACTATCCGCGGTTTTGGCTTATTTAAGACCCCCAAAAGTAATTAGACATCTGCCATTTTTGATCAAGTATTGTGGATAATTTTTAAGTCTAGATGATGTGTTTGTAAGGAGAATGAAATGCAAACTTTAATCAGTGTAAAGGAGAGGACACTCAGCAGCTGCTTCCACATCTGTACTTTGGAGCACTATAGTGTGGGCCACCAGACCCGCCTTTTTTGGGTGTCCCACACAGGTGCATCAGAGTTTATTTGTGGTGCCTCCATGTCCAAAAAATTACATCTAAATGTGAATACTAAACATATTTGGGGTCATAAATAATGCATTTTTCTTTAAATTCCGCACAAACACACACACTTGTACCCCACTTCCAAACAATTTAGCCTGTTTTAAGTTTAAAAATGAGATTTTTACAGTGTGATAAATAGACCTTTGGTTTTATTCTCATAGGGGAGAGAAGACTGGGAGGAGGACACTCCAGGGAGCACATGCACCCCACAACTTCCAAGCAACCCCAAACTCCCAAAGATCCACAACCGAAAGATGTGCAGGAAGTTGAGGTGGAGGAAGGAGACGTGCAGGAAGGAGAGGTGGATGACGTTGTGTCACCACAACAGGTCAGTATCTGACACCACAGCTTAAGGTAAGCGAGGTAGGCCTGCAGAGTTTTATTATTTTTTTTTTATGGTTTTTAGGGGATGGAAATGTTGTGAAGGATAGCACACCGTTCTCTGCTGACAGTGCCCTCCGCCTCATCCAGCAAGTGATGGAATGTAGCACGGAACTGGACCTAATTAAACAAAGAATCCATGTGATGGAACAAACATTTAAAGACATTCTCGATGTTTTGGGGAGAATTCAATAAGCCATCCAAACACATTTGTTTTTACATGTTTGTTTTTATATTTTTACTAATTTTTTGAGTAACAAAGCAGCCAAAAATTGAATATGCACACAGTGTGTGAACATGTGCTATCTGCCATCAGGGGATATCCATGTACGTCTTTTGTGGGTGCAACCCCTTCCTCGTATCAAAAGTCGGTGAACTGAGGAAGGGGATGCACCCCCAAAACACGTCCATTGATCACCCCTGATGGCAGATAGCACATGTTGACAATAGGGATCAGGATTGTAAACTTCCTATTTGCAAAAAAGTAAAAATGTGTGCATATTGAATTTTTGCCTGGGCAAGGGGTGGCAGGACCCCATATTAGGACGGGCACATAGAGACATAGTTTGTGTAACTGAATGTCTCAGATTGCTCAGAGGTATCCAATGTTGTCATTTTAGAAATGCAAGTGGTATTTTTGTATTTTCATAAGCCAAAATTTGCCGGGTTGTGGCCAGGCCAACCCCAAAGTAAAACAAAAAAAAATGTGCAGAGAGTAAAATATTTGACCACAAACAACGTGTAGCTTCTTTTTATAATACTCTCTAAGCTTATTTGGTTCTTTTGTAAGGTAACATAGTGAAATTGGTTGTTATTTACTAAAGTAAAATACACTTGCCACTACAAATGCACAAAGACAAACTAGGAGACAGGAAAGAACAAATAATTAAAGGTTTAAACAAGATTTTTATTGGGATACTTAGACATAGGCTGGCATAGGAATTGCCCCCCTACCCGTGAAATACTCCATGTATTTGTCCCGAACCACACGGGCATTTTGGGGGGGCAAGCCAAGACGGGCAGATTCCAGGCCCGGAAGGGGATTTGCAGGGGAAAGTCCAGCCTCGGGCAAAACTGAGGCCATATAGGAATTAGATTTTTGGCTCAGAAAGTTGTGTAGCACACAGCAGCATAACACTACATAGTTTATTTTGTAGTCCGCCAAGTGGATGGAAGTCATAAAAAGGCGGAACCGGCTGGCCATTATGCCGAAGGCATTTTCAACGACTCTTCGGGCCCTGGCCAGCCGGTAATTGAACACACTCTTCTCTGGGGTCAGGGTCCTCTGTGGAAATGGCCTCATAAGATGCCGTCCGAGTCCGAAGGCTTCATCAGCCAAGAAAACAAAAGGGAGTCCTTCAATATTCCCTGCATCCGGTGGCAATGCAAGGTCGTCACTCTGGAGACGGAGGGCAAACTCCGTCTGGATGAAGGATCCCCCATCGGACATCCGGCCATTCTTCCCTACATCAACATAGAGGAATTCATACCGTGCTGACACCACCGCCATCAGCACAATGCTATGAAACCCCTTGTAATTGTAGTAGTAGGATCCAGAACGGGGTGGCGGCACGATGCGGACGTGCTTCCCGTCTATGGCACCACCGCAGTTGGGGAAGTCCCACCGCGTGGCAAACTCCGATGCCACAGTCTGCCATTCCTGTGGCGTGGAAGGAAGCTGTGGAGTGAAACAAGATGAAATAATATTAGAAAAACAAAGGCATACATTACAAGCAAATTCTAGACCAAAAAATTAGAGACCAACATCAATCTAATTATACGTTTATTAAGGTGTGTAAAAAAAGTATAATGGAAGGCTCATTTATCATATTCATCACCCCCTCTGATGGGCCATTACTAAATTATTTTGGGGGGGGGGAGATGTGTTTGGCCACAGGATAGCATTGCAGTGGCGGTGCGTCCAGAGTGGGCGCTGGAGCACTGTCCCCTCTCTCCTGTGCCCATCACTCAGAACAATACATAGGTTCATGCGTTGCATGAACCTATGTATTGTCTATGCCGCACACTATTCAGGTGGATGGCCTCTTGTAAAGCGACCGACATATGAATAATTGCGTCATTTAGGGGGTTAAAATTGCAGAGCAGAAACAGGTATTAAAAAAGTCTTGCAAATTACAACCTGAGAGATGTAATTGGCTTCCTCAAAGAAAAATCGGGGACGCAAGGAGGGGGCATTCCTTGTGTAAACACTGACAGGCTGCTCTGGCAATCATGTTCACCAAGTCTGTTTAATGGTAACATGATTGGCTGATGCAACATGAAGGGAAGGAGAAGACATCAAGGACAGAAGAAGGATGGCGCTGACCACAAGAAGGTAAGTGCAGGGCTGGGGGGAAACTGGCTGCATTAGAGGGGACTAAATGGCTGCATTGGAGGGGACAACTGGGGGCGTTTATTAGGCAACAGAGCAAAAAAGGAGGAAGTTTATTTCCGAAATTGGGGTTGGAACCCCCCAACATTTGGAGCAACAGGCGCCCCTGCTGGAAAAGTTAGTGAGGGGAAATATTTAGGGAGGATAAAAAAAGGGGCAATCTAAAGCTTCCAACATGCATGGGGACAAAGGGGACATTCTCAGCATATTACAATCATGGTAATTAGGGAAGGATGAAAGAAATACAATACATTAGCATACATGTAATACATAAAATGTGATGTTAAGGGAGAAAACTTACCCTAATATAGTCCTCCTGCAGGACTTGTATAATAGCAGAACAGGTGTCTGGGATTATGAGGCCCAGAGCCTGGGGGGAGATGCCTGTGGTGAACTTCAAGTCCTGAAGACTTCTCCCTGTCGCCAGGTAACGCAACGTGGCGATGAGCCTCTGCTCAGCACTGATGGCTTCCCGCATAACGGTGTCCTTCCTGGTAATATAGGGGGACACCAAAGCCAACAGTTCCTGAAAAACGGGGTCAGACATCCTCAGAAAATTCCTGTAGTCCTCAGGATTATTCTCGACGATCTCCCGCAGCAGAGGCATGTGGCAGAATTGGTCCCGCTGGAGCAACCAATTCTTGGTCCATGAACTCCTCCTCACACCATTCATGGACTGGTCTTGGTCCAAAACAAGCAGACCAACACCAAGCGCACGCACAGCACGAACTCGACGACAAGAACGTCCAGGCGACATGGCTAGGAAACGGTCGTCTAATCAGAACGTACAGAACAGAACGCACTTTAGAACAGCAAGGCCTATGAATAACGAACTGAAATTCAGAAACGAACAGGCAAGAACGCACTGTAAAACAGATACGACCTGCCTAGACGCCCTGAAAGTCAAGATACGAACCCACAAGCACAAACTGAACGGCAGAAAACGATCTGAAAAGTACGAAGACTGAAAAGCGCGAATCGTCTCTTCCCAAACTTTTACTTCACACGCGGTAACACGAGATCAGCAAAAGCAGCCCAAGGGGTGGCGCCAAGAAAAAAGATCTTCCCCTTTATAGTGCCGTCGTACGTGCTGGACGTGAGCGCAGAGAACCACGAGGAAATTGGAAAATGACAGTGTGTACGCATAGAAAGCTTGACGAGAAAATCGACAAGCTTAACAAGAATCTCGTCGAAAAAAACGACGTGTTTTTTACGACGAGAAAATCGGTCGTGTGTACGAGGCCTTACTCAAGAAATTTGTCACGGAAACAGGCAAGGACTGGGATGTAAAGCTTCCCTTAGTCCTGATGGCCTTAACCACTTAAGCCCTGGACCATTTGGTAGCTAAAGGACCAGAGGTGAATTCAGAATTTTGCACTGCGCTGCTTTAACTGTAAATTGTGCGGACATGCAATGTTGTACTGAAACGAAATTTGCGTCCTTTTCTTCCCACAAATAGAGCTTTCTTTTAATGGTATTTTATTGCCTCTGCGATTTTTATTTTTTGCGATATAAACGGAAAAAGACCGAAAATTTAGAAAAAAAATGATATTTTCTACTTTTTGTTATAAGAAAAATCGAATAAACTCAATTGTAGTCATACATTCAGGCCAAAATGTATTCAGCCACATGTCTTTAGTAAAAAAAATGTCAATAAGCGTATATTTATTGGTTTGCGCAAAAGTTATAGCGTCTACAAACTAGGGTACATTTTCTGGAATTTACACAGCTTTTAATTTATGACTGCCTATCTCATTTCTTGAGGTGCTAAAATGGCAGGGCAGTACAAAACCCCCCCAAATGACCCCATTTTGGAAAGTAGACACCCCAAGGAAATTGCTGAGAGGCATGTTGAGCCCATTGAATATTTTTTTTTTTGTCCCAAGTGATTGAATAATGACAAAAAAAAAAAAATTACAAAAAGTTGTCACTAAATGATATATTGCTCACACATGCCATGGTTATATGTGGAATTGCACCCCAAAATACATTCTGCTGCTTCTCCTGAGTACGGGGATACCACATGTGTGGGACTTTTTAGGAGCCTAGCCACGTACGGGACCCCGGAAACCAAGCACCGCCTTCAGGATTTCTAAGGGCGCAAATTTTTGATTTCACTCCTCACTACCTATCACAGTTTCGAAGGCCATAAAATGCCAAAATAGCACAAAACCCCCCCAAATGACCCCATTTTGGAAAGTAGACACCCCAAGCTATTTACTGAGAGGCATGATTAGTCCATGGAATATTTTATATTTTGCCACAAGTTGCGGGAATATGACAAACTTTATTTTTTTTGCACAAAGTTGTCACTAAATGATATATTGCTCACACATGCCATGGACATATGTGAAAGTAAAACCCCAAAATACATTCTGCTGCTTCTTCTGAGTATGGGGATACCACATGTGTGGGACTTTTTGGGAGCCTAGCCACGTACGGGACCCCAAAAACCAAGCACCGCCTTCAAGGTTTCTAAGGGCATAAATTTTTGATTTCACTCCTCACTACCTATCACAGTTTTGAAGGCCATAAAATGCCAAAATAGCACAAAACCCCCCAAATGACCCCATTTTGGAAAGTAGACACCCCAAGGTATTTGCTGAGAGGCATGTTGAACCCATTGAATATTTCTTTTTTGTCCCAAATGATTGAATAATGACAAAAAGAAAAAAAAAAGAAAAAATGTACAAAAAGTTGTCACTAAATGATATATTGCTCACACATGCCATGGTTATATGTGGAATTGCACCCCAAAATACATTCTGCTGCTTCTCCTGAGTACGGGGATACCACATGTGTGGGACTTTTTGGGAGCCTAGCCGGGTACGGGGCCCCAAAAACCAAGCACCGCCTTCAGGCTTTCTAAGGGCGTAAATTTTTGATTTCACTCCTCACTACCTATCACAGTTTCGAAGGCAATAAAATGCCAAAATAGCACAAAATCCCCCCAAATGACCCCATTTTGGAAAGTAGACACCCCAAGCTATTTACTGAGAGGCATGTTCAGTCCATGGAATATTTTATATTTTGCCACAAGTTGCGGGAATATGACAAACTTTGTTTTTTTTGCACAAAGTTGTCACTAAATGATATATTGCTCACACATGCCATGGGCATATGTGAAATTACACCCCAAAATACATTCTGCTGATTCTCCTGAGTACGGGGATACCACATGTGTGGGACTTTTTGGGAGCCTAGCCACGTACGGGACCCCAAAAACCAAGCACAGCCTTCAAGGTTTCTAAGGGCATAAGTTTTTGATTTCACTCCTCACTACCTATCACAGTTTTGAAGGCCATAAAATGCCAAGATGGCACAAAACCCCCCCAAATGACCCCATTTTGGAAAGTAGACACCCCAAGCTATTTGCTGAGAGGCATGTTGAGCCCATTGAATATTTTTTTTTTGTCCCAAATGACTGAATAATGACAAAAAGAAAAAAAAAAGAAAAAATGTACAAAAAGTTGTCACTAAATGATATATTGCTCACACATGCCATGGTTATATGTGGAATTGCACCCCAAAATACATTCTGCTGCTTCTCCTGAGTACGGGGATACCACATGTGTGGGACTTTTTGGGAGCCTAGCCGGGTACGGGGCCCCAAAAACCAAGCACCGCCTTCAGGCTTTCTAAGGGCGTAAATTTTTGATTTCACTCCTAACTACCTATCACAGTTTCGAAGGCTATAAAATGCCAAAATAGCACAAAATCCCCCCAAATGACCCCATTTTGGAAAGTAGACACCCCAAGCTATTTACTGAGAGGCATGTTCAGTCCATGGAATATTTTATATTTTGCCACAAGTTGCGGGAATATGACAAACTTTGTTTTTTTTGCACAAAGTTGTCACTAAATGATATATTGCTCACACATGCCATGGGCATATGTGAAATTACACCCCAAAATACATTCTGCTGCTTCTCCTGAGTACGGGGATACCACATGTGTGGGACTTTTTGGGAGCCTAGCCACATACGGGACCCCAAAAACCAAGCACTGCCTTCAGGATTTCTAAGGGCACAAATTTTTGATTTCACTCCTCACTACCTATCACAGTTTTGAAGGCCATAAAATGCCAAAATAGCACAAAACCCCCACAAATGACCCCATTTTGAAAAGTAGACACCCCAAGCTATTTGCCGAGAGGCATGGTGAGTATTTTACAGCTCTCATTTGTTTTTGAAAATGAAGAAAGACATTTTTTTTTTTTTTTTCTTTTTTCAATTTTTAAAACTTTGTGACAAAAAGCGAGATCTGCAAAATACTCAACATACCTCTCAGCAAATAGCTTGGGGTGTCTACTTTCCAAAATGGGGTCATTTGGGGGGGTTTTGTGCCATCTGGGCATTCCATGGCCTCCGAAACTGTGATAGGCAGTGAGGAGTGAAATCAAAAATTTACACCCATAGAAATCCTGAAGGCGGTGCTTGGTTTTCGGGGTCCTGTACGCGGCTAGGCTCCCAAAATGTCTCACACATGTGGTATCCCTGTACTCAGGAGAAGCAACAGAATGTATTTTGGGGTGCAATTCCACATATAACCATGGCATGTTTGAGCAATATATAATTTAGTGACAACTTTTTGTAATTTTTTTTTTTTTTCTTTTTGTCATTATTCAATCACTTGGGACAAAAAAAAAATATTCAATGGGCTCAACATGCCTCTCAGCAAATAGCTTGAGGTGTCTACTTTCCAAAATGGGGTCATTTGGGGGGTTTTGAACTGTCCTGGCATTTTATGCACAACATTAGGAAGCTTATGTCACACATCATCCACTCTTCTAACCACTTGAAGACAAAGCCCTTTCTGACACTTTTTGTTTACATGAAAACATTTTTTTTTTTGCAAGAAAATTATGTTGAACCCCCAAACATTATATATATTTTTAAAGCAAAGGCCCTACAGATTAAAATAGTGGATGTTGCATTTTTTTTTTCCACACAGTATTTGCGCAGCGATTTTTCAAACGCATTTTTGGGGGGAAAAACACACTTTTTTTATTTTTAATGCACTAAAAAACACTATATTGCCCAAATGTTTGATGAAATAAAAAAGATGATCTTAGGCCGAGTACATGGATACCAAACATGACATGCTTTAAAATTGCGCACAAACGCGCAGCGGCGAGAAACTACATTCATTTTTAAAAGCATTTAAAAGCCTTTACAGGTTACCACGTTAGATTTACAGAGGAGGTCTACTGCTAAAATTACTGCCCTCGATCTGACCTTCGCGGTGATACCTCACATGCATGATGCAATTGCTATTTACATATGCCGCTAGACCGACGCTTGCGTTCGCCTTTGCGCAAGAGCAGGGGGGGACAGCGGTGCTTTTTTTTTTTTTTTTTATTATTTATTTTGCTTTTTTATTTTATTTTTAAATTGTTCCTTCCATATTATTTTTTTTTTATCATTTTTATTGTTATCTCAGGGAATGTAAATATCCCCTATGATAGCAATAAGTAGTGACAGGTACTCTTTTTTTGAAAAAAAAATGGGGGGTTAGACCCTAGATCTTTCCTCTGCCCTCAAAGCATCTGACCACACCAAGATCGGTGTGATAAAATGCTTTCCCAATTTCCCAATGGCGCTGTTTATATCCGGGGGGGGCATTCCCTCCCACTGCTTGTAAAAGCAGTCCAGAGGCTAATTAGCCACTAGGATTGCTTTTACATGAAAGCCGGCCGCTGGCTGAAAAGAATGATACCCGCAGGCATCAATCTGGTATAACCATTCAAAGTCCAGCAACATACCAGTACGTTGCTGGTCCTTGTTGGACATGTATTGTAATCTTTTTTTTCATGCAGCCTGTTGGCTGAACGAAAAAAAGAGATTGATCGGTGGGTATGCCCACCATTAGAATACCTCCCTTCATCCACCCACTTCTAATGATGGGCATATATGCCGAAGCATGGGGGCATCCTCCCGCAAAAAAGTTATGCCGCGTACACACGGTCGGACTTTTCCACGGGCAAGCCTTCGTCGGAATTTTGACCGTATGTACGCGGCATAAAAGGTTATGCCGCGTACACACGGTCGAACTTTTCCACGGGCAAGCCTCCGTCGGAATTTCGACCGTATATACGCGGCATTAGGAACAAAATCGCTCCTCCGCCTCTGCTGCCCCCATGCTTCGGCATATTTGCTCTTTTTTTAACTGTGGTGGTGAAATCACCTCCTACAGCGTTGGAGTCACGGCTTTATGTATCGTGGGAGCAAACGCTGTTGCTGTCAAGATAAATAAATCCGCGATGCAACTGAATGGCGTACCTGCTAAGCAAATGATGGTTAACATTAAAACAAAGTAACATTACAGTACAACAGTAAGACCTTACCATACCATACCTGCAAAGCAAATACCAAAACAAAACCTAGTAAAAAATAAAACATTTTTTTAACGCAACCTGTGCTTAAAATATATATATGCCGAAGCATGGGGGCATCCTCCCGCAAAAAAGTTATGCCGCGTACACACGGTCGGACTTTTCCACGGGCAAGCCTTTGTCGAAATTTCGACCGTATGTACGCGGCATAAAAGGTTATGCCGCGTACACACAGTCGGACTTTTCCACGGGCAAGCCTCCGTCGGAATTTCGACCGTATATACGCGGCATTAGGAGCAAAATCGCTCCTCCGCCCCTGCTGCCCCCATGCTTCGGCATATATGCTCTTTTTTTAACTGTGGTGGTGAAATCACCTCCTACAGCGTTGGAGTCATGGCTTTATGTATCGTGGGAGCAAACGCTGTTGCTGTCAAGATAAATAAATCCGCGATGCAACTGAATGGCGTACCTGCTAAGCAAATGATGGTTAACATTAAAACAAAGTAACATTACAGTACAACAGTAAGACCATACCATACCTGCAAAGCAAATACCAAAACAAAACTTAGTAAAAAATAAAACATTTTTTTTAACGCAACCTGTGCCTAAAATATATATATGCCGAAGCATGGGGGCATCCTCCCGCAAAAAAGTTATGCCGCGTACACACGGTCGGACTTTTCCACGGGCAAGCCTCCGTTGGAATTTCGACCGTATATACGTGGCATTAGGAGCAAAATCGCTCCTCCGCCCCTGCTGCCCCCATGCTTCGGCATATATGCTCTTTTTTTAAACTGTGGTGGTGAAATCACCTCCTACAGCGTTGGAGTCACGGCTTTATGTATCGTGGGAGCAAACGCTGTTGCTGTCAAGATAAATAAATCCGCGATGCAACTGAATGGCGTACCTGCTAAGCAAATGATGGTTAACATTAAAACAAAGTAACATTACAGTACAACAGTAAGACCATACCATACCTGCAAAGCAAATACCAAAACAAAACTTAGTAAAAAATAAAACATTTTTTTTAACGCAACCTGTGCCTAAAATATATATATGCCGAAGCATGGGGGCATCCTCCCGCAAAAAAGTTATGCCGCGTACACACGGTCTGACTTTTCCACGGGCAAGCCTCCGTCGGAATTTCGACCGTATATACGCGGCATTAGGAGCAAAATCGCTCCTCCGCCCCTGCTGCCCCCATGCTTCGGCATATATGCTCTTTTTTTAAACTGTGGTGGTGAAATCACCTCCTACAGCGTTGGAGTCACGGCTTTATGTATCGTGGGAGCAAACGCTGTTGCTGTCAAGATAAATAGATCTGCGCTGCAACTGAATGGCGTACCTGAAAACAAAAAAATTACATACCTGAAAAGCAAGCATGATAAAACATTGCAGAATAGAATACAGTAAAAAAGAGCAGAACAATAGAGAGAAAATAGAGAGAGAGAGAGAGAGAGAACAATAAAACGACAACTATTTTTGTTTTTTTTATTTTATTTTTTTTTTGTGTTTTGTTTTTTACGTTTTTTTTTTTCTTTTTTACACTTTTTTTTGTAACTTTAACAACTGTAATGGTTCGGGTCTCTCAAATGTAATGGCATCTTGGGAGACCCTGTGTAAGTGTGTCCTAGTCTGTGAAATGCTGTACCCTACGCTAAAACTTCACTTTTGAGTGGTAGCGATCAAAACATTCACCAAGGCAAAGACCAGGTTTGTCAGGACAGAGTGGACAAAAAACACGGGTGTCACGCCTAAATCCGCGCTTGCTACAGACACGACATCTTTTTTGGGGGGTTCGTTGGGTAGGGGTACTCGGGAGGGCATACGGATAATGCCTCTCATGCAGCCGGCTTACTGCATTTGGTAGGGGATGGTGAGGTGCAGAACCGCCTGGATACAGGAGTTCTGTGACTATCTCATTCTGGAATTTTAGAAGAGATAACGTCCCGCCTGAAGCTCTGTATAGCACATGAGCATTCAGCAAAGCCAATTGGAATAAGGATAGAGACACTTTTTTGTACCAGCGTCTCGCCTTACGGTCAATTAGATACGGCGCCATCAACTGGTCGTTGAGGTCCACCCCTCCCATATTTTTGTTATATTCGTGGACACAGAGGGGTTTCTCCACAACACCAGTCGCTGTACGAATTTGGACTGTCGTGTCTGCATGAAGGGAGGTAAGAAGGAAAACATTCTTATTGTCCCTCCACTTCATAACGAGCAAGTTATTACACTTCACGCAGGCTCTCTCCCCCAGCCTAAGACGGGCATCTACAAGCCGCTGGGGAAAGCCCCGGCGATTAGGTCGCACGGTGCCACATGCTCCAATCTGATGATCAAACAAGTGACTAAACAGTGGCACGCTCGTGTAATAATTGTCCACATACAAGTGGTACCCCTTTCCGAATAAGGGTGACACCAAGTTCCACATTATCTTGCCAGCGCTCCCTATGTAATCCGGGCAGTTGACCGGCTCAACCTGACTATCTTTTCCCTCATAAACCATAAAGCTCCATACATAGCCTGTTGCCCTGTCACAGCACTTATAGAGCTTGACCCCGTATCTGGCACGCTTGCTGGGAAGGTACTGCTTGAAAGCCAAGCGGCCAGAAAATTTAATCAGGGACTCATCAACGCAGACAGCTTGATCGGGAATAAACAAGGCTGCAAAACGTTCGTTGAAGTGGTTTATGAGGGGCCAAATTTTATAGAGCCGGTCGTACTCAGGGTCCCCACGTGGACGACAAAGTTCATTGTCGTTGAAGTGCATGAACCGCAAAATCTGCTCGTATCGTGTCCTGGGCATGGAGGCAGAGAACACGGGCATGTGGTCAATTGGGTGCGTGGACCAATAAGCACGCAATGACGGGAATTTATGTGTGCCCATGTTGAGGGAAAGGCCCAGAAAGGTCTTAAATTCGGAAACCGTAATTGGTTTCCAATCTTTGGCAATTTTAGGCAACTGGGGGTTAGCGGCGATGAATTGCCCAGCATATAAATTACTCTGGTCCACAATAGATCTATAGAGATCTTCCGTGAAAAACAGCGAATAATAATCGATTGGCATAAAATCAGCTGTTTCCACCTGAATACCGGGTTGGGCAGTGAATGGGGGAAGTACGGGTTCTGCAGAAGTGGTGGGGACCCAATCAGGATAGGCGAATTCTGCAGGAAGGGCACTATGGGCACGACGGGCCTGCCTTTGTCTTCTTGGTGGCAGCGGGACACTACTTGTGCTTGCCACCTCGCCAGCTTGAACTGCACTTATGGGACTTGCCACGTCACCACGTGATACTGCAGTGCTGGATGTACGCCCAGGCTGTACTAGGCCGCTGGTGCTTGCCAATTCACCAGAAGGAATAGCGGCGCTTGTACTACTCTGCTCCATGATACGAGAGCCCTGCGGTTCTTGCTCCTCAACAACCTCAGAAGATCGGGATCGGGTACACCTGACCTTAGCAGGGACCTCAACTTCGTCGTCAGAGCTATCTGACGTGGGGCCGCTGACGTCACTGTCTTCTACGGGAAGATATTCTGAGCCTGAATCTGACAGATACGTGACCTCCTCTTCACTATCTGTCATGCTCAGAATCTCGTAGGCCTCTTTACTAGTGTACCTTCGTCTTGCCATTTTGGGCTCTAAATTTAGGGGTACACTAGTAAGATTCACAGGAAAAAAAGCACCTGACTGTCACCAAATGTATCAAACGCTACCAAAAAAACTGTTAGCGATCGCAGGGATCAGGACTGTCTCTGCGAACGCTGCAGTTATGTGTGTTGTGTTTGGTAAGTGACAGTGATCGATCGATACTGCACTTGGGTGGGCTGGGCTGGGCTGGGCTGGGCAGAGGGGCTAAACGCAGGTACTAGCAGGTATCTGGGCTGATCCCGCTAACACTGCGTTTTTGGGAACCCTAAACCGCTGGGGACGCTAGTATAGATCTGATCAGATACTATACCACTAAGGGAGGTGTATGCTTTGCGCGTGGGTGTTAGCGTTACTGGCACTAACCTAAAGCTGCCTGGGGCGACGCAGACCCTCTCTGGCGCTAAAACCTAATTGATATCACCCGCCGGGCGATCAGGGGGTTAAACCTTTATTGGGTTATATACGGCGGGTGCCCTGATGCTATAAAAAGCAAACTAACCAACCAGTGTCACCCGTAACCTTTATATGGTGATCACTGGTGAAAGGGTTAACTAGGGGCAATCAGGGGGTTAAAACCTTTATTAGGTTAAATATGGGGTACCCGACGCTATATAAAAACCTGACGGGTTACCTAAATAACGAAATAACTCACTGGGTAACCAGTGTCACCAGTGACGCTTATACGGTGATCACTGGTGAAAGGGTTAACTCTAGGGGCAATCAGGGGGTTAAAATAATATATGGGGGTACCTGACGCTAATAAAAACCTGCGGCGAACCTAAAAATAATTAACTGGCTATCTAGGACACCAGCGACAAGAAAAAAGCGATCGGAAAAACGATCGCTTAGTGACGCTGGCGTTAGGGGGTGAAAGGGTTACCTGGGGGGCGATCAAGGGGTTGAACCTTTATTAGGGGGGGTTAGGGGGCTACCCTGGACCTAAAGGGGCCTAAACCTAACTGCCCTGCAACTTTTTACAGTTACAAATGACACTGATTGCAGTGATCAGTAAAAAAAATGATCACTGCAAACGGTGCACTGTGACTGGGGGTACTGGGGGTGATCTGGGGGGTGATCTGGGGGTGACTGGGGGGTGATTTGTGTGCCTACGTGTACTGGTGTCAGTGGGCTGTTGGTGCACTTACTGTGAGATGTCTTCACTCCTCGCGCCGGATCGAAAAGACCGACACGAGGAGAGATGACATCACTTCCTCTGCCTGTGTTTACATTACAGGCAGGGGAAGCTCTCTCATTCGCTGGGAGCGATCGAGAGGGGGTGGCCGGAATCGAACGGCCGTCCCCTCATGCCGGATCGCTCCCGAACACTTAACCACCGCTCACTGTAAAGAAAGGGGGTCCGATCGGACCCCCCAACTATACAAAGGCGATCACGTACATATACGTGATTCTGCCTGTCGGTGCCATTCTGCTGACGTATAATTACAGTGGGCGGTCGTTAAGTGGTTAAGGGCAACCATGAATACGGTCACAAAAATTTCACCCATTGAACTCATAACCGTAAGGCGGATGGTCCTGCCCCAACACCTCTTGTACCGCAACACTGACCATAATTTGGTCAATGCCACCACAACTCACAAATACATAAAAGATTTACGGAAACACTTACAAAATGCGTTCTCCTTCGCCCAGAGAAATATTGAAAGCCGCAACTAGCGCTAAGACATACTATGATTTTAAGACCACCAAGAAGGTGTATGACATTGGGGACACGGTATATCTCTACAATTTCGCGAGGAACCAGGTAAAGGAACGAAAATTCAATCAATTACGTAATTGCCATCCCAAGTCCCAATTACAGTTGTTGGAGGGCTAACCCTCCTACCCCTCCTTGGTGATCGAAAGGTCCCAGAAGGAGGGGGGTCGGCATGGGGGGGCAAAGACGGCTTTTATGCCTGCATGAAATGTCGAGCATGCAGGGAAGTAAAAAAACCTCTGAGAGCACTTGATAAATTCACATCCACTGCAAATAAGAAAGAATTCAGGATTAAAGAATTTATCACATGCAACACGTCTTATGTGGTATATGCTCTAAAATGCCCATGCGGGCTGATTTACATTGGCCGTACTAAGAGACTGCTGAGGATACGGATTGCCGAACACATAGCCAATATAAAAATTGGTTTCAAGGACCACAATGTGTCGTTGCATTTTAAAATCCACCACAACCAGGACCCGTCAGGATTGACTTTTTGGGGTATTGATCATTTAAAACCCTTTTGGAGAGGATCACACCTAGTAAGAGAACTCTCCAAACGGGAAACGCAGTGGATATTTTTAGTTGATACTCTTTTACCTAAAGGCTTAAACGTGGATCTTGACATTAACTGTTTTATTAGCGATTATTAATGTTCCTCTCCTTATTAGCTTTACATATATCTGTATTAATTTTATATATTTATATATATTTCTAGATATACCGATAGGTGTTTTCTAGATTATTTTTTTTTTGACTATAATATATTTTTATATATTTTTATTCAGAAGCCGAATCTCCTCCGCTTCTGTTGTTCCTCCCACATTATTAATCTTTGAACATATTATAACATATGTGCTTTTTCTCCTTGATGGTCTTCGGAATTGCTAGATGTTTTTTCAAATTTTTATACATATTCAAATTTTTATACATATTTATTTATTTATCTATGCATACATAGAATCTGTTATATTTATATACTTCTTCATCCTTATTATTGATTCGCCAATTTATTGGCTGTCGTGTCCTGTTATTTATCACAACACCACCTGCTTGGATAAGATGGGGTTTGGGGGGTATTATCTATGGCCACACCAGCCTGAATGCGCCTGCTCTTGTCTGATCGGGTCGGGCCTGGTTAGTACTTGGTATGGGAGACCGCCTGGGAATTCCAAGTGATGTAGATTATTATTATTATTATTTTCTCCCACCCGATCATAGCAATAATTTGCTAGATAAGAATATTGTGCAGATCATTTTCAGCAATATTGTGTTTAATGATACCCATTCTCCGATACAGCTTAGTCTTATTTATTTTCTCCTTGTTGTTCTCAGTGCATATGTCCCACCTGAGTGCTTTTTAAATGTTTTTTAAATGTTTTTTAAGTGTACTATATTACATGTACTTATTATATTATGGTGGTCCGAGCATGGATTTTAAAACCATTATTCAGATGTGATGTATTAATATTAGCGATGCAACAGGCTATGTGATTGCTGTGTGTTTTCATACATACTGTATTTATTGGCGTATAACACTTACTTTTTTACTCTGAAAACAGAGGGTAAACTGTGCCTGCGTGTTATACGCAGAGGGCTGTGGAAAGTTTTTTTCCTGAAACTTTCCTCTTAAAGTTAGGGTGTGTGTTATACGCCGATAAATACGGTATCTCGTTTGTCTCTGTTTTATTGCATTGACCCTTCAGCGTCCAATCAGGTGGCAGTGACTAGCCCCTGTCACTTGTTGCCATGCACGCTGATTGGTTAACACAGAGAGACATTCTGATTTATTGCCTGCGGTGATGCTGGGGGATTACGCTCTCTGTTGAAGTCGTTTGACGAAACGCCGCGTCAGAGCGTGACCCACGACATCCCCGCTAACCCGGAAGTGACGAGTGCGCTTCACACACTCCGCTCTCCTACTAGGAAGCTGCTGCGGTGTCTGCAAGGATTCCCCTGCTCTCCATGGATGGCTGGATCTGGTGATAGCACCCTCTGGGGTCACTTTTATGCTCATTTTTTGCGATTTGATGTACGTAGATAGGTTTAAGGGGGCTTTCAGTGTATGGGCTACTTGGGAATATTAAACAGGATTACACTATATTGCTGTTTCTTGTTTTTATGACCTTGTTTGGAGCTCCTGTGCCTGCTGTCCCTGCCTGCTGGTGATGGTCCGTGGAAAAGTGGCTGGTGTATCTGCTTAAGGCTCTGATTTTTTAATCATCTGGTGAGTTTAACCCCCTCAGGGAGAGTGCATCACACAGTGGATTGAGATTAATGTTTCTCCCTGGTGGAAGGTGCACGCTAGGATTACTACTAAGACACCATTCAGCACTTTGGATTGTTTACACCACCTTGACTACATCTAAGACTTTCTTTATTCAGTGGTTTTTCCACGAGTCTATCATTATTGATTTTTAAGCGCTGTTTTGTGTATATTAATATCACAGAGACTGAACTGTTTTATTCTTATACCGTGGTTTTATTTTTACTTTAATTTTTAAACGGCTGCTCAGTGGTTTTATATTGGAAAATATTTTTACCATTTTTTTTTTATATCTCTGTTTGTAATGCTTAGAGGTCTGTGGGTTTGATCTGGCACTGAGTCGGTGTTCTGCAGGCCTTTTATTTACACCCCTTTATACATGTAAATAAACCAGTAGGGGTTTTAAGTAGCTGAGCATGTAACAGGAAGTTCTTTTCAGCATTTATGTATCAGAAGGAAGTTGGTGGGAGGAGTTTTTTTTTTTTGAAAAGTGGGCAATGAGATTTGTGTTTGGAAGGAAAATGGAAAGCATTTTGGAGTTTGAAAAAGGGTGTTTTATATTTTGTTCCAGTTTTGTGAAGTTTTGTACTGTAATACAGTTTTGGGTAGAGAGCAAACAGGGGGGCATCACCATTATTGTTGTAACATCTGGATACAGAGAGAAGCCACATTGTTCTGTAGGTGGTAAACGGGCATAAGTGTTCTGTGTGGTTTAGTCTGGCGACACAGTGTATGAGTGTATAGCGGAAAATGCTTGTGTATGCATACACTGTGAGGGGTAGAGGCCTAATTCGGGGGTGATAACGCCTCGGTTAGGGTTTCTAGTTGGGGGACTTGACCAGATATAGTGGTTGTAGTCCATCAATCCACCGTAGAAAAAGACACCGGGCGGTGCTCCCCGAAATGGGTTCAATGGTTTTCCTGGATGCAGGTTTAAGAAGATAAGCTGATTCGAATCGCCATGGACACAAGGAGGTCTGTGCAAAGGGAAGGAATGGAGGCTTCCCACAGTCAGCCGGTCACACGGTGCACAAAGCCTAGTTTTGGGGCAAAGGCCTTTGAACCCCAAAAAGATTAACATAGGTGGTTCAAGGATACTATTTTGGGTATCTCTCTGGAGTGGAAGTAGTTCAGCTGTGGCTTCAGAAATCTGTAATGATGAGTGTTGATGGAGGTGTAGTACACGCTTTTGTGATTCTCAGAGGAGGAACGGTGGTTAAATTCTTTTGCCTGTTTGTTTGAACTTTGTATGGCTTGTCCATGCAAAGTTTTTGAGCTGCTCTCATGTTTTTCCCATTGTATTTTTTTCTATTGCTGAAAGAGTGAAGGGAGGATTCTGGCTGTTTTGTTTTTTTCATTTTTGGTTTTGGAAACTATGAAGTATCTCCCCCACATTTGTATCTGAATGTTTGTATGTAGTAACATGAATATGTTCGAACTTACCGCGGTGATCCTCCGATGCGTCGCGGCTGTTGTATTTTTGTAGGAACGGGAAAAGTAAAGGTTACAGAGGTTTTTTTTTTTTTTTAAAGAATGTCATTGACAATTTACCAATGTACAGGGATGTCATTATTGTTTGCCCTTCTTTGCAGGTTAAATATGAAGGATAGAGTAATGATTTTTGCTTAAGTATTTTTCAGGTCCAAGGAGTTTCTGAAGGTGTATGCACACATAGAGCAGGTGTATGTAGACAGCTGTACATATGGATAAATATGAGTCTAAGGAGGCAAAAGTATCATAAGCTATTTTATTGTTTCTTTTTTTCATGGACCACGCATTTCTTCCTTCAGTATTTAATGAGGAAGGAAATGGGGGGAAAAGTGATAAATGTAAGAATGACTGTTTTTTTCAAACAAAAACGCTAACCTCTGTAATTCTAACCAAGTTTGTGCCAAGACTGTCTTTCTTTGATAGAATTTGAATCGGCAAGCAGCAGTCTGGTGAAGTAGGTTCCCATCCCAGATGCTAAGAACCTTTTGTCAATGGTTCCAGGTATTGTAAGCCACGCACACGTTATGCAGTGACCACAGTCCCGATGTCTGTGTTATTGTCATATGAGGGTTGTTTGGAGGTCAACCAAAACCAGGGTTGTACTTTCCTCATTAGCTGTCACTTACATTCTCGGCTGATGGGGTGGGTGCGATCACTGTAACATGAACTTCAAAATGTCTACCACAGGGTTCACGAGTCCCTCCTGGACCCTGACACAATAACCGGTTTACATTCTTTCTAACCAGGTGACTGGGTCGTTGTAAAGAAGCTTGAGGGATGAGACCACGCCAGCCACTGCAGGACGCAGCTCAACCACACCAAAGAATGAGTAGTATCTTTGTTTATTTATATATTTTTGTTTAGTAAATTTTAGCAAGGGTAACGATGAAAAGCATCCCAAGTTATTTAAAGTGTATTTCCTGACTAGCTCAGAAAGCGAACAGGACCGATTGCTAGGTCTGTTCTGAGTTTCCACCGAGTTTTAGTACCCCAGCGATGCCATTTATGATGTTATTATGGGTATGAGGAGTTTTGACAAACTGGTGAAGACTCCAAACAGACATTTGTCAATGGAATCTAACGATGCATTTTTAGAGGGTAAAATTGGTTAGTTTTAATAGCTCTGTCTCTTGTCGGTTTGGGTATCTAGGAAGCCCACAAGTGTGTTTGAACTTTAGTTTGGTGCTTATGCGGATCTGCAGCTTATAAGGTAATTCCCCCAATGCAAGAGGTTCATGCATGATGGTGAAGCTGTCCCAGCATCTTATGTTGCGGCCAATCACGAGGATCTGATGGCGCGAGAAATTAAGAATGGCAGGGACAGCTAGAAGGGAATTGTTCACCAACCCCAACCAGGTCTGGGCATGGTTTCCTGCATGTACAAGGTAGGGGGGCTTGAGCTTAAGATACGATTAAACAATTCTCATCCATTGAGGATGGGATTCTTCATGTAACTGTTGAAGCCAGAGCTGTAGCTAAGTGAAGGTTGGGAGTCCTTTTTAAGGGTCTGGGAATCTTTGGGGATCTAATTTTTATTTTACAGCGGATCGTGGTTAAAGGAAGTGGGACTATATACTCATGTCATTTTTATTTCTATTCTTTCTATGACGTCACGAGGTACTCATGTTCCCTGATTGGACGCGTGACCAGAGCCCGAACAGATGACCACATCTTCCTTGATGAGACGCCCCGAAGCCGAACCCACGTACAAGACACAAAGGATCACAGACCGATCGGCGATTACTACAGCTCACCATGTCGTGTCCTCCTTATAAGTCATGCTCCTGAAGAACAGAGTCTACATGTCAAGCCGTGTTTTCCTTTTTATGGACTGTAAGGACTGATTAATTTCCAGGTGTAAGAAGGAGATCAAGTTTCATCGATGGACATGGGGAGCAAATGACAAAAAAGGGAGGACTGTTGTGGAAAATGTTATGAAGATGTATTTAATATGTATTGTCATAGTGTCACCCAGTGTTAGTACTTCCTCAACCCGCTCTAAAGAGCTGATTGGGGCAGTCTGAGGCTGGTTGAGATAAACTTCCTGATTGGAGAAGGGTGTTTGCGGAGTGAGGCCTCTCTGCAAACGCATTATTGGTTTAGCGGATGTATGCTCTTGTCGCCTCTGTGTCTGATCAGCATTGAGGTGGTGATGTGAGCGTACACCTGCAGATAAGCTCCCCTCACCAGAAACTGTGTTCATTGGTTATTGTATTATTATTGAATTGTATCCTTTAACCACTTAAGCCCCGGACCATTTGGTAGCTAAAGGACCAGAGGTGAATTCAGAATTTTGCACTGCGCTGCTTTAACTGTAAATTGTGCGGACATGCAATGTTGTACCCAAACGAAATTTGCGTCCTTTTCTTCCCACAAATAGAGCTTTCTTTTAATGGTATTTGATTGCCTCTGCGATTTTTATTTTTTGTGATATAAACGGAAAAAGACCGAAAATTTTGAAAAAAAATGATATGTTCTACTTTTTGTTATAAGAAAAATCGAATAAACTCAATTGTAGTCATACATTTAGGCCAAAATGTATTCAGCCACATGTCTTTAGTAAAAAAAAAATGTCAATAAGCGTATATTTATTGGTTTGCGCAAAAGTTATAGCGTCTACAAACTAGGGTACATTTTCTGGAATTTACACAGCTTTTAATTTATGACTGCCTATCTCATTTCTTGAGGTGCTAAAATGGCAGGGCAGTACAAAACCCCCCAAATGACCCCATTTTGGAAAGTAGACACCCCAAGGAAATTGCTGAGAGGCATTTTGAGCCCATTGAATATTTTTTTTTGTCCCAAGTGATTGAATAATGACAAAAAAAAAAAATGACAAAATTGTCACTAAATGATAGATTGCTCACACATGCCATGGTTATATGTGGAATTGCACCCCAAAATACATTCTGCTGCTTCTCCTGAGTATGGGGATACCACATGTGTGGGACTTTTTAGGAGCCTAGCCACATACGGGACCCCGGAAACCAAGCACCGCCTTCAGGATTTCTAAGGGCGCAAATTTTTGATTTCACTCCTCACTACCTATCACAGTTTCGAAGGCCATAAAATGCCAAAATAGCACAAAACCCCCCCAAATGACCCCATTTTGGAAAGTAGACACCCCAAGCTATTTACTGAGAGGCATGATTAGTCCATGGAATATTTTATATTTTGCCACAAGTTGCGGGAATATGACAAACTTTATTTTTTTTGCACAAAGTTGTCACTAAATGATATATTGCTCACACATGCCATGGGCATATGTGAAATTACACCCCAAAATACATTCTGCTGCTTCTCCTGAGTACGGGGATACCACATGTGTGGGACTTTTTGGGAGCCTAGTCGCGTACGGGACCCCAAAAACCAAGCACCGCCTTCAAGGTTTCTAAGGGCATACATTTTTGATTTCACTCCTCACTACCTATCACTACCTATCACAGTTTTGAAGGCCATAAAATGCCAAGATGGCACAAAACCCCCCCAAATGACCCCATTTTGGAAAGTAGACACCCCAAGCTATTTGCTGAGAGGCATGTTGAGCCCATTGAATATTTTTATTTTTTTGTCCCAAATGATTGAATAATGACAAAAAGAAAAAATGTACAAAAAGTTGTCACTAAATGATATATTGCTCACACATGCCATGGTTATATGTGGAATTGCACCCCAAAATACATTCTGCTGCTTCTCCTGAGTACGGGGATACCACATGTGTGGGACTTTTTGGGAGCCTAGCTGGGTACGGGGCCCCAAAAACCAAGCACTGCCTTCAGGATTTCTAAGGGCGTAAATTTTTGATTTCACTCCTCACTACCTATCACAGTTTCGAAGGCCATAAAATGCCAAAATAGCACAAAACCCCCCCAAATGACCTCATTTTGGAAAGTAGACACCCCAAGCTATTTACTGAGAGGCATGTTCAGTCCATGGATTATTTTATATTTTGCCACAAGTTGCGGGAATATGACAAACTTTGTTTTTTTTGCACAAAGTTGTCACTAAATGATATATTGCTCACACATGCCATGGGCATATGTGAAATTACACCCCAAAATGCATTCTGCTGCTTCTCCTGAGTATGGGGATACCACATGTGTGGGACTTTTTGGGAGCCTAGCCGCGTACGGGTCCCCAAAAATCAAGCACCGCCTTCAAGGTTTCTAAGGGCATACATTTTTGATTTCACTCCTCACTACCTATCACAGTTTTGAAGGCCATAAAATGCCAAGATAGCACAAAACCCCCCAAAATGACCCCATTTTGGAAAGTAGACACCCCAAGCAAATTGCTGAGAGGCATGTTGAGCCCATTGAATATTTATTTTTTTGTCCCAAGTGATTGAATAATGACAAAAAGAAAAAAAAATGTACAAAAAGTTGTCACTAAATGATATATTGCTCAAACATGCCATGGTTATATGCGGAATTGCACCCCAAAATACATTTGGCTGCTTCTCCTGAGTACGGGGATACCACATGTGTGGGACTTTTTGAGAGCCTAGCCGCGTACGGGCCCCCGAAAACCAAGCACCGCCTTCAGGATTTCTAAGGGCACAAATTTTTGATTTCACTCCTCACTACCTATCACAGTTTTGAAGGCCATAAAATGCCAAGATAGCCCAAAACCCCCACAAATGACCCCATTTTGGAAAGCTATTTGCCGAGAGGCATGGTGAGTATTTTACAGCTCTCATTTGTTTTTGAAAATGAAGAAAGACATATTTATTTATTTTTTTTCTCTTTTTTCAATTTTTAAAACTTTGTGACAAAAAGCGAGATCTGCAAAATACTCAACATACCTCTCAGCAAATAGCTTGGGGTGTCTACTTTCCAAAATGGGGTCATTTGGGGGGGTATGTGCCATCTGGGCATTCCATGGCCTCCGAAACTGTGATAGGCAGTGAGGAGTGAAATCAAAAATTTACACCCATAGAAATCCTGAAGGCGGTGCTTGGTTTTCGGGGTCCTGTACGCGGCTAGGCTCCCAAAATGTCTCACACATGTGGTATCCCCGTACTCAGGAGAAGGAACAGAATGTATTTTGGGGTGCAATTCCACATATAACCATGGCATGTTTGAGCAATATATAATTTAGTGACAACTTTTTGTACATTTTTTTTTTTCTTTTTGTCATTATTCAATCACTTGGGACAAAAAAAAATATTCAATGGGCTCAACATGCCTCTCAGCAAATAGCTTGAGGTGTCTACTTTCCAAAATGGGGTCATTTGGGGGGGTTTTGAACTGTCCTGGCATTTTATGCACAACATTAGGAAGCTTATGTCACACATCATCCACTCTTCTAACCACTTGAAGACAAAGCCCTTTCTGACACTTTTTGTTTACATGAAAACATTTTTTTTTTGCAAGAAAATTATGTTGAACCCCCAAACATTATATATATTTTTAAAGCAAAGGCCCTACAGATTAAAATAGTGGGTGTTGCATTTTTTTTTTCCACACAGTATTTGCGCAGCGATTTTTCAAACGCATTTTTGGGGGGGAAAAACACACTTTTTTTATTTTTAATGCACTAAAAAACACTATATTGCCCAAATGTTTGATGAAATAAAAAAGATGATCTTAGGCCGAGTACATAGATACCAAACACGACATGCTTTAAAATTGCGCACAAACGCGCAGCGGCGAGAAACTACATTCATTTTTAAAAGCATTTAAAAGCCTTTACAGGTTACCACGTTAGATTTACAGAGGAGGTCTACTGCTAAAATTACTGCCCTCGATCTGACCTTCGCGGTGATACCTCACATGCATGATGCAATTGCTGTTTACATATGACGCTAGACCGACGCTTGCGTTCGCCTTTGCGCAAGAGCAGGGGGGGACAGCGGTGTTTTTTTTCTTTTTTTCTTTTTTTTTTTTATTATTTATTTTGCTTTTTTATTTTATTTTTAAACTGTTCCTTCCATATTTTTTTTTTTATCATTTTTTGTGTTATCTCAGGGAATGTAAATATCCCCTATGATAGCAATAAGTAGTGACAGGTACTCTGTTTTTGAAAAAAAATGGGGGGTTAGACCCTAGATCTTTCCTTTGCCCTCAAAGCATCTGACCACACCAAGATCGGTGTGATAAAATGCTTTCCCAATTTCCCAATGGCGCTGTTTATATCCAGGGGGGGGGGCATTCCCTCCCACTGCTTGTAAAAGCAGTCTAGAGGCTAATTATCTGCTAGAATTGCTTTTACATGAAAGCCGGCCACTGGCTGAAAAGAATGATACCAAGATGATACCTAAACCTGCAGGCATCATTCTGGTATAAACATTCAAATCCAGCAACATACCAGTACGTTGCTGGTCCTTGTTGGACATGTATTGTAATCTTTTTTTTCATGCAGCCTGTTGGCTGAACGAAAAAAAGAGATTGATCGGTGGGTATGCCCACCATTAGAATACCTCCCTTCATCCACCCACTTCTAATGATGGGCATATATGCCGAAGCATGGGGGCATCCTCCCGCAAAAAAGTTATGCCGCGTACACACGGTCGGACTTTTCCACGGGCAAGCCTTTGCCGAAATTTCGACCGTATGTACGCGGCATAAAAGGTTATGCCGCATACACACGGTCAAACTTTTCCACGGGCAAGCCTCCGTCTGAATTTCGACCGTATATACGCGGCATTAGGAGCAAAATCGCTCCTCCGCCCCTGCTGCCCCCATGCTTCGGCATATATGCTCTTTTTTTTTAACTGTGGTGGTGAAATCACCTCCTACAGCACTGGAGTCACGGCTTTATGTATCGTGGGAGCAAACGCTGTTGCTGTCAAGATAAATAATTCCGCGCTGCAGTTGAATGGCGCACCTGAAAACAAAAAATTACATACCTGAAAAGCAAGCATGATAAAACATTGCAGAATGGAATACAGTAAAAAAGAGCAGAACAATAGAGAGAAAATAGAGAGAGCGAGAGAGAACAATAAAACGACAACTATTTTTGGTTTTTTTCTTTTATATTTTTTTTGTGTTTTTGTTTTTTACTTTTTTTTTTTCTTTTTTACACTTTTTTTTTAAACTTTAACAACTGTAATGGTTCGGGTCTCTCAAAATGTAATGGCATCTTGGGAGACCCTGTGTAAGTGTGTCCTAGTCTGTGAAATGCTGTACCCTACGCTAAAACTTCACTTTTGAGTGGTAGCGTTCAAAACATTCACCAAGGCAAAGACCAGGTTTGTCAGGACAGAGTGGACAAAAAACATGGGTGTCACGCCTAAATCCGCGCTTGCTACAGACACGACATCTTTTTTGGGGGGTTCGTTGGGTAGGGGTACTCTGGAGGGCATACGGATAATGCCTCTCATGCAGCCGGCTTACTGCATTTGGTAGGGGATCGTGAGGTGCAGAACCGCCTGGATACAGGAGTTCTGTGACTATCTCATTCTGGAATTTTAGAAGAGATAAAGTCCCGCCTGAAGCTCTGTATAGCACATGAGCGTTCAGCAAAGCCAATTGGAATAAGGATAGAGACACTTTTTTGTACCAGCGTCTCGCCTTACGGTCAATTAGATACGGCGCCATCAACTGGTCGTTGAGGTCCACCCCTCCCATGTTTTTGTTATATTCGTGGACACAGAGGGGTTTCTCCACAACACCAGTCGCCGTAGGAATTTGGACTGTCGTGTCTGCATGAAGGGAGGTAAGAAGGAAAACATTCTTATTGTCCCTCCACTTCATAGCGAGCAAGTTATTACACTTTACGCAGGCTCTCTCCCCCAGTCTAAGACGGGCATCTACAAGCCGCTGGGGAAAGCCCCGGCGATTAGGTCGCACGGTACCACATGCTCCAATCTGATGATCAAACAAGTGACTAAACAGTGGCACGCTCATGTAATAATTGTCCACATACAAGTGGTACCCCTTTCCGAATAAGGGTGACACCAAGTTCCACACTATCTTGCCAGCGCTCCCTATGTAATCCGGGCAGTTGACCGGCTCAACCTGACTATCTTTTCCCTCATAAACCATAAAGCTCCATACATAGCCTGTTGCCCTGTCACAGCACTTATAGAGCTTGACCCCGTATCTGGCACGCTTGCTGGGAAAGTACTGCTTGAAAGCCAAGCGGCCAGAAAATTTAATCAGGGACTCATCAACGCAGACAGCTTGATCGGGAATAAACAAGGCTGCAAAACGTTCGTTGAAGTGGTTTATGAGGGGCCGAATTTTATAGAGCCGGTCGTATTCAGGGTCCCCACGTGGACGACAAAGTTCATTGTCGTTGAAGTGCATGAACCGCAAAATCTGCTCGTATCGTTTCCTGGGCATGGAGGCAGAGAACACGGGCATGTGGTCAATTGGGTGCGTGGACCAATAAGCACGCAATGACAGGAATTTATGTGTGCCCATGTTGAGGGAAAGGCCCAGAAAGGTCTTAAATTCGGAAACCGTAATTGGTTTCCAATCTTTGGCAATGGAAGGCAACTGGGGATTAGCGGCGATGAATTGACCAGCATATAAATTACTCTGGTCCACAATAGATCTATAGAGATCTTCCGTGAAAAACAGCGAATAATAATCGATTGGCATAAAATCAGCTGTTTCCACCTGAATACCGGGTTGGGCAGTGAATGGGGGAAGTACGGGTTCTGCAGAAGTGGTGGGGACCCAATCAGGATAGGCGAATTCTGCAGGAAGAGCACTATGGGTACGACGGGCCTGCCTTTGTCTTCTTATTGGTGGCAGCGGGACACTACTTGTGCTTGCCACCTCGCCAGCTTGAACTGCACTTATGGGACTCGCCACGTCACCACGTGATACTGCAGTGCTGGATGTACGCCCAGGCTGTACTAGGCCGCTGGTGCTTGCCAATTCACCAGAAGGAATAGCGGCGCTAGTACTCCTCTGCTCCATGATACGAGAGCCCTGCGGTTCTTGCTCCTCAACAACCTCAGAAGATCGGGATCGGGTACGCCTGACCTTAGCAGGGACCTCAACTTCGTCGTCAGAGCTATCTGACGTGGGGCCGCTGACGTCACTGTCTTCTACGGGAAGATATTCTGAGCCTGAATCTGACAGATACGTGACCTCTTCACTATCTGTCATGCTCAGAATCTCGTAGGCCTCTTTACTAGTGTACCTTCGACTTGCCATTTTGGGCTCTAAATTTAGGGGTTGTGACAGCAGGAAGGTAAAGTCACCTGGTTGCATCCAGGGGGGTAGATATATTTCGCCCAGATTCAGGCTTTACGCCGACTTATACAACTAGGTGGAGAGTTGTATAAGCCCAGCTAAGGCTAGTGGGCTCATGGATGACTCATACCTCTAGGGAGAGTGTGGGGCGTTTTATGCAGGCTCTAACCACAGGTCACACAGTATTTTCAGCCTCTCCTGAATTCTTGCCATTCTTCAAACGATCGTATTTTAAAAACTATAAATCCTACAGTGAATAACACAAGACCCAGACCTACATTTTGATATATAGTATGTCTCTGAAATATTAAAATTAAAGGCACAGTCGCAGTTTAGAAATTGCCCTTCAAATTTGAAGTGGCTATTGGGGAGTTTCAATGAATGTCAATGGGTGGAGTGAGTTGCAAACAAATCATCATACCGTGAAAACTGTAAGGAATATGGCTTAGCCGTGGACACGTGTAGTGGCAGCAGGGATAGCTGAACGTTTTGATATAAAATTTGTGTAGGTGGGCTTAAAAATGATGGAGTGGTCACAGGTTAGAAATCATGTCTTGATTTTTTAGATTTTGTCAGCTCACACTCTAGTTTCGCCATTCCTTCCTATGGGACAAATTTCGCCTCAAAAACGATGATATTTCGTGAACGATTCAGCGAAACATTCCACAAAGTAATAGCACACCAATCGGGAACAATCCGCACGTTTCGGTATATTGCTTGTCTATGTAGTGTAAAAACTGTGGGAGGAGTTAGGGTGGTAAAATTTGGCTATAATAAGAATAAGAATAATAACTAGAAAAGCTACAATTTCTGGGGAAATTGTGTGACGTGTTCTTGCCTCCACCAGCAGTCTACAACTGGAGTGGGCGGAGTAACTGGGTGGAGTGGCTTGAGCCACTGTTGTGTGTTTGGAGTGGCTGGATAGTAGAAAAAAATGAAGTCCCATCATTAGCTGAAAGAGCGGAACATTTTTTTAAAAAAAAATATTAATTTTTTTCCAAAAAAATCAATTTTTCGAATTTTTAAATGATTTTTTTCCCAAAAAAATGTCAATTTTTTTTTTCAAAATGATTTTTGTTTTAAAATTTTTTTTTTTTTTAAATGATGTTTTTTTCAAAAATATTTATTTTTTTCAAAAATTATTATATATTTTTTTTCAATTTATTATTTTTATTTTTCAAAAATTACTTTTTATTTTTTCATGGGGGGGTCATAAACAGCGGAACACAGTATCCGTCGTATTACAGTACATAGTAATTCATTTACAGATAACATAATCAAAAAAGTAAGCAAAGTTGAACATTAGAAATGCCTTAGAGAAATAAGAGGCGACGTGCATAGTCTTTCCCTCCAGACACCCCAACTGGGAACATACTGTGTCCTGAGGGAAAGACAACACAGCCATCCTCCATGTTACAACAATTTGTGATTCAGAAACTCCCCTCAGAGCTGTATGGGAGGGGCTATAGGTCCCTCAGTGTTGCCAAGGAAACCAATGTTTTTTTATGCAGGCTCTAACCACAGGTCACACAGTATTTTCAGCCTCTCCTGAATTCTTGCCATTCTTCAAACGATCGTATTTTAAAAACTATAAATCCTACAGTGAATAACACAAGACCCAGACCTACATTTTGATATATAGTATGTCTCTGAAATATTAAAATTAAAGGCACAGTCGCTGTTTAGAGATTGCCCTTCAAATTTGAAGTGGCTATAGGGGAGTTTCAATGAATGTCAATGGGTGGCGTGAGTTGCAAACAAATCATCATACCGTGAAAACTGTAAGGACTATGGCTTAGCCGTGGACACGTGTAGTGGCAGCAGGGATAGCTGAACGTTTTTATATAAAATTTGTGTAGGTGGGCTTAAAAATGATGGAGTGGTCACAGGTTAGAAATCATGTCCTGATTTTTCAGATTTTGTCAGCTCACACTCTAGTTTCGCCATTCATTCCTATGGGACAAATTTCGCAGCAAAAACGACGATATTTCGTGAACGATTGGGCGAAACATTCCACAAAGTAATAGCACACCAATCGGGAACAATCCGCACGTTTCGGTATATTACTTGTCTATGTAGTGTAAAAACTGTGGGAGGAGTTAGGGTGGTAAAATTTGGCTATAATAAGAATAATAATAATATATATGTGAGATAACAATAAGTGCTCTTGCTTTGCAAGAACACTTAATAACTAGAAAAGCTACAATTTCTGGGGAAATTGTGTGACGTGTTCTTGCCTCCACCACTACAACTGGAGTGGGCGGAGTAACTGGGTAGAGTGGTTTGAGCAACTGTTGTGTGGTTGGAGTGGCTGGAGTAACTGTGAAAAGTGTTAAAAAGCTTAATATTTTAAAAAGTAGAAATAGTAGAAAAAAAATTGAAGAAGTCCCATCATTAGTTGAAAGAGCGGAACAATTTTTTCAAAAATGTTTTTTTTTCAAATTGTTTTTTTTAATGATTTTTTTTTCAAAAAATTTTTTTTTTCAATTTTTTTTAAATGATTTTAAAAAAATGTTTTCAAATTGTTTTTTTTATTGATTTTTTTTTCAAAAATGATTTTTCTTTATAATGTTTTTTTTTTTAAATAAAATTTTTGTAAAAAAACACAAATTTTTGAAAAAAAATAATTAAAAAAAAAAAAAAAAAAACATTAAAAAAAGTAAGCAAAGTTGAACATTAGAAATGCCTTAGAGAAATAAGAGGCGACGTGCATTGTCTTTCCCCCCAGACACCCCAACTGGGAACATACTGTGTCCTGAGGGAAAGACAACACAGCCAACCTCCATGTCACAACAATTTGTGATACAGAAACTCCCCTCAGAGCTGTGTGGGAGGAGCTATAATTCCCTCAGCATTGCCAAGGAAACCAATGTTTGTTTATGCAGGCTCTAACCATCATTAGTTGAAAGAGCGGAACAATTTTTTCAAAAATGTTTTTTTTTTCAAAATGATTTTTGTTTTCAAAAAATATATATATTTATTTAAATGATGTTTTTTTCAAAAATATTTTTTTTTCAAAAATTATTATATTTTTTTTTCACATTTTTTTTTCTTTAAATGTATTATTTTTATTTTTCAAAAAAAAAATACTTTTTATTTTTTCATGGGGGGGGTCATAAACAGCGGAAAAAAGTATCCATCATATTACAGTACATAGTAATTAATTTACAGATAACAGAATCAAAAGAGTAAACAAAGTTGAACATTAGAAATGCCTTAGAGAAATAAGAGGCGACGTGCATTGTCTTTCCCCCCAGACACCCCAACTGGGAACATACTGTGTCCTGAGGGAAAGACAACACAGCCAACCTCCATGTTACAACAATTTGTGATACATAAATTCCCCTCAGAGCTGTGTGGGAGGAGCTATAGGTCCCTCAGCGTTGCCAAGGAAACCAATGTTTGTTTATGCAGCCTCTAACCACATGTCACAGAATTTTCAGCCTCTCCTGAATTTTTGCCATTCTTCAAACGGTCGTATTTTAAAAACTATAAATCCTACAGCGAAGAGCTTTATATTGTGAGAATCACAAGACCCAGACCTACATTTTGACATATAGTATGTCTCTGAAATATAAAAATTAAAGGCACAGTCGCAGTTTAGAAATTGCCCTTCAAATTTGAAGTGGCTATTGGGGAGTTTCAATGAATGTCAATGGGTGGCGTGAGTTGCAAACAAATCATCATACCGTGAAAACTGTAAGGACTATGGCTGAACGTTTTGATATAAAATTTGTGTAGGTGGGCTTAAAAATGAGGGAGTGGTGGCAGGTTAGAAATCATGTCCTGGTTTTTCAGATTTTGTCAGCTCACACTCTAGTTTCGCCATTCATTCCTATGGGACAAATTTCGCCGCAAAAACGACGATATTTCATGAACGATTCAGCGAAGCGTTCCACAAAATAATAGCACACCATTCGGGAACAATCCGCACGTTTCAGTATATTACTTGTCTATGTAGTGTAAAAACTGTGGGAGTAGTTAGGGTGGTAAAATTTGGCTATGATAAGAATAAGAACTAGAAAAGCTACAATTTCTGGGGAAATTGTGTGACGTGTTCTTGCCTCCACCAGTAGTCTACAACTGGAGTGGGCGGAGTAACTGGGTGGAGTGACTTGAGCAACTGTTGTGTGGTTGGAGTGGCTGGAGTAACTGTGAAAAGTGTTAAAAAGATTAATAATTTAAAAAGTAGAAAAAAATTGAAGAAGTCCCATCATTAGTTGAAAGAGCGGAACAATTTAAAAAAAATGTTTTTTTTTCAAAATGATTTTTGTTTTAAAAAAATTATATATTTTTTTAATTGATGTTTTTTTCAAAGTTATTTATTCTTTTCAAAAATTATTATATATTTTTTTTAAATTTATTATTTTTATTTTTCAAAAATTACTTTTTATTTTTTCATGGGGGGGTCATAAACAGCGGAACACAGTATCCGTCGTATTACAGTACATAGTAATTCATTTACAGATAACATAATCAAAAAAGTATGCAAAGTTGAACATTAGAAATGCCTTAGAGAAATAAGAGGCAACGTGCATAGTCTTTCCCTCCAGACACCCCAACTGGGAACATACTGTGTCCTTAGGGAAAGACAACACAGCCATCCTCCATGTTACAACAATTTGTGATTCAGAAATTCCCCTCAGAGCTGTATGGGAGGGGCTATAGGTCCCTCAGTGTTGCCAAGGAAACCAATGTTTTTTTATGCAGGCTCTAACCACAGGTCACACAGTATTTTCAGCCTCTCCTGAATTCTTGCCATTCTTCAAACGATCGTATTTTAAAAACTATAAATCCTACAGCGAAGAGCTTTATATTGTGAGAATCACAAGACCCAGACCTACATTTTGCTATATAGTATGTCTCTGAAATATTAAAATTAAAGGCACAGTCGCAGTTTAGAAATTGCCCTTCAAATTTGAAGTGGCTATTGGGGAGTTTCAATGAATGTCAATGGGTGGAGTGTGTTGCAAACAAATCATCATACCGTGAAAACTGTAAGGACTATGGCTTAGCTGTGGACACGTGTAGTGGCAGCAGGGATAGCTGAACGTTTTGATATAAAATTTGTGTAGGTGGGCTTAAAAATGATGGAGTGGTCATAGGTTAGAAATCATGTCTCGATTTTTTAGATTTTGTCAGCTCACACTCTAGTTTCGCCATTCATTCCTATGGGACAAATTTCGCCGCAAAAACGACGATATTTCGTGAACGATTCAGCGAAACATTCCACAAAGTAATAGCACACCAATCGGGAACAATCCGCACGTTTCGGTATATTACTTGTCTATGTAGTGTAAAAACTGTGGGAGGAGTTAGGGTGGTCAAATTTGGCTATAATAAGAATAAGAGTAATAACTAGAAAAGCTACAATTTCTGGGGAAATTGTGTGACGTGTTCTTGCCTCCACCAGCAGTCTACAACTGGAGTGGGCGGAGTAACTGGGTGGAGTGGCTTGAGCAACTGTTGTGTGTTTGGAGTGGCTGGATAGTAGAAAAAAATGAAGTCCCATCATTAGCTGAAAGAGCGGAACATTTTTTTAAAAAAAAATATTTTTTTTTTCCAAAAAAATAAATTTTTCGAATTTTTAAATGATTTTTTTCCCAAATAAATGTCAATTTTTTTTTCAAAATGATTTTTGTTTTTTAAAAAATTATATATTTTTTTAAATGATGTTTTTTTCAAAAATATTTATTCTTTTCAAAAATTATTATATATTTTTTTTCAATTTATTATTTTTATTTTTCAAAAATTACTTTTTATTTTTTCATGGGGGGGTCATAAACAGCGGAAAACAGTATCCGTCGTATTACAGTACATAGTAATTCATTTACAGATAACATAATCAAAAAAGTATGCAAAGTTGAACATTAGAAATGCCTTTGAGAAATAAGAGGCAACGTGCATAGTCTTTCCCTCCAGACACCCCAACTGGGAACATACTGTGTCCTTAGGGAAAGACAACACAGCCATCCTCCATGTTACAACAATTTGTGATTCAGAAACTCCCCTCAGAGCTGTATGGGAGGGGCTATAGGTCCCTCAGTGTTGCCAAGGAAACCAATGTTTTTTTATGCAGGCTCTAACCACAGGTCACACAGTATTTTCAGCCTCTCCTGAATTCTTGCCATTCTTCAAACGATCGTATTTTAAAAACTATAAATCCTACAGCGAAGAGCTTTATATTGTGAGAATCACAAGACCCAGACCTACAGTTTGCTATATAGTATGTCTCTGAAATATTAAAATTAAAGGCACAGTCGCAGTTTAGAAATTGCCCTTCAAATTTGAAGTGGCTATTGGGGAGTTTCAATGAATGTCAATGGGTGGAGTGAGTTGCAAACAAATCATCATACCGTGAAAACTGTAAGGACTATGGCTTAGCCGTGGACACGTGTAGTGGCAGCAGGGATAGCTGAACGTTTTGATATACAATTTGTGTAGGTGGGCTTAAAAATGATGGAGTGGTCACAGGTTAGAAATCATGTCCTGATTTTTTAGATTTTGTCAGCTCACACTCTAGTTTCGCCATTCATTCCTTTGGGACAAATTTTGCCTCAAAAACGATGATATTTCGTGAACGATTCAGCGAAACATTCCACAAAGTAATAGCACACCAATCGGGAACAATCCTCACGTTTCGGTATATTACTTGTCTATGTAGTGTAAAAACTGTGGGAGGAGTTAGGGTGGTAAAATTTGGCTATAATAAGAATAAGAATAATAACTAGAAAAGCTACAATTTCTGGGGAAATTGTGTGACGTGTTCTTGCCTCCACCAGCAGTCTACAACTGGAGTGGGCGGAGTAACTGGGTGGAGTGGCTTGAGCAACTGTTGTGTGTTTGGAGTGGCTGGATAGTAGAAAAAAATGAAGTCCCATCATTAGCTGAAAGAGTGGAACATTTTTTAAAAAAAATATATTAATTTTTTTCCAAAAAAATTAATTTTTTGAATTTTTAAATGATTTTTTTCCCCAAAAAATGTCAATTTTTTTTTCAAAATGATTTTTGTTTTAAAAAATATATATATTTTTTTAAATGATGTTTTTTTTCAAAAATATTTATTTTTTTCAAAAATTATTATATATTTTTTTTCAATTTATTATTTTTATTTTTCAAAAATTACTTTTTATTTTTTCATGGGGGGGTCATAAACAGCGGAACACAGTATCCATCGTATTACAGTACATAGTAATTCATTTACAGATAACATAATCAAAAAAGTAAGCAAAGTTGAACATTAGAAATGCCTTAGAGAAATAAGAGGCGACGTGCATTGTCTTTCCCCCCAGACACCCCAACTGGGAACATACTCTGTCCTGAGGGAAAGACAACACAGCCAACCTCCATGTTACAACAATTTGTGATTCAGAAACTCCCCTCAGAGCTGTATGGGAGGGGCTATAGGTCCCTCAGTGTTGCCAAGGAAACCAATGTTTTTTTATGCAGGCTCTAACCACAGGTCACACAGTATTTTCAGCCTCTCCTGAATTCTTGCCATTCTTCAAACGATCGTATTTTAAAAACTATAAATCCTACAGTGAATAACACAAGACCCAGACCTACATTTTGATATATAGTATGTCTCTGAAATATTAAAATTAAAGGCACAGTCGCAGTTTAGAGATTGCCCTTCAAATTTGAAGTGGCTATAGGGGAGTTTCAATGAATGTCAATGGGTGGCGTGAGTTGCAAACAAATCATCATACCGTGAAAACTGTAAGGACTATGTCTTAGCCGTGGACACGTGTAGTGGCAGCAGGGATAGCTGAACGTTTTTATATAAAATTTGTGTAGGTGGGCTTAAA